>CM035142.1:47502519-48702519 GCA_020205605.1 Panax ginseng | reverse complement strand
ATCACGATTATTGATTATGTGGTGAATCATCGTCGCCTCCATTCTTATTCTCAACATTCTCGGATGTCATTTTGAATCTTTGCCACAAAACAAAAGGTTAATTGACATGTAACATATTATCCTTATATTCGACGTGAGCCAATTAAATACCAAAAAAACTTAGGTAGGTCAATACGAGCGAAGGAATTCCCGTCTCTCCCCTCCTAGTTCTATTCTCACATCTTAACCAGGATCATATCCTAAGCTTTGATACTAATCATGAGGCCCCCAAAATAGGTATACATCACCTATCTTGGTTAGCCAGATACAAGGTCTTGAATTCAAATACAACTTAATTATACAACCGAAGTGTGTACAATACGACAAAAACATAACACGTGAGTTTGAATACAAATATTGTCTACTAGAGTATAAAAACTCAAAAGGAATCCTCATTACAATTATTATCACACTATTTCACGTAATAGTAAGGACTACTAATGCACCATCTAGGACCATCACTCTGTTCCCAGAGCTAGTCCTGCTTTCGTTCTCATTTCACTGAAGAGAACAATGAAAGCAAAAGGGTGAGCTCAACTAGCCCAATAAGAAATATTATGACTAAGATAATACGAGAATAATTTATCGTTAGCCTTGACAATATTAAGCGATAAAATATAATAAATATCAAGTTTAAGCTGCAATGAATAAGCAATCCATTAGAAGAGTCAAGTAGAGAATAAAATCTACTATCTTACATGATTTAAAAGGGTTTTCATCACTTTTATCGTTGGGACTCATCTTAATAAATAATCCACATCATCGAATCACCCCACTTTACTGACGAGGATATTCTTTAGTATCACGACCACAAATTATCCATACACTACGGGCGAGGACATTCGTGTATTCATTAATGGTCATGATCATGCCAACAATCATCCATCAATGCACTACGGGCCGATGAGGACTTTTACCACATCATTTGTAACATTACGGTCATGATTACAATCGAATAATCCACAGTCATAATCATACCAAGTCCATCATACATACTTCTACAGGCCACGGATGACTTTCAACAAAATATAAACATGAGGATGATGACAATGATATAAGAATTGAATAAAACCAGTTCAAGAATTAATTTATCTAGGGCCGATAACGTCCAAATTGTCGACATGATCTTTGCTTTGTAGAGTAAAATTCAAGAATGCTTGAAAGAATATTTCCATGAAAAGATCTTGGATGAAGCGCAAATATCAAGGATATTCCACTAATTTCATGGAGTATAAAGTCAAAGTTTTAACTAACCGAGTATAATAAAGAATGGAATAACAAAAGAAATCAATCACATGCGATACATGGCGAGTTATTCAACGATAATAAATAACGGAACCGAATCGGCGTAAATGCGCAGACCAGACGGATATTCAATGCGAAATAATAAATACTTGTCAATAAAGTAACAACCAGAATAATAAAAAAAAACGGAACCCGGAAAAGCGCATAATGACGAGGATATTCAACGAGAATAATAAAGAATGGAATAACGAAAGAATTTCACCAGTATAGGGTAGCTTGCGTGTATATGAGTTATTCAACGAATAATAAGTAATGGAATAACGGAAGTTCTCTTCATGAATACAAAAGAATAATACCCTTTACGAGGTACAACAAATAATATTCCCTACCTTAGAAGAAAGCTGGATATTGGAAAAGTGAAGTAACAAAATACTTTTCTTTCTTTCTCTATAGTTTCTCTCTACAGAGTTTCAATGAATTAAGTAATAAATAATGAAGGAATGAGCTTATTTTATAGGAAAATGGATGAATAGTAACTAATTCATGAACGGTCCAGATTGATTTACTTTTAAGCAGACGGTCCATATTGGTTTACTATTAAAACTTAAAGCAACGGTCCATCTTGATTTACTATTAAAACTTTAAACCAAATGATCCATATTGATTTACTATTATAACTTTCCACCAATGGTCCATATTGACTTACTTATTATATCTTCAACCAACGATTACGAAAAATTAGCACATCTCCTCATGGAATAATATTGTACCCAAAAATGATTTGAATGAAAAGAAATATATCTTACGGAATAGTGAATAATAACTCGTGAATAGTAAATAGTAACTCGTGAATAATAACTCCCCGAATAGTAACTTCATGAATAGTACTCACGAAAGTGTCCCGAATACCCGATTGAACAATATATCCTCCGGACATCAATTATACTAACACAAATAAGTCCAACACAATGGAACTATAAAATTCATCTTTAATCAACACGAACTTATTCATCATTAATATTATAATTCACAATATTTAACAACGAATTCGTTCCCGAGAAAGAGGGGCTTTTCAATAATGATTTCTCCTTATTGGCGCTTGATTTAGGTGACCAAACCTCTCCTTGACGAACTTACAGACATTGTCGATATTGCAAAATAATAATATGAATAACTTTATCGTCTCAATTATTGATTTAATAATATATCATATTATGCGAGATAATCTTTGTAACGAATAATTTAATCAATAATATGAGAGATGATGATGACAACTACTATATAATAATTGAGTATAAGCGGTGACTTCTTACGTAAGCATCGATAATCAATCTGGTGTTACTATTTAACTACGCTTATACTTCGTATTTTTACTACAGTAGTTCAGCGGTTTTAACAATTCTTTATTTTTATAGAAGATAATTTTGTCGCTTTAACTTTTACTACTCTTAGGGGTCCACTAATGATTGTAGCCGTCGTAGTTTCCTTGTAAAACGGTTATTCCCAAGTAATAATATTATATAACCACTCTTACTTTTGTTTGTAAATATTACCTGAACTATATTTATCAAATCAACACCATAATATTCAAAAAGATAATTTTATTCTTTATTCATAAAAGTCGTTTGAATAAACCCTCTATAAATCATACACACCAATTATTTTTCAATCTTACTATTGGGCGTTACTACATTTGGTTCTGATAAGAGTGGGCGATCCACTAATCGAAATGAACTTAATTATCGCTATACAAAATTTCCTATTCTCAATTAATTAATCCTTTTACTTAATAGATAATACCCTTATTTATTATCTCCCATACTAGAAAATTATGTAATTTACTTCAATCGATAATATTTTGTTACTCATAATAACAATTAATTAATAATATAACATTAACTAATTATTCTTTCACTTTAATTTAATTTGTAAATATTACCCATTCTCATGCCACTATAACATTATATCAATTCATCACACTAATTGAATTATTCATCTTACTGATATATTTACATTCAAATAAATATTCATTTCTTATTATATCAAAATAATTATTTATTCATTAAATTCACGGTTCTTACATGGGGGCACCCCCCTGAAGCCTATAAATACCCCCCTCATTTGGGAGGAGGTTGAAACATTTTGAGAAACTTGGAAGAGTTGAGAGCTTCTCTTTAAAACCAACTTTCTCTTTCTAGAACACAAAATCACCAACTTGTAAACACCAAGGAGACCAACCTTGTTGGCTTGATAGACTAAGTTATATACTTAGTTTCTGCAAGCCTCAAGTTCACCTTTAAGGACTTGGTCTCCAGGAGCTAAGTCCCAAGCACATCTAAGTCCATACACGTAGACACACAGCCCTGATACCAAGGGTTCTATCATATTGTCTCAAGGAGTTTGCCTATGATCTCTCCCCTAGTCCATCACTCCGCCAAGTTTCGCATGCCTTCGTGGAATTCTCACCTCACCCGATCACTCAACCGCAACCGAATTGTAATAGTATAGGTCATTGATGTATTGTACTCCAAAGTTGTATTCAACATTTGTAATGATCATGATTAATGAAAGTATCGTTTATTAGTTACTCTTGTTCATTTTGTTCTCTAAGTCATACTTTACATTTCTCAGTCTTACAAAACTAAACTGTAGCGATCAGCTAAACCCAATATTAATACTGAACATTGGGAAAACAATTTAACTTACTACTGATTTTAAGTATGTATATTTGCTTATGATTGAACTTGGTTTGTATTGGAATCCAATTCTCACATTTCACTTCTATGTATTTGATGATTGTCGGTATTTTTTCACCTCTGTTTCTTTCTCAATTAAGTTTCTTTTATAGTAGATCACGGACGCCATAATAATAGTTTAAGGAACACATCTACCAAATTGTAAAAGCACGTTTAGAATTTAATTTGGACTACTAAAGTATTTAAAGTGAAATTAGGGGAGTAAATTTCACTTGTGGGGAGTACATATTGGAAGGGAAAATATAATAGAAAAGAAAATACAAACCTTCAATGTTGGTTCAGATTGTGATTTTCCTTCTTTAATGTGCTCATTAAATTTGTGTGACTGAAGCCAAGCAGGAAGCCAAGTTACATCCTGTAATACATATATACTTAGAGACATCATTCATTACCAATAAATGTACAAAATTCCCTAGAGTGAATATTTCAGGATGAGATCACCATCAATCTCTAAATTCAAGTTACTTCCACTAAAATCCTGACTTAACTAACAAGGGATTAGTAACACGTTTCTTCGGTTAGTAAATTATGTAAACAATAATCACAAATCCTTCTGCTTCCCATTAATATTTGTTATTTGAAAACAAAACCCAATATTATTACCCTCTGTTTGTAACTCGGAAAGATTGAAGGAAATGGATTGCAAAGGAAAAGTAAATGGAAACTGAAAGTTAGACAAAAACAAAAAAAAAAGTCTACTTTCCCAACATCCATCTATATGGAGTATATTTTAATACTCCCTCCATTCCAAAAAAGAGTTTGTTAGTATATTTTACATGAATCTCACATTGGATAAATTCAAGAGTGTAGATAGGTTAATAAGTATGTATGGTAGAGCCTCAACCTAATAGGTTAACTTTTTAGGTAAAAAGGTGATCCAACATGCTTATTGGGCCAATCTACATAAGTGTGCGCTGCATTGGTGATGAATTGATGTGGGATGGATCGTACAATTCCGCTACAGAGCTCATTTGCAAAATTAGTAAATATTAAGGATGTATCTTGTTCCAACCCCAACATCACACAAAAGATGACTGAAGTACAAAAAAATAATTGTCCCATAAAAGATGTCTAGAGTGCACAATTTAAATGCAAAACGTTATATAAGTTCTATTTTACCCTCAAAAGTACTTAAATATGGTTCACTACTTTTAGCTAGGAAAGAGAGAATCTTTAGCGAACTTACATGGAGACCATTATGAGTAAAATGAAAACTTATCTCTTAACTTTTGTTTTTCTTGTTTTTCTTAAATTGTGTGAAATGCGTACTAGACAAGTCTTTTATAGGATGGGAGGGAGTATCTTGTCAGATAAGTAGTGGTGGCATAATGATGAAATTATGATAACTTGAAAACATTGTGTCGTTTTATATCACTATCAATGGAAAGAGGACTTTTTTTAGAATAATTACTTTTGCAAATGAGACTTTTTTATGGAACGAAGTGAGTACAATGCTAAAACAGAAGCAAAGTAGATTTATTTATTGACTTGTTAAAATCGATTTGCAAAATCCTAAAATTTAAAAATTGATTTGATTCATAAAAATTTTGGAAACAACTAATTTTATAATTATTAGTATTATTTTTATTTTTTTGGGATAGTTCACAACTGTATTTAACTCGAACAAATTAATGACAATTTTGAAAGTTCAGGATATCGCAAATTGACCTTTAAATAAATGTGACTTTTTAGTGGAACATAGGGAGCATTATTGTTCTTTATATAATTTTAATTTCCATATTCCTTTCTCCCCCTCACCACTTCCTAATTCCAGACTTTTAAAACATGGTGAAAAAATTATTTTAAAAAATCCCCAATTTCTGTTTCCCAGTTCAAGATCGTAGGGATGAATATATAGGCATACAAAATTTAACGTCCAACGTATATAAAGGAAGACAATCAAGATATATTTTGGTTAACTCGAATTCTATTTATTCATGAGTAATAATTACAATAAAATAGACTAATTTTGCTAAAGCAAGAGATAGATAAAACGTTACCTCTGAGAACTGAGGAGGACGAAATCCTGATAAGCTCCCCATTGAATCATATAGAGAGCAATAGAGAGAGATTCCCAATAATAGACAGCAAAATGGAGTCACAAATACCTTCGCGCAAAAACGAACCTATTGCTTTTGCTCTACCTTATTGGGAGAGTTGAGCCTGTTATATTTAGAAGGAAAAAAAAAATTGAGGCTGTTATGACCGAACCAGATGGTCTGGGTCGATCTCAAAAGCTTAATCTGTACTCCCCTACGCGCAAAAACTGAAGGTTTAACTTTTCCTCTATCCTTGCTCGATATTCCTTGCCAAACATGGACTATGAAAATTACAATTTTATTTATTTTAATAATGTTTCTTTTATGTGTATTTAGTAGATTTTTTGTTTTTTTTTGGGATTTTAGGATGTTTACTCCTTGCATTTGGAAATTAGATTAATTAGTTTTTAATGTGTGTATTAATCAAAATAATCAATCACTAAAAATAACTTGTCATTGTTTCGTTTATTAATATATTTTTAATATTAACTAAAATAAAATATTTTTTTTTATGTATTATTTTATTAATGTCATCAATTTTCATTCAAGTTTAATTTTTAAGTTTTAAATTTTATTTTTATAAGTTTTCATTCAAAATTAACTTCTTAAAACGTTTGGATAATGACAAAAATAAAAAAAATTAAAGTAGTGTGGGGCAATGTTAGAAAAAGAATTGAAAAAGTCCTCGATGTTTCTGTAATATCCCACTTTAACCTTAAACTATTATTTTTTTCAAAAGTACATTTAACGTTATATTTTTGGGTTAATCCGTACTTGCGCTTTTAACAAAAGACAAACGCGTGGTTAAAATGTGATGACGTGGCAGAACTTAAATATAAAATATATTCTAAATAAAATAATATATATCATTTAATCAAAACAAAAATACTAAAAAAACATAACATATTTACATTATTTATTCAAAATAATAAAATTCAAATTATTTTGTTAACTACTCAAAACAACTAATTAAATAAAATAAGTTGTATAACATATTTACATCATTTAATCAAAATACTAAAATTTAAAACATAACATATTTACATCAAATACTAATTTAAAAATACTAAAATATTAATTTAAAAAAATACTAAAATACTAAAAAATCAAATTAAAATACTAAAAATACTAAAATTCAAATTATTTTGTTAATTAATCAAAACGACAAAAATTCAAATTACATCATTAAAATACTAAAATCATAATACTAAATACTAATTGATATAAAATTTTTAAATTACTAAAAGCATAATACTAAATAATATTTTTAAACTATATAAAAATTTGATGATGTAATAATCTATACATAATCTATATATGTTATAAATAATATAAATAATTTGATGATATAATAATCTATACATAACAAGATATGTTATAATTTGATGATGTAATAATATTTTAAAAATGTATTAAAAATTCAAATTACATCATAATATTTTAAATTGATATGATTTTAAAATTAATATTAAAATTACTAAAATAATCATAATACTCCAGCTTTTGAATTTTAAAAATATTATTTAGTATTATGATTTTAGTAATTTAAGTATTTTGATTAAATGATGTAAATATGTTATACAACTTATTTTATTTAATTAGTTGTTTTGATTAGTTAACAAAATAATTTGAATTTTATTATTTTGATTAAATGATGTAAATATGTTATGCTTTTTTATTTTGAATTTTAGTATTTTCTGTTTTGATTAAATGATATATATTGTTTTATTTAGAATATATTTTATATTTAAGCATGTCACGTCATCACATTTTAACCCCGTTTGTCTTTTGTTAACGGCAGGGGCACGTATGACCCAAAAATGTAACGTTAAGGGTACTTTTGGAAAAAAAAATAGTTTAGGGTGCAAATGGGACATTGGCGTAAACATCAGGGGCTTTTTTGACCCTTTTCCCGGCAATGTTATGATGTACCTAAAATATACATTTGGACTGTCACAGCAGCAAATCGTGTTCGCCTAGTTGTCCAAAAAGGAAAGTGTTAGTACAACGCATGTCTTTAGATTTGATGATGATATGTGAAATTAATGTATATTTGTAATCAGTAGTGTATACACCCGAAATTTCTCTTTTCTTTTACTAACCCTACAAAAGGGTAAAAGCATAATTTTACCCCGGAGACAAACCCATGGAAGGGCTGTCGACGTCGGAATTTTTATTTGTCCATTTTCTGTTTAGGTGAGATTTGTTTGAAAAAACAAGTTGTGAAAAGGTCCGACATGTATATGTCGACGATTGGACTGTAAGAGTCGCCAGTTGGTATTTTTAAATGGTTACACCAACTCAACTGAGAAAAGGTTTGCACATTGACCTAGTGATGTGACACTATTTGACTGGTTTGTGAAACCGAGATTCGTTAGGGTCCGGGAGCTTGATTATGCGGAGGGAATGTGTTAGGCACCCCCCGACATTCGTGTTACCACGGTGACCGCCACTTTTCAATTTAAACCATTATCTGAATGTGTGTGTGTGTGTAGATCAATGTGCAATTATCTGAAAGTAGTGATATGCCTCGTTTGCACCTATATACAAAGGGTTTGAATTTTGTATAAAAGTTCAGTTTTAACAAGATATAGTGGTGAAGTTTTGTAAAAGAGATTTTTTAAACCCTTATGCTCAATAGTAATTGAGGCCTTTGATACTTCCATTTTATTATGTGTTCGACTTAATTGCTTTTATTTTCGAGATGCGAAGCATCTTCGAGAAAATAAGATAAAAAGCATTGTCGAATTCCTTGTGGGTATGAGAACCATCTAAGGAATTCAAACACCGTGAATAATTTACAAGCCACGTATGCGACTAAAATGTCCATCACGGAATCAAATCTAGATTAATTAAATTTGAATCTATGATCACATGATTCCTAGGATCACATGATGTAGCAATTTGTATGAAAGTTATAAACAGTTATATATATATATATATATACGTTGTAAATATATATATATGAACAATCAACCGCCTTGAAGTAAACTCCAGGCGGGACGAAATAATGAAAGTGATAAATGGCCACTTAAATAAACTCCGTATGGAACCACGAATGTAAATATATATATATATATATATATATATATATATATATATATATATATATATATATAACCAGTAACGCATACCGGATATAAATTGCACTCAATCAAACGGAGTTTGATAACAACAATAAATATATATGTATTTATATATATATATATAAGCAGTAAACGCTCCTGATATAAAATCCAGGCTCAATCAAACAGAGTTCGATGACAGGATATATATATATATATATATATATAAGTATTTATATATATAAATAAAAGCAATACGTACTCCGAATATTATATTCAGGCTCAATCGAGATAACTCGATAATATATATATATATATATATATATATATATATAAAGTATTTAAATATATATAAAAGCAATAAACCACGGACCGACGACACGGGCATACACACATACGCGACTCTCAACGTGAATAATAGTGTGTGCAAGAAGTGTGGAAAAGGCTTTAAGTAATGTAAGAAGGCTTACAGTAGACTGCCAAAGAAGACTTCAATAGCTTTAAATGGATGAGCACTCAGTTCCCACCGGTAAAAAGTAGCCAAATATAAGCTCACAAGTGTTTGAAATGAGAAAGTACTCAATTTATAGTGTGTACAGAGCAAATTGGACAGGGCTTCCTCGCCTTTTTCTCTTACAAAATGGCCACCCCAAGCCCTCTATTTAAAGAGGTGGGGAGCTGTAGGTGTACCTACAACAGCAGGTGTACCTGCGACTGCCTGGGGTGCCTCTGGCAATGTGGGTCCCGCCGTCTCGAAGTACGCACACTCGGACAATGCGTTGTTCGATCGAACCTTCATAACTTTCAATCCGGGAGTCCGATGGAAGCGTGTCATACCATTCTGGAAAGCTCTTTCCGAGGGCTATGAAATGACATAGGATTTACCCTTTTTGAATCCAGGAAGATGGGTCCATGACCAAAATGACATTTCTGGGTTTCAGTCAGGCAGTACGTTGAGCCGTTTTGGGTAGTTTGCGTTCGGAAGTTAAGATGTGGTTCTTGTGGGACTTCTTTTGAAGCAATTTGAGTTGAAATGAGTGTATTTGATTTGAGTTGAAGTTGAGTTGGAAAAATGTCCATTTTACCCCTCCCGGGGTTATCTCCGATTTTCGCACAGTTGTAACAGCCTTTTCTCAGGGTCATCTCTGAAGTTGGCATGTTGTTGACTCTGACTGTCCTCAGGGTTATCTCTGAGGTTGGCTTGACCTCCTAGGGTTATATCCAGGCTTTGAACTTGCTCCCCCGGGGTTATCTTTGGGGTTGGAAACTGATTTCCTGGGGTTATTTCCAGGGTTAAAACTGACTTTCCCAGGGTTATCTCCGGGGTTGGAATTGATGTTGTGGTCCTCTAGGATTATCTCTGGAGTGTGAAAAAGACGCTTTTGTCCTCCTGCATAGTTAGTAATAGGAAAACGAAAATTCGAGTGTCTACAAAGGGAAACACATAACTTCACCTCGGTGACAAACCCACGGAAGGTTAAAAGTATAAATTTGCCCTAACCACGACACGATTTGAGTGAGGATCGTAAAGCTGACGATAAAGACATAAGAAGCCACCACAGCAATCCTAAGATGCAAACTATCCAAGACGAGCCATCTGACTACCCTCGATTATGAAAAGATACCTATCGGCTCGTTGCTTCATATTCCCGGACCCAGAATTGGTCAGACTCGACATCATGGCATAGCACTCGGAAGAAGCTTTTCGGGATAGTTTTGCATATATATAGTTAAAGATCGAATCTTTTTACTAGATCTACCCTTGATCTAGCCCTCAACCGGTTCTAAAGCTCTAAAGCTTGAACCTATATGCTAGATTGGCTCGGATCTAGGTTAGATCTAGTCATTTTCAATGTTTTAAATCAATCTTGAACACTCCGCAAAACCCTAGATCCATATCTAGTGGGGAGGAGGTCTTAACTAATCGTGCTAATGATTCTAATCAATGAATCACCTAATAATGGTTTTAGGGTACATTTTTTATATACCTTTGTTTAAATCCCGATTGCATCATTGTACGTATATTTGGATACCCTAGATCTATAGAATCATATCCTAGATTCGGGGATCCTTCGATAGATCTCGTCGTGCACATAGCACCTCGAGTGATGGCTTCGTTGTGACACCCTTAAATCTGGATACTTCAATCCCACAGACTTGGTGCTCACTATCCAAATAAAGCAATACTAACTACCCATAAGTAAGGAATAAATTACAACCTTAAATAAAAATCCTCCCTATTAAAGGGTTACAAAATATAATCCCAGCTCGTCTAACCTTAAATACATCATCAAGTGCGGAAAGTTAAATACATCACATCATCAAATTTAGTCTAGATATATAAACCATCTTGAATAAAGAAAACTTAACAAGTCTTCAACACTTGTTCAGCTTGCCTTTTCCTTTACTAGTAGAAGGCTCGTCAACTTTCTCAACTTTAGCTACAATGGTTATATGTGCAAGAGTGCTCACTTGAACAACAATAAATAATGACAACATAATAATCATCAATGGATAAGCTCAACTGAATTGAATAACATTTTCTGTCAATGATAGTAAATAACTGAACATCAAGATTTAGATTTCATCTGAGGGTCACAAGACCATGAACTATGTCCCAGGTTATAAGTATTTCTACTTAAACCTTTAACAGTCGTTAGACTATATGGACCTTCCATCTCGTACTTAGGGGGATCAATTCTTCGTACCATGTATTGTGCACACACATCTTAACACTTTCACGTAAATAATCCCTTTTTAATAGGGTTGTTCATCTCAGTTTTAACATACGAGTCCGCACCAAAGGAAGTTTGGTTTGGATAAGCTTCAAGGGTAATTTAAAGTTCAACGTTCATCAACTAAGGATTAGTTGAATCAAAAGTTTAATAACATTTCAAGGATTCAATAACAACATTGTAGACACTCGAAATTTAACATTCCTGTTACTAACCCTGCAGGAAGGCAGAATCGTCTTCCAGAGATAAACCTAGAAGTCAAATCAGTTTCAATCCCGAAGATAACCTCGGGAAGCTTAATTGTCAATCTCGGAGATAACCCCAAGAGATTCAGTTCCAACCTCGGAGATAACCCTGAGGGGTCCAGTACAAGTTCCATAGATAACCCTAAAAAAGTCAGTTTCAACCCTGGAGACAACCCCGGAGATAACCCCGGGAGGTTAAGCACACCTCAGAGACAACCAGCTTTTAAATTATCTACAATGTCTGAATATCCTTAGATGGCTCTCATGCTCACAAGGAGTTCGACACTGCTATATATCTTATTTTCTCGAAGATGCCTCTAATCTCAAAAATAAAAATAATCAAGCCGAACATAATAAAATGAAAGTATCAAAGGCCTCAATTACTATTGAGTATAAGGGTTTGAAAAACTTGTTTTCTAAAACATCAATGCTATATCTTGTTAAAATTGAACTTTTATACAAAAGTGAAACCCTTTGTATATAGGTGCAAACGAGGTATAACACTATTTTCAGACAATTGCACATAGACCTAACTCACACACACACATTCATAGATAAAAGTTAATGAAAAGTTGCAGTAACCGTGTTATCACAGAAATCGGGGGGGCTAACACCTTCCCTCCGCTTAATCAAGCCCACGGACCCTAAAGAATCTCGGTTTCCAAGACTAGTTAAACAATGTCAAACCATTGGGTCTTTGTGCAAACCTTTTATCAGTTGAGTTGGTGTAACCATTTAAAAATTATCAACTGGCGACTCTAATAGTCAAATCGTCGACATATAAATGTCGGACCTTTTCAAACTTATTTTTTCAAATAAAACTCATCTAAAATGAGAATACCAAAAGACAAGTATATAAAGGGACAAATAAAAATCCCGACGTCGACAGGTGGCGACTCTGCTGGGGACTCCAGTAAGAGGGCTTCAGCCGCTATTCAAGCTTTTCAAAAACTTTTATCTGCTTATGTGTGAATACTACATTTATATTGAATGGATGTATACTAATGCTTTATTTATTGCATTTTAGTGCTTTGCACCATATTTGCCTATGATATTAGTGCTTCGCACATGTCATCATTTCCATACGGTGAGACGGGATGTATGTGAATGTATGTTGTGTGATCCCTCCACCAGGAGGCTAACCCGTTGGTGTTTGATTACTGGACTCAAGGAAGACTAATTCTGCGAGGCTCAATTAAGGCACCACCCAGATTCGCTCCAGTTGAAAGATCGGATTAACTTCCTATCTAGTAAATTATGCTGATCTGGGGAACTTCATGCCGAAAAGCCGCGAGAGTAGCCTAAGATAGGTCTGCCTTTGATAAACCAAATGTGGAGGGAAGTCTCTTCATACCTTCCCCTTTTCAATTACCTGTAATTTTAATTACTTGTAATTTCATTTCATTGTCAATCTCAATGTAATGGAAAATATAAAGGAGTATGTAAATATGCATTCCTTTTTTCATATCAAGACATGTCATGCTAATCTGTCATCAAAACGACTGACATCCGTTTTGTAGGAAAACATTTAAACACTCCTAAAAATTGGACACATTACATAGCATGTAACATTTCCACGTTTTCCCAGATTAAACTACATAGTCTTTTTGTAGGGAAACGATTGGTCCCGTTACCCGTTCAAAGTCCAAAAAGGCACTAAGCCCACCGTCAGACATGGCTACAAGTGTGCAGCCTGATCCTACTCCTGTCTCTCACGAGGAGTTTGAAGGATTGAGGAATCAAATAACAGAGTTGGCTGTTTTTCTCAAAGAACTAAACAAATCAACTCAGGGTCCACAAATACCTATTCAAACTGAAGCCTCTGCACAAGGAGGAATCCAGGGCCCGGATAGAGAAGTCCCAATACCTGAGTCTCAAAATGAGAAGTCCAACAAAACCCCTGAAATCACCCATCTTAAAGAAGATCAAGACACTGGTGTTATTCGGAAGAAGGTTTTACAAATGGAAGAGACCATTCGGTCCATCAAAGGGATTGGAACGCACGGAAGTGTTTCCTATTCAGACCTTTGCATCTTCCCCGGGGTCCACCCGGAGAAATTCAAGACTCCTAATTTCGAGAAATATGATGGATTTAGAGATCCCTACACCCACTTAAAAGTGTTCATTGCAGAGTTCGGATTCTACAACGAGAATAAAAAGTTGAGAATGCAGCTATTTCAGAAGAGTCTGACTGGAGAAGCCAGAACATGGTACACCAGATTGGATAACTCCAAAATTCACTGTTGGGAGGAGTTAGCCCATGCTTTCCTCAGTCAATACATCTTTCAAACTTAGATGACTCCAGACAGGTATCAAATTACCAAATTCAAGAAGCAAGTTAATGAGTCATTTAGAGAATATGCCCAAAAATGGAGGCGCCTGATTGCTCAAGTAATCCCATCCATGACAGAGACTGAGATGGTGATGACCTTCATAGATATTCAAGAAGCTCCATTTTATGAGAGGGTTCTAGCTGGAATAGGAAAACCATTCTCATAAATGATTAAGCACAGAAAAATGGTAGAGATGGGGTTGAAATCTGGGAAGATTCAAGACCTCGTCGCTTTAAAATTCGTGGTTGAGTATATCCAATCTAGAAGATATGGGAACAACCCCCGGAGGGTCCATAAGAAGAAAGAAGAGGATGTCTCCTTGATACTACAAGGGCAAACTCATAAAGGTAATCAAAGCTTGCCTATTCAAAGGAGAAACTATTCCCCTTTTCAAGTACAGTCCTCAAATCCTCCCCTACCAAAGAGTTCACACCCTTGGGGGACTCATTGAAAAACATCTTCAAACTTCTAACAGCTCAGAAGAAAATCACTCATCTCCTCCCACCAGCCAATCCAAGTGGAAATAACTTTAATATAAGCAAAAAGTGTGCTTACCATTCTAGAGCTCCAGGCCACGTCACTCAGGATTGTTGGGCCCTGAAGCATAAGATCCAGGACTTAATAGACAGTGGTGAGATCATGGTGACAAAGCCTGAACAATCACACATTCAAGATAACCCTCTCCCTCAACACAAGGAAGAGGATGTTAACATGATCAATAGAGACAGTGGAGAAAGTTCCAAGTACCTCAAATACGTGGGTGGTTCTCTCCAAACCAGCAAAGATAATTCCAATAAGTGGGATTATTTAGAGTTCCAGTTCATGATGGAACAAGAGTTAAAGTCTATTGATGAACAGGTTAGTCAACTGGCAGAATTGGTGATACATCAACACCAAGTCACATGACAGTTGTTCAGTTAGGAGCATGCAAGTCTCCTCTCCCTTATCACAATGACTCCTCCATTAACCCAAGAGAGTGAAACCTTGGAGGAAAAGCTTGCAAGAAAAGAAAAAGCCCAAGCACGTCGGGACTTTGCCAACAAAAAGGAGTTCACCTATTTGGGCCAACCAATAGAGGAAATCTTGCAGATGCTGATCAATGAGGGAAAAATGACAGCACTGCTACCCCCAGTCAATCCACACTCAAAAAGATTAGATGCTACTAGAGTTTGTCAATACCACTCCCATTCTCGTGGTCACAGCACTGAAGGATGCTGGGCACTCCGTCACCTTATCCAAAATATGATTGACAGCGGTGACCTGCAAATGGTAGACGATGACACCGTATCACTTGAGAGTTGACATACATTTCCTTTAGGATCGTAAAGATGGAGGGAAATCATAACAGTCATATCCTCTGAGGGAGACCTGGCTGTAATATCCCTTACAATTACACCAATCAAGCTCAAAGGAATTGAAAACCCTTTGAAAGTGGCTGCACCAGAACCACTCATATTGCCATTCAGACCGCAGTATCCTATCATTAGCCTTAAGAAAGTCCCATAGAACTATGGAGAGGTTGAAGGATCAACATCAAACACAACTGCTACGGTATCCAAGGTGTTAGAGTTTATTCCCTAGAGGCCAATTATTTGATATAATTGCTTAACGTTTTGATATTATATTCGATTGAATAAATATATGGTTTTATTTACTGCGTAATATAATTGTTAACATAATAAAATTCCTTAGAATAGTGATACAAATTATATAGTTTCTAGTATGTGACTTGAACATGAGATTATATAATTACAATTAGTATCATTGTTCTTAAAAGTCCCTAGTCGAGTATCATTATTGATGGGACAACAATGATGCATTGAGACTAGTATGTGGATTGACTGATGACCAAATCTCATTGGTCATAAATATATGAGATATTAAGTCAATGCATAGGTATATGTTGAGAACGATGTCTTGGATGCGGACCCACCATGAGAATTCTATATGGAGCATTATGCGAAGTGTCATTAGCAATTCTCATAAGTGACAACAATGATGTAATGGTCCTCCGAATTCGAAATCGCTATATTACTACACGAGAATTTATGTACTTTGATATCATCAAATGTCACCTTTAATAGGGTGGACTATAAAGGTGATTATTGGGTTCATGATGAATCGTGTGAGAAATATGAGTGATCTAGATGGAATTTAACCATCCTATATATTATGGGTGATATCCATAGGCCTCTTGATTGAGTAGGACTATGAAATGCATGGCCATGCTCAAATAGTAATTTGTTTCATATAGTCTACTCATTGATCAAGAAAACTCAGATTAAATTATGAAGAGTATGACACATTCCATGACTCGAGTTTAATCTAGGATATTAAGGTTAAAAGGATTAAATTACATTGAAACATTGGTCACTAAAAGGTTGCATCGAATCATCGATCTTATTATTACTTGGGTAGAAGTGATGCATTACTAGATGCCGCTCACTGTTTATAATTTTATAATATGATTTTAAAATTATTGCCAACGTAATAATAACCTATAGGGTCACACACATAGAATGTAATTTAAAAGGAAATTAATTTAAATTTTAAGGATTTAAATATATTAATATGATTAATAGTATTTAAATCACGAATTTAAATTAAAAGGATAATTTGTATATATGTATATTAATTAAGTAAGACTTAATTAAGAGATATATATATAAATTCAGATTTTATGAAATTAGGTTTTGATTTGATTAATTCCTTTTAACTACTATATATATGATATATAGCAGCTACTTAGGGTTACATCATTTTTGAAAAAACCCTAGCCGCTCTTAGAGAGAGACTAGAGAGAAAACAGTTTCAGAAAATCCATTCCTTTTGGTGGCTAGTACCGCAAGTCCTTCTTATTGCAGAATCGTTCGACGGTTCGTGCGGCGTTCGTGTGGATACCGTAGAGGCGCAATCGGTTTGTATTGCGTTGGAGATTCGAGGCGCAGTCGGTTTCAGATTCTCGTTTTTCATATTCGGTATAATCTCTAAACCTCTGAATTAATTGATTTTTCGCATGGATCCTGTTTTAGGGTTTCGGAAATTGCTTTAAATTTTAATTTCCGCTGTGCGTTTCTGTGTCGAAACCCTACACAAGGAAGATTCAGTATATTTCCCTCAACGAGTGATGAAGCCAGTCATCAGATCTAAGGGGAAAGTACCCAAGGATAAAATCGAAGAATTCTTTCGCAAGATGGGACATAATGAAGCCAAGGTGGTGCAAAGTTTGAAAGAAGCACCTCAATAGATATCTATTCTGGACTTGGTGTTCTCTTTAGAAGATCATTGGAAGATCTTAATGAAGATATTGGAAGAAGCCCACTTACCAAAGACAATGGAAGTTGAAAAGTCTCGTCATTTAGTAGATCACATTTTCATCAGCAATGTGATATCTTTCACTGATGATGACATACCTCCCGAAGGGACGGGTCATTGCAAGCCACTGCATGTAGTAGCGATGTCTTCCAAATATGTGGTCGGAGGTGTGATAATAGATGGAGGATCATCCTTAAACATCTGCCCCCATGCTACATTGGAAAGGATGAAGATCAATCTCAACCGGATACGAAGCAACCACACAGTCATCAAAGCCTTTGATGGATCACAGCGAAATGCTCTGGGAAAGATTGAGTTACCCGTGGAAATCGGTCCACATACATTCTACATATCCTTTCAAGTGCTCAAAATCATTACAGGATATAATTTACTATTGGGAAGACCTTGGATCTATATGGTAGGAGCCGTCCCATCCACTCTTCATTAACAACTCAAGTATATTATCAACAATAATCGGGTCACTGTCAATGCTGAACCAGAATATCCTGTCCAAAGTGATATGCCTACAATCAGTTTCAATGAAGAAGTTGAGCCTGTCAGCTTCCAAGCCCTTAAAGTGAGCAACACTTACTATCAACCCATCGGGGCTCCAGCTCTGAAACCCAGAGTTTCTACCGAGGTAATGTTGGCCAGTCAAGAGATGATATCCTTGGGTTTCCAACCAGGACAAGGATTAGGAAAGAACCAGCAAGGAATCAAATGCCCAATTCAAATTCCCAGCCAGATAGGGAACGCCGGACTAGGCTACTCCTCTGGGTCAAGTCACAGGAACCCACACAAGCATACACCGGTTCCTTCATCTACAATGCTATTGCCAAAACCTACAAATACAGATTCTGTACGGCCTTTAAGGAAAATTCATGTCTCCGTGGCGGGTATGCTATTTCCTAAGCCCATACATGCTCGTGGGAAAGAAGTCCTAATTCCAGACCCAGACATTGAGGAAAGGAATTAAAGGCGTAAACAAGACATAAGGGGACAGTTATCAAAGATGTACGTCATGGTGTATACCGAGGGTATGAATAAGGATATCTCAGATGATGACTGCCCAGATGGCATGGTCATTATTCAAGAAAAAGAGGATGATAACCGCCCTTTCATCGCAGATGTCCACTGTTGCCTCTTTTTTAAGACTAACAAAAGAGCTCTAACTCATGAAAGCATACATGCGTCAACAAGTAATACAGAGCAAGTAAAGTATCGATCCTACAGAGAAAGTTGTTTAACTTAAAATACTATTCATTAATTAAATCACTATATTTATATGCTCAAACTAATGATTAAACTTGGTTTGTTCTCGAATTGCAAATAACAACTGAAACAATATTAACGATAGAACAAATGGTATTAGAACTAATGGGATCCTAACTTTATTTAATACTTCATTTAATCACCACTATCATGCATGACTTGTTCACTTATCACAAGAAAGTAGCCAAGAGCACTAAAAGAGTATTAGCCATTTTTCAATGCACTAAGACCTACTTACACAACATCCACAGATGATAGACTCTATGTAATCATCAATACAACCAAAATCACGATATGTCTATGTGAAATTGCAACTATATTGATTTTAAGTTCAAGCCCTTATTCTAACTTATACGGTGAAACAAAGATATGTCTATCCGTTCACTTAAATACATAAGCCATATAAAACAACCCTATATACGTATACTATCATGATTACAGTCCATATTTGCATGTTCATTGTCAATTCCATACAAATACTAAAACGAATGGTGATTAAGCATTCATATATGCAAAACAATCATGATAGACATCCCATATGATATGCAAAACAATCCAGCATTTAAGCATGCAATCAAACTACATATTAAAATCCGTTAGAATCCCATAATGGAGTTTAGTTCATGACTGAACCAAAAGTCATTATGGGATCAAATCTAAACATGATCAATAAACGACAATTGAAAGATGAAAGTTGAAACTATCAAACCCAATTGCTGAATACGAATCAATATTCAAATCCTCATAAGATTCCAGCAAAAACTAATAATAATAATCCACTCTGGTAGAAAATCCCAAGAAGGAGTAGAAAAATAGAGTTGTAGCCTCCTTCTACGTTAGAATCTCTCCCAGAGAATAAACCCTAATTACGATATAAAGATACGTGAAAAACTTAATAGAATGTCAAGTGATACCCTTGACACCAGTCAGGAATCGTTTTTAATCAATTACAACCTTTAAAAATTGGAAATAAAATAAAACAAGTCACACTTTCAGCCATACATGGTACAGCTGCTTCTTCTTCTCTTGATATTCTCGCGATCATGAGACTTGCGATAAGTTTGTATGTTTGGCGATCTCACATGCAAGCCCCTAGGCTTGTCCTTCTCGCGGCCACACAACTTGCAGTAGGCTCCAAGATTTGGCTGGGTAATCGCGCGGACGCGCACTCTCAAGGCTATTCTGCCGCGCGGCCGTGCGACTTGCAATCTATAGATCCTGGTTCTTGTTTTGCTACTACTGCTGCTACTTGTTTAGTCATGCTTTATCTCCTTGCTCCATTTCACCTTCATGCCATGCATATCCCATCTTTTGCCTCGTCGCAAGCATCCATTCGCCTTGTGCTCAATAACACCACCAAAATAGGCCGATTCCTGCACTTATTCACCAAAAGGAGTTTTAAGTATGCGAAATGCAAATTATCATGAAATGCAACTAAAACCTACTAAAATGTACTTGAGATGGGCATTGTTCGCATGAATTGGTACTCTATAAGTAGGTGTAAATCCTACTTATCATCCACCAAGACTTGACCCTCGGCAATTGGAGTAGCACTCCTTGCATTTGACGAAAAGGGTAAAAAGGGCAGAAAATCCCTCAACCCTATAAATAGCAATAACAACTTACATTTTTTTCATAGTATTAACAGTTACTTTTGTCATGCCATGCTAACACTCTATATGATCAAACAGTTTCATATATTTAGTGAAAGCATTTTGTTCAGGACTCAAGAGTTAGATTTGTCTAAACTTGCTGATGGGATGCCAATTCTTCACAATAACTGCAACTTTGATGTAAAGTTAAACTCTGACTTGATAGAGATTGAGCAAGAGGACTATGAGGTGCCTGAGGAGATCAAAGAATGGGTCGAAGACAAACCCAAGCCAAACCTTGATCAAACCACCTCTTTTAACCTTGGAACCTCAAAAAACCCCAAACAAAATCTAGATTGGTATGGACCTTACCCCAAGCTAAAGGAATGACATGGTTACTTTATTAACCCAATTCCAGGATGTGTTTGCATGGTCTCATGAAGACATGATCAGTTTGTCAACTAACATCGTCATTCATCGCCTACCCATTAAAGAGGGATTCAAGCCAGTCAAACAAAAACTGAGGCGATTAAAACTAGAGTGGAGTTTGAAAGTCAAGGAAGAAATTGTGAAATAATTTCAAGCCGCCATCATCATGGTATCAACATACCCTAAGTGGCTATCAAACATAGTCCCCATACCTAAACCCGGAAGAAAGGTACGAGTATGTGTGGATTACAGGGATTTGAACAAAGCTTGTCTCAAAGACAACTTTTCGGTACCATTTATCCACATACTCATTGGCAATCTGATTCGATTATGGCATGTACTCCTTTGTTGGTATCGCTTTCTTGGATATCACCGATCATGGTTGTTCTTTGAAGGACCAGGAGAAGACAACATTCATCACTCATTGGGGAACCTTTTGCTACAGAAGGTTGTCATTTGGCCTCATCAATGCCGGAGCTACCTATCAGCGAGCCATGATGGCTCTTTTCCATGATTTAATGCACAAAGAGATAGAAGTCTATGTGGATGACGTCATTGTCAAGTCCCGAAGGGAAGAAGACCACATAGATCATCTCAAAAATCTCTTCAACTGGTTGCGCAAGTACAAATTGAAGCTAAATCTGGCCAAATACGCCTTCGGCATCAAGTCAGGCAAGTTTCTGGGATTTTTAGTGAGCCACAAAGGCATTGAGCTAAATCATGCCAAAATTCAAGCCATTACTGAGATGCCCATACCCCAGACAGAGAGGGAAATATGGGAATTTTTTGGAAGAATCAACTTCATCAGCCGATTCATCTCTCAACTCACAGCAACCTGTGAGCCCATCTTCAAGTTGTTAAGGAAGAATTCCTCCAAAAATGGAACGAAGAGTGTTAAAAAGCCTTCCTTTCCATCAAAGAGCAATTGGTTAAAGCTCGTTTCTTAGTACCTCCCAAAGATTAGGGGTGCTAAAAAATTTTGGTTTTTTTTCGGTTTTTTACCGAATCGGTTGAAATCGGTACCGACGGTACCTATTTTTTTGTTTTGGTTTTTTCGGTACCGGTTTTTTGGTTTTTTTATACTTTTCAGTACCGGTAATGAAAATTTTGAATTCGGTAAATACCAAAAAACCGAAAAAACCAAAAAAATTGAAAAGTTCCTTTGTTCCTCTGCTGAAAAGTTGAAAAGTTCCTTTGTCATGTTAGGACATTTTATCAATAAAGTAATGGAAAAAGGTTGCAGTAGATTTTGAATTCGGAAGGAATTTTTCAAATTTGCAAGTAGATTAATTAGTGAAAAGTCAGTACTGGTGTCTTGTTTTGTTAGAAGAATTACTCCCTCAGTTGATTTTCTAATTAATTTGCAAAATTCTAGAATTTAAAACTCGTGAATTTATTTATTTAATTTTGATTAATACAGTAATTAATATTATAAACTAATGTTATTACGAAAATAAAATAAATTTAAATCATATTTTGAATTTTACCAATTCACTAATTAATTATAATCAAGCTCAAATTTGTTAATATAAAAAAAAATTATTTAATTATTGTGGTCTAACCGAAAACCGAACCGAAAAAACCGGTACCAAAACCGGTTCTTGATTTTCTGGGTTTTTCAGTTCGGTACCGGTTCGGTTTTTTCGGTATCGATTTTGTTTTTTTTACCGATGAGCACCCCTACCAGGGATGATGTTCTCTTGTTTATGTACCTGTTAATCAATGACAATGCCATGGGATACATGCTGGGATAAAAAGATGATAGAGACCAAGAAAAAGCTATTTATTACCTCAGAAAAGGATTCAGCATCAGTGAGCACAAGTATACCTTGATTGAAAAGACTTGTTGTGCATTAGCATATGTTTCCATGAGATTACAACATTATCGCCATGGTCACACAACCCATCTCATATCCCACATAGATCCTCTCAAGTATGTATTCAGCAAACCCATGTTAAATTGTCGACTGTCCAAATGGCAGTTGATCCTTCAGCAATTTAACATCATCTACGTGACTCAAAAGTCTATCAAAGGTCAAGGAATTGCGGATCAACTGGCCGCAGAACCCTCAGGGGACTTCAAACCCTTGGAAACATATTTCCCCGATGAAGGGGTAATGACAATTCAGTAACACCATAAGGACGATACAGTCCAGTTATGGAGGATGTATTTTGATGGAGCTGTAAACATGGAAGGTGCTGGAGCTGGAGTAGTTCTGGTGTCTATTTCGGGAAAGCAGTATCCCGTTCCCATTAAATTATAGTTTATCAGCACCAACAACACAATTGAGTATGAAGGCTGTATAATGGGGTTGAAACTAGCCCAATCCATGGGCGTCAAACGGTTAACTGTCTTCGGAGATTTCGAACTGGTAATCAAAAAAACCACTAGGATCTATAACACCAAGGAATTACATTTGTTGCCTTACCATCGGCAAGTTATCCAGATGGCTTTGGAGTTTAAAGAAATATCCTTCCTCCACATTCCTCGAAACATGAATGACTTTGCGGATGCATTAGCAACTTTGGCCTCCTTGATCCATATATGAAAGGGGAGACATTTCAAATATCACGTTTGCCAGCCAAAAGACCCCATCCTATGGGAATTACATTGGAGAAGTATCAGATGAGCTGCCTCCCATCCAACATCCTTGGTACCAGTTCATCAAGGAGTATCTACCAGATGGATCTACACCCATTAGTGCAAGTCAAGCTGAAAGAAAGTGGATCCATAGAATGGCCATGAAATTCTATCTGAGCGGAGATGCACTTTACAAAAGAGATGTGGGACTAGGCCTTCTAAGATGTCTAGACAAAGACCAAGCTTTGAGACTCATGGATGAAATCCATGGTGGAGTTTGCGGCCCACACATGAACGACCCTCTACTTGTCAAAAAAATCTTAAGAACATGGCATTACTGGCTGTCTCTCAAAGCTGAATATGATGATCACATCAAGAGATGTTATCAATGCCAAATTTATGGGAATGTTATCCACGCCCCTCCAATGGAACTCCATAATATGAGTTCACCCTGGCCCTTCTCAATGTGGGGAATTGACGTGATCGGGCTAATCGAGCCCAAAGCCAGGAACCTACGACCATCGATTTATCTTCACCATGATCGATTACTTCACCAAGTGGGTAGAAGCGACCTCTTTCCCCAGAGTTACCAAAGAGGTGATCATTGGTTTTGTCAGAAACAATATAATTTGTCGATATGGACAACCATAGGTGATTGTGTCAGACAATGCCAAAAACCTTAATAACCAAATGATGGAGGAATTATGTAACAAATTCCACATCAAGCATCTCAGCTCCGTCATCTATCATCCAAAGATGAATGGTTCTGTTGAAGCAACTAATAAGAATATCAAAAAGATCATGTCAAAGGTGTCCGCCAATCACAAAGGATGGCCTAACTTGATGCCTCTGACTCTATTAGCCTACAGAAGGCCAATGTGCACTTTCATTGGGGCAACCCTCTACTCATTAACCTATGGCATGGAAGCAGTGCTCCCCATAGAGTTAGAAATTGAATCCCTGAGAGTGTTGATAGATGCTCAGATAGATGAGGACCAATGGTTACAAGATCGGTACCACCAATTATCTCTTATAGATAAAAGGCGGGCCACAACCATCTTCCATGGTTAATTATACCAACAGATGATCGCTCGATCCTACAACAAGAAAGTCCGGCTACGACAATTCAAAGAAAATGACTTGGTCTTGAAGAAAGTCCTTGACAACCAAGATCAATCTAAAGGAAATTTTTTGTCAAGGAGGTATTGACAGGAGGAGCCCTCAGATTGCAAGAAATGGATGGCGAGGAATTTCCACAACTCATCAACTCAGACACAGTCAAATGGTATTATGTCTGAAGTTACCTGCAAACCAGCATCCTGGTTCTGGATCATCAAATCCATCAGTCAATTCAGTTTATCTCCCCAATACACGGGAGTACATAGGCAACCATTTATTGTCTGGTCTAACCTTTACAAAAACAAAAACAACACCCTTCATAACATATAACTTTCAACCTTTTTATTCTAGGTTGGAACTACGCAAACCTGATCTCCCCTCGTCAATGGGAGTACGTAGGCAGCCATTCATGGTGCGGTCTCACCCCTACAAAAACACAAAATCCTATCAATAGTACTGGGATCATCTTCAACCCTTCCAACCAAACCATAAGAGATGGAAGTACCTAATCTCCCCAATACACGTGAATACATCGACGACCATCTGTGGGGCGGTTAAATCACACCTTATCGGCTTAGACCATAGGGATGGAACTACCTGGTCTCCCCACACAAATGAGAGGAAAACTGGTGACCATCTAAGTTGTGGTTGAATTCTTAAAGAGAAACACCAATCCATAAGAGATGGAACTACCTGGTCTCCTCCACACAAGGTAGCACCGACGACCATCTGTGGGACGGTCAACCTCAATGAGGAAAGCCAAAATCCTCTCCATAACCACATTCAGAAACCAGTTCCAAGACACCAAAGGGTAGGGGAATAGAAAGATCTATGATCCATTCTGAAAGATCTTAAGACATCTCAATGTCCATCCATCAAGGAGGAGTTCAAAATACATCGAGATCGCAAGTCCTATAGAACATGCAACTATCAAGCAAGTAACAAGGTATATCTATAAGGGGAGTGAATCAAAATATATTTCCTTGCTATATAATACTATTTGATATATACAATGTGTTATATACATGACAAAAATGGCTAACCTAGTCTACTGATAAGTAGGTTTTATACATACTTATCTGGTATCTATTACTTGAATTAGTTGCTTAAACCTATGTTTTGTAGTTACTTTGCATGCATTGTGTGTGCATTTCATATATGTTATGTTATTTTGTAGGCTATAACACAACATTGACATGAAGAAGCAAGGAAAAGCAATTCGGACATCTTTTGGACTAAAATATGCAAGCAAATGCAAGAAAGTAAGATTGCAGGGCATTTAACACTAAGTTGGATGCATGTTCTTGGCTTGGAACTTGGATTTTATTGTAAATCTACTTCTTAGATTTCCGGAACATCTTGAATCATCCAAATCGGAGCTCGGATGCAAGAGTTATGGCCTTTTTATCAACAAAGATCAAAGCTCAAAGTTGTCCTGTTTGCAATTTACATAACATGTACTTCAAGCCCGATTTCGATCTTGATGCGGCCAGAATATGTCAATTCTCAAAGAATGAAAGTTGTAGATCTCGTCGATATCTTCGATTTGATAGGTGGCAAGCCCCATAAATCCTAGTGGATCAAACATTATGCTTGTTTTTACTAAAGGACGTCGCAGCCAAAAACAAAGCAGTGTGGGGCGCGCCATAAATGAACTACAAATGGCGCGGGGCACACTGGGCCATCAGATTCTCTGCTATAGTAGCGCGGGGCACACCCAAAATGGCCAAGGAACAACATTGGGCGCGCCGATCGGCGGGGAGAGAGTTAATTTGGGTGTTATGTTGTCCAATTTGAGATAGAATAGGATTCTTAGTTGCCTAACTTGCTAGGGTGTCCATTAGAACTATAAATACTTGAGTTTAACTTGGATTGGGAGGCTAGTTTTGGAGGATTCTATGAGATTAGATGTGACACCCCCAAATCCGGGTACTTTATTTTCGCCGAATTTGGTGCTCACTATCAAAATAATTACATCTAACTACACATAATAAAGGATAAAATATTAAATAACTTGAACAATAATCTTTCCCATTAAATGGTTACATCATCTCATAAACAATCCCAGGTAATCTAACCTTAAATTATTACATCAGTTTGCGAAATACATTATAAAATAAAACATATCTTATAACATCATGCATTTAAATAAACTTTAAATAATTCTTCAACACTTGGACATCTTGCCTTTTCCTCGCTAAGAGATGGCTCATCACCTCTTTCGACTTTAGTCAAGCATTGTTAATTGCAAGAGTGAGCAAACAATTGCTCACCGACATAAAGAATAATAATAATAACCATATGAGAATGAACAATGAATCCTGTACAATAATGAACTTGTTCTATGAATAGAAACAGAAACAAGTTCGAACTTTAATATCTGAGGGTCTTATGACCACGAACTATGTCCACGGTGATTAGGTATTACTACCCAAACCTTAACAGTTAATTAGACCGCATGCACTCTTCTTAACGTATGTAGGGATCACTTTTGTACCATGTATTGTGCACAAACATCTAAACGTTACACGTTACAAAATCCCATATGTTAGGGTTGTTCGTCTCGGGTTTGAATTTAGAATTTCGCACTAAAGAAAGTTTAGTTTGGAACTAGCTTATCAGTGTTTCTAGAATTTTAGAACACTTATTCAATTATAAATGAATGAAATCAATAAAAGTTTACTTACTTCTTGAAGGTGTACTACAAAAATGTATAACTGAACAAGGCTATCAAAGTCAAAGATTGGATATCAATAATATATAATTGAATAAACATGATACACATGCAAAGTACTATATTCAAAGAATTAGAACAATCTCCTTTGAGTCAATGTGTTAGAACAATATATGTTTTGAATAATAATAACAAGAAATGAGAATGTGAAACTCATTCGATGTAACAAATTAGGTTACAAGAGCTTATTCAATCATACATAAGAATAGAATCAATAGTCTTGCTCAATGAAAGTTTAGGATAAGAAACTTGCATTCATAAACAAAAGAATGAAGTTAGAAAGCTTTCTCAATGTAAAGAGTTAAGGTTTAGAAACTTGCCTTGTATGAAAGCTACATAAGTGTAAAATAATCTCCGATTACCCTACATGTATCATTAAAATCGCAACAACCATTAGTTGTATAAACATTAGCTTTAGGTTTTAAACCATCATTTAGGTCATAACCCTAACTCTAAGACTCTAACCATGTAGGTTAATATACTTAATTTAATCTGAAATCTTATTATGATCCAACATAACTTAATCGTTCATCTCTAACTTTGGAAAACATCACATTTGATTTCATTTTATAACTTATTAAACAATTATTTAAAAATCTTCACACTTCGCATTACCACACATTACAATCTGATATTATAGCTTATATTATGTCTTAACATCATTAACATGCATGCTTGATCAACCTAAGTCCCTTACACATGACCTGCAAATGAGAAGACTTCACCGCTTCGGACTAGTAGTATGGCACGCTTAAGATTGGGATCAAGCAATTGCTAGCTTTTTTTTGCCTTGGCACTTATGTAGAATTCTTATACTAAAGCACAAATAGAGGCAGAGACGGCAGTGAATAGTAGCTGACTTTAGCCCAACAAACACGAATTTCACTCACTAAACAATGAAATTAACATATAAAATAAATATAAAATTATCATAAACATGATTGCTAACATATTCAACCACTTAACACAATTTAACAACACTTCTAACTATTTTAATTTCCTCAAATTCCATATTTTCATATAAAACTCCATTTTTGAACATCTTCATAAAAATCATCAGTGACATCTCAATTTTTCACCAATTCACTTCATTCAAACTACGTTATCTTCGTTTCTTAATGAACTAGCATAAACAAGCTTCAATTTACAATTTAACATATAAATTGATCATCAAAATTGATATTTACACAAGCCACATAAGAAAATATTCATACAAACATACACTGTCATATTTTTCTACTGTTATCCGAAATTAGCATGCAATTTCCTTGTTTAAACATAAACTCTAGCATTATATCACATATAACCACCATAATTTAGTTACATCACAAAAATTTACAGAAAACTAGAATTCACAGAGTTGAAGCTTCATGCTGTAAAACTCACACACACACACACACACACACACACACACACACACATATATATATATATATATATATATATAATATTAAGGTTAAAGAAAATACCTTCAATTTGCTTGATAATTTTGGCTAAACCAACTGAAATTGCCTTGAAATCCTTAGGTTTTCTCTCCAAATTTTCTGCCTATCTTTTCTCAAGTTCTTTGTATCTATTAAGCCTTAGAAAGACAATACATGAAATAAGAAAACTGAGCGCTTAAACACTGATAATCGTGATTATCAATTTATTAAACCAAGCGTCTTTGGCAGTTACATTAACCAAAAGCCACAAGGCTTTGTTTGGTTACTTAGAATTTCCATAGTAGATTATTTTTATAATACTTTATTATATAGTTTCATGTGTCACACCTTAATTTAGTTAATTTAGATAACTTATAATAGTAATAATAATAAAAATCTTATTATCATTATACTTATAAATAAATAATCATATATCTAATTTAATTAATAAATTAGAAACATCACTTTATTTAATTTATTTATTTCCTTTTATATCAAACAATTCATTTAATTTAATTATTTTCTTAAATTAAATCCTCATTAAAATTATCATTATTCAATTTAATTAGCATTAATCAATTTATTACCAAATTAATTCACCACAATTATCAATTATTTATTTTGCTCAATAAATAAATTATTTAAAATATTTATTTAATTCAATAAATATTAAATTAAATTATAAATTTCTCGATTGTTACATCTTTCCCTCCTTAAAAGGATTCTTTCCCCAGAATCACAATTCGACAAATTCATTCGTCACATTCTTCCCTCCTTAACAAGATTATGTCCCCAGAATCGCTATACAAGATCAAGAAAACAACTGAGGATAATTTCTCACCATAACATCTTCAAGTTCCCACGTAGCTTCCTCAGCATTGTGGTTCCTCCAGATTACCTTAACAGAAGGTATCACCTTATTCCACAAGATTTGCTTTTTTTCACGTCAATAATTTGAACATGGACTTCTTCATATGTTAAGTCTTTCTCAAACTGTAAGGGCTCATATTCTATAACATGTTTATAGTCAGGCTTATATGGTCTCAACACTGAGACGTGGAAAATATTATGGATATCCACCAATTCTGGAGGTAAAGCTACCTCGTACGCCACTTCACCCACACGTCGAAGCACTTCAAAAGGACCTATAAACCTAGGGCTTAATTTCCCTTTCTTTCCAAATCGAATTTTCCCCTACCAGGGAGATACTTTCAAGAATACATAACTACCAACATCGAATTCCCAATTTTGTCGGTGTTGATCGATATATTTCTTCCGCTCATCCTGTGCATGTGCCTATCAATCTTGCTCGAATCACCTTGATGATTTCGACGGTTTATCGCACCAACTCTGTACCCAATAGTTGACGCTCACCTCATCTCATCCCAAAGATAACGAAGTTCACCGATTTCCTCCATATAACGCTTATAAGGCGGCATGCCAATACTCGCGTGATAACTATTATTATAGGAAAATTCAACCAACGGTAAATGATCATCCCAATTTCCCTTAAAATCCATAATACATGCTCTGATCATATCCTCTAGTGTCTGCATGGTTCTCTCACTCTATCCATCTGTTTGAGGATGGTACACTGTGCTCATTCTTAGCTGTGTTCCCAAACATTCTTGTAATCGCTTCCAGAAAATTTGATGTGAAACGTGGATCTCTGTTTGATACAATGGACACAGGTACACCGTATCGTGAAACAATTTCCTTCACGTATATTTTTGCCAATCGATCCAGGTTAAATCTAATCTTGATTTGTAAGAAGTGTGCCGACTTCTTCAGTCGATCAACAATCACCCAAACGACGTCATAACCTTGCTGAGTCGTTGGAAGACCTACCAAAAAATCCATTGTGATATGCTCCCATTTCCATTCCAGTATCTCCAACAGTTGCAATAATCCGCTTGGCCTTTGGTGTTCAGCTTTAACTTTCTGACACGTTAAGTATTTCGCCATACACTCAGCCACATCCTTTTTCATATTCGGCCACCAAAAATGATGTCTAAGATCCTGGTACATTTTCGTACTCCCAGGGTGAATCGAATATCTTGCGTTGTGAGCTTCACTCAGAACTTCCTCTTTAACTTTTGGTACGGCTGGAACCCAAATTCTCCCTTCGAATTGAAGTAACCCTTCCGAATCAATTTTGAATTTGCTTTCCTCCCTTTTAGATACTTTTGTTTTATCTTTTTGCAATCTTCATCATGAAGTTTTGCATTCTTCACTTTATCTACCAACGTTGAATCATTTCCTATCTGGAATAACTTCTCGTCGGATTTTGTTGGATATTTAATTTCCAATTCCATCTTAGCCATTTTCGACATTAACTTCTCTTGAGCTGTCAACATCATTAACTTCTCCCGTCCCTTTCTACTTAAAGCATCAGCAACAACATTCGCCTTTCCGAGATGATAGAAAATCTCGCAATCATAGTCTTTGATCAGCTCCAACCATCTTCTTTGCCTCATATTCAAGTCTTTTTGTGTAAAGATATACTTCAGACTTTTATGGTCAGTATATATCTCACACCTCTCTCCATAAAGATAATGCCTCCAAATCTTCAGGGCAAACACCACCACAGCCAACTCTAAGTCATGAGTCGGATACCCTTTCTCGTAATCTTTTAATTGACGTGATGTATACGCAATAACTCTGCCGTTCTGTATAAGCACACAACCTAGTCCTTTATGCGATGCTTCACTACACACCACAAAATTCTCTGTATCATCAGGCAATGACAACACATGTGATGTACTTAACTTCTTCTTCAATTCGTGAAATCTTTCCTCACACTTTTCCGTCCAAACAAACTTAACCGCCTTCCTGGTTAAATTCGTCAACGGGGTCGCGATTTTGGAAATATCTTGAATAAAACGCTTATAGTAACCTGCCAACCCTAAGAAACTCCTTATCTCTGACGGTGTTTTCGGCTGATCCCAGTTTACTACAGCTTTAACTTTTGATAGATCTACCGAAATTCCGTCTTTATCAATAACATGCCCGATAAACTGTACACGTTCCAACCAGAACTCACATTTTGAAAAATTTGCGTACAACTTCTCTTTCCTTAATGTCTCCAACGTCACTCTTAAGTGTTCAACATGTTCTTCCTTGGTCTTAGAATACACCAGGATATCATCAATAAACACCACCACAAATTTATTTAAGAATGGTTTAAACACCGTGTTCATCAAATCCATGAATGCTGCAGGTGCATTGGTTAAACAAAATGACATAACCAGAAACTCGTAATGACTATACCGAGTTCTGAATGCCGTCTTTGGTACGTCTTCTGGCCTCACCTTCAGTTGATGATAACCACTCCTCAAATCTATCTTTGAAAAATACCTCGCACCCTTCAGTTGATCAAACAGGTTGTCGATTCTTGGTAACAGATACTTATTTTTAATCCTGACCTTATTCAATTCTCTGTAATCAATGCAGAGCCGCATCGATCTATCCTTCTTCTTAACAAATTACACCGGTGCTCCCCATGGCGATACGCTTGGCTGGATATACTTCTTGTCGAGCAATTCTTGCAATTGAACCATCGACTCTTTCATCAATACCGGGGCCATTCTGTATGATGCCTTAGATATCGGGTTTGTTCCTGGTACTAAATTAATCACGAACTAGATTTGTCGATCTGGCGGAAGACCCGACAAATCGTCTAGAAATACGTCTGCAAAATCTCTTATGATCGGTATCTCTTCTAACTTCGCACTTTTCTTCTATGTATCAACTATGTAGGCTAAGTATCCTACACATCTTTGTCTTAACAACTTCTTGGCTTGCATCACCGTCAGACAACTTGCTTATCGAGGTGACTTGCTGCCATAGAACACAACCTTTGACGAAGTCATAAGGTTAACACACTTTCTTTGGCAATCAATTACTGCTCCGTGATTGAATAACCAATCCATTCCCTGGATAACATCAAACTCACCCAGTCTAATTGGTATCAAGTCTACCCTCATCTCTTGACCCTTTATAACCACTCTACAATTCTTATATATGAATCTAACAGGAATCACTTCCCTATTTTCAATCTCTATGCTCAAAGGATAATCTAATTCTTCCTGAGGCAAATCTAAGTTTTGAGCAAATTCATCGGATATAAATGATTAAGTAGCACCCGAATCAAATAGTATATAAGCATTAATACCATTAATCTAATGATACCACGACACCACATCCTTAGATCCGAACAAAGATCTTGCACTCGGCCATATTGAAATTTCTCGCAGAGGGTCGGCTTTGACTTTGGTCGGGTCCAAAGGATAGTTAATGCACCACCACCGTTGTTGTTTCCCTTTTCTCCACTTGCACTCCCCGCTGGCTTTTTCAGACAATCACGAGCCATGTGATCCTTTGAACTGCAGGTAAAACATGCTCCTTTCTTTGGGATAAAACAATTTGGTGCAATGTGTCCCTCCTGACCATAGTTGAAACACACCCGCTTTCCCTTCAGACACACCCCAATATGGCTCTTTCCACAAGTAGCACAAGCTTCAAACTTTTTCTTTTTCTGATTTCCCTGTTGTCCTCCCGTAGTCGAATTCTCGTTCCACTTCCTCTTCTGATTGTTACTTCCAATATTACTCCCACCAGCCTTATTCTCATTATCATTCTTCCTTTTCTTATGTTCTTGGTTGTACTTGGTCAAGGCATCGCTTCCACCTTCCGCGATAATTTCCTTTTCCAGTACAGCCGCAAATGTATTTAACTGGAACATTGAAACCTTGCTATACAGCCAGGGTTTCAATCCTTGTTCGAACCTTCTTGCCTTACGCTCATCCGTATTGACTTGATAAGTGGAAAACCTTGCCAACTCGTTAAACTTCGCATCATATTCTGGAACCGTCATGGTTCCTTGCTTCAACTCCAAAAATTTCACCTCCAACTTATTCCGAGAACTCGCTGGAAAGTACATTTCGAAAAACATCTCCTTAAATCTATCCCACATTATCACTCCTTGTCCCCTACGAACCTTATTTGCTTGCCACCTGTAGCTAGCTTCGGACTTCAGCATGAACGTCGCGAATGCAGTCTTTGATCTTTGTTAACTCTAGCAACATCAAACACCTTCTCCATTTCCATAATCCAGGATTGGGCTTCCACTGGATTCATAGACCCTTGAAACTCTGGCAGTCCAACCGCTTTGAATTCCTTGAAGGTCGTAACTTGAGCTTGCGGTTGATTCACAAGTGCTCCCATCAACAGAGTTACTAACTGCTGAACCGGATTAGCGTTGGCCTCATCATTATTGTTAGTAGACCCCTCAGGAGGTGGTTGTTGACGTGGTTGTCTTCTTCTAGGAGGCATTTTCTGTTAGAATATACGCTTATTAGTTCCTCACTCAACTCTTGAGTATTTGAAATTTAACTTAAACATTCTAAGATTAAAGCTATAACACATAACATTTCAAATAAACTTTGATATTTTATTCATTCATAATGCTTTAAAATATATAAAAGATAGCATATCTGCTATAAACATCCACTTTCCTGAACTAAACCAGTTTCATGATTACATAAGGGATTTAAAACTTTATTTATTCACATAATAACCACATATTATCATCACTCTTATTTTCTATCTATGCATATTAAGACGTCGAGAGGCTTCTCTGCGCTCCTCCTCCATGATGCGATATGCCGTCCTACGATCCATCACGAACCACGACGAGTCTTTAAATTGAGGCGGGTAATAAAAGTCTCGATCCTGGGCCATATCAATCGCATAATTAAAGACATGATCCATTTCGTTCATTTTGGCCTTCTTCACTTGGACTTTAGCCTCAGCACGATCTGCACGTTGAGTCGCCTTCATCCAAGCGTCCTCTGCTCTTGCACGCTTAACTGATTCCTCCTTGAAGTCATCTTTTAATTTCTCCATGTCAGTCTTCATCTTCTCGTTCACTGCCAACAGATCTTCATGCTGACCCTTAGTATGAACTAAGTGCCACTCTGTGTTTCCAAGTTTTGAGTCAAGTTCCTGAATCTCTACATCCTTCTGTTCCAACGCAACGTGATGCATATCAACCATCTCCATCAGTTCCTCTACATTATCCTGTAACTCTATGTTACGGTCGTACAAAACATCATACATCTCAGCCGATACGGAGTTTGGTGGAAACTCCACAGGATCCTCTTCCTCATCATCCTCATCTATCTCCTTAGGACTATACTCCTCGGGATCGGTCATAGGCTCATCCTCCTGGATCAACCATTCCCGTACCACGTGAATATCCCGGGGTTCATCATCTCTAGGTAACTGAGGTATCACCTCCCTAGCTGGACTGGATCCTCCTTCGTTAGACATCCTGTCAACAAAATATTTTAAGTTTTACTTAACATTATCGATACTCGCGAGCACATAAGTTATTAACACATAGCACATAATGTCTTTTATTATTTATTTTCAATGGATGCCTTAATCCATTCCTTAAAATCCGATAAGAGTTAAACATGTAACGCCCCGAAATCCGGTCTATCTTCACACCCGGATTCCGTACGTCACGAGTACATCATTCATTCTGCATACATCATTATATAATCAAATATAACAACATACACTCTCAAATCCTGTGTTCTAAAAACCTTATAGCTTTTCTCATTACAAATAATGATAATTACATTATTCTTTACATCTTGCACGAAGTGACTTTTATCCGCCACCAAGGATACATAATCGCTTCATTAAACTATTCTATAGTTTAATTCTCATCTTTCTATATTACAAGTCTTCACTTGATCTTCTCGCCATTCACATTCTCGAATGGCACTTCATCCGATACCGTCACTTGATCTATCACGGGATCCTTAAGTTCTTCTAACATCGTTCAATAAAATGTTTTTCATTTAAAGCAAGTGTGAGCATTCAATTGCCCAGCAAGTCATAACAGTTGAACATACAACTTCAAGAGTTTAACATTCCTTTGGAACTTCAATAACCGAACAAAGGTTATGATGCAGCTTAAACAATAGGAATAATCTCGATTCCTATCATTTTAAAACATTAGTCACATTCACTTTGAAATACTTTCATTCTCTACTATCTTTCATACTCATTCTGTCTGGCTAGAATTAATAGCATAGACTTAACAATAACGGTTCATGTATAAACAGAACATTCTTTTATTGAACAGTTCAATCATATAACAATTCATCTCACAGAAACACCGAAGAGTTCACATTGTGGCACAAGGCCTCATGCGTTCTACCACCTTGCACAAATATCACACATTTGCACATAGAGAGAACTTCTCAAGTTCAACATCTGAGAAGTTTAAGAAACTAACATTCATTTAAAATATGAATGAAGTTAGGAAACTTGCCTTACGCACAGCTACATCTTACGCTGAACTGCTCATTCCAATCCCTATAACACATAAGGAAATAACAAATACACCAATTAGTCATATACTTGACTTACGCATTGATTTACTTAACTTTACTTCTTAAGGTTCGCGTTCTTACAATATAATTTTTCGCGACTAACTTTCATTACCGATTTACGGTTTCATGACATACGGAGATGTCTTACTCAAAACATTCATCATCTTTGATGATTTACATTCTTATCTTCTTCATATACTTCTCTAGGACTCAACACACATCGCTTCTCTGCTAGTAGTCCATATGGTACTCTGAGTGGTTTCCCACAAACAACCAACAAACAAGCGTCTGCTACCTACACCGCCCACACAAATGGAGTTAGATCGATTGCCGCTTTTAAGATATACCTTCGCTCTCTAAAGGAATTGTTTAGCCCAGCTCCCATATGTCAACCATCAAAGGTTACGATTGTACCACAACCTAAACTTATCTTAACTTATACGAACTATTAAATTATAATGTTCGTTAAGTCAATTTCTTATTCCTTATGGCTTTCTGGCAAGTAATTGCCATACCTCAGGACTCATTCTTACTCGACTCACATTCAACTTTCAATACTCTTATTACCATTCGTTACGGCTTTCTCAATACCATTCGTATCTTACTTACTACTTTCATCAACGTCTAAGTCATACAACTAGGGTATACTTAAAACGTTCGTCAAACGCGAATACGATTTACGAAGATCGTTTACGTATTCAACGTTCACGTTGCTCGTCTCTTAATCTCTCATTCAACCTTTATTCCAGGTTTTAATCGCTTTCGATCGTTATCCATCCCATGAACCCCATGTTCATTATTATTTCTTAATATCAAAGCCATACAAATCATTGTATGCTAAGACCGCTCGTTCATCGCAACAACGTTGCGTTCACAGCGTCTATACGCTTTACATTCATCTTACATTACCATAACATAACATCAAAATGTTATTCACTACCCTCGTTACTCAACGTCTAAGGAATCACAATCATAGCAATCCCTCATGTTCGTTTATCGCGACTACGGTCCCCAGACATCGGTTACGTAACTCGTATCTACATTCTTTGTCTTTTAATCTCGTTTAATCTTTCTATTCAACCTTCATTAAAGGTTTAATAAACTTGATTAAGTGTTGCATTACGTGAACTACATGTTCATACTTCTTTCTTGCACATCCTCCAGTAACTGATAACAAAAAATCTCATTTACTGGCATTGCTCTCATCAGTGACATGCCCAAGTACCCTTCCTTTGCTCTTTGCTATTGCTATGACCTACTTTCTCTTCTCTCTTCTTCAATTGGCTAGCATGCTACCAAGTCCTTTGTTATCTCTCGCGTTATTACTACTAATTAACAAAGATTTGGTTTTAGATCATGATTATACAGCCGCAAATACCACTTCTCAAAGCTCAATTTTATTGCTGGCCTGAGCCTAAACCTTAGAAAAATTTCTAAGTCTTTCATTAAGTTTGAGACGCGTACATTACGATCTCATAACTTCTTCGTTATACCTCGAAACGAGGTCGTTCCAAAGCTATTCTCTTCCTTATCTTACGTACTTTAATATGCCTTGGATAGAACTTCGTTCTAAATCCATTAACATGCCATTCAATTGGCTTAATCTTAACCCTTCATTCATTTTTTACGCTTTTAACGTTCTTCGCTCGTTCGTCCATAATTCGGTCATCCGAACTCAAAATTCGTTCGTTCTTGAGTCCATGACTCACATTTTATACGTTGTCTTACATTCTTATGAAACCCTACACATTCGGGTTCATTTACTAACTTTCAAATTTTTGTTCTTCTTTTACAAATTTTTTGCCATAACTTCATTATAGCTCAGTTTAAATCCGTTCTTCATGAACGTTTCTAACGTTCCTAACCAAGTAATAAGCATCTAACTTATACGCGATGGTTTTAAACTTGTCCATCAACAACAATTACACTACGATGGTTTTAAATTTGTCCATCAACAACGTTCTTCGTGTTCTTCGCGTGTTCTTCGTGTTCTTCGTTCGTTCTTTATTTTTAATCGATATTTTGGATTACGATTTCACTTTTTCTTGGAATTTGATGTTATAGAACACCATTCCTTACTTATTTAACCTACTCATTCATAAGATTCATTCGGATCGCTCAAAATCCTTACGAATCTTATACTTCCTTAAGAAATTTATAAAATAAATTTCTAATTCTTATTTCTTTATTTTCTTACGATTTCAACCATATGAAATCTTTTATAACTTAATCTACTTCTTATCCTCATTAAGTTATGTTTTTAAACATAAAAACTTAAAGAAAATTTAGAAGAAACTAGTGTTCGGATTACCGTTCTTCTTTAATATCCTTCCGTCGGACAAAGCGTGCAATCGAGCTAGCTTTTCCTCATTCCTCTTCCTCTCTTCTTCCATCCGAACCCTCTCTCTTTCTCTCTCAAAGAGTAGGATTTTCAAAAGCTCAAAATAATGAACTTAAGCTTTCTATTTATAGAAAACCAAGGTTAGGGGCATTTTAGTCATTTCCCCTCCTAACCTCCTTACTATTCATAACTTAGCCACCAAGTTTACTTGGTGGCCAAGTGGCCGCCCCACCTCCTTAGCTAGCTTCCCTTGGAAGCTTCGTGCTTCCATAATTGAAATTCGTCCAAGCGGTTAAAAATCACGATTCTAAATCCAAATATATTTGGATATTTCGTCTTTTCTTTACCGATTAACTTTTACGTATTCTTCGGATTTCTGAAAAATTGAAAAACACTTTTTGGCGTCAAGCGTTTTCCTTCACGTTTTCTCCTAACGTAGCTAAACGAGTGAAAAGTACATAACAATACTTTTCGTCGTTTTTATTTCGTCCGATTTCTGCATGTTTTTCGAGAAAAACTTTTATCGGCTTACTTAACTTTTCATGATATATTATCGTCAAATCTTTTGACGGGATGTCATTTCGACATACCGAACTCTCGAAAAGGCTTAGGTTATTCAAACCCTAACCCTTAGGTTTCGTCGGATGAAGAGTGCCTATTTCGTCTTTTTTCCCAAAAATATTTTGTTCCCGAAAATTTTTTATTTTCATCTTGAAAATTCTTACTCGTTCAATCTAGGTCGTAGCCAGACTCTTCCCGATTAATAATCAATCTAGGTTATAGAACGATTAATAAACACATAACACAGAATAGTATTAATAAAAATTCATTTTATTAATAACTAATTCTTTAAATCTTAATTTCTGGACAATCCGGATTTCCGGGTTGTCACAAAACACCTTTATGTTTTTTGTTTCCTTAAAGGCTACTTCCTAAGGTTTTCCCCACCTAAGGTTCATAACCAAAGGCTTTGATACCAACCTGTGACACCCCCAAATTCGGGTACTTCATTTTCGCCGAATTTGGTGCTCACTATCAAAATAATTACATCTAACTACCCATACTAAAGGATAAAACATTAAATAACTTGAACAATAATCTTTCCCATTAAAGGGTTACAACATCTCATAAACAATCCCAGGTAATCTAACCTTAAATTATTACATCAGTTTGCGAAATACATTATAAAATAAAACATATCTTATAACATCATGCATTTAAATAAACTTTAAATAATTCTTCAACACTTGGACATCTTGCCCTTTCCCTTGCTAGTAGATGGCTCATCACCTCTTTCGACTTTAGCTGCATTGTTAATTGCAAGAGTGAGCAAACAATTGCTCACTGACATAAAGAATAATAATAATAACCATATGAGAATGAACAATGAATGCTGTACAATAATGAACTTGTTCTATGAATAGAAACAGAAACAAGTTCGAACTTTAATATCTGAGGGTCTTATGACCACGAACTATGTCCACGGTGATTAGGTATTACTACCCCAACCTTAATAGTTAATTAGGATCAGCATGAGACTTTGCTTAACGCATGTAGGGGATCAGATTCTTCAGACCATGTATTGTGCACAAACATCTAAACGTTACACGTATAAAATCCCCTATGTTAGGGTTGTTCGTCTCAGTTTGAATTTAGAATTTCCGCACTAAAGAAAGTTTAGTTTGGAACTAGCTTATCAGTGTTTCTAGAATTTTAGAACACTTATTCAATTATAAATGAATGAAATAAATAAAAGTTTACTTACTTCTTGAAGGTGTACTACAAAAATGTATAACTGAACAAGGCTATCAAAGTCAAAGATTGGATATCAATAATATATAATTGAATAAACATGATACACATGCAAAGTACTATATTCAAAGAATTAGAACAATCTCCTTTGAATCAATGTGTTAGAACAATATATGTTTTGAATAATAATAACAAGAAATGAGAATGTGAAACTCATTCGATGTAACAAATTAGGTTACAAGAGCTTATTCAATCATACATAAGAAAAGAATCAATAGTCTTGCTCAATGAAAGTTTAGGATAAGAAACTTGCATTGATAAACAAAAGAATGAAGTTAGAAAGCTTTCTCAATGTAAAGAGTTAAGGTTTAGAAACTTGCCTTGTATGAAAGCTACATAAGTGTAAAATAATCTCCGATTAGCCTACATGTATCATTGAAATCGCAACAACCATTAGTTGTATAAACATTAGCTTTAGGTTTTAAACCATCATTTATGTCATAACCCTAACCTAGCACCTAACCATGTAGGTTAACATACTTAATGAATTTGAAATCTCATTACGATCCAACATAACTTAATCGTTCATCCCTAACTTTGGAAAACATCACATTTGGTTTCATTTTATAACTTATTAAACAATTATTTAAAAATCTTCACACTTCGCATTACCACACATTATAATCTGATATTATAGCTTATATTATGTCTTAACATCATTAACATGCATGCTTTATCAACCTAAGTCCCTTACACATGACCTGCAAATGAGCAGACTTCACTGCCTCGTAATCGAGTATGTACAAATTGCTAGAGCTTTTTTTGCCTTGGCACTTTGCATAATGTATTGCTACTGTGCACAAAGGCAAGGAGATCGGTGAATAATAGTAGAAGTTTAGCCCAACAAACACGAATTTCACCCACCAAACAGTGAAATTAACATATAAAATAAATATAAAATTATCATAAACATGATTGCTAACATATTCAACCACTTAACACAATTTAACAACACTTCTAACTATTTTAATTTCCTCAAATTCCATATTTTCATATAAAACTCCATTTTTGAACATCTTCACAAAAATCATCACTGACATCTCAATTTTTCACCAAATCACTTCATTCAAACTACGTTATCTTCGTTTCTTAATGAACTAGCATAAACAAGCTTCAATTTACAGTTTAACATATAAATTGATCATCAAAATTGATATTTACACAAGCCACATAAGAAAATATTCATACAAACATACACTGTCATATTTTTCTACTGTTATCCGAAATTAGCATGAAATTTCCTTGTTTAAACACAAACTCTAGCATTATATCACATATAACCACCATAATTTAGTTACATCACAAAAATTTACAGAAAAATAGAATTAACAGAGTTGAAGCTTCATGCCGTAAAACTCATATATATATATATATATAATATCAAGGTTAAAGAAAATACCTTCAATTTGCTTGATAATTTTGGCTAAACCAACTGAAATTACCTTGAAATCCTTAGGTTTTCTCTCCAAATTTTCTGCCTATCTTTTCTCAAGTTCTCTGTATCTATTAAGCCTTAGAAAGACAATACATGAAATAAGAAAACTGAGCGCTTAAACACTGATAATCGTGATTATCAATTTATTAAACCAAGCGTCTTTGGCAGTTACATTAACCAAAAGCCACAAGGCTTTGTTTGGTTACTTAGAATTTCCATAGTAGATTATTTTTATAATACTTTATTATATAGTTTCATGTGTCACACCTTAATTTAGTTAATTTAGATAACTTATAATAGTAATAATAATAAAAATCTTATTATCATTATACTTATAAATAAATAATCATATATCTAATTTAATTAATAATAAGAAACATCACTTAATTTAATTTATTTATTTCCTTTTATATCAAACAATTCATTTAATTTAATTATTTTCTTAAATTAAATCCCTCAATAAAATTATCATTATTCAATTTAATTAGCATTAATCAATTTAGTTACCAAATTAATTCACCATAATTATCAATTATTTATTTTCCTCAATAAATAAATTTTTTAAAATATTTATTTAATTCAATAAATATTTAAATTAATTTACAAATTTCTCGATCGTTACATTAGATTAGAGTAGATTAGGAGCAAAACCCTAGTTCTTATTAGAGTTGGAGATTGAAGCAACTTGGAGACCATTGAAGATCAAGAGCAGGAGCTTGAGGAAGATGGAGATTTGCTGACAACAAATTTATTCTTCACTATAATCTTATTCTTATCTTTTAATGTGTATTCAAGTGTGGATTCTTAGTTTTAATTCAATGAACTAATTCTTTGTTTGAGATTACAATGGATCTTATTTTGTAGTTTATTTTAATATGCTTCGCTATCAATTATTATGTTTTATTGTGAGGACTGTCTATTGTGATTTGGACTTAATTATTTAATTGATTGGCCATCAATTACCGTGATAATCTATATGAAATCGGAAGAAGAGTATAGATTTAAATCTGATCATGATAGCATGTGTTTGTGATTTTTGCATAGATGGAATTCAAGATTCGTGTTTAGGATAGAGATATGCCTTTACGCCATATGTATTTTTATAGAGAACTTGTGCTTTAAATCCTTTTTAATTATAATTCATATAGAGATATAGTGGAGTAGTTAATTAGGGTGTCTTGCTTAATTCTATCATCCGTGGATTTAAGTGAGTATGAGTATTATGCATCGAGAGACGGTTTTATCTTCTTTGGTGTTCTTGATTAACTATTCAGGATAGAGAATAATTGATGAAAAGTGTGTTAACTTAAATGAAGCAATAAGTGAAGTTGTGATTTTAAATCTCCGTAATCTTAATTTAACTAGTGAAATTTAATAATAGTTTAATTATATAATTTGAAATTCATTCATTTAAATAAGATTGAGTTGATTACGGGTTAGTACTTGGTGATTTTTATTAAACAATTCCTCGTGAGAACAATACTCTACTTACACTTTATTACTTGTTGACCACATATACTTGCGTGTTGTGTGTAATTATATTTTATGTAAGACCCCAACTTTTATGAATAAAGATTAATTTTTCTCGAAATATGTTTTTGAATATTATGGCGTGGATTTGATATAATGTTATAGTTGTGGGTAATATTTACAAATTTTACAAAGTAAGCAAGTGGTTATATAATATTCGATTGGTCGGGGAATATTCGTTTTAACAAGTAATATTCGGCACAATCATTGGTGGACCCCACAACAAAAGTATTGTCGTAGTTAGAAAACGACAAAATTATCTTTTTATAAAAATAATGGCGAAAGTTTTACCGTTAAACTGTTGAACTACCGGTGGTAAAAGTAAAGTTAAAGAATACGCTGCGGTTGCATATTAGCACACTCAGATTGATTATTGATGCTTACGTGAGAAGTCACTCGGTTATACTCAATTATTGCTACGATAATTCTTTGCATCATATCTCTCATATTATTAATTCAATTATTGTCACAAAGATCATCTCGCATAATATTTTATATTATTAAATAATTAATTGAGATGACAAAGTTATTCATATTATTATTTGCAATATTGACAATGTCTGAAGTTCACATCGAGGAGAGGTTTGGTCACCTAATTGTGCGCCAATAAGGAGAAATCCTTATCGGAAAGCCCCCTCTTTCCTGGGAATGACCTGGTTGTTAAATATTATGAGTTATAATATTAAAGATGAATAAGTTCGTGTTGATTAAAGATGAAATTGATAGTTCCATTGTGTGAGAATTATTAGTGTTAGTAGAAATCGACATCTATTTCGATAATAATGGATGTCTGGAGGTTATATTGATCAATCGGGTAATTCAACGGATAAATAAGCAATTAATTACTATTTAATTCATATGCTTATAACTATGTGTTCACATATGTGTACTATTGATTCACATGATTTACTATTAGGGGAGTTGGTGCAAGATTGATAATACTTGCATGACTAAATTAAAAATAGAAGTATAGATGAAGGTACTATACTGTAATTAGTTTTTTCACATGATTATACTATTAAGTCACATGAATGAACTATTAATTCACATTATTTACTATTAGGAGAAGTGGTGCAAGTTTGATAATACTTACAGGACTAAATTAAAAATGAAGAAAAAGAGGAAGGTATTATATTATAATATTTCGAGCCCCAAAACGTGCAATTATCGAAACTATATTTTCCTATAAATAGAAGCTCATTCTTCTTTCATTCTCACCAATTCACTAAGTCTCACAAGAGCAATTATTATAGAGAAAAATTATAGAGAGAAAGAAGAAGAGAAGTCTGCTACCTCACTATTCCAGTATCCAGTTTCTTATAAGGTAAGGGGTATTATTTCTTTCGTATTCATGAATAGAGTTATTTTCTTTCAATACTCGTAAGGGTTGGTATTCTATTCTTTATTATTACATTGGAATAACTCGTCGCATGGGATTCTATCGCATGCTGGTGAATTCTTCATTATTCCATTCTTTATTGTTCTCATTGAATAACTCATTATAATGTGGCCTATCGCATGCACGGTGAATTCTTTTGTTATTCCATTCTTTATTATTCTATTGGAATAACCTGTCTACGTGGGCTACCGCATGCATGGTGAATTCTTCTGTTATTCCATTCTTTATTATTCTGTTAGAATAACCTGTCTATGTGGACTACCGCATGCATGATGAATGATCCTTCGTATTCATTCCTTATTAAATTGTGGAAATGATCTGTCTACGTGGATTACCGTATGGCGGGCAAAAATCTATTTGCAGTTTCATATATTCTATTATACTCAGTTGGTTAAAGTTTTGGTTTCTATACTCCATGAAATTAGTAGAATATCCTGGATATTTGCGCTTCATCTTGTATCTTTTCATGGAAATATTCTTCTGAGCATTCTTGAATTTTACTCCACAAAGCAGTATCATGTTGACAATTTGGATGTTATTGATTTCTGGATAAATTAAATTATAAATCTTTAAAATTTATCTTGAACTTGTTTTATTGACTTATTATGTCATTGTCATCATCCTCATGCTTATATTGTGATGAAAGTCATCTTTGGCTTACGTGCATAGATGGACTTGGTATGATTATGACCAGGGATTATTCGGTATAATCATGACCGTAATGTGACGAATGATGTGGTGAAAGTCCTAATTGGCCTATAGTTCATTGATGGACAGTTGTTGGTATGATTATGACCAGGGATTATTCGGTATAATCATGACCATTGATGATACATGAATATCCTTGGCCGTGATGCAGGGATGATTCGATTTTATTTATTAAAATTTGAGTCTCGTGATAAAGTTGATGAAAAACTTTTTAAATCATAGAAGATAGTAGATTTTATGCTCTACTTGACTCTTCTAATGGATTGCTTATTCCGCTGCAGTTGTTGATCTAAAACTTGTTGTCTATTATATTATATCAATTGTTATACTGTTGAAGGCTAAGGATAATTTATTCTGCATTATCTTAGTCATAATATTTCTTATTGGGCTAGTTGAGCTCACCCTTTCTTTCATTGTTCTCTTCAGGAAATGAGAATATAGCTGGGACGAGTCGGGGAACGGATTGACGGTCCAAATGGTTATTTTAGTAGTCCTCACTATTCTATAAAATAGTGTGACAATAAATGTAATGAGGACTCTATTGAGTGTGGATATTGTCTAGATGACAATATTCTTCTTAAAACTCTTAGATTATATTTTGTCGTATTTTACACAACTGTTGTATAATTAAGTTGTATTTGAATTTTGTATCATGTATTTGGCGACTCAAGATGGGTGATGTATACCTATTTTGGGGGCGTCAAAGTTGGTATCAAAGCTTAGGGATATGATCCCTGGCTAAGATGTGAGACAAGGACTAGGAGGGGAGAGACGGGGAATTCTTTCGCTAGTATGACCTACCTAAGTTTATTTGGTATTTATTTGGTCGGTCAGAGTATAGGGATAATATGTGACATATCAATTAACCCTTGTTTTGTGGCAGTATTTGAAAATGGCATCGGAAAATGTTGAGATAAGCAATGAAGCACATGAGACCGTTGAGTCACCAACGATCAATACCCAGGATAATGTGCATCAGGATGGTAATAATCCTCAAGAAAACAACAACGCTGACCAAATGATGAACGATGGGATGTTCAGAGGCTTTATGCAATTTATGCAACATCAGGAGAGAGCGGCTCTTGTTCAAAATGCAGGTGGAAACACTGGCAACTCTCGGACGGTCACCGCCAAACAGTTCAAGGAGCTGGGACCACCGGAGTCTATTGGAGAGCCAAAATCACTTAAAGCGGAGACGTGGATAAAGCAGATCACCAAGATATTTGATGTCTTGGGATGCTCCGAGGAGCAAAAGGTTCCCTTTGCCACCTTTATGTTGCGAGGAGAGGCAGATTACTGGTGGGAATCTGTAAAGCGTACTCAACTAGCCGCACTAAAGATGTCTTGGGAGAAATTCCAAGAACTATTCAACGACAAGTACTTTCCCAAAAGTATTCGTCACATGAAGGAGGTAGAGTTCATCAAACTGGAGCAGAACAATATGACCGTGTCACAGTACGAAGCTAAGTTTGCCGAGTTGTCCCAGTTTACGTCCCACTTAGTTGATAATGAGGAGAGAATGACGCGGATTTTTCTGAGAGGTTTGAAATCTGAGATACGTTAATACTCAATTTCTCATAAACTGTGTTTGTATTCAGATGTTGTAAATAGGGCTCAGTTATTGGAGCGTGATAACGAGTCAACCCAATCGAGAGAGAGCAGCCGACAAGTCGATAATACCAGTGGTAGCAGTCATCGAAGCAGTGACAACAAGTATAGAGGGAATCAACATGCCAGAAATGGTAATCACTTTGGCGGTAATCATGGCCATGGCAATAAGAGTGGACATTTCAAGAAGAGGAGATTCAACAATGATGGAAAGACGTCAGCACCAACACCTGTTGTTAAGGAAGGAGAACGACCGCCGGTTGTATGTTACAAATGTGGAGGGGAGGGACATATCAGTCCAAACTGCGTGATGCAGTCCAAAGCATGTTACAATTATGGAAGAGAAGGTCACCTAACCCAATTTTATCGTGCACCAAAGTAAAGTCCAACTGGGATGGAGGCATTAAAAGCCATCCTAGACAAGACAAAACCGGTAGTTCAAGGGAGAGCATTTGTCGTAACCTCCCAAAAAGCTAGGAATCCGTACGAGGTGATCACGGGTAAGCTAATCATAAACTCTAGCGAAGTATACCTTATTTGATACCGGTTTTACCCATTCTTTTATTTCTCCTACTTGCGCTCAACGTTTAAATTTGACTCCGGAGAAATTAGACTTTGACTTATCGGTTGAAACTCCGTTGGGAGAAACCTTCATTACATCCACTGTTTATAAGTCTTGTTTGATTCAAATCGGTAACCGCACATTACCTGTCGATCTTATTTCTTTGAAAATACTTGTATTTGATGTGATTTTAGGGATTGATTGGTTAACTACTCATCATGCTAAAATCGATTGTTTTCGTAAGGTTGTTAGCTTTCATATTCCTAACCAACCTATTATGTGAATTCAAGCAACCAAACCACTAAAACCAATCACTGTCATATCAAGCCATAAAGCTATTCGTTTATAGAAAAATGAATGTCAAGCTTTCTTAGCCCATGTCACGGATTTAAATAAAAATACGTCAGATTTGAATGATATTTCTATTGTTAATAAATTTAATGACGTATTCCTTGAAGAACTTCCTGGCCTACCCCCAGACCGTGAAATTGAATTTTGTATTGACCTTGAATCTGGTACAAAACCCATTTCCAAAGCCCTATATTGAATGACTCCTATTAAACTTCAGGAGTTAAAAACCCAACTACAGGAATTGTTATTATCGGAGATTCGTGGAAGGATTTTCTCGAATCGCTAGTCCATTAACTCAACTGACTCAAAAAGATACAAAGTTCGGTTGGAGCGAGGAATGTGAGAAGAGTTTTCAAGAACTCAAGAGAAGACTCATTTCAGCACCTGTTTTGACAATACCAGCTGGTTCGGAGGGATTTTTCATATACAACGATGCTTCAGGCAAAGGTTTAGGGTGTGTTCTCATGCAACATGGGAAAGTCATAGCCTATGCCTCACGACAACTCAAAGAATATGAGAGGAATTATCCTACTCATGCTCTAGAGTTGGCAGCAGTCGTTTTTGCGCTTAAGATTTGGAGGCATTACCTGTATGGAGAGAAGGTGGAGATCTATACGGATCATAAAAGCCTCAAATATTTCTTCACTCAAAAGGAACTCAACATGCGGCAACGACGATAGCTTGAGTTATTGAAAGATTATGATCATACCATCAAATACCATCTTGGAAAAGCGAACGTAGTAGCTGATGCATTGAGTAGAAGATCATATGCGGGTACGAGTGCAATATTTTCAACGTAAAAACCCATTTTGTATAACTTACGAAGGATGGAGATAGATTTAAAGACTCCAGGGACCTGTGACGCCCCCAAAACAGGTATACATCACCTATTCTGAGTCGTTAAATACATGGTACAGGATACAAATACAACTTAATTATACAACTGTCGTGTAAAGTACGACAAAACATAAGCAGCGAGTTTTAATACAAATATTGTCATCTAGACAATATTCAAACTCAAATTCAATATTATTACATTTATTTTCCACTATTTCATTGAATAGTGAGGACTACTAATGCTATCATCTGGTCCGTCACTCCGTTCCCCGACTAGTCCTCTTTACGTTCTCATTTCTCAAGAGAACAATAAAAGTAAAAGGGTGAGCTCAACTAGCCCAAGAGGAAATATTATGACTAAGATAATGCGAATATATTATCGTTAGCCTTCAACAAAGTGTTAAACCGATACAATATAACAACCATCAAGTTTAACTGTAAGGCGGAACAAGCAATCCATTAAAAGAGTCAAGTAGAGAATAAAATCTACTATCTTTTATGATTTAAAAGGTTTTTCATCACTTTTATCGTTGAGACTCAACTTAATAAATAATCCACATCATCGAATCACTTCGCATCATTTTCGCCAGGATATTCTTTAGTATCACGACCACAATTATCCATGCACTACTGGCCAAGAATATTTGTGTATTCAATAATGGTCATGATCATGCCAACAATCATCCATCAATGCACTACGGGCCAATGAGGACTTTTACCACATCATTTGTAACATTACGGTCCATGATTACAATCAATAATCCACGGTCATAATCATACCAAGTCCATCTATGCACTATAGGCCACAGATGACTTTCAACAAAATATAAACATGAGGATGATGACAATGATATAAGAATTCAATAAAACAAGTTCAAGAATTATTTTATCCTGGATCTAATAACGTCCAAATTGTCAACATGATACTGCTTTGTAGAGTAAAATTCAAGAATGCTAAGAAGAATATTTCCATGAAAAGATACTGGATGAAGCGCAAATATCAAGGATATTCCACTAATTTTATGGAGTATAGAAGTCAAAACTTTAACCAACCGAGTATAATAAGGAATGGAATAACAAAAGAAATCACCAGGGCATGCGATAGATCGCATATGCAAAGTTATTCCAATGTAATAATAAATAACGGAATCAGTCCGCACAGAAAACGCACAGCATGGATATTCCAATGAGTAATAATAAAGACGAAATCGTGTCCCACAGAGAACGCATGCATGTGATATTCCAAATGAATAATAAAGACGCGAAATCGTCCTAAAATAAAAAAGCGCATGCATGTGATATATTCCAATGTAATAATAAAGACGAAACCAGTCCGGCGTAGAACGCATGCATGTGATGTTCCAATGAGAATGATAAAGAATGGAACAACGTAAGAATTTCACCAAGTATAGGGTAGCTCACGTATACAGTTATTCCAATGTATAATAAAGAATGGAATAATGAAGTTCTCTTCATAGATAAGAAAGAAATAATACTCCTACCTTTAGAAAAAACCGGATAATGGAATAATGAGGTAGCAGACTTCTCTTCTTCTTTCTATAATTTCTCTCTATAATAATCGCTCTAAAGCTTTTGTGAATTGGTGAGAAATGAAGGAAGAATGAGCTTCTATTTATAGGAAAATATAGTTTCGATAATTGCACGTTTTGGGGCTCGAAACATTACAATATAATACCTTCCTCTTTTTCTTTATTTTTAATTTAGTCCTGCAAGTATTATCAAACTTGCACCAACTCCCCTAATAGTAAATAATGTGAATCAATAGTAAATCATGTGACTCAATAGTTCTAATCATGTGATAAAAATAGTTACAGTATAGTACCTCTATCTATACCTCCATTTTTAACTTAGTCATGCAAGTATTATCAATTTTGCACCAACTCCCCTAATAGTACAAGAATGTGATTCAATAGTACACACATGTGAACAAATAGTTATATAAACATGTGAATTAGTAGTAATTAATTGCTCATTTATCCGATAAATTACCCGATTTATCAATATAACCCTAGAGACATCAATTATCATCCGGAATAGATGTCGATTTTCACTAACACAAACAATTCCAACATAATGAAACTATTTTTATCAACAATATGAATTTTGAAATTTCAAGTTTGATTTTTTTCCTAAAAAAGTCAACTATTGACTTTTTCGACCAAATAGTGAATCCCAAAAAATTTTGTGTTTATAGACTATTTTACTAATTTCATCGTTCTTGGACTCAAATATCACGTCCCGTCTCCAAATTCAACTCCGAACACAACTTCAATTTTAATAACATTCATCATTAATATTATAACTCACAATATTTAACAACCAGTCGCTCCTGTGTTCCCGATAAGGATTTCTCCCTATCACGGAAAGAGGATGCTTTAGATTTAATAAAAAACATTTTATGCGAGATTTCTCCTAATTGATAGCGTGCAATTAGGTGACCAAACCTCTCCTTAAGAATCAATAACTTACTAGACATTGTAAATATTGTAATTTATAATATGAATAACTTTAATCGTCTCAAGTATTGATTTAATAAAAAATATTCATTTTATATAACAACTTCGTGATGATCTTAAATATGACAAACTAATTGAATCCACATAATATGATAGATATGATGTTGGGGTCTTAATTATACGTAAAACCAATAATTGAGTATAATGCGGAAGTGACTTCTCACGAAGAAGAATCAATAATCAATGATTCGTGTATAAAATCTGAGACTATTTGAACTATCCACGTACCAAAAATGTATCTTCACATACATTTTGGTGGAGCAATATGAAAATAGAGATACGGGTTTATCTCTGGGTGTCTAACTTCAAACGAGTCAAGGTGGAGCATCAAGTTAAAACCCCAACTTTTTGAATAAAGATGAATTTTCTATAAATATTATTTTGAATATTATGGAGTAAAATTGATATAATGTTATAGTTGTGGGTAATATTTATAAATTTTGCAAAGTACGCAAGTTGTTATATAATATTCGATTGGCTCTGGGAATATTCGCTTTAAACAGGAAATATTCGTATAACGGCACAATCATCAGTGGACCCTACAATGTAATTATTGTCGGATTGAGAAAACGACAAAAATACTTTTTATGAAAATAATGGCGAAAGTTTTACCATTAACTCGCTGAAACACCTAAGTTAAAAAGTACAAGAATACGCTGTGGTCGCATAAGAGTACACTCAGATTAATTATCGATGCTTACGTGATAAGTCACTCAGCTTTTATTGGTATTATTAATGTAATAATACGTAAAATCTTTTTATATAAAATGTAATACTTTTTATAAAGTTATTCTATAAATAGAATATATTATATTCTATTATGCATAGTGTCAGATAAAGTTCTCAGATAGTGTTTTGCATAAGAAAATCTTTTTATATAAAACAAAATACTTTTATAAAGTTATCTCGCTTTATTAGACAATAATTAGAATATATTATATTTTATTATGCATAGTGTTTGCATAAGTGCCTCGATAGTAAGTGTTTGCATAGTAGTAAAATCTTTTATAAAGTTATTCGCTTTATTAGATTATAAATAGAATATATTATATTTTATTTAAAAGATTTTGCTTTTAATTATGGACCGCCGATTAAAGTAAATCAATCTGGACCGCTCATGGATTAGTTACTATGCATTCCATTTTCCTATAAATAAAGCTCATTCCTTCATTATTTTCTTACTTAATTCACCGAACTCTGTAGAGAGAAAAACTATAGAGAGAGACTATAGAGAGATAAAAAAAGTATTCTCTACTTAACTACTTTTATATTCAGCTTTTTTTACTTGTAAGTGATATTATTCTTTTTTGTATTTGAGAAGAAGAGAACTTCATTATTCCATTTCTTTATTATTCTCGTTGAATAACTCAGATACGCTTAATACCCTATACGTGGTGACATTCTTCTATTATTCTGCTTTTATTATTCCGCTGAACATCCTCGTCTCAGGCTATACGCCTTAACCGGGTTCCGCTTTTTATTATTCTATTTTTATTTTCCGCTGAACATCCTCGTTCAGGCTTTTTACGCCCGAATTCCGGGTTCCGCTTTTTTATTATTTCATTCTTTATTATTCTGTTGAACATCCCGCTTGCAGTGATTTTCACCGACCGGTTCCATTATTATTATTCTCATTGAATAACTCGCCTATGCAAGTACCGCACCGCATGCACGGTGATTTCGTTGTTATTCCATTCCTTATTATTCTCAAATAAGTTAAAATTTTGACTTCTATACTCCATGAAATTAGTGGAATATCCTCGATATTTGCGCTTCATCCAAAGATTTTTCATGGAAATATTCTTCCGAGAAATCTTGAATTTTACTCTACAAAGCAAAGATTATGTCGACAATTTGACGTTATTAGTTCCTGAATAACTTAATTCTTGAACTTGTTTTATTGAATTTTTATATCATTGTCATCATCCTCATGTTTATATTTTTTTGAAAGTCATCTGTGGCCTGTAAAGCATGGATGGACTTGGTATGATTATGACCAGGGATTATTCGGTGTAATCATGACCGTAATGTTACAAATGATGTGGTAAAAGTCCTCATCGTCCCGTAGTGTATCGATGGATGGACATGTTGGCATGATCATGACCATTGATGAATACACAAATATCCTCGGCCCGTAGTGCATGGAATTTGTGGTCGCGACCCTAATGAATATCCTCGGCCAGAAAAGTGTGATGATGATGATGGATTATTTATTGTCGAGTCTCAAATGATAAAAGTGATGAAAACTTTTAAATCATAAAAGATAGTAGATTCTATTCTCTACTCGACTTTTTTAATGGATTGCTTGATCCACCGCAGCTTAAACTTGATGTTGTTTATATTTTATCGCTTTAACATCGTTGAAGGCTAACGATAATTTATTCTCGCATTATCTTAGTCATAATATTTCTTATCGGCTAGTTGAGCTCACCTTTCTTTCACCGTTTTCTTCGTGAAATGAGAACATAGCAGGACTAGTCTGGGAACCAGAGTGACTATCCGCAGGATAAGATTAGTAGTCCCTCACTATTCTGTGAAATAGTGTGTTAATAATTGTAATGAGGACTCCTTTTGAGTTTGTATAATCTCTAGTAGACAATAATTGTATTCAAACTCACAGCTATGTTTTGTCGATTGTACACCCATAACAGATTAGTAAGTTGTATTTGAATTTTGTACCATGTATCCGATTTACCCAAGATGGGTGATGTATACCTAATTTTGGGGCGCCACAACTTGGTATCAAAGCTTAGGATATGATCCTCGCTAAGATGTGAGACTAGAACTAGAGGGAGAGACGGGATTCTTCGCTAGTATTTGACCTACTTAAATTTATTTTTATATTTAAATTGGTTGGTCGAGTTTAGAGATATTATGTTACATGTCAATTAACCTTTGTTTTGTGGCAAGATTCTCAAAATGACATCCAAAATGTTGAGAATAGAATGGAGCACAAGAGACCGCTGAGTCTCCACATATCAATAATCGTGAGAATGTGCATCGAAGGCGACAATCCTCATGCAAACAACAACACCGACCAAATGATGAATGATGGATTGTTCGAGGCTTTATGCAATTCATGCAAACAAAGTAGAAAGCGAGAGCGGCTCTCCAAAAAATGTAGGTGGAAACACCGAAACTCTCTGACGGTCACCGCTAAAATGGCTTCAAGGAGCCGGGACCACCGAGAGTTTAAGGAGAGCCAAAACCACTTATGGCGGAAGCATGGATAAAGCAGATCACCAAGATATTTGATGTCTTGGGATGCTCCGAGGAGCAAAAGGTTCCTTTGCCGCTTTTATGTTAAGCGGAGAGGCGATTACATCGTGGGGGAATCGATAAAACGACTCAACCCGCCAGATCAAAGATGTCTTGGGAGAAGTTCCAAGAGTCGTTCAACGACAAATACTTTCCCAAAGTATTCGCTACACGAAGGAGGTGGAGTTTATCAAATTGAGCAAAAACAATACGACCGTGTCGCAATACGAGGCAAAATTTATGAGTTATCCCGCTTATGCCCCACTTGGTGGATAATGAAGAGAGAATGGCGCAATGTTTTAAGAGGTTTGAAGTCGAGATACGCCAACATCTTATTTCTCATAAACCGTGTTTGTATTCGATGTTGTAAATAGGGCTCATTGGTGGAGCGCGATAACGAGTCAACGCAACCAAAAGAGAGCAACAAAATGATAATACCAAAGGAGAGCAACCATCGGCTTATGACAACAAGCGGAGGAAATCAATGTGCCGTAAATGGTAACCACTTCTGGGGTAATCGTACAAAACAATAAGAATGGACATTTCAAGAAGAGAGATTCAACAATGATGGAAAGACGCCAAAGACCAAAGACCCGCTTGTTAAGGAAGGAGAAAGACCACCCATCATATGCTTCAAATGCGAGGGAGGGACACATCACCAAAATTGCGCGATGCCATCCAAAGCGTGTTATAATTATGGAAGAGAAGGTCACCTAGCCCGATTTTGTCGCTCACCAAAGACAAGTTCAACTAGGATGGAGGCACCAAAGGTCATTCCCCAAAAAGTCAAAGCCAGTGTTGCAAGGGGAGAGCATTTGTCGTGACCTCCCGTAAAGCAAGGAACCCGAACGAGGTCATCACGGTAAGCTTATCATAAACTCTAAATAAGTCTATACTTTATTTGATACCGGCTTCTACCCATTCTTTTCATTTCTCCTACTTGCGCCAACGATTAAATTTGACTCCGAGAAATTAGATTTTGATTTATCTCGTTGAAACTCCGCTGGGAGAAACCTTCATTACATCCACTATTTTATAAGTCTTGTTTGATTCAAATCTGGTACCTCACACGGTTACTTCGCCGATCTTATTTCTTTGAAAATACTTGCATTTGATGTGATTCTAGGATTGATCGTTAACTACTCATCATGCAAAAATTGATTGTTTTCGTAAGGTTGTTAGCTTTCATATTCCTAATCGACCTATTATGCGAATTCAAGCAACCAAACCATTAAAATCAATCATCGCTCATCTCAAGCCATAAAGCTATTCGCTTATTGAAAAATGGATGTCAAGCTTTCTTAGCTCATGTCACGATCTAAACAAAAATACGCCGCTTTTGAATAATATTTCTATTGTTAATGAATTTCCGACGATTCCCCTCAAGAACTTCCCTGCCTACCCCTCAGAGCGTGAAATTGAATTTTGTATCGACCTTGAACCCAGACAAAACCCATTTCTAAAGCCCCATATCGAATGGCTCCTATTGAACTTCAGGAGTTAAAGACCCAACTATAGGAATTGTTAGACATCGGCTTTATTCGTCCTAGTACTTCTCCTTGGGGTGCTCCTGTTCTATTCGTGAAGAAGAAAGATTGGAGTATGCGACTTTGTATTGATTATCGGAGTCAATCATGTCACCATCAAAAATAGGTACCCATTGCCACGTATTGATGACCTGCTTGACCAACTGTAAGGAGCCAAATTTTTTCAAAGATCGATCTTCGCTCCGATATCACCAATTGAAGATTAGAACCGATGATATTCCAAAGACGGCTTTCGTAACTCCTGAGACGGCATTATGAATTCCTAGTCATGTCCTTTGATCGACTAATGCTCCTCGCCGCCTTCATGGATATGATGAACCGAGTATTCAAGGAATATTTGATCACTTTGTGGTCGCCTTTATCGATGACATCCTTATTTATTCCAAAAGCCATGAAGATCATGAGCAACACTTGAGGTCGATACTCCAAAAGCTTCGTGAATATAAGCTTTATGCCAAGTTGAAGAAATGCGAGTTCGCTTTGAGGAAGTAGCATTCCTTGGGCACGTGGTATCAAGTCATGGAATATCCGTTGACCCAAAGAAAGATCAAGCTATTCAAAGTCGAGCAACCTAAATCAAGGATCGGTATCGTAGCTTTCTCGCTTAGTCAAGTTATTATCTGAGATTCGTAGAAGGGTTTTCTAATCGCTACTCCACTAACTCAAATTTAACTCTGAAAGATACAAAGTTCTATTGAGCGAGGAATGTGAGAAGAGTTTTCAAGAACTCAAGAGGAGACTCATTTCAAAGACTGCTCGAACAATACCATCCGTTCGGAGGGATTTGTCATCTACAAAGGATGCTTCTAGCAAAGGGTTAGATGTGTTCTCATGCAACATGGGAAAGTCATAGCCTATGCCCTCACGACAACTCAAAGAATATGAGAGGAATTATCCTACTCATGATCTAGAGTTAGCAAATTGCTGTCTTCGCACTAAAGATTTGGAGGCATTACTTGTATGGGGAGAAAGTGGAGATCTTTACTGATCATAAAAAGCCTCAAATATTTCTTCACTCAAAAGGAACTCAACACGCGACAACGACGCTGGCTTGAACTATTGAAAGATTATGATCATACCATCCAATACCATCCTCGAAAAGCGAACGTGGTAGCCGACGATCGAGTAGAAGATCATATGCGGCACGAAAGTAATATTGTCAACGCAAAGGCCCATTTTGTATGACTTGCAAAGGATGGAGATAGAGATAAAGACTCAGGACCCACGTGATGATGGCGAATATACGAGTAGAACCGACTTTTAATTGATAAAATTAAAGTCGCTTTCAAGTTACGATCCCGAGTCGATGCGTATGAGGAAGAAAGTGCAAGAAGGTGCTATGCCTAAGCAAGAATCGATGAAGAAGGAATACTTTGAGTCAACTCCGCACTTTGTGTTCCTAACGACCTTGATTTAAAGTATAAAATCATGATGGAGGCGCACAACACACCGCTTGGTAATCCATCTCGAGTACCAAAATGTATCATGATCTTCGACATACATTTTGGTGGGGCAATATGAAGAGAGAGATAATACTGCTTATCTCAAGGTGTCTAACGTGTCAACGAGTCAAGGCGAGCATCAAGTACCAAAAGGTCCATTGCAACCACTTGAAATTCCGTAATGGAAGTGGGAGCACATTACCATGGATTTCAAGCATCGGGTCTTCCCAAAGTTTCTCAAGGTATAGATGCGATTTGGGTCATTGTTGATAGATTGACCAAGTCTCGCTCATTTCTTACCGATACGAGAAACTTATACACTTGAACGCCTTGCTCAGATGTACATAAACGAGATTGTAAGATCGCATGGTATGCCAAGATCCATAGTTTCGATCGAGACCCAAGATTCACTTCACGATTTTGGGTTAGTTTGCAAAAAGCTATGGGCACAGATTTACGATTTAGCTTTCGGCAGATATCATCCTCGCATTTTGACGGACAATGGAGAGGACTATTCAAACTCTTGAAGATCTATTAAGACTCGTGGTCCTTGATTTCAAGGGAAGTTGGGACAAGTTCTTACCATCGGTGGAGTTTTCCTACAACAACAAGCTTATCAAGCAAGTATCGGCATGGCTCCATTCAAGTGTTGTATGGAAGAAAGTGTCGCTTCCAAAGATGCCGGATGAGGTGGGTGAAGCAACGTTGTTGGGACCGAGAGTTGGTACGTATGACTACGTAAAAGATTCAAACGATCCGCAACGATAAAAACCTCACAAGATCGATAAAAGAGTTATGTCGATCTTCATCGAAAGGATGTGGAATTCGATATAGAGATCATGTGTTGTTACGTGTTGCTCCATGGAAAGGAGTTACGAGATTTGGAAAGAGAGGAAAGCTCAATCCTCGATTTATCTACCATTTTTAATCCTCGATCGAGTAGGAACTATGGCCTATAGACTCGCTTTTACCGCCAAGTATGTCTCGTGTTCATAACGCTTTTCACATATCCATGCTACGTAAATATGTGGAAGACCCGAACCACATTATCGAAGTTAGAACCGATTTAAATAGCGGAAGATTTGACGTATGAAGAGGTTCCCGCTCAAATCTTTGATAAGAAGGAACATATTCTACGCCCCAAGGTTATACCTCAAGTCAAAGTTTTGTGGAGAAACCACGATGTTGAGGAAATGACTTGGGAGTTAGAATCAAATGAAATCAAGGTATCCTTACCTCTTCAATATACCAGTATGCACACTCTAATTTCGAGGGCTAAATTTCATAAGAAGGGAGATTGTAAAACCCCAACTTTTTGAATAAAGATGAATTTTCTATAAATATTATTTTTGAATATTATGGAGTAAAATTGATATAATGTTATAGTTGTGGGTAATATTTATAAATTTTGCAAAAGTACGCAAGTTGTTATATAATATTCGATTGGTCTGGGAATATTCGCTTTTAACAGGAATATTCGTATAACGGCACAATCATTGGTGGACCCCACAACGGAATTATTGTTTGATTGAGAAAACGACAAAAATACTTTTTATGAAAATAACGGCAAAAGTTTTACCGTTAACTCGCTGAAACACCTTGTTAAAAAAGTACAAAGAATACGCGTGGTTGCATAAGAGTACACGTATTAATTATTGATGCTTACGTGATAAGTCACTCAGCTTTTATTGGTATTATTAATGTAATAATACGTAAAATCTTTTTATATAAAATGTAATACTTTTATAAAGTTATTCTATAAATAGAATATATTATATTCTATTATGCATAGTATTGCATAGTGTCTTCGTGATAGTGTTTTGCATAAGTAAAATCTTTTTATATAAAATGTAATACTTTTATAAAGTTATCTGCTTTTTATATTAGACAATAATTAGAATATATTATATTTTATTATGCATAGTGTTTGCATAGTGCCTCGCATAGTGTTTGCATAGTAAAATCTTTTATAAAGTTATTCGCTTTTATTAGATTATAAATAGAATATATTATATTTTATTTAAAAGATTTTGCTTTAATTATGGACCGCCGATTAAAGTAAATCAATCTGACCGCTCATGGATTAGTTACTATGCATTCCATTTTCCTATAAATAAAGCTCATTCCTTCATTATTTTCTTACGAATTCACCGAACTCTGAGAGAGAAAACTATAGAGAGAGACTATAGAGAGATGTAAGAAAAGTATTCTCGCTACTTAACTACTTTTATATTCAGCTTTTTTACTTGTAAGGGATATTATTCTTTTGTATTTAAGAAGAGAACTTCATTATTCCATTTCTTTATTATTCTGTTGAATAACTCAGATACGCCGAATACCCTATAATGCGTGGTGACATTCTTCTATTATTCTGTCTTTATTATTCCGCTGAACATCCTCGCTCGTGGCTATACGCCTTTAACTGGTTCCGCTTTTTTTATTCTTCTGCTCTTTATTTTCCGCTGAACATCCTGTCTCAGGCTTTACGCCGACCGGGTTCCGCCTTTTATTATTTCATTCTTTATTATTCTGTTGGAACATCCTGTCGGTGTGATTTTCACCTGACCTGGTTCCATTATTATTATTCTGTTGGAATAACCTGCCTATTCGAAGTACCGCATGCATGGTGATTTCTGTTGTTATTCCATTCCTTATTATTCTCTGTTGGTTAAAATTTTGACTTCTATACTCCATGAAATTAGTGGAATATCCTTGATATTTGCGCTTCATCCAGTATTTTTCATGGAAATATTCTTCTGAGAAATCTTGAATTTTACTCTACAAAGCAGTATCATGTTGACAATTTGGACGTTATTAGTTCCTGAATAACTTAATTCTTGAACTTGTTTTATTGAATTCTTATATCATTGTCATCATCCTCATGTTTATATTTTTTTTTGAAAGTCATCTGTGGCTTGTAAAGCATGGATGGACTTGGTATGATTATGACGAGGGATTATTCGGTGTAATCATGACCGTAATGTTACAAATGATGTAGTAAAGGTATTCATTGGCCCGTAGTGTATCGATGGACAAATTGTTTGGCATGATCATGACCATTGATGAATACACAAATATCCTTGGCCCGTAGTGCATGGAATTTGTGGTCGAGGCATGGAATTTGTGGTCGTGACCCTAATGAATATCCTCGTCAGAAAGTGTGGATGATGTGATTATTTATTGTTCGAGTCTCAAGTGTTGATAAAAGTGATGAAAAACTTTTAAATCATAAAAGATAGTAGATTCTATTCTCTACTTGACTCTTTTTTATGGATTGCTTGATCCAAATAGAATATATTATATTTTATTTAAAAGCTTAAACTTGATGTTGTTATATTTTATCCATTATTTTTATGGAAATATTCTTCCGAGAAATCTTTAATTTTACTCTACAAAGCGAAGATCATGTTGACAATTTGGACGTTATTAGTTCTGAAATAACTTAATTCTTGAACTTGTTTTATTGAATTCTTATATCATTGTCATCATCCTCATGTTTTTATATTTTTTGAAAGTCATCCGTGGCTTGTAAAGCATGGGATGGACTTGGTATGATTATGACTAGGGATTATTCGGTGTAATCATAACCGTAATGTTACAAATGATGTGGTAAAGGTCTTCATTGGCCCGTAGTGCATTGATGGACAGTTGTTGGCATGATCATGACCATTGATGAATACACAAATATCCTTGGCCCATAGTGCATGGAATTTGTGGTCGTGACCTCGATGAATATCCTTGGCAGTAGTAGTGGGGATGATGTGGATTATTTATTGTTTGAGTCTCAGTGATAAAAGTGATGAAAAACTTTTTAAATCATAAAAGATAGTAAATTCTATTCTCTACTTGACTCTTTTAATGGATTACTTGATCCACCTGCAGCTAAACTTGATGTTGTTATATTTTATCGCTTTAACATCATTGATGAAGGCTAACGATAATTTATTCTCGCATTATCTTAGTCATAATATTTCTTCTTGGGCTAGTTGAGCTCACCCTTTCTATCACCGCTACATTTGGAAATGAGAACATAGCAGGGACTAGTCGGGGAACGGAGTGACGGTCCAGAGGATAACATTAGTAGTCCTCACTATTCTGTGAAATAGTTTGTTAATAATTGTAATGAGGACTCCTTTTGAGTTTGTATAATCTCTAGTAGACAATAATTGTATTCAAACTCACAGTTATATTTTGTCGTATTGTACACGACAGTTGTATTAGTAAGTTGTATTTGAATTTTGTACCATGTATCTGACGACCCAAGACAGGTGATGTATACCTAATTTTGGGGGCGTCACATCAAGTGCCAAAAGGTCCATTGCAACCACTTGAAATTCCAGAATGGAAGTAGGAGCACATTACCATGGATTTCGTTACTGGTCTTCCCAAGGTTTCTCAAGGCATATATGCGATTTGGGTCATTGTTGATAGATTGACCAAGTCTGCTCATTTCTTACCGATACGTGAAACTTATACACTTGAACATCTTGCTCGTATATACATAAATGAGATTATAAGATTGCATGGTATGCCAGTATCCATAGTTTCTGATCGAGACCCAAGATTCACTTCACGATTTTGGGTTACTTTGCAAAAAGCTATGGACACAGATTTACGATTTAGTTCGGCATATCATCCTTAAATAGACGGGTAGTTGAAGAGGACTATTCAAACTCTTGAAGATTTATTAAGACTCTGTGTCCTTGACCTCAAGGGAAGTTGGGACAAGTTCTTACCATTGGTGGAGTTTTCCTACAACAATAGTTATCAATCAACTATTGGCATGGCTCCATTTGAGGCGCCAGATGGAAGAAAGTGTCGCTTCCGATATCTTTGGGATGATGTGGGTGAAACAACGTTGTTGGGACCGAAGTTGGTACGTATGACTACGGAAAAGATTTAAACGATCCGATAACGTATAAAAAAACCTCACAAGATCGACAAAAGAACGTGGAATTCAATATTCGAGATCATGTGTTGTTACGTGTTGCTCCATGGAAAGGAGTTACGAGATTTGGAAACAGAGGAAAGCTCAATCCTCGATTCATTGGCCCATTTTTAATCCTCAATCGTGTAGGAACTGTGGCCTATAGACTTGCCTTACCGCCAAGTATGTCTCGTATTCATAACATTTTTCACATATCTATGTTACATAAATATTTGAAAGACCCGAACCACATTATTGAATTAGAACCGGACGAGATAGTGGAAGATTTAACGTATGAAGAGGTACCTGTTAAAATCTTGGATAAGAAGGATCATATTCTACGCTCCAAGGGTATACCTCAAGTCAAAGTTTTATGGAGAAACCACGATGTTGAGGAAATGACTTGGGAGTTAGAATCTGAAATGAAGTCAAGGTATCCTCACGTCTTCGACATACCAGGTATGCACCCTAATTTTGAGGACAAAATTTCATAAGAAGGGGAGGTTGTAAGACCCCAACTTTTATGAATAAAGATTAATTTTTATCGAAATATATTTTTGAATATTATGGTGTGGATTTGATATAATGTTATAGTTGTGGGTAATATTTACAAATTTTGCAAAGTAAGCAAGTGGTTATATAATATTCGATTGGTGTTCTTGATTAACTATTCAGGATAGATAATAATTGATGAAAAGTGTGTTAACTTAAATGAAGCAATAAGTGAAGTTGTGATTTTAAATCTCCGTAATCTTAATTTAACTAGTGGAATTTAATAATAGTTTAATTATATAATTTGAAATTCATTCATTTAAATAAGATTGAGTTGATTACGGGTTAGTACTTGGTGACTTTTATTAAAAAATTCCTCGTGAGAACAATACTCTACTTACACTTTATTACTTGTTGACCACATATACTTGCGTGTTGTGCGTAATTATATTTTATGTAAGACCCCAACTTTTATGAATAAAGATTAATTTTTCTCAAATTATGTTTTTGAATATTATGGCGTGGATTTGATATAATGTTATAGTTGTGGGTAATATTTACAAATTTTGCAAAGTAAACAAGTGGTTATATAATATTCGATTGGTCGGGGAATATTCGTTTTAACAGGGAATATTTGTACGACGACACAATCATTGGTGGACCCCACAACGAAAGTATTATCGTAGTTAGAAAATGACAAAATTATCTTTTTATAAAAATAACGGCGAAAGTTTTACCGTTAAACTGTTGAACTACCCGGTGGTAAAAGTACAGTAATACACGTGGTTGCATATTAGCACACGGTATTGATTATTGATGCTTACGTGAGAAGTCACCATCGCTTATACTCAATTATTGCTACAAAGAATTGGCATCATATCTCTCATATTATTGATTCAATTATTGTCACAGTATCATATGCATAATATTTTATATTATTAAATAATTAATTGAGATGACAAAGTTATTCATATTATTATTTGCAATATTGACAATGTCTAGAAGTTACATCAGGAGAGGTTTGGTCACCTAATTGTATGCCTGATAAGGAGAAATCCTTATCTGGAAGCCCCTCTTTCTCGAACGACACGGTTGTTAAATATTATGAGTTATAATATTAATGATGAATAAGTTCGTGTTGATTAAAGATGAAATTGATAGTTCCATTTTGTGAGAATTATTAGTGTTAGTAGAAATCGACATCTATTTCGATAATAATGGATGTCTGGAGGTTATATTGATCAATCGGGTAATTCACCGGATAAATAAGCAATTAATTACTATTAATTCATATGCTTATAACTATGTGTTCACATGTGTGTACTATTGATTCACATGATTTACTATTAGGGGAGTTGGTGCAAGATTGATAATACTTGCATGACTAAATTAAAAATAGAAGTATAGATGAAGGTACTATACTGTAATTAGTTTTTTCACATGATTATACTATTAAGTCACATGAATGAACTATTAATTCACATTATTTACTATTAGGAGAGGTGGTGCAAGTTTGATAATACTTGCAGGACTAAATTAAAAATGAAGAAAAAGAGGAAGGTATTATATTATAATATTTCGAGCCCCAAAACGTGCAATTATCAAAACTATATTTTCCTATAAATAGAAGCTCATTCTTCTTTCATTATCACCAATTCACTAAGTCTCACAAGAGCAATTATTATAGAGAAAAATTATAGAGAGAAAGAAGAAGAGAAGTCTGCTACCTCACTATTCCAGTATCCAGTTTCTTATAAGGTAAGGGGTATTATTTCTTTCGTATTCATGAATAGAGTTATTTTCTTTCAATACTCGTAAGGGTTGGTATTCTATTCTTTATTATTCTGTTGGAATAACCTGTCTATGCGGTCTATCGCATGCCTGGTGAATTCTTCTGTTATTCCATTCTTTATTATTCTGTTGGAATAACCTGTCTGTGCGATCTATCGCATGCCTGGTGAATTCTTTTGTTATTTCATTCTTTATTATTCTATTGGAATAACATGTCTACGTGGGCTACCACATGCATGGTGAATTCTTATGTTATTCCATTCTTTATTATTATGTTGGAATAACCTGTCTATGTGGACTACCGCATGCATGATGAATGATCATTCGTATTCATTCCTTATTAAATTGTGGAAATGATCTGTCTACGTGGATTACCGTATGGCGGGCAAAAATCTATTTGCAGTTTCATATATTCTATTATACTCAGTTGGTTAAAGTTTTGGCTTCTATACTCCATGAAATTAGTAGAATATCCTGGATATTTGCGCTTCATCTTGTATCTTTTCATGAAAATATTCTTCTGAGCATTCTTGAATTTTACTCCACAAAGCAGTATCATGTTGACAATTTGGATGTTATTGATTTTTGGATAAATTAAATTATAAATCTTTAAAATTTATCTTGAACTTGTTTTATTGAATTATTATGTCATTGTCATCATCCTCATGCTTATATTATGATGTAAGTCATCTTTGTCTTATGTGTATAGATGGACTTGGTATGATTATGACTAGGGATTATTCGGTATAATCATGACCGTAATGCGACGAATGATGTGGTGAAAGTCCTCATTGGCCTATAGTTCATTGATGGACAGTTGTTGGTATGATTATGACCAGGGATTATTCGGTATAATCATGACCATTGATGATACATGAATATCCTTGGCCATGATGCAGGGATGATTCGATTTTATTTATTAAGCTGAGTCTCAGCGATAAAGTTGATAAAACAATTTTTAAATCATAGAAGATAGTAGATTTTATGCTCTACTTGACTCTTCTAATGGATTGCTTATTCCGCTACAGTTGTTGATCTAAAACTTGTTGTCTATTATATTATATCAGTTGTTATACTATTGAAGGCTAAGGATAATTTATTCTGCATTGTCTTGGTCATAATATTTCTTATTGGGCTAGTTGAGCTCACCCTTTTTCTTTCAACGCTTCTCTTGAAATGAGAACGTGGCGGGACTAGTCGGGAACCGAGTGATGGTCCCGTGATGATAGCATTAGTAGTCATCACTATTACTGCTTAAATAGTGTGACAATAATGTAATGAGGACTCCATTGAGTGTGGATATTGTCTAGATAACAATATTCTTATTAAAACTCTTAGATTATGTTTTGTCGTATTTTACATGACTGTTGTATAATTAAGTTGTATTTGATTTTTGTACCATGTATTTGGCGAGATGGGTGATGTATACCTATTTTGGGGGCGTCACATTTTACCCAACAAGTTTTTGGCGCCGTTGCCGGGGAATCAGTTTAATAATCTTGCCAATATTATTTTTTATCAAATTAGATTTAATTTAAACGTTTTTTTCTTTAATTTTCTTTTTATTATTTTTTCTCTCTTTTCAAGTACCATGTCGGAATTTAATTATCAATGATCGTATACGAGAATGACTCAACCAAGGGGAGCGGAGATTGATGGACTCGCGACACTTTCTGCATTGTCAGAACAAATTGAGACACTTTCGAGGAGGTTGGATACTTTTGCAGCACAACGTCGTCAAAGTGTGACGGTTACATGTGATTATTGTTCTGGAAATCATCTGAGTCATCAATGCGCCATCAATTTTGAGCTGGTACAGTGTTGTGGTTGTCGACGTCGGGATTTTTATTTGTCCCTTTTCTGTTCTTGTCTTTTGGTGTTCTCATGTTAGGTGAGATTTGTTTGAAAAAACAAGTTGTGAAAAGGTCCGACATGTATATGTTGACGATTGGACTATAAGAGTCGCCAGTTGGTTTTTTAAATGGTTGTACCAACACAACCGAGAAATGATTTGCACATTGACCCAGTGATGTGACACTACTTAACGGGTCTGTGAAACCGAGATTTGTTAGGGTCCGGAGACTTGGTTATGCGGAGGGAAGGTGTTAGGCACCGCCCGATATCCGTGTTGCCACGGTGACCACCACTTTTCAATTAAACTGTTATATGAATGTGTGTGTGTGTGTGTGGATCAATGTGCAATTATTTGGAAGTAGTGTTATGCCTCATTCGCACCTATAAACAAAGGGGTTGAATTTTGTATAAAATTCAGTTTTAATAAGATATAGCAGTGATGTTTTGTAAAAAGAGGTTTTTCAAACCCTTGTGCTCAATAGTAATTGAGGCATTTGATACTTCCATTTTATTATGTGTTCGGCTTGATTGCTTTTATTTTTGAGATGCGAAGCATCTTCGAGAAAATAATATATATAGCAGTGCCGAACTCCTTGTACGCATGAAAGCCATCTAAGGATATTCAAACACCGTGAATAATTTATAAGCCGTGTACAACTGAAAATGTCCATCACGGGAACCGAATCTAGATTCAGTAGACTGAATTTGTGATCACATGATTCTTAGGCTCACATGATGTAGCAATTTGTGTGAAAGCTGTAAACAATTATATATAAAAGCAGTAAATATATATATATATATATATATATATATGTGTGTGTGTGTGTGTGTGTGTGTGTGCAGACAATCAACCACCACGAAGCACCTCTATGGGGGATTGCAAATGTAAATAAAGCAGTAAAAACTCAATCAACCACCACGAAGCACCTCCATGGGGGATTGAGAAAATATAAATAAAGCAATAAAACGATCAACCGCCTTGAAGTAAACTCCAGACAGGACAAAATATAAATAAAGCTGTAAAAGGCCACGAAGTAAACTCCAGGCCTGACAGAAATGTAAATAAATCGGTTAAAGGCCACGAAGTAAACTCCAGGCCAGACTGAAATGTATATATATATATATATATATATATATATATATATACGAAGCACCTCCATGGGGGATTGCAAATGTAAATAAAGCAATAAAAACCCAATCAACCACCACGAAGCACCTCCATGGGGGATTGAGGAAATATAAATAAAGCAATAAAATGATCAACCGCCTTGAAGTAAACTCTGCACGAGACAAAATGTAAATAAAAGCCAGAAAAAGGCCACGAAGTAAACTCCGAACTGATGTAAATGTAAATAAAGCGGTTAAAGGCCACGGTAAACTCTGTGCTAGGATCGGAATGTATATATATATATATATATATATATATATATATATATATATATATATATATATAAGAAGTAAACGCTCCCGATGTAAATTCACGCTCATCGAACAAAGTTCGCAATGCTTTATATATAAATATATATATATAAAGCAAATAAACGCTCCTGGACGTGAGTCTGTGCTCAATCGAGGAATAACTCGATAATGTTAGTCCATATAGATAAATATATATATATATAATATATATATATATATATATATATATATATATATATATATATATATATATATATATATATATATATAGAAATAAAAGCCACTTGATAGAAGTCAGGCATACACACGCAACACGACTCTCAACGTGCAGAACTATGTGTGCACAGTACTGGAGAAAGGCTTTAGAAAGTGTAATATGGCTTACAGTGGACTGCCAAAGAAGACTTCAATGACTTTAAATGGATGAACACTCGGCTCCCGCTGGTAAAAATATAACAATATAGAAGCTCACAAGTGTTTAAAATGAGAAATCACTCAGTTTATAGTGTGTATAGAGCAAATTGGACAGGGCTTTCTCGCCTTTTTTCTCCTCAAAATGGCTACTCCAAGCCCTCTATTTATAGAAGGGAGTCCTGTGTACTGCAAGCGGCACCGAAGATGCACTACGACGCCGGGTGCCCTGTGTCCCCGTAGCTCTCGAAATGTATTACTGCGCGTGCAACGTGATGTCCGCTCAAACTTTCAGAACTTCAATCCAGGCATCCGATTGAGGTATATAAGACCTTTTTTGGCATGCTGTTGTCGAGAGATACACAATGACATGGGATTAGAGGTTTTACGAAGTTAAGAAGATGGGACCATGCCCTTGGTCTTCAAGCTTTAAATTCTATCCGGTGTGTTATCTTGTGTAGTAGTCACTCGGGATTAGAGCTCTTTGGTTCTTATAGGACATTTCTGTGTAGAATGTATGTATGTTGTTGTTGAGACGATGCAATGTGGGATTGGGATGGCAAAATGATGATTCTGCCCTTCACCGGGGTTATCTCCAGTTTGAGCTGTTTTAGCGGTCGTTGCTCAGGATTATCTCTGAGATTGGATCGCCGCAGTGTTGACCATCCCTCAAGGTTATCTCTCGAGGTGTGCTCGACCTCCTGTGGTTATCTTGAACTTGGGGAATGAGTGCCTCGGGGCTATTGCCGAGTATTGAAGCTGAGTACATGGGTTTGAAACAAGCATTTCCGGGGTTATCTCCGAAACTACAAGTACATGCCTCGGGGTTGTCTCCGAGGTTGATACTATCTCTCTAGGTGTTGTTTCTGAGATTGAGACTGAGTATCTCAGGGTTATCTCCGAGATGAAACGGTCTTCTCCGGTGTGATTTCTGGCATTTGAACTTCATTCCTCGGGGTCATCTCCGAGGTTGAAACTGCAACTCTTGGTGTTGATTCCGGGACTGAGCTAGATATCTCAGGGTTATCTCCGAGATAGTAATAACTCTAGGGTTGTCTGTGGGATTGAATTGAGCTGTCTTCTAGGGTTATCTCTAAAAGGCGATTCTTCCCTCCTGCAATGTTTGTAACAAGTATGCAAAAAATTTTGAATGTCTACAAATGCCCCTCTTTATCATATTCATGCAATGCAATGGCATGGATAGGATAAATAATACTAGACACTTGAAATGTAATAAGATAATCATGATGCAATGTACAACAACATGATGCAAATGTATGTGGTTTGTTGGATTATTCTCCACCATGGTGGGATGATTGCCGGCTTCCCTTGACTTCTCCCGGGAGCAAGGTTATTCATGAACACTCTGAAAAACTATGTGGACGTATGATTCAAAGCTACCATGAACTTCCAGGGTTGACGTTGGGATTATCACCAAAGCTCTTAATCCTTGGTACAGACTTTCACTGAAGATGTATCTCTCATGTACAAGAGACTCTATGTGACACCCCCGCCGGGGATCTGTATTTTGACAGATGAAAATGCGTGACACCCCCGCTGAGGATCTGTATTTTGGAGTTGCGACCCCAAATTGACGGCATCGGACCTTTGTGAGGTATTGCCGAGTGTGACTTGCAACCGCTGAGATCATCGGTATAGTATACCCTGTGTTTGGGCGAGTACCAATGAATGATATGAAAAACCACAGTTTGGCCCAGGAAAACAAGGATTTCAGGCTATTCTGCTCAATCGTGTAGTGTTTTTATCCTTGATATAGCCTTTTTAGCTTGTGAGAACTCCTTTGCAACTCAAACTGGATCGAGCCAGAGGGGTGGGCCCCATCCAGGGGAGCCGTAGGTGGACTTGCGGCCAACCGTGGATGGCTTTTAATGCCGTAGGTTTCTTTCTCAAGTAATTTTGCATTGCGCCGCATAGGAAATCTACACAGGAAATTCGAGGGCTTTTGAAGTGCCTTGACCCCATTAAGTTAGACAACCTCGTCGTCTAGCGGAGGCGGTGATTCGTCCTATCCAGGTTGATGTACCAGATGTTAAGGACGAGGATATACTGGTAGCAGCTTCAGCTTCTGCTGCTCATATTCCCCGTAGGGATTTCCCAGGCATTCAGGTGGCTATTCCAGATCTTCTAGGTGATTTGAGTCACCACCCCTCAGTTTACTTGCATGCAAATGAGGTAAAAGCTGGATTTAATCTTCCTTTTTCCTATTGAGGAGGAGCAAGGATTTTGACATTAATTTGCATGTGATGTAGGTTCCCAACTTTACACAGCCTCGAGGGAACTGGTTCAGCATACACTCCCTGTAACAAGCTCTGCATCCAGATTACCAAGGTATTGTGCATGGTTGGGGTTTTGGGGCGTTCTTTTCCATTATTCCCTGCCATTGTCCTTGGGGTTACCTCAGGGCATTGTCTGAGCACTGGTTTCACCAGACTTAGTCTCTCCATTTGCTGGATTGTGAGGTGATGATGACGCCGATGGATTGGTAATTTATCACTGGTATGGAGTATGGAGGGGCGCCAGTGCCATGTACGGCGAACATTACCCTGAATGTCATTAGATCCTTGTTGGGAGTTTCGGCTGAGGCGTTCAAAGGCAGGACCGTCCATACGGGTCCTTTGAGCGTAGATGCTATGAGTGGGCTATTGAGTGAGCCTATGCCCGCTGATGTGAGAGTCAGGGATCGCATTCTTCTGCGATTATTCCTGGTTATCATCAGGGGTTGTTTCATAGCAGATAACTCTTCTACGGTGTCATTCGCTTTGATCAGCGCCACGTGGGAGGTAGACCATATTAGAGAGTATAACTAGGGTTCCTACACCTTTGCCTATTTCATCAGGGGAATGCGCTTGCGTTCGCAGGGCTTAACCGAGACTTGGCTAGGATTTTACCAATTTTTAATGGTGAGTATTTCTCTTTTGATTTCCCATATACAGGTTAAGAGTGTTCACTGATAGCAGATGTTTTGCCTTTGTGTTGGCAGTTTTGGGCCTATGAGAGGATTCCATGTTTGCGTCCTGTGAGTGTGTTAAGTTTAGATACCTATCCATGAGGACGACGATGACATCACTTCATTTTGTTGGAGGTTCCTGTAGCGGAGGGTTTCACCCATTGTCACTTACAGTTGGAGTTGTTGACAACTGATGTCATCACTTGGGTTCCCTACTCTGGGGAACACTTGACCATTAGATTTGAGGATGGATTCTCGACTGGTGTCGAGCACGTGATATCCATCCGTAGGATTCCTCTCTTCACAGATGGAGGAAGGGAGCTCTATTTAGGAGAGTGTTATTAGGAGCACCACAAGAGAGATTCGTGTACAAATCTTGCCTCCTGCCAGGCATTATTGACCTGTGTTGCAGTCACCCATTGATGATGTCCCATTGATGGGTATGTACGGATATACTTTATCAGATGGTTCACATATTCAGGATACGTTCCATCACTAGTGGTCCCCTCGTACCATTGGAGCCCAGACCCGCGACACTCAGTTTATGGGGGATATGGTTCCTGGATCCGTGATGATGACGGATTGGCTGACCTGTGTTCGAGATCCGACTCATTTGACACAGATTGATCGTTTGACCCGACAGTTGGACCGGACACATTTTTTCATCCGGCACATGGGCAGAGATCCTTTAGAGGCAGATACTTTTGATCATTCCAGCTCAGGCGCTGGCCCCTCAGGTGACCCATATGGCTTTTTCGGTGCAGTTCCTCCCTTGTATAGGCCTGACATCCCTGTTAATAGAGATCCAGTGACTCAGGAAGAGTTACATCAGGTGGACATGATTGATGATGTAGATATTGACACCATTATCTTCTTCTGATGTGTATTCTCGTTATCTCTTTTGATAGGCCTCTATTAGATATTGGGTGGTTGTGCCCCATTCTCACTATATCTTTTGATAGGCCTCTGTTAGTAGTAGGGTGTCTGTGCCCCATTTCCCTATATTTTTAGCTGTACAGAGATGATGTATGTAGATGATGATGTACTTAGGAATGTATGTACTGTTTTCCATTCCCTACATCATATTGCCATCTATTGCTTGTCATGCATTTATCATGTTATGCATATATATGTATGTCCAGAGATATTCAGCATTGACACCTGTATGGTCTTATGGTACGGCCTACACAGATGTCTTCTTCGATAGTCAGCCGCATAGATCACACCCTACCAGTGTTGATAGCTTCCCGTCTGAGGCCGTGGTATGATAGTATGTCACCTACAGATAGGGTGACTGTAGATCAGCTATTACACCATTCTATGACCCTCTTGATGTTTCAGGTTCCCACAGGCTTTGTAGAGGGTATGCTGGAGCATTGGATACCGGAGAGGCATGTTTTCTGGTTTGGTACCCAAGAGTTGACTCCTACATTGGAGGAGTACGACCAGTTAACGGCTTTGCCCTTAGATAGACCATGCACTCATATGGATGTCGAAGATATGCGCCGACAGTTCATGACCCTCATCGGGTTGCGGCGTAGAGTAGTAGAGGATGAGATTACATCCGTCCATGTATTGTCCCTGTGAGAACCCGAATTTTATGAAATAAAAGTATTCAATTTTTTTTCTATTTTGGTAAATAGTTAAATTGATAAAAGTTTAAAGTTAAGGGTAATATGTGAATTTTTTTTCCAAAGTACGCAAATTGTTATATAATAGTCGATTGGTCGGGGAATATTCGTTTTAACAGGGAATATTCGTACAACGACACAATCATTGGTGGACCCCACAATGGAATTATTGTCGGATTGAGAAAATGATAAAATACTTTATGAAAATAACTACGGAAGTTTTACCGTTAATCTTTATTGAAACACCGGTGTTAAAAGTACAAGATGTCTGGCGTAGTTGCACAAAGAGCACACATGATTGATTATTGATGCTTATGTGAGAAGTCACCAGCTTTTGTTCAATTATTATTACAAAGAATTCTTTGCATAGTATCTCACGTTATTTAATTCAATTATTGTCAATATTTTATAATCAATAATTGAGATGACAAAGTTATTAATATTATTATTTGCAATATTAACGATGTCTAGAAGTTCTGTTAGGGAGAGGTTTGGTCACCTAATTGCGCGCCAATGAGGAGAAATCCTTATTGGAAAGCCTCCTCTTTCCTGGGAATGACCTGGTCAATTAATATTGTGAATTATAATAATGATGATGAAATTTTGTTTTATTAGTATTATTAATGTAATAAAACAGAAAAGTTTTTATATAAAACAAAATACTTTTATAAAGTTATTCGTTTTATTAGGCTAATAGTAAAATCTTTTTATATAAAACAGAATACTTTTATAAAAGTTATCTGTTTTATTAGACAATAATTAGAATATATTATATTTTATTATGCATAGTGTTTGCATAGTGCCTGCATAGTATTTGCATAGTAAAATCTTTTTATATAAAACAGAAAACTTTTATAAAGTTATTCGTTTTATTAGATTATAAATAGAATATATTATATTTTATTTTAAACCAACCTGGACCGTCCGTTTATAGTAAATCAATCTGGACCGTTCATGAATTAGTTACTATACAGTCCATTCTTCTATAAATAGAAGCTCATTCCTTCATTATTTCTTACGAATTCACTGAAACTCTAAAGAGAGACACTATAGAGAGAGTTCTTCTATAATCTTGAGCGTATTTCTTTAGAGTTTAAGAAAGCTTTGAGCGTAGTGCAAGTTTTCTTCAAGTATATTCCCGCCCTACCAGTCGGAATACTTTTCTTTTTAAGGTAGGGGATATAATTGTCGTACTCGTAAAGGATATTATTATTATTATTATTATAGTAATGGATATTATTTGTTGTACTCGTAAGGGGTATTCTTTCTTTCTTATTCGTGAAGAGAACTTCTGTTATTCCATTCTTTATTATTCTATTGGAATAACCTGTATACGCGGGATACCCTATACCTTGTGAAATTCTTCGGTTATTCCATTCTTTATTATTATGTTGGAATAACTCATCATGCATCAAATCTGCATACATGGTGACATTCTTCTTATTACATTGTTTAATATTATTCTCGTAATATCCTCAGCTTGTCGCGTATTATGCCCGACCGGTTCCATTAATTATTCTGTTGGAACATCCTGTTTGTGCGTTATTTAAATGACTGTTTCCATTATTTATTATTCTGTTGGAATAACTCATGCATGCGATCCTATCGTATGCACGTGAATTCTTCATTATTTTATTATTTATTATTCTCGTTTAATATCACGTCTGTAAGGCTTACGCATGACCTCGTTCCATTCTTTATTATTCTATTGAAATAACATGTCTATGTAGATTACCGCATGCATGGTAAATGATCATTCGTATTCATACGAATAGTATTTTCATTAAAGGGGTTTCGCCAAGGCGATTCGTAATTTTTTTGACCTCAAAAATTCGGAAAAATTTGAAATGATAATTTGATGAGTTTTCTAGATTGTGTCCAAAATGGCGATTGTTGGATGTATAGATTAAGAGTTATGGATTTTATGGGAAAAGACTATTTTAGAAGTAAACCCTTATAACTCCTTGTGGTTAACTCCAAAATTGGTGAAATTTTTATTAGGAGTACATATATATAACATGAGTATACCATGTAAATTTCGGAATTTTTGGACAAAAGTACAATTTATGATAAATGTCTAAATATTCGGCAGTTTTAGACATATGAAAAATAGTAAATAAATTTTAAAAATTCTGAGCAAAATATATGTTCAAGATGAGACTATATTCTGCTAAATCCCAGAAAAGAAATATTTTTGGGACTGATTTGGTATTTTTCATGAAAATAATTAGTTATGAGTAAATGAATTAAATATGTTATGTGAAGTAATAAAATTGGAAAATAGGATTTTATGGCTTGAGAATCCTATATAGGGTATATGCAGATTTTTGATGAGGGATTTGATCATTGATGATGAAATCTTATGAGTATGACATTTTTGAATGATTAAATGCATTATTTGATAATGTGTAAACAATTGAAATAAATTGTTTATAAGTTTAAGAAATGATTAAAATATTGTTATAATATTAATGATATTAGATTATGAGATTATTAAGTGATTGATAACATTTGGTTATTATTGAACGCTGGATAAATTGTATTATAAATGTTTAATATTTATCCTTTATCTCATTTGATTGATTCTTATATCATTGTCATCATCCTCATGCTTATATTGTGTTGAAAGTCATCTTTGGCCGTAGTGCATAGATGGACTTGGTATGATTATAACCAGGGATTAATCGGTATAATCATGACCGTAATGTTACAAATGATGTGGAAAAAGTCCTCATTGGCCCGTAGTGCATTGATGGACAATTTTTGGTATGATTATGGCTATGGATTCTCTTCACCAAGGGTGCAAAGATGATGAATTATTTTATGGCATGATCATGACCAGTTGATGAAAAAACATGATTATCTTTAGCTTAGTGAGTGCATGGATAATTCGTGGTCGTGATATTAACGAATATCCTTAGCCGTAGTGCATGGATAATTCAGTGATATAGATTGATTATCGAGCTGAGTCTCAGCGATGAAATATAAATTCATGGATGTGATATTAACGAATATCTTTGGCCATAGTGCAAAGATTAATTTATTAGTATGATTATGAGCAAGAATTTTGATTTGGTATAACCATGATTTTTGATGTTTCAGGTGAAGATAGGTGATGAAAATTATCTTCGTCCTGGTTGCGAAGAGGAATTTAGAACCACAATTATGATTATGAGTTATTCATATGATTGTGGACAGGAACTGTTGATTTATTTTACATGGATAAAATATTATTGGTAGACTTTTAACATAGAGAAGATAATAGACCTTAGGGTCTATTTTACTCTTCTAATGGATTACTCGTTCCGCTGCAACTATGGTTGAAAATTTTTACCATCTACCATATGTTCTAAATCTCTGATTTATTATTGATGAAAGCTATTGATAATTTAATTATCTTTAGTCATGATATTCTTTACTGGGCTAGTTGTGCTCACCCTTTCTGCTTCACAATTCCTTTCAGGTAATAAGAGTGTTGCCGTAAGAGTGTTGCTGGGTCGATCGGGGATAATAGGGGAATAGAACGGTAGTCTTTAGCTGTGGAGGTTCTCCCTAAACAGTATAGAAAAGTGTGTTGTATTCTATACATCATTTAGTAGTTATATTTGATGAATCAAATAGGGTGAGGCGAACCCAACTTTGGAAAGGTGTTTTGCCGCTATCATACAAGATGTCTAATGACATACAACCTCGTGTTATCATAAGATGTGGTTGTGCGCATCCACTTGCTTTGAGTATATCTACTGGGCACTACCTATATGATCTTGGAGTTTATTTGAAATATAATATTCACTTGGAGATAGTGGAGATAGTTATATGTCGAGAGAAGACTCATGATTGGAAAGTAGATGATAGTAATCTTCTCGTTTTTCTTTGGGGTCTATTAATCAACCAAGGATAATTCTATGGAAATATGATATCTATTATAACCTAGACGCATGGCTTCCCATGTACTGAAGGGTTTTCTTGAGCACTTCCCAAAATTTTAATTTCTAAAAGCAGTTTTTGACTATACTTTTATGTAAAGTACCATTGTAAGGTTGTGGTGGAGAGGCACCATGAGAGTTACATACATTTGTATTAAAACTCACGATTAATCGTGGTAAGTATTCTATCTGACAGTTCAACGATTAATATTAATGAAGTTATATTTGAATTTTGTACCATGTATCTGGCGACTCATAATGGGTGATGTATACCTAATTTTTGGGGCATCACAGTCCCAGCGTTTCCTGATAGACAGATTTGGCTTAGTAGACAGCTATGCGCAACACTCTGGGGATTTTATTACACCAGAGGATTAGTGGCATTTGGCCAAAGTGGATGTACTCGTGATGTGTATAGTGGCGTATGTGTACATGCCACGGTATATGGATGAGCTGGACATAGGTGTCATCATGGTAGTGAGAGCTCTTAAGGAGGGTCATACCATCATTCCTATGATTGTGGCGGAGACGTTGAGGTCGGCCACGTTTTGTAGCACCTACCCTGCAGAGGTATTTACATGCAATCCGGTCATGTTATACGTGTGGTTCATGTCACACTTGCGACCGATTATTACTTTCCGCCGACACGGGTACTGCTTTACCCATGATATAACTATGTCTTACTCCTTTCAGTTATCAGAGTGTATAGACACTATGTCTTAGTCAGTATTCTTGGCAGGGATCGGAGATCCATTTGGCATCCTGCCTTGTTCAGGGTTCAGCTCACCCTATAGCTTCATTACTCACGCTCCGAGCATAGATTATCTCCCTCTAGCTGGTTTGAGGGGCATGACTACTTACCACCCACTGGCCGTGATGTCACAGTTTGACCAGTTCTAGGACTTCCATCCTTTTGATGGGGCGTTAGGTCAGCGTTTAGCTTCTCGCCATTTATCAGCAGAGGACCGATCCCGGGTGTATGCTTGTTGGGATCATCGTGAGAGAGTTAATTTTTATGTTAGCCATCCGGGCTGTTCGTCAGAATATTCTGCATGGATGGGGACAGAGACTTCATCGGTTGTGGCAGTATCCACAATATCGAGTATTGATTTAGATGGTGGAGAGCCCATAGAGGACATTGATTCTCTCACCGAGGAGGAGCTATTTACTAGGTTGCTAACAGCTCTTGTAGATTCTCCCAGTACGAGTGCTACTGTGATCCATCATTCAACACAGTATTTTGAGTATAGTCTCCATCTGATGACCTTCGAGAGAGATCAGGCTAGAGCTTTGATGTTGATAACTCTTAATGGGAGAGATGCCACTCTATTAGAGAGAGACGAGGCATTAGTACATAGAAATGCCACTATTGAGGAGTGGGATGAGGCCAGATCAGCCAGAGATGCCTTGATAGTTGAGCAGGATGGCGCTATATCTGCCCGGGATGTAGCCATTACAGATAGTACCACAGTGAAGTCCCTTACTAGTGGCATGATTGCAGAGATGAGCACATATATTGATGAGCACAGAGTCACCATGTATATGGCCGTAGATCTGTTAGCTCGTGTGGATACCCTTGTACAGGAGACCACAACGCTACCTCCCTCTTCTGAGAGAGATGCCATGTTGGGCTTGATAGCTCGTATATACACTGATTTGCAGATGGGTTTGTATTTTCCTGCACAGACTAGCTTAGCCATTTTGTCATGTATAATTCATATTGTATATATCAAACAACATTATATATAGCAAGGAAATAAATTTTTGATCACTTCCCTTTTAGTTATGCCTTGTTGCTTACTTGATATTTGTCTGTTTCTTCAGGGCTTGTGATCTTGATGTATTCTGAATTCCTCCTTGATGGAAGGACATTGAGTTGTCTCTGGATATTTTAGTATGGATCGTTGATCTGTGTATATCCCTACCTTCTTTGGTGTCTTGGGACTGGTTTCTGTATGTAGATGTGGATAGGAATGTGGCTTTCCTCTTTGAGGTTGAGTACCGCACCACAGATGTTCGTCAGTACTCCTTTGTATGGGGGAGCCCAGTTAGTTCCATCTCTTATGGATTGGTGTTTCTCTTTGAGAAATCTACCGCATCTTAGATGGTCGCCGATTCTCCCGTTTACATGGGGAGGTCAGGTAGTTCCATCCCTTTGGTCTGAAGTCGATGAAATGTAGTGGATTGAAGGATGATCCCAGTACCATCGACAAGTGTTTGTGTTTTGGTAGGGGGTTAGACCGAACCATGAATGGCTTCCTATGTACTCCTGTTGAAGAGGAGATCAGGTCTGCGTAGTTCGAACCTGGTGTGGAGGTTCAACGCTGTATGTGGGAAAAAGGGTGTAGGAATGTTTTTGTTGTTTTTGTTTTTATAATGAGAAGGGTGTAGAAATGTTTTTGTTATTTTTGTTTTATTGCGACCGGACCATATAAAATATGGCTGCCTATGTACTCCCGTGTATCAAGGAGATCAGGTCGGCATAGTTCACCCCATGTTCAGGATGATTTGCAGCCAATGAAAAGTTTGATCCCGGGTTCAGGACAAACTGCGGGAAAGAAAGTTTAATCCCATGTACATGAAAAACTGTGGGTGTGAAAAGTCTTATCCCTAGTGGGGTAAAACTGCGGGTGTGAAAGGTTCAACCCCTGGTGGGATAACCAGAGTTGAGTAAGGGTTCAAAACTAAGTGGAGAGAAAAGGATCTGGCGATCCGAAACCAGGCTGCTGGTTAGAAAAGTGTGTTTATCCCTAATGGGGCAGATGCGCGTGAAGAGAAGTTATATGTAATGAAGGGTTAGAAAACCTAAAATGACTGGGGATCTGATAATCCAAAACCAGGATGTTTGCTTGATGGTGACCTCATACATAGTACCGTTTCACGGTGTCCGAGTTGATAAGCTGTGGAAATTAATCGCCGTCCATTTCCTGTAATTTGAGAGCACCTTTTGTCAATACCTCCTTGACAATAAACGGGCCTTCCTAGTTAGGGGCGAATTTTCCCTTAGACTGATCTTGGTTGTCAATGATCTTCTTCAAAACCAAGTCGTGTTGTTTAAACTACTATAGCCGGACTTTTTTGTTGTAGGACTTGGCGATCCTTTGTTGATATAACTAACCATGGAAGATAGCAGCGACACACCTTTCGTCTATTAGAGACAATTGGTGATACCTATCTTGTACCCATTGGTCTTCATCCAGCTGAGCGTCTATTAACACTCTGAGGGATTCCATTTCCACTTCTATGGGGAGCACTGCTTCCATCCCATAGGTTAATGCATAGGGGGTTGCCCCAGTGGAAGTGCACACTAATGTTCTATAGGCTAACAACGTCAGAGGTAATAAGTCAGGCCATCCTTTATGGTTGGTGGACATCTTTTGTATGATCTTCTTGATGTTTTTGTTAGCCGCTTCAGCATCACCATTCATCTTTGGACGGTAGATGACGGAGTTGAGATGTTAGATGTGGAATTTACTGCACAATTCCTCCATCATTCTATTGCCGAGGTTCTTAGAATTGTCTGATACAATTACCTCTGGTTGTCCATATCGACAAATGACATTGTTTCTGATGAAAGCAATGATAACTTCTTTTGTAACCCTGGGGAAGGAGGCTGCTTCTACCCACTTGGTGAAGTAGTCGATCATAGTGAAGATAAACTGATGTCCATTACTGGCTTTGGGCTCGATGGGCCCGATAACCTCCATTCCCCATATTGAGAAGGGCCACAACAAACTCATATTGTGGAGCTCCCTCGGAGGGGCGTGGATAGCATTCCCATGAATTTGGCATTGATAACACCTCTTGACGTGATCATCACAGTCAGTCTTGAGAGAGAGCCAATAATGCCCTGTTCTTAAGATTTTCTTTACAAGTAGGGGGCCACTTATGTGTGGGCCATATACTCCACCATGGATCTCATCTATGAGTCTCTGAGCTTGGTCCTTGTCCAGAAATCTGAGGAGACCTAATCCTGTATCTCTTTTGTAGAGTGCATCTCCGCTCAGGTAGAATTTCATAGCCAGTCGATGGATCCTCCTTCCAGTCAGGCTCGCCTCAGCGGGTGTAGATCCATCTTGTAAGTACTCCTTGATATGTTGATACCAAGGGTGTTGGATGGGAGATAGCTCATCCGATACTTCTCTAATGTAATTCCAATAGACCGGAGCCTTTTATTGGGAAAATGTGAGGGTTGACATGTCTTCCTTGTCATGTATGTTGATCAAAGAGGCCAAGGTTGTTAGTGCATCTGCAAAATCATTCCCATTCCAAGGAATGTGGAGGAAGGATATTTCTTCAAACTTCGAAGCCATTTGTAGAACCTGCCGATGGTAAGGCATCAAGTGTAGACCTTTGGTGTGATAGATTCATGTGGTTTGTCTGATTACCAACTCGGAATCTCCAAAGATAGTTAATCGTCTGATGCCCATTGATTGGGCAAATTTTAGCCCCGTGATACAACCTTCATACTCAGCTGTGTTATTGGTGTTGGCAAACTGCAATTTGACGACGACGGGATGCTGCTCCCCCGTAACGGATACTAGAACTGCTCCGGCCCCAAAACCTTCCATATTTACAGCTCCATCAAAATACATCTTCCATATTTGGCGTGCATCGTACTGATGGTGTGGCTGAATTTCCATTACCCCTTCATCGGGGAAGTATGTTTCCAAGGGTTTGAAGTCCCCTGAAGGTGCATCGGCCAGTTGATCTGTAATTCCTTGACCTGTAATGAACTTTTGAGTCACGTAGACGATGTTAAATTGTTGTAGGATCAATCATCATCTGGACAAATCGGCGATTCAACATGGGTTTCTTCGAACACGTGCGCATTTGAGAGGATCCACACGGGATATGAGATGGGTTGTGTGACCATGGAGGTAATGATGTAACCTCATGGAAGCCCATGCTAAATCACAACAAGTCTTCTCAATCAGAGTGTACTTGTGTTCATTTAACATCTTTGAATCTTTTCTTTGGTGTAGTAGATAGCTCGCTCTTGGCGTCTGTCATCTTTTTGTCCTAGCATGCAGCCCATGGCATTGTCATTAATGGACAGGTACATGAATAGGAGCATTGACTAGCTGCTCTTTGATTGTAAGGAAGGCCTTCTGGCACTCAGCATTCCACTTCATGGAGGAGTTCTTCCTTAACAACTTGAAAATAGGCTCACAGGTTGCTGTGAGTTGGGAGATGAATCTGCTAATGAAGTTGATTTTTCCCAAAAACCCCCGTATTTCCTTCTTTGTCTGAGGAATGGGCATTTTTGTGATGGCCTAGATTTTGGTGGGATCCAGCTCAATCCCCTTGTGGTTGACTAGGAAACATAGCAGCTTGCCTGATTTGACACCAAAGGCGCACTTGACTGGATTCAACTTCAAGTTGTACTTACGTAACCTGTTGAAGAGCTTTCTGAGATGGTATAGGTGGTCTTCCTCCCTTCGAGACTTAACACTGATGTCATCCACGTAGACCTCTATCTCCTTATGCGTTAAATCGTGGAAAAGAGTCATCATGGCTCACTGGTAGATAGCTCCGGCATTGATGAGGCCGAATGACAATTGTCTATAGCAAAAGGTTCCCCAAGGAGTGATGAATGCAGTTTTCTCACGATCCTCTTCCGCAACCATAATCTGATGATATCCCGCGATACAATTAGCAAAGGAGTACATATCGTATTGAGCAATATTGTCAATGATAATGTGGATAAATGGCACGGAAAAGCTATCTTTAAGGCAAGCTTTATTCAGATCCCGGTAATCCACACAAACTCGCACCTTCCCTCAAGGTTTAGGCACGGGGACTATGTTAGATTGCCATTCAGGGTATGTAGACACCATGATGATGCCTGTTTGAAATTGTTTCACAATTTATTCTTTAACCTTTAAACTCCACTTAGGTTTTAATCGCCTGAGCTTCTGCCTGACTGGCTTGAATCCCTCTTTGATGGGGAGGAGATGAATGACAATGTTTGTGGACAAACCCATCATGTCTTCATGAGACCATGCAAACACATCCTGGAATTGGGTTAATAGTGTAACCATGTCATTCCTTTGGTTTGGAGTGAGGTCTATACCAATCTGGATTAGTTTAGGGCTTTCTAAGGTTCCAAGATTGAAAGAGGTGGTTTGATCAAGGTTGGGTTTAGGTTTGCCTTCGACCCATTCTTTGATCTCCTGAGGTATCTCAATGTCCTCTTATATTTCCATCAAGTCTGAGTCCAACTTTTCATCAAAGTTACAATCCTTGTGGAGAAAAGGCACCTTATCAGCAAGTATAGGTACATCTAAATTCAGAGTCCTGAAATAAAATATACTTTCACTTAATATATGAAACTGTTCAATCATACAAAGTGTAAGCATATAATGACAAAACAACTGCTAATACTGTACAGAAAAGTAAGCAGTTATTATTATCTACAGGGCATAAGAAGTTTCTGCCCATTTTACCCTTGTCGACCAATGAAAGTAGTGCTGCTCCAATTGTCAAGGGTGAAGTCCTGATGGACTGCAGTGATGGAGGGGTTGTCATCGTCCTCCTTTTCCCGAATGATGACCATTATGTCTGGACAATCATCGTCTGGGGTGTATCTATTTGTGTGATCATCATGGACAATGATGCGTATGTTTGACATCATCCTGGCAATGTCTTGTTCACGTCTCTATTCCTCTTCTTCCACTTCTGGATCTGGAACTAGGACTTTTTTCCCATTTACCGGTATCGGTTTAGGAAATAATATAGCCATTACATGGGTAGGCGCCTTTACTGGAGACCGTACAGGCTCAGGAACTATAGGTGGAGATAATCGCCGTGTGGCTGAAGCTGAAGGAATCTGCTTGTGCTTATGAGGATTCCTGCGACTGGAACTAGCAGTATAGCCTAGTCCGGCTGTCCCTGTTTAACTGGGAACTTGAATGGGGCGCTTGATGCCCTGATGATATTTGCCCAACCCTTGTCCAGGTTGATAACCCAATGACATCATTTCTTGAGTAGTCGACATTACTTTGGCAGAAATCTGGGGTATGAGAGGTGGCACCCCAACATGATGGTAGTGAGTGTTGCTCACCTCCAGGGCATGAAAACTGACCTGCTCAACTTCTGAATTGAAGCTGATGAGTGGTATGTCGCCTTGTTCAGGACATTCCGGCTCAGCATCGACAGTGACTAAGCTATTGTTGATAATGTATTTAAGTTATCGGTGAAGAGTGGAGGGGATGGCTCCGGCCATATGAATCCACGGTCTTCCCAAGATCAGGTTGTATCCTGTATCTATTTTGAGCACGTGGAAAGATATGCAGAATGTATGTGGACCAATCTCCACTAGCAGTTCAATCTCTCCGACAGCGTTTCGTCGGGATCCGTCGAAAGCTTTAATGATTGTATGGCTTCTTCGGATTCTGTTGAGATTGATATTCATCTTCACCAAAGTGGCATACGGGAAGATATTCAAAGATGATCCTCCGTCTATCAAAACTCCTCCCACCATGTATCCGAAAGATAAAACCGCTATGTACAACGACTTACAATGACCAGTCCCTTTGGGAGGTATATCGTCATTAGTGAAAGATATCACATTGTTGTTGAAAATGTGATCCACCAGATACTGGAATTTCTCAACATCTATTGACTTAGGCAGTTGGGCTTCTTCCAAAACCCTGAGCAAGACCTTCTTGTGATCTTCGGATGAGAAAACCAAGTCTAGTATGGAAATTTGATGTGGAGCTTCTCTTAAGCTTAAAACCACCTTGGTTTCATTATGGCCCATAGTACGGAGAAATTCTTCCACCTTCTCCATGGGAATCTTCCCCTTTGACTTGATGGTAGGTTTCATCACCCGTTGGGGAAGATATAGTGGATTATCCTTCGACACTGCAACAGTTATATGAGATGTGGATCCTTCAGCCCCTCCATAATTCCATGGAACTTTCTGTAGGCTGACAACAGGATATTGTGGTATAAATGGCAAGATAATTGGCTCTGGAACAACCACTTTCAAAGGATTGTCAATACCCTTGAGTTGAATTGGTTGGATTGTATGCGAGGGAGTAGTTGCATCTGTCTCAGAAGATATGACTGCTACGACCACTTTCCACTTTGTAGTAAATGCGTCCCCACTCTCTAGTACTACAACATCATCGTCTGCTATCTGTAAGACATCGCTGTCAATTAAATTCTGAATAAGGTGGCGGAGTGCCTAGCATTCTTCTGTGCTGTGATCGCGAGATTGGGAGTGATACTGGCACACTCCATTGAAATCCAACCGTCTTAACCGTGGGCTGATTGGAGGTAGCAGAGCTGCGATTCTTCCTTCATGTATCAACATCTACAGTATTTCTTCCATCGGTTGGCCTAGGTATGTAAATTCCCTTTTGTTGGCAAAATCCCGACTGGCTTTGGCATTTGCTCTCTTTGCAAATTTATCCTCCAGTGTTTTATTTTGTGGAGTACGCGGTGGAGTGTTTGTAACAAGAGGAAGGAGACTGGCATGCTCCTGACTAAATAATTGGCGGGTAACTTAGTACTGATGGACCACCTGTTCTGCCAATTGGTTAACTTGCTCACAGAGAGTCTTCATTTTTCATTCCATCGTATACTAAAACTGAGCAAAGTCCCATTTGTCAGCACCATACTTGCTGGTCTGGGATGATCCACCACCATGATTATTGGAACTCTGTCCACTACTCCAATTAATCATATTAGCCTCCTCTTCTTTTTGTTGAGGAAGAGGGTTGTCTTGCACATGGGGTTGGTCGAGTTTAGCTACCATGATCTCACCATTATCAATCAAATCCTGGATCTTGTGTTTCAAGGCCCAGCAATCTTGAGTATCATGCCCTGGAGCTCCAGCATGATAAGCACATTTCTGACTAGCATTGAAACCCTTCCCATTTGGGTTTGCAGGTGGAAGAAGATGAGTAATTTTCTTCTGAGTGGTCAGAATATTGAGAATGTTCTCGAGTGAGTCCCCTAGGGGTGTGAACACTCGAGTGCGTCTGATCTCTCCACCCTTTGGCAACAAAGGGTTTGAAGACTGTGCTTGAAAGGGAGTGTAATTCTCCTCTGTATAGGCATATTATGACTGCCTTTCTGACCTTGTAATATCAAGGAAACATCCTCCTCTTTCTTTTTATGGAACCTCCGGGGGTTGTTTCCATAATTTTTGAACTGGATGTGCTCAGCAATAGCTTTGAGGGCAGCTAGGTCTTGAATCTTTCCTGACTTCAATCCCATCTCAGCCATCTCCCCATGCTTAATTTTTTCAGAGAATGGTTTGCCAATACCGGCTAAGACTCTCTCGTAGAAAGGAGCTTCTTGTATGTTTATGAAGGTCATCGCCATCTCTGACTCATTCATAGTGGGAACAACCTGAGCAGCAAGGCGCCTCCACCTTTAAGCATACTCTCTGAAAGATTCATTGGCTTTCTTCCTGACTTTAGTGATTTGGTACCGGTCAGGGGCCATCTGGGGCTTGAAGCTGTACTGACTGAGGAAGGCATGAGCTAGCTCTTCTTAGGTATGGATCTTGGAATTTTTTAATTTGGTATACCACGATCGGGCTTCTCCAATCAGACTTTTATGGAATAGCTGCATCCTGAGCTTCTCGTTCTCGGCACGAGTTCTCCAATGAATACCTTCAAATGTGTGTAAGGGTCTCCTAACCCATCATACTTTTCAAAGTCAGGAGTCTTGAACTTCTCTGGATAATGCACACCATGGAATATAAAAAGGTCAACATATGAAACACTCCCATGTGCTCCAATTCCTTTGATAGAACGGATGGTCTCTTCCATTTGAAGAACTTTCTTTCTGATATGACCGGTGTCTAGATCTTCTTTGAGATAGGTGGTATCATGAATTTTATTGGTTGTATCCAACTGAGCATCAGATACGAGAGCTTCTTTGTCCGCACCTTATGTTCCTCCATGTGTAGAGGATTCAGTATGTATGGGTATCCTAGTACCCTTAGTAGATTGGTGTCGTTCTTTAAGCAGAACAACCAAATCTGTGATTTGTTTACTTAATCCGTCGAATTCTTGCGGGAGATAGGATTAAGATTAGTTTAGTCAGATGAAGACATAATTGGCTGTAGGCTCGTGGCCTTTTTGGATTTTGAATGGGTAATAGGTCCAATTGTTTCCCTGTGAAAAACTGACATAGTTAAAATTAGTTTTAGGGAATGTATAAATGTTTACATGCTATATGATGTATCCGTTTTAGGAGTATTATCCTGCAGGACGGATGTTAGTTTTTTGTTATACAGGATAACATATTAATATTTGTAAATACGTGTGTACACATATTTCTTCATATTTCTCATTACATGAAGATCAACATGGAATGAAATTATAAGTAAATGCAATTACGAGTAATTTGAAATGGGAAAGCATGAAGAGACTTTCCTCCGCATTTGATTTATCGGTGAGGTCGACCATGATTTGGTGTTCACTATACAAACATCATATGTCTATCTACCCATAATAAATGAAAGCATAAATAGATAGAAATAAATCTTCTCCTTTCGTTAGGAGTTACATCATCACCCCAAATAAATACATGAAATCCAAACATCATACTAACCTTAAATCATAAATGATAGAAATATAAACAAATAATAGTCTTACACAACATTAACATAAGTCTGAAACATAAATACATAATCACATAAACAACAAGTCTTCATCACTTGTTAATCTTGCCCTTGCCTTTGCTAGTAGAAGGCTCGTCGGACCTTTCGTTCTTAACTGCAATGTTATTATTACGCAAGAGTGAGCACGATTGCCCACAAGTATAATAATGAAACAACAATATAATAACATGCGAGTGAATCAAAGACTTCTGGAATAAGAACTCAACTTTTGAATCAAGAATGAATAACAAGAATCAAAAGAACTTCTGAGGGTCATAAGACCTTGAACTATGTCCTAGGTTATCAAGGGTTATACTTGAAACCTTTAACAGTCATAAGACTATGGACTCTTCTACTCGTACTTAGGGGATCAACCCTTAGTACCATAATTATGCACAATATCTTAACGCTAAAGCATAAGTAATCCCCTATACAGGGTTGTTCATCTCAGTTTGACATTAGAGTCCGCACCAAAGGAAGTTTGGTTTGGATAAATTCAATAAGGGTTCTGAAATTTAGAACGTTCATCAACTATGGACTAGTCGAATCAATAAGGTTCACTAGTCTTACAAGGTTCAACAATAACTGATATTCAAATCGAATAATAACTCAAGAGGTATACAATGGAATAAAAATTGTATAACAGAAATCATACTTTGAAAAGATTAATAACCTTTAATATAACATATTGAACTTGATCGATAAATAACCAGGCTTGATCAATATAGAATATAAGTCTAGAATTTGCTCAATGTAAAGAGGTAAGGTTTATAAACTTATATAATGATAACGAGTAGGGTTAGGAAACTTGCCTCGTGAGTAGATTACACGTTAATTATACACGTTCCTTGATTTAATCCTACATACCATTTACATTCACAATACCAGTCAATTATAACGTAACTAGTTATCACAAGTTCATTCTTTTTGTCTAAATTCTGGTTATGACTATACTTCATCAAATTACCACGCTTATTTTTACATAATATCACACTACACGAATAATAAGCTAACTATGTGTTCAACAATTCAATCAACATGTAAATGTCTTATTGACATGTTAAGAACCTATGTTAACATCTCATTATATGTCTAACACATTTTTTTATGTTCATTAGATTAGGTTACTATTACATTCCTGGACACGAATAATCAAAATATTTCATTTCTGAATAATCAGAGAGAGTGGTCATTGCATGCCACCACAAAGAAGCTCTTTGTTCTTGGTGTTGCGGTACATGGGTTTTGCTTTCTGCTAGCATGATGGCCTTAAGGCATTAATGGAATGTTGGCTATGTGCTAAACTCCGAATTTTGAATTTCTAGTTCGCGAAGAACACAAAGTCAGGCAAAATTATCATTACATGATCATTAAATACATTAAATTAAACATACCCATATACTAGAATTCGTACATAATCATTACCCGACCTTTATAGAGTGATTTTAATAAGTTTAAACACATAATTACTTGAATCAAATTATACAATTTCACTGTTCTTGATGTTCTTGAAAGTTTTGAAAATAAAACATGAAGATTGGCACTACGGGTTCGTTATAACACTAAATCAGCCCATTCGAAGTTTGTTTTCTTCGTTTTAGCATACATAATTATATACAAGTGTAAAATTTATGAGACAACATATGATTGACGTATTAAATTTGCGTGTAAGGGCCATATGGCCATATTTCTATACTATGTAATTTTGAAGAAACAATATACGACATATTTTTATGAAACTAATGTTATGGAACCATACAATATATAGTAAAACATGGTATGATGACATATTATCACATATATTCACATAATCGTTACCCTTTCCAACTACATAGACTTTAATAAAAACTTGAAAGCCATTTGTTTTTATAAAAACTTTAATAACGTAAAGTAGAAATTGGGTTGAAGAGATCACCCAAAGTTTGGATGAGTAGAGATGTAACCCCTTTTTAGATACTTCTTCAATCACAGAGTTTCTCACAAAAATTCCTCTAAATTCTCTTTCTCTTTCTCTCTCAAGTTTTTTTTAAACTTAGAAAATATAATAAAAAAAAAAATAATAAGTATATATATTTATAGGAATCGGCGTGGTGGTGGTGGTGGATTAATCAATCATGGGTTAACTACTCAACCTCCACTAAGGCCTTGTTTGGCTAACTTATTAAAAGATTTTCCCATTTAATTTAATTAATCTTTATAATATAGTTTAATAATGTCACACCCAATTACACAATAAATCAAATATCTTATTTAATTTAATTTAAATAAAATATAATAATTTCTCATTAATTCACATAGTCACATAATTAATTTTCTCATTTATTAATTATGTCAAATTATTAATTTCTCTAATTAATTATTAAATTAATTAAAATAACATTATGCTTATTAAATATTTCTTTTAATTCAATAAGCTCACATAAATACATACTTTGAATAATAAAATTCTCCACATTAATTTAATAAATATAACACATATAATTAAATTAATCTACCACCATTTCATCAATTAATTATTTAATCTAATAATTAAATCATCAAAAAATATTTATTTAATTCAATAAATATTCAAATAAAATTACAAAATCTCGTTTGTCACATCTTTCCCCCCTTAAAAGGATTCTGTCCTCAGAATCACGACTCAATCAATTCGTCCCGTTACATTCTCCCCCCTTACAAAGATTTTGTCCCCAGAATCGCTTACACATAAATTAAGTAAATAAATGAGGATAATTCTTCATCATATGCTCTTCGAGTTCCCACGTTGCTTCTTCAGCGTTGTGGTTTATCCAGATTACCTTAACAGAAGGTATTATTTTATTTCTTAGAACTTGCTCTTTCCTGTCGACAATCTGAACATGAATTTCTTCATAGGATAAGTCTTTTTCAAAATGTAGGGGTTCATATTCAATCACGTGCTTGTAATCGGGTTTGTAGGGTCGTAAAACTGAAACATGGAAGACGTTGTGGACATTCTCGAGTGCTGGAGGTAAGGCTACCTCATACGCAACTTCTCCGATCCTTCGCAGTACCTCAAAGGGTCCAATGAATCTTGGGCTTAATTTCCCTTTCTTTCCGAACCTGATCTTTCCCTTCCAGGGAGAGACTTTCAAAAACACATAACTACCCGATTCAAACTCAACATTTTTACGGTGTGGATCGGCGTATTTCTTCTGCCTATCTTGAGCTGCTACCAGTCTTGTTCGGATCACTTTGACTATCTCTGTTGTCTGTTGTACCAGTTCTGGACCTAATAATTGTCTCTCGCCAACTTCATCCCAGTATAGCGGAGTTCTGCACTTTCTGCCATATAACGCTTCATAAGGCGGCATGCCAATACTAGCGTGGTAACTGTTGTTGTAGCCGAACTCTACGAGCGGTAGATGATCATCCCAATTTCCTTTAAAGTCCATTATACAAGCTCTTAACATATCTTCTAATGTCTGAATCGTTCTTTCACTCTGCCCATACATCTGAGGGGTATATATCGTACTCATTCTCAACTGCGTACCCATGCATTCCTGTAGTCGTTTACAGAAGTTTGATGTAAAGCGTGGATCCCTATCGAAAACAATTGACACCGAACTCCGTGTCTCAAAACAATCTCTTTTACATATAATTTTGCCAACTGGTCTAAGTTAAATTTGATTCTAATCGGAAGGAAATGTGCGGATTTTGTCAGTCGGTCAACGATAACCCATACTGCGTCATAGCCTTTCTGAGTTGTCGGAAGGCCAACCACGAAATCCATCGTAATATGTTCCCATTTCCATTCTAGGATCTCCAATGGTTGTAGCAACCCACTCGGCCTCTGATGTTCTGCTTTCATTTTTTGACATGTCAGACACTTGGCAACACACTCTCTGCAACATCTCATTTCAAATTTGGCCACCGTAAATGTTGTCAAGATCTTGGTACATCTTGGTACTACCAGGGTGAATCGAATATCGTGAGCTATGAGCCTCACTCAAAATGTCTTCCTTAATCTCTGGTACTGGCAGTACCCAAATTCTGCTTTCAAATCTCAGTATTCCTTCATTGTCCATCTTGAATCTCGGTTCGGTTCCTTCGGATATCTTCTTTTTCACCTTTTTACATTCTTCATCCTGAAGTTGAGCCTCCTTAACTTTATCCAGTAGGGTTGTACCAGATTGCATCTGGAACAACTTCTCATCAATTTCCATAGGATACTTCACTTCCAATTCCAACTTCTCCATGGCTGAAATTAGCTCCTTCTGAGCGGTCAACATCATCAATTTCTCCCGACCCTTTCTACTTAAGGCGTCGACAACCACATTTGCCTTACCCGGATGGTATAAAATCTCACAATCATAGTCCTTAATTAACTCCAACCACCTTCTTTGGCGCATATTCAAGTCCTTCTGTGTAAAAATATATTTTAGACTCTTGTGGTCTGTATATATTTCACACTTCTCCCCATAGAGATAGTGCCTCCAGATTTTCAAAGCAAAAACCACTGCAGCTAACTCCAAGTCGTGGGTCGGATACCCCTTCTCATAATCCTTCAATTGTCGTGACGCATACGCAATGACTCTGCCATTTTGCATAAGCACACAACCAAGTCCTTTATGCGACGCATCACTATAAACAACAAAATTTCCTGTATCATCCGGAAGAGATAACACAGGTGTTGTACTCAACCTCTTCTTCAATTCTTGAAAGCTTTCCTCACACTTCTCCGTCCAAACAAATTTCACAGCTTTTTGAGTCAAATTCGTTAACGGAGTTGCGATCTTGGAAAAGTCTTGAATGAATCTTCTATAATATCCTGCCAATCCAAGAAAACTTCATACTTCCGACGGCGTTCTCGGCTGATCCCAGTTTATCACGGCTTCGACTTTGGATGGATCTACCGAAATTCCGTCTTTATCAATCACATGTCCAAGAAATTGTACCCACTCGATCCAAAATTCGCATTTTGAAAACTTGGCATACAACTTCTCCCTTCTCAATGCCTCTAACGTTGCCTTCAAATGCTCGTCATGCTCTTTCTTGGTCTTCGAATATACCAAAATGTCATCTATAAATACCACTACAAATTTGTCTAAAAACGGCTTGAACACTCCATTCATTAGGCCCATAAATGCTGCAGGAGAATTCGTTAGACCAAGTGACATTACCAAAAATTCGTAGTGACCGTATCGCGTTCTGAACGCTGTCTTCGGTACATCCTCTGGTCTCACCTTCAGTTGATGATAACCACTCCTCAAATCTATCTTTGAAAAGTATCTCGCTCCCTTCAATTGATCAAATAGGTCATCGATCCTCGGTAATGGATATCTATTCTTAATCGTGACCTTATTCAATTCTCTATAGTCGATGCAGAGTCGCGCATCGTCCGTCCCTTCTTCTTCTTCAAAATAACACCGGCGCTCCCCACGGTGATACGCTCGGTTGAATGTACTTCTTGTCCAGTAATTCTTGTACTTGTACCATCAATTCTTTCATCTCTACCGGTGCCATTCGATACAGTGCCTTCGATATTGGAGCCGTTCTTGGCGCCAAATCGATCACGAACTCAACCTCTCTGTCTCGCGGAAGTCCCGGAAAATCATCCGAAATACGTCTGCAAGTCCTCACTACCGGTATCTCCTCTACTTTTGGATTCTCTTTACGATCGTCGACTATGTAAGCTAGATATCCTACATAACCTTGTCTTAACAACTTCTTGGCTCATCATCATCGTCCAGACAACTCGCTTGTCTAGGCGACTTGCTACCATAAAAACACAACCTTTGATGGAGTCATAAGGTTAATACGCTTTCTTCGGCAATCAATTACATTACGTAATTGAATAACCAATCCATTCCCAAGATAACGCCAAATTCCCCAAGTCGAATAGGGATAAGATCTACGTTCATAATATTACCCTTAATATCCACTCTACGCTTCTTATATATGTATTTCTAACAAGGGATTATTTCTCTATTCACAATTTCTATGTTCATGGGGTATTCTAACTCATCCTTAGGCAATTCTAAGTTCTTAGCAAAGTCATCGGATATAAATGAACAAGTAGCACCCGAATCAAATAATACATAAGCATTAACTTTATTGATCAGAATGATACCTACACCACATCACGAGATCGCACATGATCATCATACTTTGTCATGTTGAATGTCCCAGGCGGTTTATCGGTTGGTTGCGGTTGGTCCTGTGATAGTCAGAGCGCTTCCACCGCTGATTCCCCTATTTCCTCCTGATCCTGCCCCTCTAGATCCCTTCTTAGGACAGTCCCTTGCAAGATGATCCTTTGAGCCACAAGTGAAGCAGACACCCTTCTTTGGGTTAGGACAGTTAGGTGTTATGTGGCCTTCCTGACCACAATTGTAGCACACTCATTTACCTTTCATACGCACTCCTAAATGAGCTTTCCCGCAGGTTGGGCATGCTTCGATTCTCTTCTTCTGACCTCCTTGCTGATTTCCAGTTGATGAGTTGTCAGACCACCTTATCTTCTGATTATTACTACCTCCCGTGTTACTTCCACTAGCCTTGTTAATTCCTTCATTTTCACTCTTCTTCTTCTTCTGATCCTGATTATACTTGGTTACCGCATCGCTTCCACCTTCAACGAGTATGACCTTCTCCAGTACCCCAGCGAATGTCTTCAACTGAAACATTGACACTTTACTATACAACCAGGGCTTCAGTCCTTATTCAAACCTTCTTGTTTTTCTCTCATCCGTGTGCACTTGATATGTGGCGAACCTAGCCAACTCATTGAATCTTGTCGCATAGTCTGGTATATACATATTCCCCTGTTTCAACTCCAGAAACTGGACCTCCATTTGGTTCTCATGAAATGGTCGAAAAATACATCTCAAGAACATCTCCTTGAACCTCTCCCAGGTGATCATACCTTCTCCTCCCGGACTTTATTTGCTTGCCACCAATAATCGGCTTCAGATTTCAAAGATGAACGTCACAGTAAGCGGTTTTTTGTCCTCTCTCGACTGGCGACATCAAAAACTTTTTCCATCTCCATAACCCAAGTTTGAGCATCGATCGGGTTCATGGAGCATTTAAACTCTAGCGGTCCCACCGCCTTGAAATCCTTAAATGTCGTATTTGGTGGAGCTTGAGGTTGATTATGAATCGCTCCAGCTAATAAGTTCACCAATTTCTGAACAGGGTTAGCATTGGCGTTCCTGTTGTTGTTCGTCGATTCTTCTAAAGCTGGTTGACGGTTTGGTCTTCTTCTCGGTGGCATATTTCTATTAAAATATATGCTTATTAGATCTTTATCCAATTCTCTAAATAGTTAAGGCTTAACTCAATAATTTAACATAATCACTTAACACATTTTCTCAAACAACTTGATATATTTATTTAATCAAAAGTTTTAACAAACTACGATAGCATCACTGCTATTTACATCAACTATCCTTAGATAAAGAATCTATTAGATTTAAAACATTAAAATATTCCATTGTTTATAAACACATCAGAATTTACATCTTTAACTACCAGATAGGTTTTCACATAATTAAACTAATCCTATCATTTTGCTCATATAGGCGTTGAATAACCTTGCTACGCTCTTCTTCCATGATGCGGGACATCGTCCTGCGATCTAGCATATACGATGGTAGTCCTTCAAACCGAATTGGGTATCTCATAACTTCGATCCTGGCCCTCATCCATTGCATTTTGAAGTGTAGAGTATCGTCTCCCCAAGCTTAGCCTTCTTCGCATACGACAATCCTCTTCTCGCAAGATCAACACGACGTGATTCCCTTTACCCAAGCCTCCTCTCTACTATGGTCACCTTCCTTGCTGAAAGCTCTCTTTAGTTCATTCTTTAACTTCTCTATTTCTTCAGACTTCTCCTCGGTTTAACCCTTCTCATGAACCAAATTCCACTCCACGTTTCCTAGACGTGTGTGAAGAGTTACAACCTCTCTATCCCTTTGCTCGATGGTAAGCTGCTGAATAATCGTCCACTCATTCTGCTCCTAAACAGTGTCATGTAACTCTACGTTACGGTCATATAGCTCGTCGTACATCTCAGCATCAATAGAGTTCGGTGGAAACTCATCTTCTTCCTCTTCTTCCTCAGGACCCTCCTCTGGATCAGTCTCAGGCTCATGCTCCTGACCAACAACAGTGATCAACGGAGATGGCTCTCTCTGTACCAACTGCTCCCTGATGACATGAATGTCTCGGGGCTCCTCCTCTGTAGGTATTCGGGGTTCCTCCTCCCCAGTTCGACTAGCTCCTCCAACATCTGACATCCTGACAACACATGTTTAAGTTTTAGTTACTAAGCTGTACTAGCGAGCACATAAATAACACATAATCACATAAAGTCTTTTATTATCTTCGATGAATTAAGAAATTCATTTCCTAGAACTCGATAAGAGTTTACCACCACTATATTCTTAATCTCCTATAAGGCTACTACCTAAAGTTGTTCCCCCACCTAAGGTTCATAACCTATGTCTTTGATACCAACCTGTGACACCCCCAAATCCGGGTACTTAAATTTCCACATGATTTGGTGTTCACTATCCAAACATCATATGTCTATCTACCCATAATAAATGAAAACATAAATAGATAGAAATAAATCCTCTCCTTAAGGAGTTACATAATCTGAATTAAGTACATCAATCCCAGGTCATACTAACCTTAAATCTCAAATGCGGAAATATAAACAAATAATAGTCTTACACAACATTAACATAAGTCTGAAACATAAATACATAATCACATAAACAACAAGTCTTCATCACTTGTTAATCTTGCCCTTGCCTTTGCTAGTAGAAGGCTCGTCGGACCTTTCGTTCTTAACTGCAATGTTATTATTACGCAAGAGTGAGCACGATTTCCCACAAGTATAATAATGAAACAACAATACAATAACATGCGAGTGAATCAAAGACTTCTGGAATAAGAACTCAACTTTTGAATCAAGAATGAATAACAAGAATCAAAAGAACTTCTGAGGGTCATAAGACCTTGAACTATGTCCTAGGTTATCAAGGGTTATACTTGAAACCTTTAACAGTCATAAGACTATGGACTCTTCTACTCGTACTTAGGGGGATCAGCCCTTAGTACCATACTGTGCACAATATCTTAACGCTAACGCATAAGTAATCCCCTATACAGGGTTGTTCATCTCAATTTGACATTAGAGTCCGCACCAAAGGAAGTTTGGTTTGGATAAATTCAATAAGGGTTCTGAAATTTAGAACGTTCATCAACTATGGACTAGTCGAATCAATAAGGTTCACTAGTCTTACAAGGTTCAACAATAACTGATATTCAAATTGAATAATAACTTCAAGAGGTATACAATGGAATAAAATTGTATAATGAAATCATACTTTGAAAAGATTAATAACCTTTAATATAACATATTGAACTTGATCGAAAATAACAAGATCGATATATATAAGTCTAGAATTTGCTCAATGTAAAGAGGTAAGGTTTATAAACTTATATAATGATAACGAGTAGGGTTAGGAAACTTGCCTCGTGCGTAGATTACACGTTAATTATACACGTTCCTTGATTTAATCCTACATACCATTTACATTCACAATACCAGTCAATTATAACGTAACTAGTTATCACAAGTTCATTCTTTTTGTCTAAATTCTGGTTATGACTATACTTCATCAAATTACCACGCTTATTTTTACATAATATCACACTACACGAATAATAAGCTAACTATACGTTCAACAATTCAATTAACATAAAAATTCCTTATTGACATGTTAAGAACCTATGTTAACATCTCATTATATGTCTAACACATTTTTTTTATGTTTATTAGATTAGGTTACTATTACATTCCTGGACATGAATGATCAAAAAATTTCATTTCTTCGAACAATCATGCAGTAAATGGCTATGGGCGCCACCAAAGCTAGCTTCTTGGCGTTGTGGCATGATGGCTTTGCGTATTGACTTTGGTAATGGCTATGCAAGATGGCCGGCATTTTGTGGCGCGCCTTAAGGCGCATGAGTTAGGCATGCGCCTTGAACTCTAAATTTTTTCAAAAATTCCGATTCGCGAAGAACACAGAAAACGAAAAAATTATCATTACATGATAATTAAATACATTAAATTAAACATACCCATATACTAGAATTCGTACATAATCATTACCCAACCTTTATAGAGTAATTTTAACAAGTTTAACACATAATTACTTGAATCAAATTATATAATTTCACTATTCTTGAAAGTTTTGAAAACAAAACATGAAGATTGGCACTACGGGTTTGTTATAACACTAAATCAGTCCATTCGAAGTTTGTTTTCTTCGTTTTAGCATACATAATTATATACAAGTGAAAAATTTATGAGACAACATATGATTGACGTATTAAATTTGAGTTTAAGGGCTATATGGCCATATTTCTATACTTTATAATTTTGAAGAAACAATATACGACATATTTTTATGAAACTGATGTTGTGGAACTATACAATATATAGTAAAACATGCTATGATGACATATTATCACATATATTCACATAATCGTTACCCTTTCCAACTACAGAGACTTTAACAGAAACTTGAAAGCCATTTGTTTTTATAAAAACTTTAATAACGTAAAGTAGAAATTGAGTTGAAGAGATCACCCAAAGTGTGGATGAGTAGAGATGAAACCCCTTTTCAGATACTTCTTCAACCACAGAGTTTCTCACAAAAATTCCTCTGAATTCTCTCTGAGCTCTCAAGTTTTATTTTTTAAAAAATAACATATGTGAAAGAATAATAAGTTTGATGCGTATAGGAACTGGCGTGGTGGTGGTCAGTTACTCAATCATGAGTTAACTGCTCTCAACCTCCACTAAGGCCTTGTTTGGCTAACTTATTAGAAGATTTTCCCATTTAATTTAATTAATCCTTTATAGTATAGTTTAATAATGTCACACCCAATTACACAATAAATCAAATATCTTATTTAATTTAAATAAAATATTATAATTTCCCATTAATTCACATAGTTACATAATTAATTTTCTCATTTATTAATTATGTCAAATTATTAATTCTCTAATTAATTATTACATTAATTAAAATAACATTATGCTTATTAAAATTTTCTTTTTAATTCAATAAGCTCACATAAATAAACACAATAATAAAAATTTCACATTAAATAAATATAAAAAATTAAATTCTACCACCATTTCATCAATTAAATTCCAATAATTAAATTATCAAAAATATTTTTTTAATTCATAAATATTCAAATAAAATTAAATCTAATCTACACTAACATCCATCAATGACCGCCACTTTTTAATTAAATTGTTATATAATTGTGTTGGTGTGTGTGGATCAATGTGCAATTATTAAATAGTCTTATGTCTCGTTCGGACCTATATACATAGACTGAATCTGTGATCACATGATTCATAGGCTCACATGATGTAGCAATTTGTGTGAAAAGTCATAAACAATTATATATATAAAAGCAATATATATATATATATATATATATATATATATATATATATATATATATATATATATATATATATATGGAAAATCAACCACCACAAAGCACCTCCACGGGGATGGCAAATGTAAACAAAGCGGTAAAAACCAATCAACCACCACGAAGCACTCCTCTATGGGGATTGAGAAAATATAAATAAAGCAATAAAATGATCAACCGTCTTGAAGTAAACTCCGAAAGTGGGACAAAATGTAAATAAAAGTCAGAAAAAGTCCACAAAGTAAACTCTAGGCACGACAAAAAAATGTAAATAAAGCGGTAAAAGACCACGAAGTAAACTCCGAGGCAGACTAATATATATATATATATATATATATATATATATATATATATATATATATATATATATATATATATATAAGCTAAACGCATAATGGATGTGAAATCTAGGCTCAATCAAACCGAAGTTTGATAAAGCAACAACATATATATATATATATAATTATTTATATATATATAAAAGCGATAACGCTCCGGATGTAAATCCAGTCTCATCGAACAAAGTTCGACAACAGCTTATATATATATATATATAAGCAAATAAACGCTCGGGACGTGAGTCCGTGCTCAATCGAGGCATAACTCGATAATGATAGTCTATATATATATATATATATATATATATATATATATATATATATATATATACAAAAAGAAATAAAAGTGGCAAACTGAAATTCGGGCATACACACGCAACACGACTCTCAACGTGCAGAACTGTGTGTGCACAGTAGTGGAGAAAGGCTTTAGAAAGTGTAAGAAGGCTTACAGTGGACTGCCAAAGAAGACTTCAATGACTTTAAATGGATGAACACTCGGCTCCCATCGGTAAAAATATAACAATATAGTCACAAGTGTTTAAAATGAGAAATCACTCAGTTTATAGTGTGTACAGAGCAAATTAGACAGGGCTTCCTCGTGTTTTCTCTATGCAAAATGGCTGCCCCAAGCCCTCTATTTATAGAGAGGGAGTCATGAGATGCACTACAATGCCTGAGGTGCCCTGTGTTTTGCGGTCTCCGATTTGAGCTATTTTAGCAGTCGTTGCTCAGGGTTATCTCTGAGATTGGACAGCTGTAGGTGTTGACCATCCTTAGGGTTATCTCTGAGGTGTGCTTGACCTCCCAGGGTTATCTCTGGGCTTGGGTAATGAGTTCCTCAGGGCTATTGCCGAGTGTTGAAGCTGATTGCATGGGTTTGAAGTAAACATTTTCGTGGTTATATCCGAAACTGCAACTGCATGCCTTGGGGTTATCTCCGAGGTTGATACTATCTCTCTCGGTATTGTTTCCGGGATTGAGACTGAGTATCTCGGGGTTATCTCCGAGATGAAACGGTCTTCTCCGGTGTGATTTCCTGTATTTGAACTACATTCCTCGGGGTTATCTCTGAGGTTGAAACTATGACTCCCCATCTTTGCTTCGAAATTTGAAATGGATGTCTCGAGGTTATCTCTAAGATAGTAGTAACTGAATATCCCAGGGTTGTCTCTGGGATTGAAATGAGCTGTCATCCAGGGTTATCTTTGAAAGACGATTATGCCCTCTTGCAATGTTAGTAACAGGTATACAAAAAATTTTGAGTGTCTACAGTGGTGATTACCCCAACAATTATGTCTATCCCAATAACTATCATCAAGATTGGGGGTATCACTCAGATTCTTCATGGAGTTTAAATTTTGAAGATCAATACTCTGCTCCAAATCCAACATACACTCCGGAATTCTCATGTCAACTTCCATTGCAAGAAGAAATGTCAAACTTGGAGGAATTCATGTCAAAGATCATAGAAAACCAAGAGGAGAGGATGATGAGTCAAGAAATATCAAGCCACAATTTTGTAAAACCCCAACTTTTTGAATAAAGATGAATTTTCTATAAATATTATTTTTGAATATTATGGAGTGAAATTGATATAATATTATAGTTGTGGGTAATATTTATAAATTTTACAAAGTACGCAAGTTGTTATATAATATTCGATTGGTCGGGGAATATTCGTTTTAACGGGGAATATTCGTACAATGGCACAATCATTGGTGGACCCCACAAAGGAATTATTGTCGGATTGAGAAAATGACAAAAATACTTTATGAAAATAACGTCGGAAGTTTTACCGTTAACTGTTGAAACACCTGGTGTTAAAAGTACAGTAATACGCATGGTTGCATAGTAGCACACGGTATTAATTATTGATGTTTACGTGATAAGTCACTCAGTTTTGTTGGTATTATTAATGTAATAATACAGAAAATCTTTTTATATAAAACAGAATACTTTTATAAAGTTATTCTATAAATAGAATATATTATATTCTATTATGCATAGTGTTGCATAGTGTCTGTATAGTGTTTTGCATAGTAAAATCTTTTTATATAAAACAGAATTCTTTTATAAAGTTATCTGTTTTATTAGACAATATTTAGAATATATTATATTTTATTATGCATAGTGTTTGCATAGTGCCAGCATAGTGATTGCATAGTAAAATCTTTTATAAAGTTATTCATTTTATTAGATTATAAATAGAATATATTATATTTTATTTAAAAGATTTTGCTTTAAATATGGACCGTTAGATTAAAGTAAATCAATCTGGACCGTTCATGAGTTAGTTACTATGTTGTCCATTTTTCTATAAATAGAAGCTCATTCCTTCATTATTTTCTTACGAATTCACTGAAACTCTAGAGAGATAAACTATAGAGAGAAAGAAGAAAGTATTATGCTACTTCACTACTTATATATCCAGTACTCTTCTTCTTAAGGTAGGGAATATTATTTTTTGTACTCATAAGGGGTGTTATTCTTTTGTATTCATGAAGAGAACTTATGTTATTCCCTTCTTTATTATTCATTGGAATAACTCAGATACGCTGAGCTACCCTATACTTGGTGACATTCTTCTATTATTCCGCCTTTTTATTATTACATTGGAATATCCATGCTCATTTTACTACCGGACTGGTTCCGCCTTTATTATTATTACATTGGAATATCCCACATGCATGCGTTTCTGGGACCTCGATTCCGTCCTTATTAGTATTCTATTGAATAACCTTTCTATGCTGAAGTACCGCATACATGGTCATTTCTGTTGTTATTCCATTCTTTATTATTCTTTGGAACATCCACGCTTGTCTGCAATTTACTTTGACACGGTTCCGTTATTTAGTATTCTGTTGGAATAACTTTGCTCATGCGCAATCACCGCATGCATGGTAATTTCTTTTGTTATTCCATTCTTTATTATACTCAGTTGGTTAAAGTTTTGACTTCTATACTCCATGGAATTAGTGGAATATCCTTGATATTTGCGCTTCATCCATTACCTTTTCATGAAAATATTCTTCTGAGCATTCTTGAATTTTACTCCATAAAGCAGTATCATGTTGACAATTTGGACGTTATCGGTTCCTGGATAAATTAATTCTTGAACTTGTTTTATTGAATTCTTATATCATTGTCATCATCCTCATATTTATATTTTTTTTTGAAAGTCATTTGTGGCCTGTAGTGCATAGATGGACTTGGTATGATTATGACCAGGGATTATTTGGTGTAATCATGACCATAATGTTACAAATGATGTGGTAAAAGTCCTCATTGGCCCGTAGTGTATTGATGGACAGTTGTTGGCATGATCATGACCATTAATGAATGCACAAATATTCTTGGTCCGTAGTGCATGGATAATTGTGGTCGTGATACTAAAGAATATCCTTGGCCGTAGTGTAGGGGTGATTCGATGATGTGAATTATTTATTAAGCTGAGTCTTAGCGATAAAAGTCATGAAAAACCTTTTAAATCATAGAAGATAGTAGATTTTATTCTCTACTTGACTCTTCTAATGGATTGCTTGTTTTCGCTACAGTTAAACATGATGTTTGTTATATTGTATCAGGTTAACACTGTTTAAGGCTAATAATTATTTATTCTGCATTATCTTAGTCATAATATTTCTTACTGGGCTAGTTGAGCTCACCCTTTCTTTCACTGTTCTCTTTAGGAAATGAGAATGTAGCTGGGACGAGTCGGGGAACGGAGTGATGGTCCGGATGATAGTATTAGCTAGTAGTCCTCAGTATTCTATTAAATAATGTGACAATAAATGTAATGAGGACTCATTCTGAGAGTGGATATTGTCTAGAAGACAATATTTGTATTTAAACTCACAGCTCTCTTGTTGTATAATTAAGATTGTATTTATGTTCTGTACCATGTATTTGGCGACTCAGAATAGGTGATGTATACCTATTTTGGGGGTGTCACAAGATTTATATCAAAGCTTAGGATATGATCCTGGCTAAGATGTGAGACTAGAACTAGGAGGGGAGAGACGGGGAATTCCTTCGCTAGTATAACCTACTTAAATTTATTTTGTATTTAAATTGGTTGGTCAGAGTTTAGAGATAATATGTTACATGTCAACTAACCCTTGTTTTGCGGCAGTATCTGAAAATGACATCCGAGAATGTTGAGAATATCAATGGAGCACAAGAGACCGTTGAGTCTCCACATATCAATAATCAGGATAATGTGCATCAGGAAGGCGATAATCCTCATGCAAACAACAACATGGACCAAATGATGAATGATGGATTGTTCAGAGGCTTTATGCAATTCATGCAACATCAGGCGAGAGCGGCTCTTGTCCGAAATGTAGGTGGAAACACTGGAAACTCTCGGACGGTCACCGCTAAACAGTTCAAGGAGCTGGGACCATTGGAGTTTATTGGAGAGCCAAAACCACTTAAGGCGGAAGCATGGATAAAGAAGATCACCAAGATATTTGATGTCTTGGAATGCTCTGAGGAGCAAAAGGTTCCCTTCGCCACCTTCATGTTGCGTGAAGAGGCAGATTACTGGTGGGAATCTGTAAAATGTACCCAGCCTGATGCACTCAAGATGTCTTGGGAGAAGTTCCAAGAGCTATTCAACGACAAGTACTTTCCTGAGAGTATTCGTCATATGAAAGAAGTGGAGTTTATCAAATTGGAACAAAACAATATGACCGTGTCGCAATACGAGACAAAATTTGCGGAGTTATCCCGGTTTGCATCCCATTTGGTCAATAATGAGGTGCGAATGATGCGAATGTTTTTAAGAGGTTTAAAACCGGAGATACGTCAATATCTTATTTCTCATAAACTGTGTTTGTACTCAGATGTTGTAAATAGGGCTCAGTTATTGGAAGCGCGGTAACGAGTCAACGCAACCAAGAAAAAAGCAAAATGACAAAGATGAAAATACCAAAGGTATCGATCATCGAAATGGTGACAACAAACGTGGAGGGAATCAACATGCCAGAAATGGTAACCACTTCGGTGGTAATCATGGCCAAGATAGTAAAAATGAACATTTTCAGAAAAGGAGATTCAACAATGATGGAAGGACGTCAGCACCAACACCCGTTGTTAAGGAAGGAGAACAACCACCTATCATATGCTTCAAATGCGGAGGGGAGGGACACATCAGTCCAAACTGCGCGATGCCGTCCAAAGCATGTTATAATTGTGGAAGAGAAGGTCACTTAGCCCGATTTTGTCGTTCACCGAAGACAAGTTCAGCCAGGATGGAGGCACCAAAAGTCGACCCAGAAAAGTCAAAGCCGGTAGTGCAAGGGAGAGCATTTGTTGTGACCTCCCAGAAAGCAAGGAACCCGAATGAGGTCATCACGGGTAAGCTTATCATAAACTATAGGGAAGTCTATACCTTATTTGATATCGGTTCTACCCATTCTTTTATTTCTCCTATTTGCGCTCAACGATTAAATTTGACTCCGGAGAAATTAGACTTTGACTTATCTGTGGAAACTCCGTTGGGAGAAACCTTCATTACATCCACTGTTTATAAGTCTTGTTTGGTTCAAATAGGTACCCTCACATTACCCGTCGATCTTATTTCATTAAAAATACTTGCATTTGACTTAATTTTAGGGATTGATTGGTTAACTACTCATCATGCAAAAATTGATTATTTTCGTAAGGTTGTTAGCTTTCATATTCCTAACCAATCTGTTATGCGAATTTAAGCCACCAAACCATTAAAATCAATCACTGTCATCTCTAGCCATAAAGCTATTCGTTTATTGAAAAATGGATGTCAAGCTTTCTTAGCTCATGTCACGGATCTAAACAAAAATACGTCAGTTTTGAATGATATTTCTATTGTTAATGAATTTCTGACGTATTCCACAAGAACTTCCCGGCCTACCCCAGAGCGTGAAATTGAATTTTGTATCGACCTTGAACACGGTACAAAACCTATTTCCAAAGCCCCATATCGAATGGCTCCTATTGAACTTCGAGGAGTTAAAGACCCAACTACGAGGAATTGTTAGACATCGGTTTCATTAAATGCCTTAGTACTTCTCCTTGTGGTGCTCCTGTTCTATTCGTAAAAAGAAAGATGGGAGTATGCGACTTTGTGTTGATTATCGGGGAGTTGAATCATGTTACCATCAAAATAGGTACCCATTGCCACGTATTGATGACTGTTTGACCCGGTTATGAAGGAGCCAAATTCTTTTCAAAGATTGATCTTCGTTCCGGATATCACCAATTCAAGATTAGAACCGATGACATTCCAAAGACGGCTTTCAGAACTCGGTACGGGCATTATGAATTCCTAGTCATGTCCTTTGGATTGACTAATGCTCCTGCTGCCTTCATGGATATGATGAACCGAGTATTCAAGGAATATTTGGATCACTTTGTGGTCGTCTTTATTAATGACATCCTCATATATTCCAAAACCCGTGAAGATCATGAGCAACACTTGAGGCTGATACTCCAAAAGCTTCGTGAATATAAGCTTTATGCCAAGTTGAAGAAATGCGATTTCTGGCTTGAGGAAGTAGTATTCCTTGGGCACGTGGTATCAAGTCATGGAATATCCATTGACCCAACAAAGATTGAAGCTATTCAAAGCTGGGAGCAACCTAAATCAGTGACTGAAGTACGTAGATTTCTTGGCTTAGCTGGTTATTATCGGAGATTCGTAGAAGGGTTTTCTCGAATCTCTACTCCACTAACTCAGCTGAATCGGAAAGATAAAAAGTTCGGTTGGAGCGAGGAATGTGAGAAGAGTTTTCAAGAACTCAAGATGAGACTTATTTCAGCACCTGTTCTGACAATACCATCTGGTTTGGAGGGATTTGTCATCTACAGTGATGCTTCGGGAAAAGGGTTAGGATGTGTTCTCATGCAACATGGGAAAGTCATAGCCTATGCCTCACGACAACTCAAAGAATATGAGAGGAATTATCCTACTCATGATCTAGAGTTGGCAGCTGTTGTCTTTGCACTAAAGATTTGGAGGCATTACTTGTATGGGGAAAAAGTGGAGATCTTTACGGATCATAAAAGCCTCAAATATTTCTTCACTCAAAAGGAACTTAAATGCGACAACGACGTTGGCTTGAACTGTTGAAAGATTATGATCATACCATCCTGTAAAAGCGAACGTGGTAGCTGACGCATTGAGTAAAAGATCATATGCGGGTACGATTGCAATATTGACAACACAAAGGCCCATTTTGTGTGACTTGTAAAGGATGGAAATAGAGTTAAAGACTCCAGGGACCCATGTGATGATGGCGAACATACGAGTAGAACCGACTTTAATTGATAAAGTTAAAGATGCTCAAGCTACAGACCTGGAGCTGATGCGTATGAGGAAGAAAGTGCAAGAAGGTGCTATGCCAGAAGCAAGAATCGATGAAGAAGGAATACTTCGAGTCAACTCTAGACTTTGTGTTCCTAACGACCCTGATTTAAAGTATAAAATCATGATGGAAGCGAACAATACACCATTTGCAATCAATCTTGGGAGTACCAAAATGTATCATGATCTTCGATATATATTTTGGTGGGGCAATATGAAGAGAGAGATAGCGCTGTTTATCTCAAGGTGTCTAACGTGTCAACGAGTTAAGGCGGAGCATCAAGTACCAAAAGGTCCATTACAACCACTTGAAATTCCAGAATGGAAGTGGGAGCACATTACCATGGATTTCGTTACCAGTCTTCCTAGAGTTTCTCAAGGTATAGATGCGATTTGGATCATTGTTGATAGATTGACAAAATCTGCTCATTTCTTATCGATACGAGAAACTTATACACTTGAACGTCTTGCTCGTATGTACATAAATGAGATTGTAAGACTGCATGGTATGCCAATATCCATAGTTTCTGATCGAGACCCAAGATTCACTTCACGATTTTGGGTTAGTTTGCAGAAAGCTATGTGCACATATTTATGATTTAGCTGGGCATATCATCCTCACACGGACGGACAGTCGGAGAGGACTATTCAAACTCTTGAAGATCTATTAAGACTCTGTGTCCTTGATTTCAAGGGAAGTTGGGACAAGTTCTTACCATTGGTGGAGTTTTCCTACAACAACAGTTATCAAACAAGTATTGGCATGGCTCCATTAGAAGTGTTGTATGGAAGAAAGTTTCTCCAGTATACTGGGATGAGGTGGGTGAAGCAACGTTGATGGGACCGAAGTTGGTACGTATGACTACGGAAAAGATTCAAACGATCCGGCAACGTATAAAAACCTCACAAGATTGACAAAAGAGTTATGCTGATCTTCATCGAAAGGATGTGGAATTCGATATAGGAGATCATGTGTTGTTACGAGTTGCTCCGTGGAAAGGAGTTACGAGATTTAGAAAGATAGGAAAGCTCAATCCTCGATTCATTGGCCAATTTTTAATCCTCGATCGAGTAGGAACTGTTGCCTATAGACTCGCTTTACCGCCAAGTATGTCTCGTGTTCATAACGTTTTTCACATATCCATGTTACGTAAATATGTAGAAGACCCGAACCACATTATTGAGTTAGAACCGGACGAAATAGCGGAAGATTTGACCTATGAAGAGGTTCCTGTTCAAATCTTGGATAAGAAGGAACATATTCTACGCTCCAAGGTTATACCTCAAGTCAAAGTTTTGTGGAGAAACCTCGATGTTGAAGAAATGACTTGGGAGTTAGAATCTGAAATGAAATCAAGGTATCCTTACCTCTTCAATATACCAGGTACGTACCCTAATTTCGAGGGCAAAATTTCATAAGAAGGGGAGATTGTAAAACCCCAATTTTTTGAATAAAGATGAATTTTCTATAAATATTATTTTTGAATATTATGGAGTGAAATTGATATAATGTTATAGTTGTGGGTAATATTTATAAATTTTGCAAAGTACGCAAGTTGTTATATAATATTCGATTGGTCTGGGAATATTCGTTTTACCAGGGAATATTAAATGACAACCAAGACAATCATTGGTGGACCCCACAACGGAAGTATTGTCGGATTGAGAAAAGGACAAAAATACTTTATGAAAATAACGGTGCGGAAGTTTTACTGTTAAGCTGTTGAAACACCCTTTATGTTAAAATGTAAAGAATAATGCTGGCATGGTTGCATAGTAGCACACTCAGTATTAATTATTGATGTTTACGTGATAAGTCACTTTCGCTTTGTTGGTATTATTAATGTAATAATACAAAAAATCTTTTATATAAAATGAAATACTTTTATAAAGTTTTTCTATAAATAGAATATATTATATTCTATTATGCATAGTGTTGCATAGTGTATGCATAGTGTTTTGCATAGTAAAATCTTTTTATATAAAAATGAATACTTTTATAAAGTTATCTGCTTTTATTAGACAATAATTAGAATATATTATATTTTATTATGCATAGTATTTGCATAGTGCCAAAGATATAGTGTTTGTATAGTAAAATCTTTTATAAAGTTATTCATTTTATTAGATTATAAATAGAATATATTATATTTTATTTAAAAGATTTTGCTTTAAATATAGACCATCATTTTAAAGTAAATCAATCTGGACCGTTCATGAGTTAGTTACTATGCAGTCCATTTTTCTATAAATAGAAGCTCATTCCTTCATTATTTTCTTACGAATTCACTGAAACTCTAGAGAAATAAACTATAGAGAGAAAGAAGAAAGTATTCTACTACTTCACTACTTATATATCCAGTACTCTTCTTCTTAAGGTAGGGAATATTATTTGTTGTACTCGTAAGGGGTGTTATTCTTTTATATTCATGAATAGAACTTATGTTATTCCATTTTTTATTATTCTGTTGGAATAACCTGTATACACGGGCTACCCTATACTTGGTGACATTCTTCTATTATTCCGTCTTTATTATTACATTTGGAATATCCTCGTCACATGCATGCGTTTTACGCCGACACGATCTATCTTTTTATTATTACATTGGAATATCCTCATCGCATGCGTTTTTCTGTTGGACCTCATTCCGCTTTTATTATTATTCTGCTTGGAATATCTTGTGCATGCGTTTTTACCGGGACTCGATTCCGCCCTTATTAGTATTACTCGCTGGAATAACTTTGCCTATGTGAAGTATCGCATACATGGTGATTTACATTGTTATTCCATTCTTTATTATTATGTTGGAACATCCTCGGTTGGCATGTAATTTTGCTTGACTGGTTCCGTTATTTAGTATTCTGTTGGAATAACCTGTCTATGCGAAGTACCGCATGCATGGTGATTTCTTTTGTTATTCCATTCTTTATTAAATAGTGATGGTCTGGATGATAGTATTAGCTAGTAGTCCTCAGTATTCTATTAAATAGTGTGACAATAAATGTAATGAGGACTCATTCTGAGAGTGGATATTGTCTAGAAGACAATATTTGTATTTAAACTCACAGCTCTCTTGTTGTATAATTAAGATTGTATTTATGTTCTGTATCATGTATTTGGCGACTCAGAATAGGTGATGTATACCTATTTTGGGGGCGTCACAATTTTGTTGGGTAAAATCTTATTACGCACAACACGCAAGTATAAGTGGTCAATAAGTAATAAAGTGAAAGTAGAGTATCGTTCCCACGATGAATTGTTTAATTAAAATCACCAAGTACTAACCCGTAACCAACTCAATCTTATTTAAACGAATAAATTTCAATTTATAAGTAAACTAATTCTAATTACAACTAGTTAAATTAAGATTACGGAGATTTAAGATCATCATCAATTATTTTCTATCATGAATTGTTAATCAAGAACACTAAAGCAGATAAAACCATCTCTCGAAGCATAATACCCATACTCACTTAAATCTACAGATGATAGAATCAAGCAAGACACCCTAATTAACTAATCCTGTGACAACACGACAATCCGGATTGTCCAGAAATTTAGATTTAAAAAATTAGTTGTTAATATAATGAATTTTTATTAATAATATTATGTGCTATGTGTTTATTAATCATTCTATAACCTAGAATGATTATTAATCGGGAGGATTCTGACTACGAGCTAGATTGAACGAGTAAGAATTTTCAAGACGAAAATAAAATTTTTCCGGAGACAAAATATTTTTGGGGAAAAAGACGGAATATGCACTATTCACCCGACGAAACCTAAGGGTTAGGGTTTGAATAACCTAAGCCTTTTCGAGAGTTCGGTATGTCGAAATGACATTCCGTCAAAAGATTTGACGATAATATATCATGAAAAGTTAAGTAAATCGATAAAAGTTTTTCTCGAAAAACGTGCAAAAATCAGACGAAATAAAAACGACGAAAAGTACTCTGTGTACTTTTCATTCGTTTAGCTATGTTAGGGGAAAACGTGAAGGAAAACGCTTAACGTGGAAAAGTGTTTTTTAGTTTTTTAGAAATTCGAAGATTACGTAAAAGTTAATCGATAAAGAAAAGACAAAATATCCAAAAATATTTGGATTCTGAGAATCGCAGCTTTAACCGTTGACGAATTCAATTACTTAAGGAACGATGCTTCCTAGGGAAGCTAGCTAAGGAGGTGGGGCGGCCACTTGGCCACCAAGTAAACTTGGTGGCTAAGTTATGAATAGTAAGGAGGTTAGGGTGGCGAAATGACTAAAATGCCTCTAGCCTTGGTTTTCTATATAAACAAGCTTAAGCTCATTTGTTTGATTGAAAATTTCAACCAACACTTGAGAGAGAAAGAGAGAGAAACTTCAGATGGGAGAGGAAGAGAGAGAGAATGAGGAAAAGCTAGCTTGAATGCACGCTTTGTCCGATGGAAGGAGATTAAAGAAGAATGGTAATCCGAACCCTAGTTCTTCTAATTTTTCTTTAAGTTTTTATGTTCAAAAACATAACTTAATGAGAATAAGGAGTAAAAGATATTGAGAATGATTTCATATGGTTGAAATCATGAGAAAATAAGAAATAAGAAATAAGAAATTTAGTTTATAAATTTCTTAAGGAAGTATAAGATTCGTAAGGATTTTGAGCGATCCGAATGAATCCTATGAATGAGTAGGTCAAATAAGTAAGGAATGGTGCTCTTTAACATCAAATTCCAAGAAAAAGTGAAATTGTAATCCAAAATATCGATTAAAAATGAAGAACGAACGAATAACACGAAGAACACACGAAGAACACGAAGAACATTGTTGATGGACAAATTTAAAACCATCGTAGTATAAATGTTGTTGATGGACAAGTATAAAACCATCGCGTATAAGATAGTTGCTTATTGCTTGGTTAGGAACGGTAGAAACATTCATGAAGAACGGATTAAAACTAAGCTATAACGAAGTTATAACGAAAATTTTGTAAAAGAAGAACAAAAATTTGAAAGTTAGTTAATGAACCTGAACATGTAGGATTTCATAAGAATGTAAGAGAACGTATAAAACGTGAGTCGTGGACTCAAGAACGAACGAATTTCGAGTTCGGATGACCGAATTACGGATGAACGAGCGAAGAACGTTAAAAGCATAAAAATGAATGAAGGGTTAAGATTAAGCCAATTGAAGGGAATGTTAACGGATTCAGAAAGAAGTTCTGTCTGAGGAATATTAAAGTATGTAAGATAAGGAAGAGAATGGCTTTGGAATGACCTCGTTCCGAGTTATAACGAAAAAGTTATGAGATCGTAATGTACGCGTCTCAAACTTAATGAAAGACTTTGAATTTTTCTAGGGTTTAGGCTCGGCGCCGCAGCGCCGGCTGAGCTTTGAGAAGTTGCATCGTAGCGGTGTGAGAGATAATAAAGGACTAGGCGCCGCAGTGCCAGCCTGGGAAGAGAGGAGAGATAAGTCGGGCCATGCATGTACGACGAGAGAAAGAAGGGCACAACGCCAGTAAGCCGGCAGCAGAGCAATGCCTGTAAATGAGATTAGTAGTTCTCGCCATCGGAGGATGTGCAATAAAGAAGTATGAACATGTAGTTCACTAATGTAACACTTAATCAAGTGTATTAAACCTTTGATGAAGGTTAAACAGAAAGATTAAACGAGATTAAAAGAAGGTGAACGCGAGTTACGTAACCGATGTCCGGGGATCGTAGTCGCCATAAACGAACGTGATGGATTGATATGATTGTGATTTCCTTAGATGTTGAGTAACGAGGGTAATGAATAACATTTTGATGTTATGTTATGGTAAGGTAAGATGAATGTAAAGCATATAGACGCTGTGAACGCAACGTTGTTGCGAAGAACGATCGGTCTTAGCATACAATGATCTGTATGGCTTCGACATTAAGAAAGAACAAAGAACATGGGGTTCAGGGGATGGATAATAATTGAAAGTAATTAAAACCTTGAGTAAAGGTTGAATGAGAGGTTAAGAGACGAACAACGTGAACGTTGAATACGTAAACGATCCTCGTAAATCGTATTCACGTCGGACGAACGTTTTAAGTATACCCTGGTTATATGACATAGACGTTGACGAAGGTAGTACGTAAAATATGAATTGTTGAGAAAGCCGTAACGAATGGTAATAAGATTAATGAAAGCCGAATGTGATTCGGATAAGAATGAGTCCTGAGGTATGGCAATTGTTTGCCAAAAAGCCATAAGGAATAAGAAATTGACTTAACGAACATTATAAATTAATAGTTCGTATAAGTTAAGAGAAATTTAGGTTGTGGTACAATCGTAACCTTTGATGGTTGACATATGGGAGCTGGGCTAAACAATTCCTTCAGAGAGCGAAGGTATATACAAAACTGGCAACCGATCTAACTCCTTTGTGTGGGGCGGTGGTAGATGAGACGGGAACTTGTTTGTTGGTTGTTTGTGGGAAACCACTCAGAGTACCATATGAACTACTAGCAGAGAAGCGATGTGTGCTGAGTCCTAGAGAAGAATAAGAAGAAGATAAGAATGTAAATCATCAAAGATGATGAACGTTTTGAGTAAGACATTTCCGTATGTCATGAAACCGTAAACCGGTAATGAAAGTTAGTCGCGTAAAATTATATTATAAGAACGCGAACCTTAAGAAGTAAAATTAAGTAAACCAATGCGAAAGTCAAGTATATGACTAATTGGTGTATTTGTTATTTCCTTATGTGTTATAGGGATTGGAATGAGCAGTTCAGCGTAAGGCAAGTTTCCTAACTTCATTTATATTTCAAATGAATTCTAGTTTCTTAAACTTCTCAGATGTTGAACTCGAGAAGTTCTATTTATGTGCGAATGTGCGATATTTGTACAAGGTGGTAGAATGTATGAGGCCTTGTGCCACAATGTGAACATTTTGGTGTTTTTATGATATGAACTACTCTATGATTGAACTGTTCAATAAAAGAATGTTCTGTTTATACATGAACCGTTATTGTTAAGTCTGTGCTATTGATTCTAGTCAGAAAGAATGAGTATGAAAGATAGTAGAGAATGAAAGTATTTCAAAGTGAATGTGACTAATGTTTTAAATTGATAGGAATCGAGATTATTCCTATTTTTCAAGTTGCTTCATAACCTTTGTTCGGTTATTGAAGTTCCAAAGGAATGTTAAACTCTTGAAGTTGTATGTTCAACTGCTATGACTTGCTGGGCAATTGAATGCTCACACTTGCTTTAAATGAAAAACATTTTTAGCGAACGATGTTAGAAAAACTTAAGGATCCCGTAAAGATCAAGCTGAGCGGTATCCAGACGAAGTGCCATTTAGTTTGTGAAAGAGCGAGAAGATCAAGTAAAGACTTGTGATGTAGAAAGATGAAAATTAAACTATAGATTAGTTTAATGAAATGTTATGTATCCTTGGTGGCGGACAAAAGTCACTCTTGTAAGATGAAAGGAATAATGTAATTATCATTATTCGTAATGAGAAAGGTTATAAGGTTTTAGAACCTAGAAATTCAGAATGTATGTTATTATATTTCAGTATATAATGATGTATGTTGGATGAATGATGTACTCGTGACGTACAAAATCCGGGTGTGAAGATAGACCGGATTTTGGGGCGTTACAAATCCACTATATCTCTATGTGAATTACAATTAAAAAGGATTTAAAGCACAAGTTCTCTATAAGATTACATATGGCGTAAAGACATATCTCTATCCTAAATACGAATCATGAATTCCATCTATGTAGAAATCACAAACACATGCTATCATGATAAGATCTAAATCAATACTTCATCTCTCGAGTTCATATAGATTATCACGGTAATTGTTAGCTAGGAAATTAAACAATTAGGTCCAAATCACAATAGACAATCCTCACAATAGAACATAATAATTGATAACGAAGCATATTAAAATAAACTACACAATAAGATCCATTGTAATCTCAAACAAAGAATTAGTTCATTATTATTGAATTAAAACTAAGAATCCATAATTGAATAATCATTAAAAGACAAAGATAGAAGAAGATGAGAAGATAGAATCTCTTGTCTATAGATTAGATGCTCCCTCCTTGCTCCTACTTTGAATCTTCAATGGTCTCCAAGTTGCTTCAATCTCCCAAGCACATAAGAATTAGGGTTTTGATCTACTCTACTCTAATCTAATCTAATTAAATCCTCTAAAACTAGCCTATATCCCCTCCCTTTTATGTCTTCATCATGTATTTATAGTTCTAATGGACACCCAAGCAAGTTAGGCAACTAAGAATCCTATTCTAGCTCAAATTGGACATCAAATGACCCAAATCAGTTGTTTCCCCGTCGCCTAGTGCGCCCCGCGCTGTCCCTAAGTCATTCTGGGCGTGCCCCGCATTGCAGTGGCCGACTTTTTGGTGGACTAGAGCGCCCCGTGCTATGCATAGTTCATTTATAGCACGGTCCGCGCTACACTGTTTTTTGCTGCAACGTCCTTTGGTAAAACAGGCATAACTTTTGATCCGCTAGACGTTACGGGGCCTTCCACCTATCAAATCGAAGATATTGACGAGATCTACAACTTTTATTCTTTAACAATCGACAGATTCGGGCTGGAACAAGGCGAAAATCGAGCTTGAAGTAGATGTTGTGTAAATGGCAAACATGACAACTCTTAGCTTTGATCTTGTTGATAAAAGGACATAACTCTCGTATCCGAACTCCGATTGGGACGATTCAAGATGTTACAGAAAGATAAAAAGAAGCTCTATAGTATGATCCAAGTTTCAAGCCAAGAACATTTATCCAACTTGGTGTTAAAAGTCCTTCAATCTTCCCTCCTTTCATTTGCTTGCATATTTTGGTCCAAAAGATGTCCGAATTGCTTTCCCTTGCTTCTTCATGCCAATGTTATGTCATAGCCTACAAAATAACCTAAAATGTATTAAAAGTAACTAAGAAACCTAGGTTTAAGTAACTAATTCAAGTAATAGATACCGGATAAGTAGGTATAAAACCTACTTATCAAATACTCCCAAACTTAAACATTTGATTGTCCTCAAGCAAAAACATAAAACAACAATGCTATGCAATGCAACTAATCTACATGCCTTTAATCCAACAAAGAATGACAAAAAACAAGTCTATTCAACCGGCCTTAGAGAAATCAAGTAAACATGATAATACATCATATCAAAACATATCATTAACTTCTCAATCAATCATCAAATCTTAGACTGTTATCACCAATATAGTGCGTGTGTGCTCCACAACAATATTAACTAATATAAAATCAAATTTAACACATAATAAGTCTCTTTGAAGGCATCATACAGTGTAAACTCAAGAAATCCAAAAATAAGCTAGATCAAACTAAAATTAAACAATTACTAATATCGAGGGTTAACATGGGATACTTATGCTCCATTTTTCATCTACGGGGGGTTTTTTGCTCTTATTTCCCGTTTTATTTCTTCTTTTTCTTTTTTTCCACATGGTGAGTGCGTTTTACGCTCCATCTCACGCCTGTGTTTATGGGGAGTGCATTTCACGCTTCTTCTCGACCCACCACAGGACTCAATTTATTCAACTCAATATATTTTCTTCTTTTTTTTTTCTTTTCATAGAAGCTTATATACCCCACTTTTTCCCCCAAACTTAGGTTCTTGCCTAATTCTTTGCCTTCATTGCCTATCTTTGTCATTCTCTTATTTAAACTAGCATTATCTGTTAGTTCCCAGAGGGCACAATAGATCTAGAAGGTGGGGGGGGGGGGTTTGAATAGATCCTTTTTAATTTCAAATACTTTTCTGGTTTACTTTGTATTGCTCATAATTTAACATATGACAAACACAAGAATCTTTTCAAGCACAACGGAATAAGTAAAAGATCCCCTTCATTGATATATTCATAATCATACATACATTGTTCGGAGAGTTAGTTTGGTTGTAAGCAATTAAAACATACATAACAGTTATAGTACATAATGTAAATGACATAATGTAAAAGACACAAGGGGTTTTAAGTGGTTCAGAGACTCAAGCTCCTAATCCACTCTTCTGCTTTCAACTAGTAGGATTTCCACTAAGGAAGGGCAGCACCCTGAATCTCTATGATTCCTTCAAGGCCAGCAACCATGGGACTTCAGTTCACTAAGAACTCTTCAAGGCCAGCAGCCTTGGGACTCCTCTAGTTCCCTAGGAACTCTTCAAGCCCAGCAGGCTTGGAACTTCGTTTAGTCCCTCCAGACAAGGACCCTTCTGGCCTTACTTCATTTAGTCCCTCCGGACAAGGACCTCTCAGGCCCTGGCTTTGTTGAGTTGTTTATTTGTTGTTGTTGGAGTCGGTGCTGAGCTGCTAAGATGTCTTCATGCTCTAAACATCTTCTATACTTAGCAGCTTGGCTTGATCATCCTTGAAGTGCAGTTGAGTGTTTGCATGATGCTCAGCTTCTTCGGTTACTCAACCACTTCGGATGACCCATTGTTGAACTGCCTTGAAGATCATTCTTCTTGGTATTTGATGGCTTCACATGAGAGGCTTCCAAGCTGACTATAGGCTCTTCTGTTAGGTACTTAGAAGCTTTCTCATGCTTGACACCAAGATGGCATTTGTGATCTCCCTTCTTGCTACTTGATGCCTTCTCATGATGGACTTGCTAAGATGACTGTAGGCTCTTCTCTATTGTACTTAGAGTCTTCCCATGATGGACATCAAGATGACATGATGCTCTTCTTTCTCTCGGCAGTTCAGAACACTCTTCATGTAGTAGAACTCTCACTTCTACATAGTAGAACTCACACTTCTACTTCTTTCCTTGTCTGACTTATGAGTATTCTTGATGGATCGTAGAGTGAGCCTTTGGACTCACTGTTTCACATGGTTTAGATCACTCCACCTTCTCTCTAAACTCGGCAACTCTAGCAACCTTCGATCTTTGAAGCTCTTCTAGATTTATACTCCTTCCCAATCCTTCCGTTGGAAAGTACCCGTTGAAGGCTATTCAAATATCTTCACAGATCTCGAGTTGACAAAGGTAGACTGCTGATGTGACATGTCATACTTTATCTGACATTGCGCTTCTCGCTTTCACCTACCCGTCAGAGTTGTCACTTTAATGTCTTGGGCAGGTTGAAGACTTTATTATCTCCTTCTGATTTCTCGATCAGAGGTTGTCCTTTTTGTATCGATGCTCTCAATAAGCTTTTGTCCGAATACCATCCTTCAGATTGAATCGTTGTCAATGCTTCAGTCTTCGGGTGTTCGAACTCTACGATTCTGATGCATGTCTTCGAGGACTTGATCGTAGTGTCTTGTTGAGTGTTTCTCATTGACTGGTAGAGTTAACACTACGATCTCGAAGAGTGTTGATTGGATCTCCAATGTAGTACACCTCTTCCTTCTATTGTGCAGTGCTTCAATACTTCTGTTTGCTTCGACTGTTCTCAGATACTGATTGCCTAACTCCTTGCTCTGGTTCCCTCTGAATAGCAAGATACTTCAAATTTGTGGCGCGTTCAGCTCGCTTTCTCCTTGTGATCTCCCGTTCACTTATCATCAATGGTCTGACCCTACACTTAATCACCTTAGCCTTGATCTTCAGAGGCTAACCAGTATCTCGGTTCACTTTCCATCAGTTTTTTCTTTATTTGGCAAACACTACGATCTCGGTTGCTTCCAAGATTGTTGTCTTCTGTTCACTTGACTGTTACTGCACTTGCTAACTTTCTTTAGTCAGTTACTGAAGTCTTCTTATGATTATCTTGGGGAAGACTTCATCTCGAATGGCTTCATAACTCAATCTTGATGCTGATTGGGTTGGTGCTTAGATCTTCTTTTAGCTTGCATGCCATTCGTTGAGTGCTCTCTGGTTCCCTTCAGGTAGGATGTATCTTTGCAGTGCAAACCAGAGGCTTCATTCCTTTGGATATTCTGGGAGTGCTCATTAGTTGGGAATCGTACTTGCTCTACGATTCTGCCTTATGCATTGTGAGCACTTCTGTTTAGGTCGTAGTTCTGCACTATATGAATCATCTTTGGCTGTGCAGACACTATGATCCTGAGATCAGATCTTGACACTACGATTTTTTCCTTGTGCTTGTTGCCTTCATCTGATCTTGTTTTACTATGATCTCTGCATGTAATCAATAGACTCTATGAACTCAGAGTGTAGTGTACGATCCTTGACTTGGCTTCGGCATCGATAGACTCTACGACTCCGAGTGTAGTCTACGTTTCTGACTTGGCTTCGACATATGATCGGTCGGCTCGTAGGCAGGCTGTCGTTACGATTCTAAAAATGACTTCCTCAGCACACTACGATCCCGAGGAAGCTCTACTCGACACACTACGATCTTTCTTTGTTTCCCCTGGCAGTCTACGAACTCCGAGATCTACTATCTTGCATACTCCTATTCTGCCTCGATAGCTCTCGAGTTAACCTTAACTCTCCTGGCAGACTATGACTTCTGGTGCAGTTTTCGACGATCAGACAAGCCTATCTATTACATCATAAGATCAACCTAACAAGCTTGATCTTTCTATATTTATAATCCTTGTACATCATTTCTTTTTAAGGACTTTACAAAGCTGTTTTGATTATGTAGGATCAACCTAACATATTTGATCAATTCATTCTAAGTCCTTGTACATATATTTCTATTATCTATCAAAGGACTTTACAGCTTTTCTTAATGCAAGCATGCTTGTATATTCATTGATATATATATATATATATATATCATAATCAAATCATATACTAAATAGGAATATCATTCACATGTTTATTCCTGACAATCTCCCCCTATTTGATTATAACAAAAACAATAAGTGCACATGCATGTTATGAATGAATCTTATATACAGTGAGCAGCTGTATTTCTAAAATAGATAATCATGAATGTCATTTATATTGATATGACAATTTATATATTAAGACATTCTACATCCTGGATCCAGAACATACCTAACTAGTTAGAGATGTACCTCTTTGGCTCCATGTATGTTTCCAGGATGTCTGTTGATCAACTACTCATCTTTTTATTCTTTATGCTCTTGCTCCCCCTGGGTTGATGTGTAAAACCCCAACTTTTTGAATAAAGATGAATTTTCTATAAATATTATTTTTGAATATTATGGAGTAAAATTGATATAATGTTATAGTTTTGGGTAATATTTATAAATTTTGCACAGTACGCAAGTTGTTATATAATATTCGATTGGTCAGGGAATATTCGTTTTAACAGGGAATATTCGTACAACGACACAATCATTGGTGGACCCCACAACGAAATTATTGTCGGATTGAGAAAACGACAAAAATACTTTATGAAAATAACGGCGGAAGTTTTACTGTTAACTGTTGAAACACCCAGTGTTAAAAGTACAGTAATACGCGTGGTTGCATAGTAGCACACGGTATTAATTATTGATGCTTACGTGATAAGTCACTCAATTTTATTGGTATTATTAATGTAATAAAATGTAAAAGCTTTTATATAAAATGTAATACTTTTATAAAGTTATTCTATAAATAGAATATATTATATTCTATTATGCATAGTGTTGCATAGTGTATGCATATAGTATTTTGCATAGTAAAATCTTTTATATAAAACATAATACTTTTATAAAGTTATCTCGCTTTTTATTAGACAATAATTAGAATATATTATATTTTATTATGCATAGGTTTGCATAGTATTTGCATAGTAAATTTTTTTATAAAGTTATTCATTTTATTAGATTATAAATAGAATATATTATATTTTATTTAAAAGATTTTGCTTTAATTATGGACCGTCAGATTAAAGTAAATCAATCTGGACCGTTCATGGATTAGTTACTATGCATTCTATTTTCCTATAAATAGAAGCTCATTCCTTCATTATTTTCTTACGAATTCACTGAACTCTAGAGAGAGAAACTATAGAGAGAGACTATAGAGAGATAGAAGAAAAGTATTCTGTTACTTAACTACTTTTATATTCAGTTTCTTTTACGGTAAGGGATATTATTTGTTGTACTCGTAAGGGGTATTATTTCTTTTGTATTCATGAAGAGAACTTCAGTTATTCCATTCTTTATTATTCTCATTGGAATAACCAAAGATACTCGGACTACCCTATACTTGGTGACATTCTTCTAATATTTCATTTTATTATTATTCATTTGGAATATCACCTTCATAAGGCGTTCTGTAAACCTCGGTTTCGCTTTATTATTATTATTCTCGCTGGAATATCCTGTTTTTTGCGTTTCTGTGGGACTGGTTTCGTCTTTATTATTATTCATTGGAATATCCTATATTCATGCTTATTCTGTGGGACTGGTTCCGTCTTTATTATTCTGTTGGAACATCCTGTCGGTGAAAATTTTGCCTGACCTAGTTCCATTACTTATTAATCTGTTGGAATAACCTGTCTATGCGAAGTACTGCATGCATGGTGATTTCTTTTGTTATTCCATTCGTTATTATACTCAGTTGGTTAAAGTTTTGACTTCTATACTCTATGAAATTAGTGGAATATCCTTGATATTTGCGCTTCATCCAGTATCTTTTCATGGAAATATTCTTCTGAGCATTCTTAAATTTTACTCTACAAAGCAGTATCATGTTGACAATTTGGACGTTATTGGTTCATGGATAAATTAATTCTTGAACTTGTTTTATTGAATTCTTATATCATTGTCATCATCCTCATGTTTATATTATGTTGAAAGTCATCTGTGGCCTGTAGTGCATAGATGGACTTGGTATGATTATGACCAGGAATTATTTGGTGTAATCATGAACGTAATGTTACAAATGATGTGGAAAAAATCCTCATTGGCCCATAGTGCATTGATGGATAGTTGTTGGCATGATCATGACCATTGATGAATACACAAATATCCTTGGCCCGTAGTGCATGGAATTTGTGGTCGTGACCCTAATGAATATCCTTGGTCGTAGAGCAGGGATGATGTGGATTATTTATTAAGCTGAGTCTCAGCGATAAAAGTGATGAAAATTTTTTTAAATCATAAAAGATAGTAGATTCTATTCTCTAATTGACTCTTTTAATGGATTGCTTGATCTGCTACAGTTAAACTTGATGTTGTTATATTTTATCAGTTTAACACTGTTGAAGGCTAACGATAATTTATTCTGCATTATCTTAGTCATAATATTTCTTACTGGGCTAGTTGAGTTCACCTTTTCTTTCACTGTTCTCTTCAGGAAATGAGAACATAGCAGGGACTAGTCGGGGAACGGAGTGACGGTCCAGAGGATAGCATTAGTAGTCGTCACTATTATGTGAAATAGTGTGTTAATAATTGTAATGAAGACTCCTTTTGAGTTTGTATAATCTCTAGTAGACAATAATTGTATTCAACCTCACAGTTATGTTTTGTCGTATTGTACACGACAGTTGTATTAGTAAATTGTATTTGAATTTTGTACCGTTTATCTGACGACCCAAGATGGGCGATGTATACCTAATTTTGGGGGCATCACATGATGACCTTCTGTCTTTGCTTGGCTCCTGTGACGAACGAGAATTTTGTAACTTAATTTAATATTTATTGGATTCAATAAATAATTAAGATGATTTAATTATTAGATTAAATAATTATTTGATGAAATTTTGGTAGATTAAATTAATTATATGTGTTACATTATTAAATTAATGTGGAGAATTTTTATTATCGAAGTATGTGATTATGTGAGCTTATTGTATTAAAAGAAATATTTAATAAGCCTATTGGTATTTTAATTAATTTAATTATTAATTAGAGAATTAATAATTTAACATTATTTATTAATGAGAAATTCAATTATATGATTATGTGAATCTATGATAAATTATTATATTTAATTTAATTTAAATTAAATAAGATATTTGAATTATTGTGTATGGGTGTGACATTAATTAAACTATATGATAAAGCTATATTAAATTAAATAGTTTTTGAAATCTATTCTAGCTAACCAAACGGAGCCTAATGGGAGTTAGGAGCAGTTAACCCATGATGGGTAACTGACCTCCATAACGCCTTGACGCAGTCTTCTCCGTTATTATCATACACCTTTTTCTTTTCTTTCATTCTTCTAAGTCTAGCAAAAAGAAATCACAGAGAGAATTAAGAATTTTGAGAGAGATTGTGAATACTGTGATTGAAGTAGAGAGATATTGTCGTCCTTATTCATCTACGCTTTGGGTAATTCTATCCAACCCAATTCTTATTTTACGTCTTTTAAAGTTTTCATAAATATGGCTTAAGTCCTCTATAAAGTCTCTATAATTGAGAAATTATGTTGTTATATGGATATATATAATAATACGAGTAGCATAACATGTTATATATATATATATTGCATGATTCCATATCATAAGTTTCGTAATATGATGACTTGCTATTTCAAAAATTTACAGAGTTTGGGTTTTGGCTATATGGCCCTTATATGTAACTTTAATATGTCAAACATAAATTTCCCTGTAAAACTTCCACTTGTATATGATTAGGCATGCTAAAACGAATAAATTGAAACTTGAATGGTTGGATTTGGCCTTATAACGAATCCGTGGTGTTGAATTTTAGGAATTTATGTTAAACACTTCAAGAACATCAAGAACAGTACAATTTACATAATTTAATTATGTGATTATGTGTTTTAATGGGTTAAAATCATTTTATAAATGTTGGGTATTGATTATATATGAATTCTAACATGTGGGTATGTTTAATTTGGAGAATTAATGATCATGTAGTGTTTAATTCGCTGAACTCTGTGTTCTTCACGAATTGGGAATCAAATTACGAGTGTCATGCACACAAGACCAACACTGTAATCGATGTCCTCATCAAGAAGACTGACTCACCAAATGCAAGCATGAGCCAAGACCTGAAGATAAAAGTGGCGCCAGTAAGCGCCACTTAGCAGAATGTCCAGAAAATGCATTTTTTCAAAATTCAAGTATAGAAATGTGTTAGTAATCTAGTCTAATGAACATAAAAACTTGTTAGACATATAATGAGATATTAAAATGAGTTTTTACCAAGTCAAGAAGACAATTACATGTTGATTGAATCGTTGATTATGTAATTAACTTGTTGTTCGTGTAGTATAATATTATATGAAAACAAGTATGGTAATTTGACTAAGTATAGTCAATATTCGAATTAGACAAAAGATTGAGTTTATGATGATTAGTTAAGTTATAATTAACTGGTATTGTGAATGTGAATGGTATGTAGGATTAAATTCAAAAAACGTGCTTAGTTAAAGTGTAATCTACGCACGAGGCAAGTTTCCTAACCCTACTTGTCATTATTGTTCAAGTTTATTAGTTACCTCGAGTAAATTATCATTACTACTATTCAAGTTCAAATGTTATATTAAAGATTGATTATCTTTTCAAAGCATGATTCAGTTATACAATAATTGTCCTATTGTATACTTCTTGAGATTATTATTCAAATCGAATATCATTATTGTTGAACCTTATTAGACTAGTGAACTTTATTGATTCAACTAGTCCTTAGTTGATGAACATTCTAAATTTTAGAACCCTTATTGAATTATCCAAACCAAACTTCCTTTGGTGCGGACTTGAATGTCAAACTGAGATGAACAACCCTGCAAAGGGATTTACCTTTGCCTTAGCGTTAAGATATTGTGCACAGTATGGTACTAAGGGCTGATCCCCCTAAGTACGAGTAGAAAGGTCCATAGTCTTATGACTGTTAAATGTTTTAAGTATAACCCTTGATAACCAAGGACATAGTTCAAGGTCTTATGACCCTCAGAAATCTTTTGATTCTTGCTATTCATTCTTGATTCAAAAGTTGAGCTTTTATTTTAGAAGTTATTATTTCTCTCGAATGTTATTATTCATTGTTATATTGTTATACTTGTGGGCAATCGTGCTCACTCTTGCTTAATAATAACATTACAGTTAAGAACGACAGAACCGACGAACCTTCCACCAGTAAAGGCAAGGGCAAGGTTAACAAGTGATGAAGACTTGTTATTTTTATTAGATGATGTATTTATGCTTAAGACTTGAGTTAATGATGTTGTTTAAGACTTATTTGTTTATGATTCCGCACAGATGTTTAAGGTTAGTTTAACCTGGGATTGTATTATTATTATTCAGATGTTGTAACCCTTAAGGGGAAGATTTTATTTCTATATATTGCATGGTTTGTATTTATTATGGGTAGATAGATATATGATATTTGTACAGTGAACACCAAATCCCGTGGAATTGAAGTACCCGGATTTGGGGTGTCCTGAAGTTAGTATCGGTATGAGGTTATGAACCTTAGGTGGGGGGACAACCTTAGGTAGTAGCCTAATAGAAAGAACATAGTGATGGAAAACTCTTATCGAGTTCTAGGAAATGAATTTTTTTAATTCATTGAAGATAATAAAAGAATTTATGTGCTTATGTGTTAAAATTATGTGCTCACTAGTACGACGTAGTAACTAAATCTCGAAATTTTGTTGTCAGGATGTTTGACGTTGGAGGAACTAGTCGAGCAGGGGAGGAGGAACCCCGAGTACCTATAGTACCGACAGAGGAGCCCATAGACATTCATGTCGTTAGGGAACAGTTGGTACAGAGGGAGTCATCTCCATTGATCACTGTGGTGGGTCAGGGGCATGAACCTTAGACAGATCCTGAGGAGGATACTGAGAAGGAATTTGACGAGGAAGAGGAAGAAGATGAGTTTCCACAGCATTCCATCGATGCTGAGATGTACGACACATTATACGACCGTAATGTGGAGTTACGAGATGAGGTGCAGGATCTGACTGAGCGAGCTATTTTTCAACAGATTACTCTAGAGGAGAAGGAGAGGGAGATTTTGACTCTTCACTCACGACTAGGAAATGTAGAATGGGATTTGGTACACGAGAAGGGTCAAACCGAAGATAAGACCGCAGAGATAGAAAAGTTGAAGAAGGAACTGAAGGAAAGATCTGAAAGATTGATCATAGCAGAGGAAGGCTGGGTAAGAGAGTCACGTTGTGCTGATCTTGCGGAAGAGGATGGTCGTGCAAAGAAGGAAAAGCTTGGGGAGACATACTCTACACTTAATCATGCAACGGATGAGGCCCAGGATCGAGTTTTGAGGTACCCCATCAAGTTCGAAGGACTTCCATCGTACATGCTGGATCGCAGGACGATGTCTCGTATCATGGAAGAGGAGCATGGCAAGGCTATACAGCACCTTGACAGACAGTGATATGATTTGCTTAATTATGTGAAGGACTTAGTTAATTTTATATGTAAATTCCGATATGTTTATGAACGAAGGAATATTTTAATGTTTTAAATCCTGTGGATTCTTTATTCCAAGATAGTTGATGTAAATAGCAGTGATGCTATAGTTTGATGTTAAAACTTTTGAGTTGAATGAATATATATCAAGTTGTTTGAGATAATGTGTTAAGTGATATGTTAAATTGTTGAGTAATGCCTTAACTATTTAGAGAAATAAATAAAGTTCTAATAAGCGTTTATTTAATAGAAATATGCCACCAAGGAGAAGACAACAGCGTCAACCGGCTCAGGAAGAGTCAACCAATAATAACAATAATGTCAACGCCAATCCCATTCAACAGTTAGTTAACTTACTGACTGGAGTAATGAACAATCAACCTCAAGCTCCACCAAACACAACGTTTAAAGATTTCAAGGCGGTGGGACCGCAAGAGTTCAAAGGTTCCATGAACCCAATCGAGGCTCAAACGTGGGTTATGGAGATGGAGAAGGTTTTACGTTGCTAGGGTTAGAGAAGACCAGAAGACCGCTTTTGCAATGTTTATGCTGAAGTCTGAGGCTAGCTACTGGTGGCAAGCAAACAAAGTGTGAGGAGGTAAAGGTGTAATTACGTAGGAGAGATTTAAAGAGATGTTTTTCGAAATGTATTTCCCAACTAGTTCACAGAACCAGATGGAGTTTCAATTTCTAGAGTTGAAGCAGGGAAATATGAGCATACCTGATTATGCGGAAAAATTCAACGAGTTAGCGAGGTTCGCCCCGTATCAAGTTCACACGGATGAGAGGAAGGCGAGACGGTTTGAGCAAGGTCTAAAACCTTGGGTGTACAACAAAGTATCAATGTTTCAGTTAAACACATTTACCGAAGTACTGGAAAAGGCCATCCTCGCTGAAGGAGGAAGCGATGCGATGACCAAGTACAATCAAGATCAGAAGAAGAAGAAGAGTGAAGGTGAAGTAAATAATAAGGCTAGTGGAAGTGGCACAGGAGGTGGAAATTTTAATCAGAAGAAAATGTGGAATGACAACTCATCATCGGGGAATCAACAAGGTAGTCAAAAGAAAAGAATCGAAGCATGCCCGACCTGCGGGAAAGCCCATTTGGGAGTTTGTATGGAAGGAAAAAGAGTGTGCTACAATTGTGGTCAGGAAGGCCACATAGCACCAAACTGTCCAAACCCAAAGAAGGGTGCTTGTTTCACTTGTGGTTCGAAAGACCATCTGGCAAGAGACTGTCCCAAGAAGGGACCGGGAGGGTCAGGATCAGGAGGAAACCGAAGAAATAACAGTGGAAATGCCTTAACCATCACCAGACCAACTGTAACAAACCGACCGACCGCCCAGACTTTCAACATGACGGTGCAAGATGCAGTTCAATCTCGTGATGTGGTGTCAGGTATCATTCCGATCAATAAAATTATGTTTATGTTTTATTTGATTCGGTTGCTACTTGTTCCTTTATATCCGATGACTTTGCCAAGAATTTAAATTTGCCTAAGGATGAATTGGATTACCCCATGAACATAGAAATTGCGAATAGAGAAATAATCCTCATTAAGTATATATATAAGAAGCTGAGAGTGGATATCAAGGGTAATCTCATGAACGTAGATCTTATCCCTATTCGACTTGGGGAATTTGACGTTATATTGGGAATGGACCGTTATTTAATTACGGGGTCGTAAATGATTGCCAAAAGAAGCGTATTAACCTTATGACTCAAATCGAAAGGTTGTGTTTTATATAAAGAAAGTCGCCTAGACAAGCGAGTTGTCTGACGATGATGCGGACTGAGAAGTTATTAAGACAAGGCTGTGTAGGATACTTAGCTTACATAGTCGACAGTCGAAAAGAGAATCCTAAGGTAGAAGAGATACCGATTGTGAGGGATTTCGTCGACGTATTTCCAGACGATTTTCCAGGACTTCCACCAGATAGAGAAGTAGATTTCGTGATCGATTTGGCGCCCGGAACTGCTCCAATATCGAAGGCACCATACCGAATGGCACCAGTAGAGATGAAAGAACTAATGGTATAACTACAAGAATTGTTGGACAAGAAGTACATTCAACCGAGCGTATCACCGTGGGGAGCGCCGGTGTTGTTTGTGAAAAAGAAGGACGTATCGATGCGGCTCTGCATTGACTACAAAGAACTGAACAAGGTCAAGATTAAGAATAGATATCCATTACCAAGAATCGACGATCTGTTTGATCAATTAAAGGGAGCAAGATACTTTTCCAAGATAGACTTGAGGAGTGGTTATCACCAACTGAAGGTGAGGCCAGAGGATGTACCGAAGACAACGTTCAGAATGCGATATGGTCACTATGAATTTTTAGTAATGTCGTTTAGTCTTACTAATGCTCCTGCAACATTTATGGGACTAATGAATGGTGTGTTCAAGCCATTTTTGGACAAGTTCGTAGTGGTATTTATTGATGACATTTTGGTTTATTCGAAAACCAAGGAAGAACATGAAGAGCATTTGAGATTAACATTGGAAGTATTGAGAAGGGAAAAGTTATATGCCAAGTTTTCAAAATGGGAATTTTGGATCGAACGAGTACAATTTCTTGGACACGTGATCGATAAAAATGGAATTTCGGTAGATCCATCTAAAGTAGAAGCCGTGATTAACTGGGATCAACCGAGAACGCCGTTAGAAGTAAGAAGTTTTCTTGGATTGGCAGGATATTATAGAAGGTTCATTCAAGACTTTTCCAAGATCGCAACTCCGCTAATGAATTTAACTCGAAAAGCTGTGAAATTTGTTTGGACGGATAAGTGTGAGGAAAGTTTTCAAGAATTGAATAAGAGGTTAAGTACGACACCTGTGTTATCTCTTCCAGATGATACAGGAAATTTTGTTGTTTATAGTGATGCATCGCATAAAGGACTTGGCTGTGTGCTGATGTAAAATGGCAAATTCATTACGTATGCATCACGACAATTGAAGGATTACGAGAAGGGATATCCGACCCATGACTTAGAGTTAGCTGCAGTTGTTTTTGCTTTGAAAATTTGGAGGCACTATCTCTACGGGGAGAAGTGTGAATATATACGGACCACAAGAGTCTGAAATATATTTTTAAGCAAAAGGATTTGAATATGCGTCAAAGAAGATGGTTGGAATTAATTAAGGATTACAACTGTGAGATTTTATACCATCCGGGTAAAGCAAATATAGTTGCCGATGCCTTAAGTAGAAAGGGTCGTGAGAAATTGATGATGTTGATTGCTTAAGAGGAGCTAATTGCAGAAATGGAGAAATTGGAGTTGGAAGTAAAGTATCCTATGGAGATCGATGAGAAGCTATTTCAGATGCAATCTGGTACAACTCTACTAGATAAAGTTAAAGATGCTCAACTTCAGGATGATGAATGCAAAAAGGTGACAAAGAAGATATCTGAAGGAACCGAACTGAGATTTAAGATGGGTAAGGAAGGAATACTGAGATTTAAGAGTAGAATTTGGGTACCGCCAGTACAAGAGATTAAGGAAGATATTTTAAGCGAGGCTCATAGTTCACGATATTTGATTCACCCTGGTAGTACCAAGTTGTACCAAGATCTTAGACAATATTTTCGGTGGCCGAATTTGAAACGTGATATTGCAGAATGTGTTGCCAAGTGTCTGACCTGTCAGAAAGTGAAAGCAGAACATTAGAGACCAAGTGGATTGCTACAACCGTTGGAAATCCCAGAATGGAAATGGGAACATATTACAATGGACTTCGTGGTTGGCCTTCCGATGACTCAGAAAGGCTACGACGCAGTATGGGTTATCCTTGACCGACTGACAAAATCCATACACTTCCTTCCTATCAAAATCAGATTCAACTTAGATCAGTTGGCAAGGCTATACGTAAAAGAAATTATTTCGAGACACGGAGTTCCGGTGTCAATTTTTTCTGATAGAGATCCGCACTTCACATCGAATTTCTGGAAACGTCTTCAGGAATGCATGGGTATGCAATTGCGAATGAGTACAACATACCACCCTCAAACAGACGGACAGAGCAAAAGAATGATTCAAACATTAGAAGATATGCTAAGAGCATGTGTGATGGACTTTAAAGGAAATTGGGATGATCACCTACCATTAGTAGAGTTCGGCTACAACAACAGTTACCACGCTAGTATTGGCATACCGCCTTATGAAGCGTTATATGGCAGAAAGTACAGAACTCCGCTTTACTGGGATGAAGTTGGTGAAAGGCAATTGCTAGGGCCAGAATTGGTACAGCAGACAACAGGAATAGTCAAAGTTATCCGACCAAGACTGGTAGCAGCTCAAGATAGACAAAAGAAATACGCTAATCCACATCGTAAAAGTATCGAGTTTGAACCGGTAGTTATGTTTTCTTGAAGGTCTCTCCCTGGAAGGGAAAGATCAGGTTCGAAAAGAAAGGGAAATTGAGCCCAAGATTCATTGGACCCTTTGAAGTACTACGAAGAATCGGAGAAGTCGCGTATGAGGTAGCTTTACCTCCATCACTCGAGAATGTCCACAACGTCTTCCATGTTTCTGTGTTACGACCCTACAAAGCCGATTACAAGCATGTAATTGAATACAAACCCCTACTGTTTGACAAAGACTTATCTTACGAAGAAATTTCTGTTCAAATTGTCGACCAAAAAGAACAAGTTCTCAAAAATAAAGTAATACCTTCTGTTAAGGTAATTTGGAGGAACCACATCGCTGAAGAAGCTACATGGGAACTCGAAGAGAATATGATGAAGAATTATCCTCATTTATTTACTTAAATTATGTGTAAGCAATTCTGGGGACAGAATCTTTGTAAGGGGGGAGAATGTAACGAGTCGAAATTTATTAAGTCGTGATTCTGGGGACAAAATCCTTTTAAGGGGGGAAAGATGTGACGAACGAGAATTTTGTAACTTAATTTAATATTTATTGGATTCAATAAATAATTTTGATGATTTAATTATTAGATTAAATAATTAATTGATGAAATTGTGGTAGATTAAATTAATTATATGTGTTACATTATTAAATTAATGTGGAGAATTTTTATTATCGAAGTATGTGATTATGTGAGCTTATTGTATTAAAGAAATATTTAATAAGCCAATTGGTATTTTAATTAATTTAATTATTAATTAGAGAATTAATAATTTGACATTATTTATTAATGAGAAATTCAATTATATGATTATGTGAATCTATGATAAATTATTATATTTAATTTAATTTAAATTAAATAAGATATTTGAATTATTGTGTATGGGTGTGACATTAATTAAACTATATGATAAAGCTATATTAAATTAAATGGTTTTTGAAATCTATTCTAGCTAACCAAACGGAGCCCTAATGGGAGTTAGGAGCAGTTAACCCATGATGGGTAACTGACCTCCATAACGCGCATCAGTCTTCTCCTTTATTATCATACACCTTTTTCTTTTCTTTCATTCTTCTAAGTCTAGCAAAAAGAAATCACAGAGAGAATTAAGAATTTTGAGAGAGATTGTGAATACTGTGATTGAAGTAGAGAGATATTGTCGTCCTTATTCATCTACGCTTTGGGTAATTCTATCCAACCCAATTCTTATTTTACGTCTTTTAAAGTTTTCATAAATATGGCTTAAGTCCTCTATAAAGTCTCTATAATTGAGAAATTATGTTGTTATATGGATATATGTAATAATACGAGTAGCATAGCATATTATATATATATTTCAAAATTTTACAAAGTTTGGGTTTTGGCCATATGGCCCTTATACGTAACTTTAATATGTCAAACATAAATTTCTCTATAAAACATCCACTTGTATATGATTAGGCATGCTAAAATGAACAAATTGAAACTTGAATGGTTGGATTTGGCCTTATAACGAATCCGTGGTGTTGAATTTTAGGAATTTATGTTCAACACTTCAAGAACATCAAGAACATAAAGAACAGTACAATTTACATAATTTAATTCCATGATTATGTGTTTTAATGGGTTGAAATCATTTTATAAATGTTGGGTATTGATTATATTTGAATTCTAACACGTGGGTATGTTTAATTTGGAGAATTAATGATCATGTAGTGTTTAATTATTTGAACTCTGTTTTCTCGCTTGGCGAATCAAATTAAGAGTGTGTCATGTCGCTAGTGGCGTCAACTCCAGAATCGATGTCCCACATACATGTATAAGTACTAGTACCAGTCATGACACCAAGACCTAGTATAAAACGTTAAATACAGCATGACTTAGCGAGAATGTCCAGAAAATGCATTTTTTCAAAATTCAAGTATAGAAATGTGTTAGTAATCTAGTCTAATGAACATAAAAACTTGTTAGACATATAATGAGATATTAAAATGAGTTTTACCAAGTCAAGAAGACAATTACATGTTGATTGAATCGTTGATTATGTAATTAACTTGTTGTTCGTGTAGTATAATATTATATGAAAACAAGTATGGTAATTTGACTAAGTATAGTCAATATTCGAATTAGAAAAAAGATTGAGTTTATGATGATTAGTTAAGTTATAATTAATCGGGTATTGTGAATGTGTATGGTATGTAGGATTAAATTCAAAGAACGTGCTTAGTTAAAGTGTAACCTCACGACGATGCGAGGCAAGTTTCCTAACCCTACTTGTCATTATTGTTCAAGTTTATTAGTTACCTCGAGTAAATTATCATTACTATTATTCAAGTTCAAATGTTATATTAAAGATTGATTATCTTTTCAAAGCATGATTCAGTTATACAATAATTGTCCTATTGTATACTTCTTGAGATTATTATTCAAATCGAATATCATTATTGTTGAACCTTATTAGACTAGTGAACTTTATTGATTCAACTAGTCCTTAGTTGATGAACGTTCTAAATTTTAGAACCCTTATTGAATTATCCAAACCAAACTTCCTTTGGTGCGGACTCGAATGTCAAACTGAGATGAACAACCCTGCAAAGGGATTTACCTATGCGTTAGCGTTAAGATATTATTACACGATGATGGTACTAAGGGCTGATCCCCTAAGTACGAGTAGAAAGGTCCATAGTCTTATGACTGTTAAAGGTTTCAAGTATAACCCTTGATAACCTAGGACATAGTTCAAGGTCTTATGACCCTCAGAAATCTTTTGATTCTTGCTATTCATTCTTGATTCAAAAGTTGAGCTTTTATTTCAAAAGTTATTATTTCTCTCACATGTTATTATTCATTGTTATATTGTTATACTTGTGGGCAATCGTGCTCACTCTTGCTTAATAATAACATTACAGTTAAGAACGAAAGAACCGACGAACCTTCCACCAGTAATGGCAAGGGCAAGGTTAACAAGTGATGAAGACTTGTTATTTTTATTAGATGATGTATTTATGCTTAAGATTTGAGTTAATGATGTTATTTAAGACTTATTTGTTTATGATTCTGCATAGATGTTTAAGGTTAGTTTAACCTGGGATTGTATTATTATTATTCGGATGTTGTAACCCTTAAGGGGAAGATTTTATTTCTATCTATTGCATGGTTTGTATTTATTATGGGTAGATAGATAGATGATATTTGTACAGTGAACACCAAATCTCGTGGAATTGAAGTACCCGGATTTGGGGGTGTCACAGCTCCACTTCAGCATCTTTCTGATTATGCTCCCCCTCAGACTCTGCAATCATGTGATCATCATCTTTTGGCTCCCCCTTAGATGATGATACTCTTTCTGCAGCTGCTGTCTTCTTCTTTGACTGATTCTCTCTTATCCCTTTGCTCTTCTTGGAAGGCCTCTTGCTCTTCCTCTTTTTATGCCTCTTTTTCTCCCCCTTTTTGTTATTAATCATTTGAGAGAGCTGCTCCATGTTGGAATTAAGTTGTTCCATCAGGTAGGAGGTGTTGGCAACTTCAAACTTGAGTTCCTGCTGGCCTAGCTCAAGTTGCACTGAGAAAGACTGCTTCAGGTCGTCAATCTTGTCAGAGAGGGCTTTGATATGCTCTTCATTGGCCTTCTGAACTCGTAGAGCTTCTGCCTTATGATCTTGTATGGCCTTCTGATAGATGTTATCTCTCTCTTAGGGTTTGAGAGATACATCAGCCATAGTAGCTTGAAGTTTGTTCTTGAACGAATTATCTCCTGCTTCTTTCAGCTTCTGTGACTCTTCAGTGAGTAGAGACATTTTCTCACTTAGATCATTAGAGCTCTTCAGTAAGTCCTGCTCCAAAATAGTTTGAGCCTTTTGTTGGGCATCAACTGGTTGAGCATTAGATTGGACTCTACGATTTTCATCCTTGAACAGATTTTCGAAGGCTTGAAGAATCTGAATAATCGTTGAGTTCCAATCACTGGTTGAGGATGAGGAAATGCCTGAGAGTAGTGCTTGAGCATAAGAAGGCTTCTGGTTTTGGGCTTGAATATCATCAGCAGTAGAGTGAACAGACTCTACGATCAGCTCCTTGGTCATGACTCTTCATCCTTCAGAATCCATTCTACGATCATAAGGGATATAGAGATTTCCAGCATGTCGATAGACTTTGAAGTGAGGCTGGTTTGTGATCATCTTTGTGGCATAACTTTTCACCCTTGCGAAGTTTTGAGCCACTAGCTCCAGACTTGGATATTTCTTGTAGCACCAGTTGAGGTAGCTTCCATCTCCTTCAGTATAGGCCTTTAGTCATCCACTGGAAGAACCATCTCATCAGCAAGTCATCAGGATTGTAGAGAATGGTCGAGTAGTCCAGCTCCATGTTGTTCCAGTTTTTAGCTAAGTCAAAAGTTGTCATTCTTACTACCTTGAGCTGCTCATTTCCATAGTTCATCTATGACGCCCCCAAAACAGGAATAAATCACCTATTCTGAGTCGCCAAATACATGGTACAGAATATAAATACAACTTAATTATACAACCTGCCGTAAAAGTAAGTATGCGACAAAACATAAGTCGTGAGTTTTAATACAAATATTGTCGTTTAGACAATATTCAAACTCAAATTCAATATTATTACATTTATTTTCCACTATTTCACCGGCTGAATAGTGAGGACTACTAATGCTATCATCGGTTCGTCACTCGCCTTCCCGACTAGTCCCTCGCTACGTTCTCATTTTTTTGAAGAGAACAATAAAAGTAAAAGGGTGAGCTCAACTAGCCCGAAGAGAAATATTATGACTAAGATAATGCGTAATATATTATCGTTAGCCTTCACGATAGTGTTAAACCGATACAATATAACAACCATCAAGTTTAATCTGCAATGAACAAGCAATCCATTAAAAGTGTCAAGTAGAGAATAAAATCTACTATCTTTTATGATTTAAAAGGTTTTTCATCACTTTTATCGCTAGGACTCAGCTTAGCAAATAATCCACATCATCGAATCACCCCTGCACTATGGCCAAGGATATTCTTTAGTATCACGACCACAATTATCCATGCACTATGGGCTAAGAATATTTGTGTATTCAATAATGGTCATGATCATGCCAACAACTGTCCATCAATGCACTACGGGCCAATGAGGACTTTTACCGCATCATTTGTAACATTACGGTCATGATTACACCGAATAATCCCTGGTCATAATCATACCAAGTCCATCTATGCACTATAGGCCACAAATGACTTTCAACAAAATATAAACATGAGGATGATGACAATGATATAAGAATTCAATAAAACAAGTTCAAGAATTATTTTATCCGGATCTAATAACGTCCAAATTGTCAACATGATATGCTTTGTAGAGTAAAATTCAAGAATGCTCGTAAGAATATTTCCATGAAAAGATCTTTGAATGAAGCACAAATATCAAGGATATTCCACTAATTTCATGGAGTATAAAAAGTCAAAACTTTAACCAACCGAGTATAATAAGGAATGGAATAACAAAAGAAATCACCGTGCATGCGGTAGAACGCGTGCAAAAGTTATTCCAATGTAATAATAAATAACGGAATCGGTCCGGCGTAAAATGCATGAGCATGATATTCCAATGTAATAATAAAGATTTTAATCAGTCCCACGTAAAAACGCATGCATGTGATATTCCAATGTAATAATAAAGATAGAGAATCAGTCCATGCGTGAAACGCATGCGAGTGATATTCCAATGTAATGATAAAGAATGGAACAACGTAAGAATTTCACCAAGTATAGGGTAGCTCACAGATATCAAAGTTATTCCAATGTAATAATAAAGAATGGAATAATGTAAGTTCTCTTCATAGATAAGAAAGAAATAATACTCCCTACCTTTAGAAAAACCTGATATCTTTGGAATAGTGAGGTAGCGGACTTCTCTTCTTCTTTCTATAATTTCTCTCATAATAATCACTCTAAAACTTTTGTGAATTGGTGAGAAATGAAGGAAGAATGAGCTTCTATTTATAGGAAAATATAGTTTCGATAATTGCACGTTTTGGGGCTCGAAATATTACAGTATAATACCTTCCTCTTTTTCTTCATTTTTAATTTAGTCCTACAAGTATTATCAAACTTGCACCAACTCCCCTAATAGTAAATAATGTGAATCAATAGTAATCATGTGACTCAATAGTTCTAATCATGTGATAAAAATAATTACAGTATAGTACCTCCATCTATACCTCCATTTTTAACTTAGTCATGCAAGTATTATAAATTTTGCACCACCTCCCCTAATAGTACAAGAATGTGATTCAATAGTACACACATGTGAAGAAATAGTTATATAAGCATGTGAATTAGTAGCAATTAATTGCTCATTTATCCGATAAATTACCCGATTTATCAATATAACCCCATACATCAATTATCATCGGAATAGATGTCGATTTTCACTAACACAAACAATTCCAACATAATGAAACTATTTTTATCAACAATATAAAATTTGAAATTTAAAAGTTTGACTTTTCTCAAAAAAGTCAACTGTTGACTTTTTGACCAAATAGTGAATCCCGGAAAATTTTGTGTTTATAGACTATTTTTACTAATTTTATCGTTCCGGACTCAAATATCACGTCCGCGTTTCCAAATTCAACTCCGAACACAACTTCAATTTTAATAACATTCATCATTAATATTATAACTCACAATATTTAACAACCAGTCGCTCCTGTGAAAGAGGGGCTTTCGATAAGAATTTCTCCCTATTGGCCTTGCAATTAGGTGACCAAACCTCTCCTCGATGTAACTTCTAGACATTGTAAATATTGCAATTTATAATATGAATAACTTTATCATCTCAAGTATTGATTTAATAAAAAATATTTTATGCACGATGATATCTTGTGACAATAATTGAATCAATAATATGATAGATATGATCACGGCAATTCTTTGTAGCAATAATTGAGTATAACCGAGTGACTTCTCATGTAAGCATCAATAATCAATACCGTGTGCTATGCAACCACAGCAGACATCAGTACTTTTACTAATAGGGTAGTTCAACAGTTAACGGTAAAACTTCCGCCGTCATTTTCATAAAGTATTTTTGTCGTTTTCTCAATCCGACAATAATTTCGTTGTGGGGGGTCCACCAATAATTGTGCCGTTGTACGAATATTCTCTATTTAAACGAATATTCTCCGACCAATCGAATATTATATAACAACTTGCGTACTTTGCAAAATTTGTAAATATTACCCACAACTATAACATTATATCAAATCCACACCATAATATTCAAAAATATATTTCTAGAAAATTTAATCTTTATTCAAAAAGTTGGGGTCTTACATCATCCATCTTTCAGGTGGAGTTTGTGGTGGTTCATTGGGGACTTCTACCACTATTCTCCTGGTGAATCTTGCTGAAGAAAGGATAGGGTAAAATTCTAGTTCCTCTGATTCCTCATTTGCAGAGTTATAATCATCTCTCATCTCTTCTCCTTCGGAGCTTGAGCCATCTTGAACATTTCCAGCAGTGAATCCCTTCTGCTGCATTTCATTTCTAGAACCTTCTTCAGCAAGGTTTTCTTCAGATTCATCTTCTTCATTGTTGGTTTCATCTTCAACACTTTCTCCCTGGGATACGGACTCATCATCACTCAATTCAATGATGGCATTTGATTGATCACTTCTCCTTTTGGATGCAAATTTGGCTTGCAGTCTGTAGCTCTTCCTTCTTCGTGGAGGTTCAGTTTTTGGAGAGTCAGACTCTTCTTCTTCTTCAGACTCTGACTCATCTGGTTTAATAGACAGACTTCTTTGGGGTTCAACACTGGCAGGGGTAGACCCTTCTTCTGTAAACTTATCACTCTTTGAGCCATCATGGGGACCTTTAGGATTAGATGGGATAAGTTCTTCTTCTTCTGACACAACATTACTTGACCTATCATCTTGGGTCATTGGGGAAGTTGCACTTAGAGATTGAGTTTGGTCATCTTGAATCTCTTCTTCATTCACAGAGTGACTGCTTTGAGAATTAGCCATGGGGCTTGAGCATTCCTCTTCTTTATCAGCATATGCTGCAATTTCTTCCATTAATCCAGCTTCACCTTCGCTGCTGGATCTGATCTGTGGGGACTCAGCCTTGACATCTATTTCCTTTTCTTCTGCTGACTCTACGTCCCTTTCTCCAGCGGATGTACTATTTTGGGAAGTTGGGGCTGGTTTGGTTTCCACCTTATCTTTCTTGTTGACTGGACCTTGAAACAACCTGCTACTCCTCCTCTTTGTTGTTTCAACAGTTAGGACTTTTTCTTCTTTGTCCTTGTCTAAGGAGGAGACTCTTTTTGATGAGGTTTGAGCTTTCTTTATACTACCAGCTCTCTTCACACTTTAGGATTTCTTCTTGGCTGGTGTGATTTCTGCTGGTACAGAGTCATCAGACTCAGAGTTCTCTGCCTCTTCTATTTTCCTTTTCATTGCATAGGCTTTGTTGCTGCTCCCAGCTGTCAGCCTTTTGTTCTCCTTAGGGTTCTTCTTCCAGTTCATAAATAATTGTGGAGACATCACTTTGTGCACATTCAAAGTTTCTCCCTCATCATCCTTGATCTTCCCTCCCAGCTTTTTCTTCATCACAATACTCAGCAGTCTACCATGAAACACCTTAGTCAGGGGTTTTTCAGTGGACTTCTTCACCTCAGCTTTCTCTACCCACTTGGAGATTTGATCAAACAAGATAGCTCCAAAGTTGATTTGTTTCTTCAGAACTATTGCTGACATTATCTTCAACTATTGGTCAAGCACTGTGTCATGTGCAGTGTCCTTACACAATATGCATTTTCCAACTATTTTAGCAAGAAACTCATACTCTTCAGAAAATTCCTTCTTCTTCATGTCTTTAAAACTAGGGTTTCTTTGGTACCCCATGAACTCCTTAGCTTGTTTGGTATTGACATCATCAAGGTTCTTTAGCCCTTGGTTAGAAAAACCTAGGCATTGATTGAGGTTAGAAGACTTTAACTTCAGGGACTGACCTTTAACCTTGGTAGAAAGGGTTCCAGAGTTTATGGAGGCATTTGAGTAAAACTCCTTAACCAGATCAACATATACTCGAGTGCCAGCTTCGAGGCATTCTGAGAATCCTGCTTTCTTCACAAGTTCAAGAATGTCTCTGAACTTCTTTTCAGATTTCTCAAATGACTTGGTTCCGAGCTGAATGCTGGTGATAACTCACCAGTTTTCCATTTGAGCAGTTCGAAGAATGTGGGTATTCGGTTTAGAGAGGTTTATGAGAGATGGCTGAATGTGATTTGGTAAGGCTCTGGAGGGTTAACTGATTTTGGCTCTTGAGAGGATTCTAGGGTTTGAAAATGGGAGGGAGAAAGGTTCGATAGCTTTTGGTAACTGTCTGCAGATTTGAAATTATCTTTAAGGCAGTTCATTCTAACTCTGCATAATCAGTGATGTGTCAACCGTCCATTGGTTGCACGATGCCCAATAATGAGCTGTAACTCCCCATAACTTTTCAGTTAGATATTTCATTTTAAAAAAGTAAACATTTAGACGACGTGGGTTTGACTGTTGACCTTTTGATTCGTAGAGTAGCATGGTAAGGCAGTTATGCACTCTACGATTTCCTTTGTTGACTCAACGATCAAATTTTGAGAGATGCTGCAGTGGATGGCTTTGACTTCTATCCTCATTTTGATGAAGCATAGCTCAATCACTGATGTATTCGAACTTATCTCCTCAACTTGAATGGTTTAGTAAATGTCTCATTTTCCAAGCTCCTTGTGAATTGGAGTACCCTTTGGTAGGACTACGATCGTTGAGTTGTATTCTATGATCGCTGAGGTTGTACTATGATCATTGAGGTTGCACTGCGATTGTTTAATTCTCTTCAAACTCGACTCTATGATTGTTGACGGACTTGGTCCTTGAGATGAACTTAATCAAGAATTCCTTCTGGGTCAAGGTAGCTCAGGAAGGGCCAACCTCTTAGAGTGAGCTAAGGATCAGGTTTGTTCCTGAGTCGCTTTCTAGATGAAATGCTATAGAAGTGATTTGCAATGACATCTCATTTGACCTTTTCTGGTGGGGAGGTCCTCTACCAACTCTAGATAATTGCATTGCTGAAATCATGGTGTCCTCCTGCTCTTACACTACGATCATATGTTTGATTGTAGGCACTTCACGATATTGGGTTTGGTGGCTGAAGGGTTATCAGTAGCACATTTTGAGACGTTCCTACTGACTATGGATCTTCATTTGGTTCATCAGCCATAAAGTTTTGGGACTTTGTAGTTGGTACATTTCATCATAGTTTATCTCAGTGTTGTTGTTTCTCAACAGATCACTGTTCCCCCACTGTTGACGCTGTCTTCCCAGATAGATGTGATTCCCTCTTCTTCAGGTTCATTTGAAGGCAGTCTTGCATCTCTTCTTCTGACTGGAATCACCTTCATCACTTAGATCTCCTTGTATCGTAGAGATGAGTATTTTCAGGACTGATCACTCTACGATTTTGACAGCACTATGAACGTAGTCTTTTTTTTTGACAGTCTTGAGTTTAAGAAGTTCTGCTTCTTAATGAACTCCTCTTGTCTGATGCTCGATGATCCTCTGATGTGAGCTTCATTGAGGGTTCTTCTTATATAGTATTCTTTGCTAGCTTTTGAGCACATAAGACCCTTTTCATTTTCTGTTGCATGGCCTGCTCCCATATACAGATTAGCAGCCATGTGAGCTCCATTCTAGTTAGCTCAAAGGCTCTTCAAGGATAAGCTTGGACATATAGGAATTTTGTCAGAATTAATTCTGAACAGTCCTTGGCCTTCGGCTAGTTGAGTCTTCTTGATCAAGTCTTACCTTGAAGATTCCTTAGTGTGGTCGAATGACACCAAGTACTGCGACTTTAAATATATTTCTATTTTTGGTACCCATAATTAAATGGGTCCTGCTAGGTTAGTTTTCTATACCCCTGTTTCTCTTATTTGGATAATCATCATATTTATCACCAACAGACATATTCATGCATGCAACTATCTTAAGATAATACATTTTGAGATGCATGATGGTGAGTGTGTGTAGGATTTGACATTTAAATAACACACTCATTATCTATGATGGATGCATCATTTACTAAGTTATGTTCACAATGTTGAAGTGTTCACTGAGTGAGAATCAACTCTACGATTTAGGAGTACCTAGTTGATTCATTGAGGTGATCAGTTTCTATGAATCATCAAGAACCTCTTGCAGAACTGATCATACTCTGTGTGTTATTAAACACTTAGAACATAGGCTTGTACATACATACTGACCTACCAGCAAAGATTACTTCACATAAGGTTTATTAGGCCTGTGATGCTCTTATGACCCATTTCAGAGTTCCTTCAAGATGTCATCTTCAACCTAAAACTTGGATGGAGAGAAAGTTTATAGTCATTTGAGTTTTCATCCTCAGGTTACTTTCTCTCTTCACCTTTTTAGGTGGATTATGACTCCTTGACAGAATACTGTTATAGTTCATAAGAAGATGCAATTATGATGTATACATTTATAATAGTGAGGAACCGTACCTTTTCTTTGTCGCCACTTAAATGATCATTTATCTTAGATATACTGAGTTTAGGTATTGATGTGCATTGCTTTACATTTGTTCCTGACTGCTTATTGCTCTTGTTGGCCTTTAATCAATCAGTCGTGGTCTTGAAGATGAAGCCTGAGAATCTCAGCATCTTTAGTTCTTTTGACATCCTTTAGTTCATGAAGTTTGCATCCAGCCATTGGTTGACCAAACATATATCTGAGCAGAACTTCTTTCTTCTCTAGATGAGCATTTCTTTGTATGTATGGTCTTTTCATTTTTTAGACTGGTGGATGCTTGATTCTTTGTCATTGATGTCTCTTGAGCTTTCTCTTCTAGTCTTCAGACTACAAGATTGACTGTAGCCAAGGATTGGTCTTGTTGATGTAACAATCGAGACCATGGACCAATCTGAGCAGCTTCATGTGTATATACACATTTAACCTATACAAAATATTTCCAACATGTGAGCTCATCTACATATAGCAGGTTACTTACTACTAAACTAAGTTTAGAACACTGTTAGTGCATGGGATCAGACTCAAAGCGATTAGCTTTTGAATATAGCATGAGAACACCTTTCGATACCAATTATTAGTTCGGAGGGCACAATAGATCTAGAGGGGGGGTTGAATAGATTCTTTTTAATTTCAAATACTTTTCTGGTTTATTTTGTATTGCTCATAATTTAACATATGACAAACACAAGAATCTTTTCAAGCACAACGGAATAAGTAAAAGATCCCCTTCATTGATATATTCATAATCATACATACATTGTTCAGAGAGTTAGTTTAGTTGTAAGCAGTTAAAACATACATAGCAGTTATAGCAGTTATAGTACATAATGTAAATGACATAATGTAAAAGACACAAGGGGTTTTAAGTGGTTCAGAGACTCAAGCTCCTAATCCACTCTTTTGCTTTCAACTAGCAGGATTTCCACTAAGGAAGGCGGCACCACAATCTCTCTGATTCCTTCAAGGCCGCCAGACCTTGGGACTTGATTCACTAAGAACTCTTCAAGGCGGCGACCTTGGGACTCCTCTAGTTCCCTAGGAACTCTTCAAGCCCAGTAGGCTTGGAACTTCGTTTAGTCCCTCTAGACAAGGACCCTTCTGGCCCTGCTTTATTTAGTCCCTCCGGACAAGGACCCCTCAGGCCCTGGCTTTGTTGAGTTGTTTGTTTGTTGTTGTTGGAGTCGGTGCTGAGCTGCTAAGATGTCTTCATGCTCTAAACATCTTCTATACTTATCAGCTTGGCTTGATCACCCTTGAAGTGCAGTTGAGTGTTTGCATGATGCTCATCTTCTTCAGTTACTCAACCACTTCGGATGACCCCTTGTTGAACTGCCTTGAAGATCATTCTTCTTGGTACTTGATGGCTGCCCATGAGAGGCTTCCAAGCTGACTGTAGGCTCTTCTGTTAAGTACTTAAAAGCTTTCTCATGCTTGACACCAAGATGGCATTTGTGATCTCCCTTCTTGCTACTTGATGCCTTCTCATGATGGACTTGCTAAGATGACTGTAGGCTCTTCTCTATTGTACTTAGAGTCTTCCCATGATGGACATTAAGATGACATGATGCTCTTCTTTCTCTTGGTAGTTCAGAACACTCTTCATGTAGTAGAACTCTCACTTCTATATATTAGAACTCACACTTCTACTTCTTTCGTTGTCTGACTTCTGAGTGTTCTTGGTGGATCGTAGAGTGAGCCTTCGGACTCACTATTTCACATGGTTTAGATCACTCCACCTTCTCTCCAAACTCAGTAACTCCAGCAACCTTCGATCTTTGAAGCTCTTCTAGATTTATACTCCTTCCCAATCCTTCCGTTGGAAAGTAGCTGTTGAAGGCTATTCAAATATCTTCACAGATCTCGAGTTGAAAGAGGTAGACTGCTGATGTGACATGTCATACTTTGTCTGACATTGCAGTCTACTATTTCACCTACCCGTCAGAGTTGCCACTTTAATGTCTTGGGCATGTTGAAGACTTTATTATCTCCTTCTGATTTCTCGATCAGAGGTTGTCCTTTTTGCATCGATGCTCTCAATAAGCTTTTGTCCGAATACCATCCATCAGATTCAACCGTTATCAATGCTTCAGTCTTTGGGTGTTCGAACTCTACGATTTTGATGCACGTCTTTGAGGACTTGATCGTAGTGTCTCGTTGAGTGTTGCTTATTGACTGGTAGAGTTAACACTACGATCTCAAAGAGTGTTGATTGGATCTCCAATGTAGTACACCTCTTCCTTCTATTGTGCAGAGCTTCAATACTTCTATTTGCTTCGACTGTTCTCAAATAGTGATGGCCTAACTCCTTGCTCTGGTTCCCTCTGAATAGCAAGACACTTTAGATTTGTGGCGTGTTCAGCTCGTTTTCTCCTTGTGATCTCCCGTTCACTTATCATCAAAGGACTGACCCTACACTTAATCACTTCAGCCTTGATCTTCATAGGCTAACCAGTATCTCGGTTCACTTTCCATCAGTTCTTACTTTTTTTAGAAAACACTACGATCTCGGTTGCTTCCAAGATCGTTGTCTTCTGTTCACTTGACAGTTACTGCACTTGCTGACTTTCCTTAGTCAGTTACTGAAGTCTTCTTATGATTATCTTGTGGAAGACTTTATCTCGAATTGCTTCACAACTCAATTTTGATGCTGATTGGGTTGGTGCTTAGATCTTCTTTTAGCTTGCATGCCATTCGTTGAGTGCTCTCTGGTTCCCTTCAGGTAGGATGTATCTTTGCGGTCTGAACCGTAGGCTTCATTCCTTTGGATATTCTGGGAGTGCTCATTAGTTGGGAATCGTACTTGCTCTACGATTCTGCCTTATGCATTATGAGCACTTCTGTTTAGGTCGTAGTTCTGCACTATATGAATCATCTTTGGCTGTGCAGACACTACGATCCTGAGATCAGATCTTGACACTACGATTTTTTCCTTGTGCTTGTTGCCTTCATCTGATCTTGTTCGACTATGATCTCTGCATGTAATCAATAGACTCTATGAACTCAGAGTGTAGTCTACGATCCTTGACTTGGCTTCGGCATTGATAGACTCTACGACTCCGACTGTAGTCTACGTTTCTGACTTGGCTTTGGCAGATAATCGGTCAGCTCGTAGGCAGGCTGTCTCTACGATTCCGAACATGACTTCCTCGGCACACTACGATCCCGAGGAAGCTCTACTCGACACACTACGATCTTTCTTTGTTTCCCCTGGCAGTCTACAAACTCCGAGATCTACTATCTTGCATACTCCTATTCTGCCTCGATAGCTCTCGAGTTAACCTTGACTCTCCTGGCAGACTACGACTTCTGGTGCATTGTTCGACGATCAGACAAGCCTATCTATTACATCATAAGATCAACCTAACAAGCTTGATCTTTCTATATTTATAGTCCTTGTACATCATTTCTTTTTAAAGACTTTAGAAAGCTGTTTTGCTTATGTAGGATCAACCTAACATATTTGATCAATTCATTCGAAGTCCTTATACATATATTTCTATTATCTATCAAAGGACTTTACAACTTTTCTTAATGCAAGCATGCTTGCATATTCATTCATATATATATATATATATCATAATCAAATCATATACTAAATAGGAATATCATTCACATGTTTATTCCTGACAGTATACTTTAGAGATCCTTTATGTATCAATTTAAACTCAATCATTCAACAAGTTGTTTTTATTGTGTTATCCTTATTATACCAGTTTCAAACAGAAAAAGACTCAATTCCTAACAGGAAATCACATCAAAGCTTTAATAATCAGTGCTATACTTGTCTACCCAATTCCAATCTCATCATTGGCAAAAAAAAATGTAAATATCAAACAGTTGGACTCATGCAAGATGTACTAAATGCTATATAAACATAGTAAACTAACTACTAATTTTTCAATTTTTCAATTTTTTTTCAAGAATGCAAAAACTAAATGTAACTATACGAACTACAATGTAAATAACTAACTATATGCAATACGACACTAAAATGCCCCCAAACTTAAACTAGACATTGTCCTCAATGGCTAAGATAGGAAAAATTAAAAGAGAGGACTTCCTTGAAAATAAAGCATTTTCCTCCTTGTATGCTAAGTCTGAAGAATAGGCCAGACACATTGGAATAGATCGGGAACCACACTTGAGTTGGACTTAACTAACCTGTGAATATGATAGAAGCAAGCTTGTTAGATCCTAAGACATGCAAATTTATTAACTAATAATATAAAACCTAATAAAAACTATAAATAAAAATTAAACTTGGGTTTGCACCGCCATAAGCGCTTGATTTATAATCCTTCAGCCAGACTTTTTCTGGTCAACGCTATCCAATTCCTCTTCGAAAGTTGAGGAATCCTCCATCCATCAGTAGCAAATAATCCTTTGGGAGGTTCCCACAAGCGATGGCCATAACATCAAAGTCACCTAGCATGCTCTGACTTAGTATAATCTCCATGAAGAAGGGCAAATGATTAGGTGCTATCTCCATTGTGTTTGTGAGCATATTTGGGCATGGAAGTGTGTCAAACACAATGAGCTCTTCGTCTATCTTCTCTTTCTCTTCCCACCATGGCTTCATTGTTGCACTCACTCTTATGTCATAAAGAGCTTCGCCAACGACATGACTACCAAGTGGGAATGATTTTGCAAATCTAACTGGACCCTTGAACTTTGGCGGAGAAGGAACTTGAGGCATTAATAACACTGGCTCATCCGCGTTAGTACTCATAGTTAGTTCATCCCCACTTGTCTCCTCTTTTTCAACATCTCGTGTCTCATCCAGTTGTAGAATTGGTTCGGGCACTTCATCAATCTCGGAATCCTCGTCATAACACCAATTGTTTTGAGGACAGTTGTTCAAGGCTTTGAACATTTGATCTATCTGATTCTGAAGATTTTAAATTGACCACGCTTGATTTTGAATTGGCATCTCTTGATTAATCATCCTCTCCTCTTGGTCTGCTATGCCCTTCAATATTACATCCATTAGATTTGGCTTTTCTTCTTGTGGCAATGGAGGTGGACATGAAAATTTCGGTGTGTATGATGGATATGGAGCGTAGTATTGGTCTTCATAAGTATCGCTCCATGACGAATCCGGGTGATACCCCCAAACTTAATGATAATTAGCATATGTATAATCATTGAGGTATTCACCACCGTGGTGTCCCGACCCAAAACTAACGGTGCATTGATGACTCGGGTGATTACCAACACAATAATTGCAATTAATTGCTATCCTTCGATTACGTTGGGCTGCAATGACGTCCAACCTCCTCGAAAGTGTCTCAAGTTGCGCTGATAATGCATAAAATGCATTGAGACCATCAATCACCACTCCCCTTGGCTGAGTCGTTCTCGTATATGGCCATTGATAATTAAATTCCGCCATGTTACCTAAAAAGAAAGAAAAATAGGAAGAGAATTAAATAATAATAATAAAAAATGTTTAGATTAAGACTAATTTGATTGAAGCTAATATTGGTAAATAATTATTAAATTAATTCCCCGGCAACGACGCCAAAAACTTGTTGGGTAAAATCTAATCACGCACAATACGCAAGTATACGTGGTCAACAAGTAATAAAGTGAAAGTAGAGTATTGTTCCCACGAGGAATTGTTTAATAAAATCACCAAGTACTAACCCGTAACCAACTCAATCTTATTTAAACGAATAAATTTTAATTTATAAGTAAACTAATTCTAATTACAACTAGTTAAATTAAGATTACGGAGATTTAAGATCACAACTTCACTTATTGCTTCATTTAAGTTAACACACTTCTCATCAATTATTTTCTATCATGAATTGTTAATCAAGAACACTAAAGCAGATAAAACCATCTCTCAATGCATAATACCCATACTCACTTAAATCCACAAATGATAGAATCAAGCAAGACACCCTAATTAACTAATCCACTATATCTTTATGTGAATTACAATTAAAAAGGATTTAAAACACAAGTTCTCTATAAGATTACATATGGCGTAAATGCATATCTCTATCCTAAACACGAATCATGAATTCCATCTATGTAGAAATCACAAACACATGCTATCACGATAAGATCTAAATCAATACTTCATCTCTCGAGTTCATATAGATTATCACGGTAATTGTTAGCTAGGAAATTAAATAATTAAGTCCAAATCACAATAGGCAATCCACACAATAGAACATAATAATTGATAACGAAGCATATTAAAATAAACTACACAATAAGATCCATTGCAATCTCAAACAAAGAATTAGTTCATTATTATTGAATTAAAACTAAGAATCCACAATTGAATAATCATTAAAAGACAAAGATAGAAGAAGATGAGAAGATATAATCTTTTATCTGTAGATTAGATGCTCCCTCCTTACTCCTACTTTGAATCTTCAATGGTCTCCAAGTTGCTTCAATCTCCCAATCTCATAAGAACTAGGGTTTTGATCTAATCTACTCTAATCTAATCTAATGGAATCCTCTAAAACTAGCCTATATCTCCTCCCTTTTATGTCTCTCATCATGTATTTATAGTTCTAATGGACACCCAAGCAAGTTAGGTAATTAAGAATCCTATTCTAGCTCAAATTGGACATCAAATGACCCAAATCAGTTGTTTCCTCGCCTCTGAGTGCGCCTCAACAGCTGCGGGCCAAACTTTTCGGTGGACTAAGCGCGCTCCACGCGCTATCATGGATTCATTTATAGCGCGGTCCGCGCTATGATATTTTCTACTGTGACGTCCTTTGGTAAAACAGGCATAACGTTTGATCCGTTAGGAGTTAAGGGGCCTTCCACCTATCAAATCGAAGATATCAACGAGATCTACAACTTTCTTTCTTGAACAATCGACCGATTTGGGCTGGAACAAGGCGGAAATTGAGCTTGAAGTAGATGCTGTGTAAATGGCAAGCATGACAACTCTTAGCTTTGATCTTGTTGATAAAAAGACCATAACTCTCGCATTCGAACTTCGATTGGGACGATTCAAGATGTTCCGGAAGGCTAAGAAGAAGCTCTACAGTATTATCCAAGTTCCAAGCCAAGAACATTTATCCAACTTGGTGTTAAAAGTCCTTCAATCTTCCCTCCTGTCATTTGTTTGCGTATTTTGGTCCAAAAGATGTCCGAATTGCTTTCCCTTGCTTCTTCATGCCAATGTTATGTCATAGCCTACAAAATAACATAAAATGTATGAAAAGTAACTAAGAAACATAGGTTTAAACAACTAATTCAAGTAATAGATACCGGATAAGTAGGTATAAAACCTACTTATCAAATTTTCAGTACCAGATGGAACAACTCATCACCACTTCAACCCATGGTCCTCAATACATGGATTCCAAAACTGAGACAGATAATTCAGGGGTAGTGGAATTGTTTTCCAAATTCGTAGCATCAAATAAGGAGAGGAGGATTAATCAAGAGCGGTCAATTTAGAATCTTCAGAATAAGATAGATCAAATGTTCAAAGCCTTGAACAACTGTCCTCAATATAATTGGTGTTATGACTTGGATTAAAGATTGACGAAGTGCGAAACCAAATCTACTACTGGGTGAGACACGAGATGTTGAAAAAGAGGAGACAAGTGGGGATAATGAAAATAAGGTCGGTGAAGAACTAACTATGAGTATCAACGAGGATGTGCCGATGTTATTAGTGCCCCAAGTTCCTTCTCCGCCAAAGATCAAGGGTCCAATTAGATTTCCAAAACAGTGCCCGCTTGGTAGTTATGTCGTCGGCAAGGCTCTTTATGCCATGAGAGCTAGTACAAATGTAAAGCCATGGTGGGATGAGGAGGAGGAGAAGATAGAAGAAGAGCCCGTTGTGCTTGCCAAGCCTCAAAGCCCCAATCGAATCATAGGCTCAACGGACGGAAAAACACCTAGTTATTCAACATTATCAATTTGGCACTTATTTAAACAAAGCATGCTAGGTGACTTTAATTCGATAGCCATCACAAATAGGAACCTGCCAAAAGTTACATTATTTTCGATGGATGGAGGGTTCCTCATTTATTGAAGAGGAATTGGATAGTGTTGACCAGACAAAGTCAGGCTGAAAGACTGTAATTCAAGCGCTAACTGGGAGGCAACCCATGAATTTTTATATTTATATGCTTTACTAGTTTATTTAGTAGATAGGAATTAACTTGCGTATTAAGTTTTCTTACTAATCCAAAGTGCTATTCTAATTCATGTTATCTCTCTTCATTGCAGGTATTGGAGGTTCAATGGACAGGTAAAAGATTATGAAAAGGTTATTCAAGTCAAATTCAAGTGTGGTGCCCAATTTATTCCATGTGCCTAACCTATTCTCCAAACTGAGCGGACAAGGAATATGATTGCTATATTTTCAGGGAAGTTCTCTGCTTTACTTTTTTCTATTTCAGCCATTGAGGACAATGTCTAGTTTAAGTTTGGGGGACATTTTAGTGTCTTATTGCATATAGTTAGTTATTTACATTGTAGTTCGTATAGTTACATTTAGTTTTTGCATTCAGTTCTTGAAATAAAAAAAATTGAAAAACTGAAAAACTAGTATTTAGTTTACTATGTTTATATAGCATTTAGTACATCTTGCATGAGTCCAGCTGTTTGATATTTACAGTTTGTTTTGGCCAATGATGAGATTAGAATTGGGTAGACAATTATAGTACTATTAGAGCTTTGATGTGATTCCTTGTTATAAATTGAGTCTTTTTCTGTTTGAAACTGGTATAATAGGGATACCACAGTAAAAACAACTTGTTGATTGATTGAGTTTAAATTGATACATAATGGGACTCTAAAGGATAATGCTAGTTTGAATGAAAAAATGACAAGAATAAGTAGTGATGGCTACAGTTAGATAAGAACCTAAGTTTGGGAGAATATTTGGGGTATATAAGTTTTAAAAAAAAGTATGAATAAACACCGTGGCGTGCTTGTCTAGTTTTGTGGCCTTTGTTACTTGAGTAAGTAAGCCTGAAGAGTTTGTCTTTACACCTAGCACCCTAAGGTCTTAATGGTCTGGGAGTCGTTGGTCGAAAGCTCGTTAAGGTAGCATTGAAAAGCCTAAGGGAATAAGACATTTCATAGCTATGTGTATATAAACCAAAAGAAAAAAATGAATAAAATGGGAAATAAGAGCAAAATGCCCCCGTAGATGAAAACACATTACTCTGTCACACTTGAATACACATTAAAAGATAAGAATAAGATTAGAGTGAAGAATTAGTTCATTTATTCTTATCTTTTAATGTGTATTCAAGTGTGGATTCTTAGTTTTAATTCAATGAACTAATTCTTTGTTTGAGATTACAATGGATCTTATTGTGTAGTTTATTTTAATATGCTTCGCTATATAATATTATGTTCTATTGTGAGGATTGTCTATTGTGATTTGGACTTAATTGTTTAATTGATTGGCCATCAATTACCGTGATAATCTATATGAAATCGGAAGAGGAGTATAGATTTAGATCTGATCATGATATCATGTGTTTGTGATTTCTGCATAGATGGAATTCATGATTCGTGTTTAGGATAGAGATATGCCTTTACACCATTAGTAATTTTATAGAGAACTTGTGCTTTAAATCCTTTTTAATTGTAATTCACATAGAGATATAATTAGTTAATTAGGGTGTCTTGCTTTTATCATATGTGGATTTAAGTGAGTATTATTATGCATCGAGAGGTGGTTTTATCTTCTTTAGTGTTCTTGATTAACAATTAGTATAATTATGAGAAATGTGTTAGCTTGAAGCAATAAGTGAATTATAATTTTAAATCTATAATCTTAATTTAATTAGTGGAATTTAATAGTAGTTTAATTATATAATTTGAAATTCATTCGTTTAAATAAGATTGAGTTGATTATAGGTTAGTACTTGGTGATTTTTATTAAACAATTCCTCGTGGGAATGATACTCTACTTTTTATTACTTGTTGACTTTAGTGTTGTCGTTTAGATTTTACCCACATCTTCGCGAGACACTCAAAATTTTATATATCATAACATTGAGGACTATTAATGTTTTAAGAGGACCACGAAGACAATCCAATCTATTCAAATAGAAGTTCAACATCAACCCCGGAATACTGTGAAGTATATAATATAACCCGGCGTAATCTATCTCACCTTAAGAAGATCGATTAATCTTAACCCCGGGGTATCTAGTCTGATCCTAACCATGGGAATAGCCACCAACCTTGGTGATAACCCCGAGTGCGATTAATGATTGTTTCAAATAATTTCTAATCTCGGCGCTCAAATTCATTACTGACCGGAGATAACTTAAAGGAGAGGGCACACCTCAAAGATGACAATGAGGACCTTAACAATCTGAAGTCAATCTCGGTGAGCTCTCGAGCAACGTCTGCTTTATCAACCCAATCCGTGATAACACAACATCGTCATCTCGCCAACCGATGCTGCCATGTAATAGCCGTGAATTTTAAGTCACCATGTATGTATGTACATTTTTTTACTTTGTGTTATATATGGATACATACATTTATGGATTTCATTAAAATGAAAGCCTTGTGACCTAATTATACATTAGGTAAGGATATTAAATAACCTAAGGGTTATGGTAACACGAAAAAGTTAGTAGTTTATATATACTAACTTAAGGTAAAACTAAACTTAGTTTTCAAGTGACTAATAATTTTAAACCTAATTCTTGTAAATCTAATTAGGTTATGAGATAAAATCATATGTATAAGTAATTAAACTTCATATGATTGGAGATGAAAGCCCTAAATTATCAAATTGGGTAACATTATTAAAATTGTTGGACTATGTTTTTATCTAGCCCAAATCAATTAAAAGAAAAGCCCAAGGAAAATAAAATGTAATCCAATACTTAGCCCACTTGATTGGGGGTATTCTAGACATTTGATTAATCAAAATTGGGCATTTAAAATAAAAGCTAAATGGTGGATATTATGAGGATCCTAAGTGGATTAATTAATCTAGCTTGTCCATTAGTAGACATGATTAAACATAAGGACAATGTTGTAAGGCTCCCATTGGTTTGCCACTCCATTATGCACATTTAATCATGTTTAACCTAAGGTAAGTAATAATACAAAGTGTTTTACCTAATGGGCAACAAAATGATTGTGGGAGAATTAATAATGAATTGCCCATTACATTTTGAATGCACATCTCATTCTTCCAACACTTCATTCAGTATTCCAACATTTCATTTTCTCTCCATCTTCTTCATCTTCTTCTTCTATCTCTTGCTCCCAAGCTAGCCAACTTCAAAGAGAGAAAAGAAAGAGAGAATTTCATCCATAGAAAGAAAAAATATAGGAGTGCTAGTTGTTTATGCCCCTAAGTTTATTAGTTACTTTGGAAAATCAAGGAAGGTAGCCACTAAGTCAAGGTATAATGTACCTTCATCTTCTTCTCTTACCTTGTTTTGATAGCTTGAGTTTTGATGGGGTTATTACAACTACTCAAGATACACTAGTTATACATACCATCATGCATGGAACTAAGTATCTTGAGTGTTGGATCTAAGGCTTAGAGGAAGAAAATGAGCATATGTTATCCAAGGGTGAAAACTCTTGTTTTTCTTCCACTAAATCTTGTGTAACTCAAGTTCTACAACTTGGAATTATGATCCGTCGAAGGGGGGGTGCTAGATACATGAGTTATCTAGTAAACCCAAGTGGTAGATCACAAATCTAGTAAGTTTTGAAACCTTTAAGATTATTTTTCCCAAAACAGTCCACTTTATATGCTAAAGCTTTGAAACTCTAAATCAGCTACTGACTTGTTTTTCATGAGGCTGTTTCGGTCAGTTCCTTGTCTTGTAAAAATCAGGAAAAATATTACAGAGGTACCTTATGAAGTTATCTACGGCGTAGGAGGAAAAGAAACGGACACGCTTTGAGTTATATATTGTGCGTAATGACTATTTCCGAAGGACTCCATAAATATTATCCTACGAATATCTCACTGTGTATACACTGGAAAATTCCAAAATTTTACAGTCGCTTCATATATGTTAAGAGAGCATACCCTGAAAATTTCAGATGTTTCTGAGTAAAACTCAATTTATGAAAAATAGAGCAAGATCCGAGTGTTTTGGACACTCTAAAAATAGTAAATCATTTTCTAAAATTCTAGAAAAATTAGAGGATCATTGTTGGTTCATATTCTGTTAAAATACAGAAGCTGAGAATTTTTGGAATTAGTTTGCTATTTTTCCTAAAAATGATTAGGTTATGAATAAAATGAAATAAATAGTTAAATGATGCCTTTAATGAGAAAAATATGATTTTTATGCTTGAATGCTCATAATATATTATATCATGACTATCTTAGAGAATTTTGGTAATTTATAATAATAAATATTACTTATGACCTTTTACGGATATTAAATAAGATGTTATTAAAGGATGAACAATTAGAATAAATTGTTTATTAATTTAATAAATCATTGGAATATTATTATAATACTAATAATATTATAATATGATGTTGTTATGTAAATAAAAATATTAGATTAGAGTATTATTATTAAATAATAATATTCGAGATTAAATAAAATATTATTAAATGATTAATAATATTAGTAAGTGAATAAAATATTATTAAATGATTAATAATATTAGTAAGTGAATAAAATATTATTAAATGATTAATAATATTAGTAAAGGGATAAAATATTATTAAATAATTAATAATATTAGTAAGTGAATAAAATGTTGGTAAATGATTTAAAGTATTATTAGTGAACCAATAATACTAGAAGGTGAATTAATATTATCTAAGTTAATAATATTATGTGAATTAAAGGTAGTGCGTTAATTAATAATAACACTATCTAGGCATGATAATGTTTATAAGAACTTATTGTAATGTATGATATCTATGTGATTACATAATCGATGTTATGCATTGACTAATTGAAAGACTAATTATAGGTCTCTCAAAGGAAGATAATTTAACTACATAGTGGATAGAAATTTATTTACGTGAAATTGTAACCTCTGATCGAGGCAAGTTTCCTAACTCAACTTGAGTTATTATTTTCAAAGCATATTAGTGAATAATTATTGATAATTATTCACGTCTTTATTGATTATTGAAATTCGCACTTTGTGCGATTGAATTCCGTTTCTACTTGCCATTGAATGTGTATTAAATTAAAGTTCTTCATTTATGAACTGCTTATGGGATAGATCTATGCTAATTGTATCGACTAGATCAAGCATGTCTAAATTTGTTAAATCAAATGGATTTTAAATAACCTGTTCTTATTAATTGATATGGTAAGAACTCTTGACTGAGAAATGAACAAATTTGATTAAGGCATGATATCAATGTCGGATTATTAAGTGTTTATGCATAAATCACGGGGTATGAAAGGCTGATCCCCTTGAATACTAAAATTTTTTAAAAGGTCCAGTTTAAATCACTGAGCACCTTGGCAAATGTTCATGGTTATTCAAAACCACTCAGTTCATGTTATTCAATTATCGAATATTCAATTGTTGATTATTAATTCATGTTCCTTCACAATCTTATATTATTGTTGAACATTGAAGGCAATATTTCTTTCTAAGTCATGATATATATCCTTTGTCTTTATAAACTTGTGAAGCAAATTAGTTGCTTACTCTTGCTATATCATGACCTCTATTTTCGATTTAAGCTCAAGGATCTAATCACGAAGGACAAGGGCAAGGGCAAGATCCGGGGAGTAATTTTAGAATGAATGTTAAATTAGTTATTATCTAATGGAATTTCTTGAGTAAACTATTTGTATTATAAATGGTGTATTTAAAGTTAAGGTTAGAGAGACCTTGGGACCATGTTTTGAGACTTTTGTATAATAAACAATGTATGTTTATTATTTCGAAATAGTTATAGAATGCTTATGATGATGATAGGATCGTGAGCACTGAATCTGAGGTTAGAGAACCTAGATTTGGGGGCGTCACAGGTTGGTATCAAAGCTGTAGGTTATAAACATTAGAAATGCGAAACCTAGGTTATAACCTTAGTAGAAAACTCTTACGGAGTATGTTAGGAGATGGATTGTGGAAATTCATCGAGTATGTGTTGTACTTAATAAAATATTATTTCATTTCATCAATGGATATATTTTATTGTAGTACTGATGTTGTATCCTTGTTTTATAGGATGCCAGGTGATAGTTAGGGGAGCCATTCTGTAGACCAGGAGGAGGTCGTCCCAGAGGAGGTGTCGGACACCTCGAAGGATGTGATGATTAGTAACAATTGTAGAAAAAACCATGCTCGTGGAGCAAAAGGATTTTTGCAAATGGAGGCGAGAGAATATGAACCATCAACACACGGAGCAAAGCCATATAAGGATGTTTCGCTTATCGAATGCATGATGGACCTAGCAGAGATATCTGAGTCCAAATTAGAAGCGAGGAGAAAGCAAAGTTCGCAGATATTGAGAGTAGAGCATCCTGCGATCTGAGTGAGTTTAGACGTAGAGATTGCGAACAAGAATCTGGTGGAAGAAGCATTTCATAAGTCGGCCAAATAGGTGGACCTATTAGAGATGGCACTGGATGCCATGAAGGTCAGAGTGGAGACTTTAGGACTGGCATTAGACGCTGCGTATGAGGGCCAGCGGAGTGGGGCTAGGAGGGTCCACTCTGAGATAGGAGAGTCTAGTCGATCCGATTCGACGTGAGTTCGGAGTAGTTGCTTCCCTAGAGCTGTCTGCGGTGACTGGCGGGGCCACCAAGTGGTGATGATGTGATGGCCGGTTGTAAAATAGATGCATTAGTACCTTTCTTGTTGTGTAATAAGGTTTTATGTTGAACCTCAACAGGTGTGAGGTAGTAAATGGTTAGGTACTTTCCCTAATTGTGTTTGTAGGGAGGTATCATTATGAGTTAATCCCATCTTTTGTGTTAAAATGGGATAGTAGCATTTATAAAATATACCGTATTAATCGTGTAAGTCACTTGAAGATTGGTGTATGAATATAAATGCATTATTATTATGATATGTGTTAGAAAATTTTAAATAGTAAATTTTCTATTTAATGTTATGTGAATTGATAGGTGATTTGGAAAATGTTCTTTAAAACAAACTTAACTCACTAAGCGGGGAGAAAGACTTCCAAATCTCGGTAACTTAAAACTCTCACATAATGATCATCGATTGTTTAAATAAATAGCGTATTACATACTAAGTAATCATATGATAATAAATCCGAAAGTAACGTGTTAGAATTTTTGTTTCACTAGATAATGGCGCAGCAGACGTGGACTCGAGGAACCAAGATATTGAAGAGTCGATTAATAATGCAAATGGATCTCAACAAAACCCAATGCAAGATTTTATTAACATGATGGTTGAAGCCATGAGGAATCAAGCTCAACTCGCAGGAAATCAAATGTGGCACCTAAATAGTAAACTTTAAGGACTTCAAGGCGTGGGACCGCCAGAGTTCAGAGGAACAATGTAGACCCGATAGAAGCCCAAATGTGGGTAAAGGAGATTGAGAAGGCCTTCGTTATTGCTAGAGTAGCAGAAGAAGAGAAGATAATTTTTTCTACCTACTTAATGAAGGGGGAGGCTAGCTATTGGTGGGATGCCAACCAGAACAAAGCCGGAAGTGGAATCGTGACTTGGGAAGCATTCAAGAAGTTGTTCTTTGAGAAGTACTTCCCCGAGAGTGTTCAAGCAAGAATGGAGATCAAGTTCTTGGAACTGAAACAGAGAATATGTCGATGATCGGTAGTATCTTGCGAAATTCAATGAATTGGCGATTCGCTCCACATCGTGGACACAGAGGCGAGGAAAACGAGAAGGTTTGAAAATGGACTAAAGCCGTGGATTTATAGTAAGGTAGCGGTTTTACAAATCACATCATTCTCAACTCTTGTTGGAAAAAGCTCTTATAGCGAAGGAGGAAGCGGGCTGGTCTCAAGATACAATCGGGAGAAGAACAAGAAGAAATCGAAGGTGGGAATCAAAATGTCGCGATGGCGGTGGCAAAATAAGAAGCGGAAATGGAGCAGGTGGGGTAGTAATCTGGAGATGCGCAAGAAGGCATGCAACAAAAGAAGTCGGTGTGTGGAGAATCAGTGGAAAGGGTCACTCGGAGTGCTTGAAAGGAAAAAATGATATGTTATACATGTGGGCAAGAAGGGCATACCTCACCCAATTGTACTAAGGTGAAGAAAGGAGGTTGCTTTAATTGTGGTGAAGTGGGACATCGGATCAAGGATTGCCCAAGAAGAAAAGCATGGATGGCGGAAATGGTAACAGGCAATAACACAAAGACAACCAAATGGAGGACCAATTGACCAAAGCAGCCAACAAAGACGTAGGACATTCAATATGATACACGCAAGATGCAGCATCCAGGAGGGGTGTCGGTATAATTCCGATCAATGATATAAATGCCTATGTGTTATTCATTCGGGAGCTTCATGTTCTTTTTGTATCGATGAATTTGCTCAAAGATTAAGTTTACCTCATGAACTATTAGAACACCCAATGAATGTAGAAGTAGCAAACAAAGAAATTATCCACATAGACTACATCTATAGGAACTGTTGTAAGCTAATGTAAGAGGTTTTAAGCTTAACGTGGATTTGATACCGATTAAATCTTGGAGAGTTTGATGTAATCCTTGGGATGGATTGGTTATCAAGTCATGGAGCGATCATCGATTTGTAAGAAAAGTGCGTATACCTAAAGACTCGAATAAGTCAAAGGTGGTATTTTATGGCGAGAAAATCGCCAAGACAATCTTGTTGTCTGACGCGATGATCAAGCAAGGAAGTTGCTTAGGAAGGGTTGTATAGGTTATTTGGCTCACGTTGTGGATACCCGCAGAATCGAGGGTGAACTGGGTCAAATACCTATTGTAAGGGAATTCGTTGACGTTTTCCCAGATGAAATTCCGGGATTGCCACCAGATAGAGAGATAGAGTTTGTTATCGATTTGGCACCAGGGACATCACCGGTATCCAAAGCGCCGTATCGTATGGCTCCTGTAGAAATGAAGGAACTGATGGTTCAACTACAAGAGTTGTTAGATAAGGGATACATTCGACCAAGCGTATCACCATGGGGAGCACCAGTCTTATTCGTAAAGAAGAAGGATGGGTCATTAAGACTTTGTATCGACTACCGAGAGTTAAACAAGGTCACCATTAAGAATAAATACCCATTGCCCAGGATCGACGATTTGTTTGATCAGTTGAAGGGGGCAAAATACTTTTCAAAATTGACTTGAGGATGGTTATCACCAACCGAAGGTGAGACATGAGGATATTCCAAAGACTGGCATTCGAACTCGGTATGGACACTTTGAGTTTCTGGTAATGTCTTTTGGGTTAACTAATGCACCAGCAGCATTCATGGATTTGATGAACAGAGTGTTTAAGCAGTATTTGGATAAGTTTGTTGTCGTGTTCATCGACGACATTCTGGTATATTCCGAGACAGAGGAAGATCACGATGAACATCTAAGGAAAGTGTTGGAGACGTTAAGGAGGAGAAGTTGTATGCAAAGTTCTCCAAGTGTGAATTTTGGTTGCGAGAGTGCAATTTTTGGGTCACGTTATCGACAAAGATGGTGTTTGGTAGATCGAAAGAAAAGTAGAAGCGGTTATCAATCGGGAGCGACCAAAAGATACCGGCGCGAAATTAGGAGTTTCTTGGGATTAGCATGATACTATCGAAGATTCATCCAAGATTTTTCAAAGGTAGCATCGCCATTGACCAACCTTACTAGAAAGGCGGTGAAGTTCGTTTGGGCGGAAAAAATGTGAACAGAGTTTCATGGAATTGAAGAAGAGGCTCGATCCAAGCACCTTTGTGTTGGCTTTACTTAGGACAACACGGAGGATTTGTAGTGTATAGTGATGCGTCACACAAGGGTCTTGGTACGTATCTTGATCAAAGCATGGCAAGGTCATTGCAGTATGCTTCACGTCCGACTAAAGGACTATGAGAAGGGTTATCCGACTCATGACCGGAGGAGTTAGCAATGATGTTTTTGCCTTTAAAATTTGGAGGCACTATTTGTATGGAGAGAAGTGTGAGATATATACGGATCATAAGAGTCTAAAGTATATCTTCACCCGTAAGAGTTATATATGAGGCGGTGTATACCGATGGCTAGAATTGATCAAGGATTATGATTGTGAGATTTTGTACCATCCAAGCAAAGCAAATGTAGTGGTGATGCCTGGAAAGAAAAAGGCGCAGAGAAGTTATTGAAGTTAACCATTCAAGAGGAATTGGTGAAGGATTTGAACGACTTGACTTAGAGGTTAAGTATCCGATGGAGGTCAATGAGAAATTATTTATTGTGGCAAATGAGCCCTACTTTATTAGATAAGGTTAAAGAGGATCAAGAGAAGGATTTAAGATCATGACAAAGATCAAGAAGCGGTTAGAATGAAGGGGATGAATTGAAATACAAGATTGATGGCACCGGGATCGCTAAGATTTGAAGGACGAATTTGGGTGCAGATTAATACCGAACTAAGAGAAGAGATTCAGAAGAAACACATAATACGAGGTACTCGATACACCCAGGAAGCACAAAATGTATCAAGACTTACGCCAACACTTTTGGTGGCCAAACATGAAGAGAGATGTTGCGAGAATGTGTCGAGAAATGTCTAACTTGTCGAGAGAGTCAAGGCGAACATCAACGACCGAAAGTGGACTATTACAGCTTTTAGAGATTCCAGAGTGGAAATGGGAGCACATCACGATGGATTTTGTGGTGGGACTTCCAGCAACGCAAAAGGGACACGATGCCATATGGGTGATCGTAGATCGTCTTACTAAGTCGGCTCACTTTTGCCGATCAAGATCGTATAGTCCGGACCAAATTAGCCAAACTATACATCAAAGAAATTATATCGAGACATGGCGTACAATTATCTATTGTGGGATAGGGATCCGCGTTTCACGTCCAAACTTCTAGAAGAGTCTTCAAGAAAGAATGGGGACGCAGCCTACACGGATGAGCACCAGCGTATCATCCGTGAAATCATGGGCAAAGTGAGAGAAGAACGATTCAAACACTTGAAGACATGATCGAGCTTGTGTGATGGACTTCAAGGGTAGTTGGGAGGATCATCTTCCATTGGTAGAGTTCGCATACAACAATAGCTACCACGCCAGCATCGGAATGCCGCCGTACGAAGCACTGTATGGGAGGAAATGTAGAACGCCCGTATGCTGGGATGAAGTGGGTGAACGTCAACTGTTGGGACCAGAACTGGTGCAGCAGACCGTAGAGACCATTAAGGTGATTAGAGCCCGACTGGTAGCAGCTCAAGATCGCTGTAAGAAGTATCTGAGACTTACATCGCCGTGAGCGAGATTTTGAGGTGGGAAGCCATGCATTTTTGAAAGTATCTCCTTGGAAAGGAAAGATAAGGTTTGGAAAGAAAGGTAAGCTGAGTCCGAGATTTATTGGACCTTTTGAGATCTTGAAGAAGATAGGAAAAGTGGCGTGATGAGGTAGCTCTACCTCCTGAATCGAACATATTCATAATGTGTTTCATGTGTCAGTGCTACGACCATATAAGCCTGATTACAAGCATGTGATATCGTACGAGCCAATTCAGGTCGAAAAAGATTTATCGTACGAGGAAATTCCAGTCGAAGTTTTAGATAGAAAGGAACAGAAATTGCGAAATAAGGTTATACATTCTATAAAAGTTCTTTGGAGGAACCACAATGCTGAAGAAGCTACGTGGGAACTTGAAGAAAGGATAAGAGAAAATTACCCACACCTTTTTGAGTAACCTTATATGTAATTCCGGGGACAGAATTCTTATAAGGGGGGGAGGATGTAATAACCGTGAATTTTAAGTCACCACGTATGTATGTACATTTTGTTTTACTTTGTGTTATATATGGATACATACATTTATGGATTTTATTAAAAATGAAAGCCTTGTGACCTAATTATACATTAGGTAAGGATATTAAATAACCTAAGGGTTATGGTAACACGAAAAAGTTAGTATTTTATATGTATACTAACTTAAGTGGGTAAACTTAGTATTTCAAGTGACTAATAATTTTAAACCTAATTCTTGTAAATCTAATTAGGTTATGAGATAAAATCATATGTATAAGTAATTAAACTTCATATGATTGGAGATGAAAGCCCTAAATTATCAAATTGGGTAACATTATTAAAATTGTTGGACTATGTTTTTATCTAGCCCAAATCAATTAAAAGAAAAGCCCAAGGAAAATAAAATGTAATCCAATACTTAGCCCACTTGATTGGGGGTATTCTAGACATTTGATTAATCAAAATTGGGCATTTAAAATAAAAGCTAAATGGTGGATATTATGAGGATCCTAAGTGGATTAATTAATCTAGCTTGTCCATTAGTAGACATGATTAAACATAAGGACAATGTTGTAAGGCTCCCATTGGTTGCCACTCCATTATGCACATTTAATCATGTTTAACCTAAGGTAAGTAATAATACAAAGTGTTTTACCTAATGGGAAACAAAATGATTGTGGGAGAATTAATAATGAATTGCCCATTACATTTTGAATGCACATCTCATTCTTCCAACACTTCATTCGTATTCCAACATTTCATTTTCTCTCCATCTTCTTCATCTTCTTCTTCTATCTCTTGCTCCCAAGCTAGCCAACTTCAAAGAGAGAAAAGAAAGAGAGAATTTCATCCATAGAAAGAAAAAAAATATAGGAGTGCTAGTTGTTTATGCCCCATAAGTTTATTAGTTACTTTGGAAAATCAAGGAAGGTAGCCACTAAGTCAAGGTATAATGTACCTTCATCTTCTTCTCTTACCTTGTTTTGATAGCTTGAGTTTTGATGGGGTTATTACAACTACCATCATGCATGGAACTAAGTATCTTGAGTGTTGGATCTAAGGCTTAGAGGAAGAAAATGAGCATATGTTATCCAAGGGTGAAAACTCTTGTTTTTCTTCCACTAAATCTTGTGTAACTCAAGTTCTACAACTTGGAATTATGATCCGTCGAAGGGGGTGCTAGATACATGAGTTATCTAGTAAACCCAAGTGGTAGATCACAAATCTAGTAAGTTTTGAAACCTTTAAGATTATTTTTTTTTCCCAAAACAGTCCACTTTATATGCTAAAGCTTTGAAACTCTAAATCAGCTACTGACTTGTTTTTCATGAGGCTGTTTCGGTCAGTTCCTTGTCTTGTAAAAATCAGGAAAAATATTACAGAGGTACCTTATGAAGTTATCTACGCGTAGGAAAAAGAACGGACACGTTTCGAGTTATATATTGTGCGTAATGACTATTTCCGTAAAGGACTCCATAAATATTATCCTACGAATATCTCACTGTGTATACACTGGAAAATTCCAAAATTTTTACAGTCGCTTCATATATGTTAAGAGAGCATACCCTGAAAATTTCAGATGTTTCTGAGTAAAACTCAATTTATGAAAAATAGAGCAAGATCCGAGTGTTTTGGACACTCTAAAAATAGTAAATCATTTTCTAAAATTCTAGAAAAATTAGAGGATCATTGTTGGTTCATATTCTGTTAAAATACAGAAGCTGAGAATTTTTGGAATTAGTTTGCTATTTTTCCTAAAAATGATTAGGTTATGAATAAAATGAAATAAATAGTTAAATGATGCCTTTAATGAGAAAAATATGATTTTTATGCTTGAATGCTCATAATATATTATATCATGACTATCTTAGAGAATTTTGGTAATTTATAATAATAAATATTACTTATGACCTTTTACGGATATTAAATAAGATGTTATTAAAGGATGAACAATTAGAATAAATTGTTTATTAATTTAATAAATCATTGAATATTATTATAATACTAATAATATTATAATATGATGTTGTTGTGTAAATAAAAATATTAGATTAGAGTATTATTATTAAATAATAATATTCGAGATTAAATAAAATATTATTAAATGATTAATAATATTAGTAAGTGAATAAAATATTATTAAATGATTAATAATATTAGTAAGTGAATAAAATATTATTAAATGATTAATAATATTAGTAAAGGGATAAAATATTATTAAATGATTAATAATATTAGTAAGTGAATAAAATGTTGGTAAATGATTTAAAGTATTATTAGTGAACCAATAATACTAGAAGGTGAATTAATATTATCTAAGTTAATAATATTATGTGAATTAAAAGTAGTCGTTAATTAATAATAACACTATCTAGGCATGATAATGTTTATAAAAACTTATTGTAATGTATGATATCTATGTGATTACATAATCTGATGTTATGCATTGACTAATTGAAAGACTAATTATAGGTCTCTCGAAGGAAGATAATTTAACTACATAGTGGATAGAAATTTATTTCAGAGTTTGTAACTCTCTGATCGAGGCAAGTTTCCTAACTCAACTTGAGTTATTATTTTAAAAGCATATTAGTGAATAATTATTGATGATTATTCACGTCTTTATTGATTATTGAAATTAGCACTTTGTGCAATTGAATTCGCTTCTACTTCCATTGAATCGCGGAATTAAATTAAAGTTCTTCATTTATGAACTTTGTTTATGGGATAGATCTATGCTAATTGTATCGTACTAGATCAAGCATGTCTAAATTTGTTAAATCAAATGGATTTTAAATAATCGTTTTATTAATTGATATGGTAAGAACTCTTGATCGAGAAATGAACAAATTTGATTAAGGCATGATATCAATGTTGGATTATTAAGTGTTTATGCATAAATCACGGGTATGAAAGGTCGATCCCTTGAATACCAAAACTTTTTAAAAGGTCCATTTAAATCATCGAGCACCTTGGCAAATGTTCATGGTTATTCAAAACCACTCGGTTCATGTTATTCAATTATCGAATATTCAATTGTTGATTATTAATTCATGTTCCTTCACAATCTTATATTATTGTTGAACATTGAAGGCAATATTTCTTTCTAAGTCATGATATATATCCTTTGTCTTTATAAACTTGTGAAGCAAATTAGTTGCTTACTCTTGCTATATCATGACCTCTATTTTCAGTTAAGCCCGAAGGATCTAATGCGAAGGACAAGGGCAAGGGCAAGATCCAGGAGTAATTTTAGAATGAATGTTAAATTAGTTATTATCTAATGGAATTTCTTGAGTAAACTATTTGTATTATAAATGGTGTATTTAAAGTTAAGGTTAGAGAGACCTTGGGACCATGTTTTGAGACTTTTGTATAATGAACAATGTATGTTTATTATTTTGAAATAGTTATAGAATACTTATGATGATGATAGGATCGTGAGCACTGAATCTGAGGTTAGAGAACCTGGATTTGGAGGCGTCACACACGCCACATCGTCTCGACATTTCATACACATCTCTATGGAACGATGTCCCAAAAGAATCAAGGATAATCAATCCCGAGTGACTATTGTGCGGGGTAACAGATAGAATTTGAAGCTTGAAGACCGGAGGGCTCGTCCCATCTTCAATGACTTCGTACAAAATCTAATCCTATGCCATTGTACAACTCTTGACAACGGCGGTCCGAAATAGGTCCTGTATACCTCAATCGAATGCCCGGATTACACTTCTAAAAGTTCAAGCAGACATTACAGTGCCCGAGTGCACGTACTACGAGACGACCCGACTCGAGAAACTCGGGCCCACCCGGGTTCCTCTGGTACACCTTCATCTCAGCCGCAGGTACACCTGTGGCTCCACCCTCTATAAATAGAGGGCTTGGGGTGGCCATTTTGCAAGAGAAAGCCATGAGGAAGCCACCTTGAATTTGCTCGCACTCACCCCATACAAGGTACTTTCTCATTTTAAACACCTGCGAGCTCATATATAGCTACTTTTGTACCTACAAAAGCCAGTGTTTAACCACTTTAAAGATATATAAGTCTTCTTTGGCAGTCAACTGTAAGCCTTCTCACACACTTTAAAGCCTTTCTCTTCATCGCTGCACACACCCTTCTTCACGTTGAGAGTCGTGTTGCGCGCATTTTCTCGGACTTCGGTCCGTGGTTTTATTTTAGTTTATATATATATATATATATATTTTTTTGTCCCACCTGGAGTTTACTTCGTGGTGGTTGATCGCTTTTACAGCTTTCTTTACGTTTCGTCCTGCCTAGAGTTTACTTCGTGACAGTTGATTGCTTTGTACAGCTTTATTTACATGTCATCCCTCCTGGAGTTTCCTCCGTGGTGGTTGATAGCTTTACAACTTTATTTACGTTTCGTCCCGCTTGGAGTTTCCTCCGTGGCGGTTGATAGCTTTTACAGCTTTATTGACATTTCTGATCCCCCATGGAGGTGCTTCATGGTTGGTGATCCTGTCTGTATATATATATTTATAGCTTTTATATATATATCTGCTTACTTCTTTCATACAAATTGCGGTATCTTGTGCGCCTAGGAATCATGTGATCACAGATTCAGCCCATTGGATCTAGATTCGGTTCCCGTGATGGACATTTTCACTTATGGCGACTTGTAAATTATTTTACTTGTGTTTGAATTTCCTCAAAGATTATTTTGTACATTATTTTAAATTTGGATGCCTCGCATCTGTAAAATAAAATCAATCAAGCTGAACACTTAATAAAATGGGAGTGTAAAAGGTCTCAATTACTATTGAGCATCAGGGTTTAAAAAACCTCAAACCCATACTCTATAAGTTTTGAACAACATATACGACATGTATTTTGATGATATGGACTCATATAATACATAGAGAAAGACATTAAAACAACATCTTAACATATATATGTACATAATCCATACTCCTTCCAATTTACAGAGACTTTACAGTAAACTTGAAAGCCATTTTTAAAAATTTAAACAACGTAACTTTAAAATTTGGGAAGGAGAAGATTACCCAGATTGTAGAATATAGATTAGTAAGCTTAGATGTTTTCCAATTCCACACTCTCAATCTCCTTCAAAATTAACTCTATGAAATTCTCAATTCCCCAGAATCGCTTACACATAAATTAAGTAATAAATGAGGATAATTCTTCATCATATTCTCTTCGAGTTCCCACGTAGCTTCTTCAGCGTTATGGTTTCTCCAAATTACCTTAACAGAATGTATTACTTTATTTCTGAGAACTTGTTCTTTTCTGTCGACAATTTGAACAGGAATTTCTTCGTAAGATAAGTCTTTTTCAAAATGTAGGGGTTCATATTCAATTACATGCTTGTAATCGGGTTTGTAGGGTCGTAAAACAGAAACATGGAAGATGTTATGGACATTCTAGAGTGCTGGAGGTAGGGCTACCTCGTACGCAACTTCTCCGATTCTTCTCAGTACTTCAAATGGTCCAATGAATCTTGGGCTTAATTTCCCTTTCTTTCCGAACCTGATCTTCCCCTTCCAGGGAGAGACCTTCAAGAATACATAACTACCCGATTAAAACTCAACATTTTTATGATGTGGATCGACGATTTTCTTCCGCTTTATCTTGAGTGCTACTACCGATGGTTGCTCGGATCACTTTGACTATTTCTACTGTCTACTGTACCAATTCTAGCCCTAGCAATTATCTTTCGCCAACTTCATCCCAATAAAGTGGAGTTCTGCACTTTCTACCGTATAACGCTTCATAAGGCGGCATGCCTATACTAGCATGGTAACTGTTGTTGTAGCCGATCTCTACTAACGGTAGGTGATCATCCCAATTTCTTTTAAAGTCCATCACATAGGCTCTTAGCATATCTTATAAAGTCTGAATCGTTCTTTCGCTCTGTCCGTCTGTTTGAGGGTGGTATGCTGTACTCATTCGCAATTGCGTACCCATGCATTCTTGAAGACATTTCCAGAAATTCGATGTAAAGCGCGGATCTCTATCAGAAATAATTGACACCGACACTCTGTGCCTCGAAATAATCTCTTTTACGTATAGTCTCGCCAACTGATCTAAGTTGAATCTAATTTTGATCGGAAGGAAGTGTACAGATTTCGTCAATCGGTCAACGATAACCCATACTGCGTCATAGCCTTTCTGAGTCGTCGGAAGGCCAACCACGAAGTCCATTGTAATATGTTCCCATTTCCATTCAGGGATCTCCAACGGTTGTAGCAATCCACTCGGTCTTTGATGTTCTGCCTTCACTTTCTAACAGGTTAGACACTTGGCAACACATTCTGCAACATCACGTTTTAAATTTGGCCACCAGAAATGTTATCGAAGATCTTGGTACATTTTGGTACTACCAGGGTGAATCGAATATCGTGAACTATGAGCCTCGCTCAAAATTTCTTCCTTAATTTCTTGTACTGGCGAAACCCAAATTCTACTCTCAAATCTCAGTATTCCTTCCTTATCCATCTTAAATGTTTGTTCAGTTCCTTCAGATATCTTCTTTATCACCTTTTTGCATTCCTCGTCCTGAAGTTGAGCCTCCTTAACTTTATCCAGTAAGGTTGTACCAGATTTCATCTGAAATAGCTTCTCATCAATTTCCATAGGATACTTTACTTCCAAATCCAGTTTCTCCATTTCTGAAATTAGCTCCTCCTGAGCGGTCAACATCATCAACTTCTCCCGACCCTTTCTACTTAAGGCGTCGGCAACGACATTTACTTTACGGGATGGTATAAAATCTCACAATCGTAATCCTTAATTAATTCCAACCACCTTCTTTGACGATATTCAAGTCCTTCTGTGTAAAAATATATTTCAGACTCTTGTGGTCCATATATATTTCACACTTCTCCCCGTAGAGATAGTGCCTCCAAATTTTCAAAGAAAAAACAACTGCAGCTAACTCCAAGTCGTGGGTCGGATATCCCTTCTCGTAATCCTTCAATAGTCGTGATGCATACGTAATTACTTTGCCATTTTGCATCAGCACACATCCAAGTCCTTTATGCGATGCTTCACTATAAACAACAAAATTTCTTGTATCGTCCGGAAGAGACAACACAGGTGATGTACTCAACCTCTTCTTCAATTCTTGAAAGCTTTCCTCACACTTCTCCGTCCAAACAAATTTCACAGCTTTTTGAGTTAAATTCGTTAACGGAGTTACGGTCTTGGAAAAGTCTTGTATGAACCTTCTATAATATCCTGCCAATCCAAGAAAACTTCGTATTTCCAATGGCGTCCTCGGATGATCCCGATTAATCACGGTTTTGACTTTGGATGGATCTCTCAAAATTCCGCTTTTATCGATCACGTGACCAAGAAATTGTACTCGTTCAATCCAAAATTCACATTTCAAAAACTTAGCATACAACTTTTCCCTTCTTAATACTTCAATGTTAATCTCAAATGCTCTTCGTGTTCTTCTTTGGTTTTCGAATATACTAAAATGTCATCTATAAATACCACTACTGAACTTGTCCAAAAATGGCTTGAACACACCATTCATTAGTCCCATAAATGTCAGTAGGAGCATTAAGTAAGACCAAACGACATTACTAAAAATTTGTGGTGACCATATCGCATTCTAAGCAGCCTTCTTGATACATCCTCTGGCCTCACCTTCAGTTGATGATAACCGTTTCTCAAGTCTATCTTAGAAAAGTATCTCGCTCTCTTCAATTGATCAAATAGGTCGTTGATCCTCGGTTATGGATATCGGTTCTTAATCGTGACCTTATTTAGTTCTTTGTAGTCAATGCAGAGCCTCATCGATCCATCCTTCTTTTTCACAAACAACACAGGCGCTCCCCACGGCGATATGCTAGGTTAAATGTACTTCTTGTCCAACAATTCTTGTAGTTATACCATTAGCTCTTTCATCTCTACTGCTGCCATTCGGTATGGTGCCTTCGATATTGGAGCGGTTCCGGCGCCAATTCGATCACGAAATCTACTTCTCTATCTGGTGGAAGTCCTGGCAAATCGTCTGGAAATACATCGACGAAGTCCCTCACAATCAGTATTTCTTCTACTATCGGGTTCTCTTTTCGACTGTCAACTATGTAAGCTAAAAATCCTACACAGCCTTGTCTTAATAACTTCCTGGCCTGCATCATCGTCGAGAACAACTCACTTGTCTCAGCGACTTCTTACCATAAAATACAACCTTTGATGGAGTCATAAGGTTAATACGCTTCTTTTGGCAATCAATTACAGCCCCGTAATTGAATAACCAGTCCATTCCGAATATAACGTCAAATTCCCCATGTCGAATAGGGATAAGATCTACGTTCATGATATTACCCTTAATATCTACTCTATAGTTCTTATACACGTACTTAATAGGGATTATCTCTTTATTCACAAATTCTATGTTCATGGGATATTCCAACTCATCCTTAAGAAAATCTAAACTATTAGCAAAGTCATCGAATATAAAGGAACAAGTAGCACCCGAATCAAATAAAACATAAACATTACTTTTATTGATCGGAATGATACCTGACACCACATCACGAGACTGAACTGCATCCTGCACCGTCATGTTGAAAGTCCTGGCGGTCGGTCGGTTTGTTGCGGTTGGTCCGGTGATAGTTAAGGCATTTCCACTGTTGTTTCCCCGGTTTCCTCCTGATCCTGACCCTCCCGATCCCTTCTTAGGGCGATCTCTTGCGATGGTCCTTGAACCACAAGTGAAGTAAGCACCCTTCTTTGGGTTAGGAAAGTTAGGTGCTATGCGGCCTTCCTGACCACAATTGTAGCACACTCTTTTTCCCTTCATACAAACTCCTATATGAGCTTTCCCGTAGGTCGGGCATGCTTCGATTATTTTCTTTTGACTTCCCTGTTGATTCCCCGATGATGAGGTTTCATTCCACCTTTTCTTTTGATTAAAATTACCACCTCCTGTGCCACTTCCACTAGTCTTGTTATTTCCTTCACCTTCACTTTCAATCTTTCTTCTTCTTCTTGATCTTGATTGTACTTGGTCACCACCAGCTTCGCTTCCACCTTCAAATGAGGATGGCCTTTTCGATTACTCTAGCAAAAGTGTTTATCTCAAAACATTAATACTTTCTCAGATACCCAAGGCTTTAGTCCTTGTTCGAATCTTCTGGCTTTTCTCTCATTCGTGTGTACTTAATACGGGGCGAACCTTGCCAACTCGTTGAATCTAGCTGGATAATCAGGTACGCTCATATTTCCCTGCTTCAATTCCAGAAATTGAACCTCCATCTGGTTCTGTGAGCTGGTCGGGAAATACATCTCGAAGAACATCTCTTTAAATCTCTCCCAAGTAATTACACCTTCACCTCCTCGCACTTTGTTTTCTTGCCACCAATAGCTAACTTCAGACTTCAGCATAAACATTGCAAAAGCGGTCTTCTGGTCTTCTCTAACCCCAGCGACGTCAAAAACCTTCTCCATTTCCATAACCCACGTTTGAGCCTCGATCGGGTTCATGGAACCTTTAAATTCTGGCGGTCCCACCACCTTGAAATCCTTAAATGTAGTATTTGGTGGAGCTTGAGGTTGATTATTCATTACTCCACTAAGAAGTTAACCAATTCTTTGAACATGATTAACATTAGGCGTTATTGTTGTTATTGTTATTCGTTGACCCTTCCTGAGCTGGTTGACGTTGTTGTCTTCTTCTTAGCGACATAATTCTGTTAAAAATATATGCTTATTAAATCTCTATTAAATTCTCTAAATAGTTAAGACTTAACTCAAAATTTTAATATAATCATTTAACACATTATCTCAAACAACTTGATATATATTCATTCAAACTAAAAGTTTTAACATCATACGATAGCATCGCTGCTATTTACATCATCTATCCTGAGATAAAGAATCTACAGGATTTAAAATATTAAAATATTCCTTCGTTCATAAGCACATCAGAATTTACATATAAAAACTAATTAAGTCTTTCACATAATTAAATAAATTCTATCACTGTTTGTCAAGGCGCTGAATAGCCTTGCTATGCTCCTCTTCCATGATGTGAGACATCGTCCCGCGATCCAAAGATATACGATGGAAGTCCTTCAAACCGGATGGGGTACCTCAAAACTTGATCCCGGCCTCATCCATTGACATGATTAAGTGTAGAGTATGTCTCCCCAAGCTTTTCCTTCTTTGCACGACCATCCTCTTCTTCTAAAGATCAAGACGACGCGACTCTCTTTACCCAAATTTCCTCTCTTGTGATCGAGTCTTTCGAGCTTTCCTTCGGTCCTTCTTCAACTTTTCTATCTCTGCGGTCTTATCTTTGGTTTGACCCTTTCTCGTGGACCAAATCCCATTCTACATTTCCCGGTAGTGAGTGAAGAGTCGAATCTCCTCTCTCTTCTCCTCGAGAGAAATCTGCTGAATAATAGCCCGCTCAGTCAGATCCTGGACATCATCTCGTCACTCTACGTTATGGTCGTATAACTCGTCGTACATCTCAGCATCAATGGAGTGCTGTGGAAACTCCTCTTCCTCCTCTTCCTCGTCAAATTCCTCCTCAGGATCAGTCTCAGGTTCATGCTCCTGATCAATAACGGTGATCAATGGAGATGACTCCTCTCTGCACTAACTTTTCCCTAACGACATGAATGTCTCTGGGCTCCTCCTGCAGAGTCTTTGTGGGTACTGAGGTTTCCTCCTCCCCCTACTCAACTAGTCCCTCAACGCCAGACATCCCGACAACAAAATTTTGAGTTTTAGTTACTAAGTCATACTAATGAGCACATAATTTAACACATAAGCACATAAATTCTTTTATTATCTTCAATGAATTACAAAAATTCATTTCCTAGAACTAGATAAGAGTTTTCCATCACTATGTTCTTTCTATAAGGCTACTACCTAAGGTTGTTCCCCACCTAAGGTTCATAACCTACTGACTTTGATACCAACTTGTGACACCCCCAAATCCGGTATTTCAATTCCACGAGATTTGGTGTTCACTATACAAACATAATCCATTTATCTACCCATAAATAAATTCAAACCATGCAATAGATAGAAATAATAATAAATCTCCCTTATGGGGTTACATCATCTACATAATAAATAAATCCCGTGTTACTCTAACCTTAAATCATTTGTATGGAAATATAAACAATTAAGTCTTAAATAATCATCAATTCTAATTACATCACATAAATAATCAAGTCTTCATTACTTGTTAATCTTGCCCTTGCCTTTACTAGTGGAAGGTTCGTTACGGACCTTTTCGTTCTTAATCGCAATGTTATTATTACGCAAGAGTGAGCACAATTGCCCACAAGTATAACAATATAACAATGAATAATAACATGCGAGTGAAATAATAACTTCGAAATAAAAGCTCAACTTTTGAATCAAGAATGAATAACAAGAATCAAAAGATTTAAGGGTCATAAGACCTTGAACTATGTCCTAGGTTATCAAGGGTTATACTTGAAACCTTTAACAGATTATAAGACTATGGACCTTTATACTGCGTATTTAGGGGATCAACCCTTAGTACCATCTTTGTGCACAATATCTTAATGCTAACGCATAAGCAAATCCCTTTGCAGGATGTTCATCTCAGTTTAACATTCGAGTCCGCACCAAAGGAAGTTTGGTTTGGATAATTTAATAAGGGTTCCGAAATTTAGAACGTTCATCAACTATGGACTAGTTGAATCAATAAGGTTTACTAGTCTAACAATGTTCAACAATAATAATATTCAAATTGAATAATAATCTCGAGAAGTATACAATAGGACAAATATTGTATAACAGATTCATACTTTGAAAAGATAATCAATCTTTAATATAACAATTCGAACTTGAATAATAGTAATGAGAATTTACTCGAAGTAAATAATAAACTTGAACAATGATAACAAGTTGGGTTAGGAAACTTGCCTCATGCGTAGATTACACTTTAACTAAACTCGTTCTTTAATTTAAATCCTACATATCAATTACGTTCACAATACCGATCAATTACAACGTACTAAACATCCTAAGTTTATTCTTTTGTCTAACTAACTCGAATTCATGACTATACTTAGTCAATTACTACACTTATTGTCAAAAATTAGATTTCACGAATAATAAGCTAACTATGCATTCAATCGTTCAATTCTCACGTAATTGTGTTATGGACGTGTTAAGAATTTATTTTAACACCTCATATATGTCTAACAAGTTTTTATATTCATTAGACTAAGTTACTATCACATTTCTATACTTGAATGCTTAAAAAAACATTTTCTAGATAATCTGCTAAGTGTAGGCGTTGCTTGCGCCATGATGTAATCTTGGTCTTGGCGTTTGGCGTCGTGGCAACTATGGCTAAGGTGTGTCTGGCGTTGTGGCGGCGAGTCTGAGTCTCGGAGTTGAGTTTGGCGTCATGATGTGACACTCCAGATTCTCAATTTCGATTCACAAGAACACGTAATTCAAATGAAATAAACACTACATAATCATTAATTCTCCAAATTAAACATACCCACATGTTAGAATTCATATATAATCAATACCCAACATTTATAGTGTTATTTTAACCCATTAAAACACATAATCACAGAATTAAATTATGCAAATTGTACTGTTCTTGATGTTCTTGAAGGTTTTGAACAAAAACATAAAATTTAACACTACAGATTCGTTATAACACCGAATCCGTTCGTTTAAAATTTGGGTTCTTCGTATTAACGTGCATAATAATATACGAGTATAAATTTTACAAAACTATTTATGTTTGACACATTAAATTTACGTATAAGGGCTATATGGCCAAAACCCATACTCTGTAAGTTTTGAACAACATATACAACATGTATTTTGATGATATGGACTCATATAATACATAGAGAAACACATTAAAACAACATCTTAACACATATATGTACATAATCCAAACTCCTTCCAATTTACAGAGGCTTTACAGTAAACTTGAAAGCCACTTTTAAAAATTTAAACAACGTAACTTTAAAATTTAGGAAGGAGAAGATTACCCAGATTGTAGAATATAGATTAGTAAGCTTAGATGCTTTTCAATTCCTCACTTTCAATCTCCTTCAAAATTAACTCTGTGAAATTCTCAATCTTTCTCTCTGTTTATTTCCAGACTTAGCCAATAATGAAAAGGAAAGGAAAAGAGAATACGTAAACTAAATAAGGAACAACTGACGCGTTGGTGGTCAGTTACCCAGTCATGGGTTAACTGCCCCCAACTCCCTTTAGGGCCATGTTAGCTAGCTAGAATAGGTTTCAAAACCATTTAATTTAATAAAACTTTATCATATAGTTTAATTAATGTCACACTCCTTCATAAAATAAATCAATATCTTATTTAATTTACTTTAAATCAAATGTAATAATTTCTCACAAATTCACATAGTCACATAATTAAATTTCTCATTAATAAATAATGTCAAATTATTAACTCTCTAATTAATAATTAAATTAATTAAAATACCAATAGGCTTATTAAATATTTCTTTTAATACATAAGCTCACATAATCACATACTTCGATAATAAAAATTCTCCACATTAATTTAATAAATGTAACACATATAATTAAATTAATCTACCATAATTTCATCAATTAATTATTTAATCTAATAATTAAATCATCAAAAATATTTATTTAATTAAATAAATATTAAAATTAAATTACAAAAATCTCATTCGTCACAAATACATTTCATTGGCTTCAGACCAAAGGGATGGAATTACCTGAACTCCTCCCAAATAGGAGATTCGGCGACCATCGAAGCATGTCATACTTTGAAAAGCAACACCAATCCATAAGAGATCCCAAGACACCAAAGATGGTAGGGATACATGCAGATCGATGATCCATTCTGAACTGTCCAGAGACAACTCAATGTCCATCCACCTAGGAAGAATTCAGAATGCATCAAGATCACAAGCCCTGAAGCAGCAGAAAAAATATCAAGCAAGTAGCAAAGCATATCTGAAAGGGAAGTGATCCAAAAATATATTTCCCTGTCATATATATAATGTTGTTTGATATATACAATGTAAACCGTATACATGACAAAAGCGGCCAAGCTAGTCTCATGCGGGAAAATACAAGCTCATCTACAAGTCGTATATATGTGAGCTAACAAGCCCAACATGGCGTCCCTCTCAGAAAAAGGAGGCGAAGCTGTGGTCTCCTGTACGAGAATACCCACACGACCCAATAGATCTGCAGCCATCTGCATGGTGACCATATGCTCATCAATGTAAGCATTCATCTCTGCGATCATGCCAGTGGTAAGGGACCTCACTGCAGTAGTATCTGTGACGGCTACATCCTGGGCAGATATGGCACTATCCCGCTCAACTATCACTGCATCTCTGGATGATCTGGCCTCATCCCGCTCAACAACAACGATATCTCTGCGAGATAATGCCTCGTCTTTTTCTAATAGAGTTGCGTCTCTCCCATCAAGGGCATTCAACATCAAGGATCGAGCATGATCTCTCTCGAAGGTCATCAGATGAAGACTCTTCTATAAATCTTTGTCTTAGCAATCTTGAATCACAACAAGATCTGCACCGGAGAATCGGAGGAAATCTTTGGCAACCCAGCAGTGGGCTCCTCCTCGATATAGGAATCGTTGTCTTTCATGGGCTCTACATCATCTGACTCGTAATTCGGTACTGTAGATACTGCTGCAGCTGATAAAATCTCTGTCTCCATCCATGCGAAATACTCTGAACAACCCAGGATGGCTCACAAAAAAAGCAATTTATCCCATCACCGATCCCAACAAGCGTACATACACGGATCGGTCCTCCGCCGAAAAAACTCGAGAAGATGAGCGGCGACTATCGCCCCCCCCGAAAGGATGAAAATCCTAAAACTAGTCAAATCTATGACATCACACGGCCGATTGGGTGATAAGTAGTCACGCCCTCAAACCGACCAGAGGAGATAGTCTATGCGGAGCATGAGTAATGAAGTTGTATGGTGAGCTAAGCCCCGAACACGGAAATATGCTGAACGGATCTTTGATATCTGCCAAAAATGTGGACCAAGACAGAGCATCTATACACTCTAATGGCTGAAAGGAGTATGACATGGCTACATCATGGGTGAACCAATACCCATGCCGTCTAAGAGTGCCAATCGGTCTCAAGTGTGACATAAACCACACATATAGCATGACCGAGCTACCCATGAACACTCCTGTCGGATAAGTGCAGCAGTAGGATGCTGACTACAGGGTCTCTGCTACGATCATAGGTATAATGGTATGACCCTCCCTGAGAGCTCTCACCGCTATGATGACTCCAATGTCTATCTCATCCATGTACCATGGCATATAGACATACGACAGTACGCATAACAACAGTACATCAACCCTGGCCAAATGCCAATGAACCATCGGTGCGGTGAAATCCCCGAAATGTCGTGAATAGCTATCCTCAGAGCCAAATCTGTCATACATAAAATGCTGGGATATCACGTGGCTGACGTCGACTCATCTGTTTTTACTACCGCCAATCCAAAGTTGAGAGTCATGAATCGTCTACTCATGTCTCCCAAAGCCATATGCATGCAAGGTCTGTCTAATGGCAGCATCGTCAATCGTGCATACTCCTCCAGAGTAGGAATCAACTCATGGGTCCCAAATCGGAATACCTGCCTATTCGGTACCCAATGCTCTAACATCTCGTCCACAAACCCTGCGGGAACCTGAAACATCAATAATGTCATGGTATCTCAAAAGAAAAGATCTATAGTCACCACACACGGTGGTGACATCATTATATCATACCACGATCGCATACCCAATGCCACCAATGATGGTGGGGTATGATCTATACTGACTAATCGTTGAAGAAGGCATACATAAGGCGTGTCGTCATAAGACCATCCAGGGGTCAATGCCGAATATCTCTGGACATACATACATATGCATAACATGATACATGCATAGCAGATAATAGATGGCAATATGATATACGGAATGAAAAAATGTGCATACATTCCTAAGTATATCAACACCTAATACATCAACTCTATAAAACTACATATACATGGAAATAGGGCACAGACGCCCTACTACTAACGGAGGCCTATCAAAAGATATAGCAAGAATGGGGTACAACCACCCAATATCTAACAGAGGCCTATCAAAAGATATAACGAGAATACACATCAGAAGAAGACAATGGTGTCGATGTCCACATCATCAATCCTGTCCACCTGATGTAACTCCTCCTGAGTCACTGGATCTCTATCAACAGGGATGTCAGGCCTATATAAAGGAGGATCTGCACCAGCAAAACTGAATGGGTCATCTGAGGGGCCAGCGCCTGAGCTGGAAGGATCAAATGAAGCCGCCTCTGCCAGATCTCTGCCCAAATGCCGAATAAATATATGTGCCTTGTCCAACTGTCGAGTCAAACTATCAATCTGTGTCATATGAGTTGGATCTCGGACACAAGCTATCTAATCCGTCATCATCACGGATCCTGGAACCATATCCCCCATGAATTGTGTGGCGCGAGACTGGGCTCCGATAGTACGAGGGAACCACCAATGCTGGAATGTCTCCTGAGTGCAAGGACCCTCTGATAATGTAAAGTCGTCAAACCCCAACAATGGGATATCAATGATGGGTGACTGTGATACAGGCCAATGACACCTGATAGGAGGCAAGATCGGCATACGAATCTCCCCTGTGGTGCTCCTAATAGCTCGCTTTCCTAAATAGAGCTCCCAACCTCCATCTATAAAGAGATGAACTCTCCTGGTGGAAATCACGTACTCGACTCCAGTCGGGTATCCATCCTCAAAGCCGAAGGTCAAGTGTTCCCCTGAATAGGGAATCCATGTGATGGTATCACCGTCAACAACTCCGATTGCATCTGACGGTGAAGCGAAACCCTCACCATGAGGACCTCCAATAAAATGGAATGATGCCATCGTCGTCCTCGTGGATAGGTATCTAAACCTAACACACTCATAGGACGCAAGCATGGGAGCCTCTCATAGGCCCAAAACTGCCAACACAATGGCAAAACATCTGCTATCAGTAAACACTCTTAACCTATAAATGGGAAATGACAAGAGAAATACTCACCAGCAGAAATGGGTAGAAGCCTAGCCAAGCCTCGGTCAAACCCTGTGAGCGCATACGCATGCCCCAGAGGAAATAGGCAAAGGTGTAGGAGCCCTAATCATACTCTCCAATATGGTCCACATGATGTGTGGCACTGATCAAAGTGAAAGACACCGTAGAAGTGTTATCTGCTATGAAGGAGCCTCTAATGATCATCAGGAATAATCGCCGTAGAATGTGATCCCTAATTTTGACATCATCAGGCATGGGCTCACTCAAAAGCCCACTCATAGCATCTACGCTCAAAGGACTGAGCAGACGATCCACCGCTTTGGCGCCTCACGCCAAACTCCTAACAAGGATCTGACGGCAGTAGGGGTAATATTCACCATGCAAAGCACTGGCTCCCCTCCAAACTCCATACCTGTGATAAATCGCCAATCCATCGGCGTCATCATCACCTCGCAATCTGGCAGATGGAGTGACTAAGTCTGATTAAACCATCGCTCAAACAATGCCCTGAGGTAACCCCAAGGACAACGACAGGGAAGGATGGAGAAGAATGCCCCGAATCCCCAGTCATGCATTACAGCTCTGTAATCAGGATGAAGAGCCTGATACATGGAGTGTATACTAAACCAATTCCCTCGAGGCTGTGTGAAGCCAGGAACCTGCATGAAATGCAGATCAACATCAAAACCCTTTAATTCTCATCAATAGGAAAGAAGGAAGATCAAAGTCTAACGCCATACCTCGTTAGCATGCAAGTACATCGATGGATGTCTGCTCAAATCACCTAGAAGCTCTGGGTTTGCCACCTGAATACAAGGTAGCTCCCTATGGGGAACATGTGCAGCAGGAGCGGGATCCTCAATCGGAATATCCTCCTCCACGTCCTCAACGTATGACATGTCTACCCGGACTTGATGAATCACGACCTCCACCAATCGACGAGGCTGTCTGACAGAACGAGGTTGAGGCACTTCAGAAGCCCTCCTCCGTATACAAGAAGTGGTCCTACGGGAACTACTCGGCTGATCCGGATCCATAATATCTGGACAACAAGTCTCCAAATCACCTCAGAAAGGCTGTGGTATTTCCTTACCTGAAGTTTTCTAGAATGTATTTTATGACTATATGCATGCATGCATTTACTTTAACATACGATAGAGTTAAAATTCATGACTACCCAATGCCTACATTTTGGAAAATTTTTCCATAGTCGCCTTTGAAAATAGGACTATCCACATGCACGTAGGCATGTCTAGGTAGCCATTCAGTAGCACACCTGCCCCAAAGTCATATACATAATATATGCATTAACAATCAAAATCATCCATGCATAAGGTTAACCTCAATATCAGGAGTACTTTGCCTTTCTACCTTTTTCTCATTGGACCTAAAATAGGATAAAAAATAGCAGAAAGAGGTGCCAATTTGACTGTCTCAAAAGTCAAATTTTTTCACATCATTATGTTCAGCATAGTTTTACTATGTTGAATATTTTTAATCAAGTTATTTGTGCATACATAATCACTACTATGTGTTTAGATGCATTTCATGCGATAACTGAAAATCCAAAGGATAAAAACTGGAAAAAATACATGCATATATTACCAGGATAGTGTAGAACACTTGTACGGTGACAAAATTTGCAGAAAATAACCCGAACTCAGCAGATCTGAAGGAGGCACACGGATTTGTCATAGCGAATCAAGTTGAAAATGACTTGTGAGACCAACCTGCTGGATTATATCATCCACGGTTGGCCGCAGGCTCATCTGCAGCTGTAGCAGGTTTACCTGTGGCACCCCTATGTGGACCCCACCCCTCCGACTCGATCCAGTTTGAGTTACAAAGGAGTTCTTATATACTAGAAAGGTCAAATCGAGAATAAACACACCACGCGATTGAGCAAAATAGCATGCAATCCTGGTCTTCTCAGATGAAACTTTGAGTCTGTATATCGTTCATTGGTAGTCACTCGAACATGACGTATACCCTGCCAATGATCTCATTTGTTACAAATCACATCCGACAATACCTTGTACAGGTCCGATGACGCCAACTCCGGGTCACTACACTAAAAGATCAACGTGATCCCTGACGGGGGTTACAACGTGGATCCCCGACGGGGGTTACAACGTGGGTCCCCGACGGGGGTTACAACGTGAAGCCCCGATAGGGGATTACAATGTACATTCAAGCCATTGACACACATATCAACGAAGGTCAAGCAGCCTTGACAATATCTCAGTCGATAGCGATTAAACCTATCAAAGCTCTAGAGCTATTCGAGGATTTCATGCTCGATTACTCATATTCCCCAGCGGATCCCCAACGGGGGTCACAACGCAATGATCTGTTGATTCTCACGTCAGCGAAGGTCAAAAACTTAACAATCTACCCACAGAGTATCAGCCGTTGATTCACACGTTAGCGAAGGTCAGGCAACCTTGATAGTATATCCCACAGGATTTTTCAGCCATTGATTCACATGTCGGTGAAGTACACGTCAACGAAGGTCAGACATCCCTGACAACATTTGTTGTTGGCAGTAAATCCAACAGAATCGTGACATGTTCTGGCGATACCAACCAGGAAAGGTCAACATTATCAAAGAGGATCGATGATGGAATATGTTATACACATCCTCAAACAGACCAAGCTTTATCCCCACAGATCTCTTACGCATAAGAGGTACATCTTCAGGATCAAGTCGTTACCAAGGACACAGGAATTTGGTGATAACTCCAACATCAACATCCTAACAAATTCGTACACATCAAATCTGGTCGTCATTGCCAATCCCCAGTTGAAGCAACAAGGAGCCAACAATCATCCCCAGCATGTTGGGCTACAACCCCGTACACATGCATCATACATTTGCATCATGTTGCTACACATAGTACAATGTTTGTCTTGTTGTGTTTCAAGTGTCTAGGATTCTTTATCCTACCCATGCATCGCCATGCATGAGTATGATAAAGAGGGGCATCTATAGACACTCGAAATTTTCTGTACACCTGTCACTAACATTGCAGGAGGACATATTCGTCTTTTAAGAGGGAACCCTGAAAGACAATCCATATCCATTCTGGATACTACCGGAAGTTCAGCATCAATCCCAAAACACACACTGGGAGTAACAATTCCAACCTCGAATATAACCCCGAGGCGTTCAGATCCAATACCGAAACACACACCGAAGAAGACCGATTAATCTCGGAGATAACCCCGAGGTATCCAGTCTCAGTCCCAACCATGGGAATAGCCACCAACCTTGGTGATAACACCAAGTAATGCAGTTTCGACGATAGCCCAAGAAATGCTTGTTTCAAATGCAACCAGCTTCAATCTTGACGCTCACAATGAGATACTCTATACCAACCCGGAGATAACACCGAGAGGATAGGCACACCTCAAAGATGACAATGAGGACCTTCAACAAATGTAGCAGTCCAATCTCAGCGAAGCTCTGAGCAACGTCTGCTTTATCAGCCCATTCCGGCGATAACATCGGTGAAGGGAAACATCGTCATCTCGCCAACACGATGCCACGCCACGTCGTCTCGACATTTCATACACATCTCTACGCAATGATGTCCCACAAGAATCAAGGATAATCAATCCCGAGTGACTATTGTGCGGGGTAACAGATAAAATTTGAAGCTTGAAGACTGGAGGGCATCGTCCCATCTTCAATGACTTCGTACAAAATCTAATCCTATGCCATTGTACTACTCTCGACAACGGCGGTCCGAAATAGGTCCTGTATACCTCAATCGGATGTCCGGATTGCACTTCTAAAAGTTCGAGCGGACATTACAGTGCCCGAGTGCAAGTACTACGAGACGACCGAATCGAGAAACTCGGGCCCACCCGGGTTGCCTCTGGTACACCTGCGGCTCAGCCGTAGGTACACCTACGGCTCCACCCTCTATAAATAGAGGGCTTGGGGTGGCCATTTGGCAAGAGAAAAGCAATGAGGAAGCCATGCCCAATTTGCTGCACTCACCCTATCTGATGTACTTTCTCATTTTAAACACACATGAGCTCATATATAGCTTTTTTTGTACCTACAAAAAGCCGGTGTTTACTGACTTTAAAGATATAAAAGTCTTCTTTGGCAGTCAACTGTAAGCCTTCTCACACACTTTAAAGCCTTTCTATTCATCTCTGCACACACCCTTCTTCACGTTGAGAGTCGTGTTACGCGCATTTGCGGGACTTGATCAGGTGGTTTTATTTCGGTTTATATATATATATATATTTATATATATGGACTAACATTATCGAGTTATGCCTTGATTGAGCCTAGACTTGATGCGAGCGTTTATTTGCTTATATATATATATATATATATATATATATATAAACTTTGTGGTCAAACTTTGTTCGATGAGCTAGACTTGATGCCCGAGTTTCTTCGCTTTAATATATATATATACTTATATATATAAGCGTATGTCGGACTGCTTAGATGAGCTTGGATTTTACATCGGAGCATTTACAAGTATATATATATATATATATATATATATATATATATACTTGTATATATGAACTGTTGTCGAACTCTGTTAGATGAGCCTGGATTTTACATCCGGTGCGTTTATTCGCTTTATATATATATATATATATATATATATATGAACTGTGTGTTGAACTTTGTTTGATGAGCCTGGATTTTACATCCGGTGCGTTTATTGCTTATATGTATATATATATTCGTCCCACCTGGAGTTTACTTCGTGGTAGTTGATCGTTTTTACAACTTTCTTTACGTTTCGTCCTGCCTGGAGTTTACTTCGTGGCAGTTGATTGCTTTGTACAACTTTATTTACATTTTATCCCGCCTGGAGTTTCCTCCGTGGCGGTTGATAGCTTTTACAACTTTATTTACGTTTAAATCCCGCTTTGGAGTTTCCTCAAGTGGCGGTTGATACTTTTTACAACTTTATTTACATTTCTGATCCCCATGGAGGTGCTTCGTGGTTGGTGATCATGTCTATATATATATATATATATATATTTACAGCTTTTATATATATACTTGCTTACTACTTTCATACAAATTGTGGTATCTTGTGCGCGTAGGAATCATGTGATCACAGATTCATTTCCCATTGGATCTAGATTCGGTTCCGTGATGGAAATTTTCATTATAAGCGACTTATAAAAATTACCGCGATGTCTCGAATTTCCTCGGATGGTTTCCATACCCATGAGGAAGTCGACATTATTTTGTACATTATTTTTCATACGCCTGCCTCGCATACAGTAAAATAAAATCAATCAATAGAACACTTAATAAAATGGGAGTGTAAAAGGTCTCAATTACTATTGAGCATCGTGGTTTGAAAAACCTCTTTTATAAAACATCATTGCCATATCTTGCTTAAAATTGAATTTTACATAAATTCAAACCTTGTATATATAGGTGCGAACGAGGCCTCACACTACTTCTTCCAAATAATAAAGACATCATTGACCCACATTCTTGATAATAGTTTCTTGAAAAGAGGTGGTCACCCATGGTAACACGGATGTTTGGGTGCCTAACACCTTCCCTCTGCATAACCAAGTCCCCTGACCCTAATGAATCTCGGTTTCACCGAATTCGGTTTAACAATGTCACATCACTGGGTCAATGTGCAAACCTTTTCTCGGTTGTATTGGTACAACCATTTAAAAAACCAACTGGTGACTCTTAACAGTCCATCGTCGACATTATACATGTCGGACCTTTTTCACTTGTTTTTTAAAACAAATCTCACCTAAAATGAGAACACCAAAGAACAAGTAATGGAAAGGGAGAATTTAAAATCCCAACGTCGACAATCTATGCAGGAAAATCAAAGCTAATCTAAAAACTAGTGGATAAACGAGCCATCAAGTCTAACATGGCATCCCTCTCAGTAGATGGAGGTAAATCTAGGGTATCCACACGAGCCAGGAGATCTTCGGTCATCTTCATGGTGCTACCGTGCTCATCAATAAATGCAGTCATCTCTGCAATGTCGTGATATGAGATCTTAATGCGATCTTATCTCAGTAGTGGCGAAATCTCTCGGGTAGCTAGAGCCTCATCCCGCTCAACAACAACTGCATCCCTAGATGATCGAGCCTCATCCCTTTTAACAACAAAGGTATCTCAATCCAGTACTATTTGTAATGGCAGCATCTTGGGCAACTAGAGCACCATCCCGCTCAATAATAGCTACATCCTTAGATAATCGAGCCTCATCCCGCTCAGCAATAAGGGTATCCCTATGAGCGAGAGCATCATCTCTCTCAACCAGAATGACATCTCTATCAGAAAGAGCTGTCAACATCAAGTCCCTAGCCTAATCCCTCTCAAACGTCATCAGATGTAAACTCTGCTCTAAATACTCTGCAGAATGTGGAGCCACAGCAGTAGGGATACTAGGGGAATCAACCAAAGCTACTGATGAACCAGTAAATAGCTCGTCCTCAGTTGGAGAATCAGGGTACTCTATAGGCTCCCCACTATCAGAATCAATACCCAGCTCTAAGGATACGAGCCTAGCCGATGCAATCTCCGCCTCCAACCATGCAGAATACACTGGAGAACGACCTGGATGGCTAGTCAAAAAGCCTGCCCTCTCGCGACAAGTCCAACATGCATAAATCCTATACAAATCCTCTGCTGACAGAAGCCGAGATGACAATCGCTGACCAAATGCCCCTTCAAAGGGATTAATATCCTAAAACTGGTCAAACTATGCCATAACAGCCAGTGGATGATATATGGTCACCCACCCTCAAATCGGACAGGGGAAGATAGTCCATGCCAATTGCATGAGTGATAAAGCTATAGGGAGCGCTAAGCCCTGAACATGGCAAAATATCAAATGAGTCCTTGATCACTGACAAGAAAGCCAACCAAGATGTTGCGTCTGTACACTCAGCCGCCTGAAAGGAATATGACATGGCTATCTCATGGGAAAAAAATACCCATGGCGTCTGAAAGTGCCAATCGATCTTAAGTGTGTCATAAACCACATGTACAACAAGACCGCACTGCCTATAAAACCCCCTACTAAATGAGTATGGAAAAACGTGGTCGACCTCAAGGTCTCTACTAGAATCATCGATAAGATTATATGACCCTCCCGGAGAGCATAGACTACCATGATTACGTCAATATCCAGGTGGTCCATTTACACCAATATTTACATATAGGCCACTATGCACGTTAAGAGTATGTCTACCTGGGAGACATGCCAATCACCCTAAGAATTGGTCAAGTCCCCTGAGTATCGTAGATAGTTGTCCAATGATGCAAATCTGTCAATTAAAGAACTCGTGGACACCACACGCCCCGATGAAATCTCGTCTAGGGCAAATCTGCGCCTCAATCCTATCAAGGTCATAAACTACCGGCTCATGTCACCGACAGCCATCCGAGCATAAGGCCGATCCAATGGCAAGTCTATAACATGCTCATACTCCTCCAATGTAGGAGTCAACTCCTAGGTATAAAATCTAAATACCTTTCTATCTGGTACCCAATGCCCAAGCATGCACTTTCTCTTAGTACTTTGGATGAAGAGTCTAGTACAGAGAATATCTGCTAAACCAGTTCCTTCTGGGCTGTGTAAAGCCGCGAACTTGCATCACAATGCAAATCAACATCAAAACCCTTGCCCCCACAAATGGGAAAAGGAAGAACAACACAGTTTTTACCTCATTTGCATGAAGATAGATCGAGGGGTGATGACTCAAATCATCCAAAAGCTTTGGAATCATCACATTTATAGCTGGAAGCTCACTGCGGGGAATGGAAGAAGAAGGAGCAAGATCCGCAATGGGTACGTCCTCTTCCTCGTCCTCGACATCTGATCTCTCAACCCGGATATGATGAATCACTTTCTTAGTCAACCGACGAGGCTGTCGGGCTGGGCGAGGTCGAGGCACATCTGAAACTCTCCTCCTCACACCTGAAGAGGTCCTACGAGAGCTAATCGACTGGTCTGGATCTATATATCTGGACAAAAGTCTCCAAATCACATCAGAAAGGGTGTTGTAAATTTTAACTTGGAGCTCATTAAATGTGGTTCATAGCTATGTGCATGCATGCATTATTTTAACATACATCTATAGTAGAGTTAAAAATGCATGTTCATTCAATGCCTAAACTCATGAATTTTTTTTTCCAGAGTCTCCTATGTAAAAAGGACTATCCACATGTGCGTAGGCATGACTAGGTGGCCATTCAGTAGCACATTTACTGCGGTGAATAATTTTTATCAAGTCATATGAGCATGCATCTTCACTACTATGTGTTTTAAAGCATTATGTATGATATCTCACTTTCCAACGGTCAAAATTGGAAAAGAAAACATGTAAACGTTACCATGATAGTGCAGAACGATTGTACGATGACAGATTTTTACAGAAAATTGCCCGAACTCAATAGATCAGAAGAAGAAATCTCGGATTCTCTGTGCGGCTTCAACTTGAAAATAACTTGTGAAAGGGATGTCAAGTGAGATATAACCCACGGGTGGCCGCGGGTAACTCGTGGTAACCATGGGTCTACCTGTGGCTACCCTGGGTGGTCCCCACCCCCTCCAGCTTGATCAAATTTGAGTCACAAAGGAGATCCCACAAGCTGAAAAGTCAAATCAGGAAAAAAGACGCTACGCGATTAAGCAGAAAAGCCTGAAATCTTTATTTTCAAAGGCCAAACTACGGGTCTACATATCAATCATTGGTATTCGCTCTGATATAGGGTTCACAAAGCCGATGATCAAAGCTATTAAAAGCTGCCCTTGTCCGCGTGTTGCGAAGGTTTGATGCCATCAACTTGGTGTTAGAATTACAATCAAAAGCATACATCTCGTCAAAAATACATCCCCAGTGGAGATTTCGGATATCCTAAGCCGTTGAAAGCTATTTCAATTAGGATCAGGCATCCTTGATATTACCAGCCATTGGCAACAACTCCAGCAAAGAATCAGAAGTAATCCGATGATTTCAATCATTGAAAACTATTTCAACGAGGGTCAGACAACCTGACATCACAAACCGGTGGAAGTAACTCCAATGAAGCGTCAGAGAAACTTGATGATACAAACCAAAGAAAACCATCCTCACTGGGGAGGACCGATGATGGAATCTGTTGGACAGATCCCTAGTAATCAAATGCAATCCTCGAGAGTCGCTCGCAAAAGAGAAGAACATCTTCGGTAGAAAGCCTGTGCAAAGGATTAAAGACTTTGGTGATAACCCCAATGTCAACATCATGTGGTCTCAATCTTGGAGAAACCTCAACTCCAAAGATTTTGAAGACATATCCCCAACTTGTAGGCAAATCAGGCTCAAATAATACTGATGGACAGTCCAAACCGCTGACGATAACCCCAGTGTAGCATCAAGAGATTCCTGTGATAAGAGCTTTGAAAATACCAGTCAAGTAGACATCAAAGTAGTTTAACAAGGTCATCATTGATAACTTCATCCCCCAACAGAAGCGGCGTGAACATGCAGTTATCAAATCCTGTTGGAAATCATTCCAACAAACAACACTCAACGTTGCATTTACATTATGCTGCATTGCATTTGCATCATGCTTATCTTGTCATGTTTCAAGTGTCTAGTAATTTTTATCCTATCCATGCCATTACACCACATGAATATGATAAAGTGGGGCATCTGTAGACACTCGAAATTTTTCATTCCTGTTACTAACCCTGCAAGAAGGCAGAATCGTCTTCCAGAGATAAACCTGGAAGTCAAATCAGTTTTAGTCCCGTAGATAACCTCGGGAAGCTTAATTATCAATCTCGGAGATAACCTCGAGAGATTTAGTTCCAACCACGGAGATAACCCCGAGGGATCCAGTCAAAGTTCCGGAGATAACCCCGAAAAAGTCAATTTTAACCCCAGAGATAACCCTGGGAGGTCAAGCACACCTCAGAGATAACCTTGAGGACGTTCAACATCCACAACAGCTTAATCTCAGAGATAGCCTTGAGAAACGACTGCTACATCTGTGCCAAAGTCGGAGATAACCCCGGTGGGGGTAAAATCATCATTTTTCCACCTCAACATCATATTCACGTCGTCTCAACACAATTCAATACACACTGCGTACCAATGTGTCCCACAAGAACCATAGCTCAAAATCCCGAATGACAACTACACAAGACAATACAATGGATAGACTTTGAAGACTTGGAGATCTGGTCATGGGCCCATCTTCTCGGCTTCGTACAACCTCTAATCTCATGTCATTGTGTAGCTCTCGACAAAAGCTTTCCAAAAAGGTATAACACTCCTTTATCGGAAGCCCGGATTGAAAGTTATGAAGGTTCGAGTGGACTTTTGTTTAAACTCATAATATTATTTAATCATAATGAAGGTTCGAGTGGACTTTTGTTTAAATTCATAAAATTATTTTATATAATTTAAATTGAATATTTTTAATTATGATTCAAATTTAGCTCATTCAAGAAGACAAACAAATTAAAACTAGAGATCGTACATTTTGTTTAAACGGTTCTTTTTATTTTATTTTTACTTTTATTTAGACACATGTTAAAACAAGTAGTTGTTGTAGTTCAGTTTGATTGAACTCTTATTTAATGACTTGGAGGTCTTGTGTTCAACCCTCACAAGTAGCTATATAGTCTTTATTCTTTTACTTTGACTAAAATTGACAAACTGTGTAGCATGAAGGAAAAAAAGGGAAGAAGTCCGCGGGCTGGCCTGACCCGGCCTAACCCGGGCCACGAGCCTCATAATTCTGGCCCAAGAAAAGCTGGGCCATTTTAGCTCGACCAAAATTTGGCCCGACCCGTTTGCCAGGTCTATTTACCGCGTTTATATAAATATCTGTTTTAACTGCTTTCATAATGTAGATATTTATTCTTTCAACCTGTGAGCTAGATTTGCCTAAATCTTGCTACTTCTAACTTTGATCGGTTCAAAAGTGACTAAACTAGAACCGTTGAAGCTAGAATGGTTTAGATTTACTCAAATCAAGTTCTTTTTTCTAGCTTTTGTACATATTTCTCTTTCATGTGAGCCTAGGAATCATGTGATCACATATTCAATCTCTGAATCTAGATTCGGTTCCTGTGATGAACATTTTGTAGCTGCAGCCACCTTGTAAATTATCTACGGTGTCTGAATATCCTTAGATGGCTCTGCTGCCCACAAGGAGTTCGACACAGCTATGTATCTTATGTTCTCAAAGATACCTCGCATCTCGAAAATAAAAGAAATCAAGCCAAACATAATAAAATGGTAGTATCAAAGACCTCAATTACTATTGAGCATAAGGGTTTGAAAAACCTATTTTCTAAAACATCACTGCTATAACTTGTTAAAATTTAACTTTTATAAAAAAGTTAAACCTTTTGTATATAGGTGTAAACGAGGCATAACACTACTTCCATATAATTGCACATAGACCTAACTCACACACACATTCACAGATAAAAGTTAATGAAAAGTGGGTGTTATAACGGAAGTCGGGGGGTGCCTAACACATTCCCTCCACTTAATTAAGCCCCCGGACCCTAACGAATCTCGGTTTCCAAGACTAGTTAAACAGTGTCAAACCATTGGGTCTTTGTGCAATCCTTTTATTGATTGAGTTGGTGCAACCATTTAAAAATTACCAACTGGCGACTCTAACAGTCAAATCGTCGACATATACATGTCGGACCTTTTCAAACAAAACTCATCTAAAATGAGAACATGAAAAGACAATCACAGAAAGGGACAAATAAAAATCTCGACGTCGATAAACGTACTGTGGAATAATTATGAGTTGTAAGTGATTAAACATCACGCATCGAAATCATGCTTTAAGAAAAAATTGGGAAGCATTGAAAAATATAATAAACCTTCCTTGAATAATAATAATAAGCTAAGGTTACATTCTTTTTCAACAAGGAAACAAATTTAGGAACTTTGTTCAATATAAGAATAGGTTTAAAAATAGAAAATTTGTTCAATAAAGATACAACTTGAATAATCATACTTGAAATAAGATAAGGATCTTGCTCAATGTTTCAATAAGGTTTACATAATACAAAAGAAATAAGGTTCAAGAGCTTAATAAAAGATTAGGGTTAAATAACTTGCGTAATTATAAATCAGGTAGGGAAAGAAACTTGCCTCGTGCATTAGCTATACAATTATAACTCAGGCTTCCCGAACACCCTACACATTCCATTAACATCGTAACACAACTTTATCCAGATAATATTAATCTCATAGATTCAACTTCCACTTTTATATAACTTGTCAACCTAATTTAAATTCTGATTTCTTAGATCGATAACACTTAACCAATCAAAAGTTCTTTCTTAGCCAACGATTCAACTTCATTGATCACATTATATAGCTTTAAAATAATAGATTAAAGTATAATTTATAAATTTTCACAATTTGAAATCTTCAATTACACATGAAAAATCTGTTATAATATCTTAATATAAGCCTAACAGATTGTCATGAACTTTAAACTATATTAGACTAAGTTTAAGTGATTGAACAAATAACATCTCATCACTGTCTCTATTCTAGGTCTGGAGACCATGTGTTGTTACGTGTTGCTCCATGGAAAGGAGTTACGAGATTTGGAAACAGAGGAAAGCTCAATCCTCAATTCATTGGCCCATTTTTAATCCTCGATCGAGTAGGAACTGTGGCCTATAGACTCACTTTACCGCCAAGTATGTCTTGTGTTCATAACTTTTTTCATATATCTATGTTATGTAAATACGTGAAAGACCCGCGCCACATTATTGAGTTAGAACCGGACGATATAGCGGATGATTTAACATATGAAGAGGTTCCTGTTAAAATCTTGAAAAAGAAGGAACATGTTCTACGCTCCAAGGTTATACCTTAAGTCAAAGTTTTGTGGAGGAATCACGATGTTGAGGAAATAACCTGGGAGTTAGAATCTGAAATGAAATTAAGGTATCCTTACCTCTTCGACATACCAGGTACGTACCCTAATTTCGAGGGTGAAATTTCATAAGAAGGGGAGGTTGTAAGACCCCAACTTTTATGAATAAAGATAAATTTTCTATAAATATCATTTTTAAATATTATGGAATCAATTGGATATAATGTTATAGTTATGGGTAATATTAATAAATTTTGCAAAGTACGCAAGTTGTTATATAATATTCGATTGGTGGGGAAATATTCGTTTTATTAGGAATATTCGCATAACGACACAATCATTGGTGGACCCTAGCGGAATTATTGTCGGATTGAAAAACGACAAAATAATTTATGAAAATAACGGCGGAAGTTTTACTGATTAATCGGTGAAACACCCAAAGGTGTTAAAAGTAATAAGATGTCTGGCGTGGTTGCATAGTAGCAAAGCGGTATTGATTATTGATGCTTACGTGAGAAGTCACTTTCGGTTTTATTCAATTATTGCTACGATAATTGCGACATAGTATCTCACGTTATTTGATTCAATTATTGTCAATATTTTATATATTATTAAATCAATAATTGAGATGACAAAGTTATTAATATTTTTATTTGCAATATTAACGATGTCTAAAAGTTCTGTCAAGGAGAGGTTTGGTCACCTAATTACGCGCTAATGGGGAGAAATTCTTATTGAAAGCCCCTCTTTCACAACGAGCGACATAGTCGATTAATATTGTGAATTATAATAATGATGATAAATTTTGTTTTATTAGTATTATTAGTGTAATAAAATAGAAAAACTTTTTATATAAAACAAAATACTTTTATAAAGTTATTTGTTTTATTAGACTATAAATAGAATATATTATATTCTATTATGCATAGTGTTTTACATAGTAAAATCTTTTTATATAAAAATGAATACTTTTATAAAGTTATTTGTTTTATTAGACTATAAATAGAATATATTATATTTTATTATGCATAGTGTTGCATAATATTTTGCATAGTAAAATCTTTTTATATAAAATAGAATACTTTTATAAAGTTATTTGTTTTATTAGATTTTAAATAAAATATATATATATATAGAATATATTATATTTTATTGCATAGTATTCTTTCAATTCTCCTATAAATAGGATGCTTAGTTAGAATTGAAATCACACGAGAAATTCGGAAAATTCTTCTTCATAATCTTGGCGTATTTCTTTAGAGTTTTCAGAAGTTTTGGCGTGAGAAAACAATATAAGTTTTCTTCAAGAATATCCTCGCCCTACCAGTCAGAATACTCTTCTTTTACGATAAGAGATATTATTTGTTGTACTCGTAAGGGATATTATTTGTTGTACTCGTCAGGGGTATTATTCTTTCGTATTCGTGAAGAGAGTTATTTTCTTTCAATACTCGTAAGGGTTGTTATTCCTTTCTTTATTATTATGTTGGAATAACTTTACATGCGCGAAGTACCACATACATGGTGAAATTCTTACATTATTCCATTCTTTATTATTACAGCCGAATAACTTGTCTTTGTGGTCTATCGCATGCCTGGTGAATTTTGTTGTTATTCCATTCTTTATTATTCTATTGGAACATCACATGCATGCGGATTACGCATGACCTAGTTCCATTCTTTATTATTCTGTTGGAATATCTCATGCATGCGAGATTCGCGTAACTCAGTTCTATTCTTTATTATTACGCTGAAATAATGCATACATGTGGATTATCGCATGGTAGAAAAAATCCATTTGTGATTTCATATATTCTATTATACTCAGTTGGTTAAAGTTTTGGCTTTATACTCCATGAAATTAGTGGAATATCCTTGATATTTGCGCTTCATCCAGTATCTTTTCATGGAAATATTCTTCTGAGCATTCTTGAATTTTACTCCACAAAGCAGTATCATGTTAACAATTTGGACATTATTGAGTTCAGGATAAATTAACTTATAAATCTTTAAAATTTATTCTTGAACTTGTTTTATTGAATTGTCATCATCCTCATGTTTATAATATGTTGAAAGTCATCTATGGCCTGTAGTGCATAGATGGACTTGGTATTATTATGACTAGGGATTATTCGGTATAATCATGACCGTAATGTTACAAATGATGTGGTCAAAATCCTCATTGGCCGTAGTGCATTGATGGACAGTTGTTGGCATGATCATGACCATTGATGAATACACGAATATCATTAGCCCGTAGTGCATGGATAATTTGTGGTCGTCATACTAATGAATATCCTTGGTCAAAGTGCATGGATGATGTGGATTATTTATTGTTTGAGTCTCGATGATAAAAGTAATGAAAAACCTTTTAAATCATAGAAGATAGTAGATTTTATTCTCTACTTGACTCTTCTAATGGATTGCTTGTTCATTGCAGCTTAAACTTGATGTTTGTTATATTTTATCAGTTTAACACTGTTGAAGGCTAATGGTAATTTATTCTGCATTATCTTAGTTATAATATTTCTTACTGGGCTAGTTGAGCTCACCCTTTTGCTTTCATTGTTCTCTTCAAGAAATGAGAACGTAGCGGGGACTAGTCGGGGAACGAAGTGACGGTTCAGATGATAGCATTGTAGTCCTCACTATTCTATGAAATAGTGTGAAAATAAATGTATTGAGGACTTATTTTGAGTTTGAATATTGTTTAGAAGACAATGTTGTATTAAAATTCACAACTTATGTTTTGTCGTATTTTACACGACAGTTGTATAATTAAGTTTTTATTTGTATTTTGTACCATGTATTTGACGACTCAGAATAGGTGATGTATACCTATTTTGGGGGCGTCACAGTTGGTATCAAAGCTTAGGGATATGATCCCTGGATAAAATGTGAGACAAGAACTAGGAGGGGGGAGACGAGAAATTCCTTCGCTAGTATGACCTACCTAAGTTTATTTGGTATTTAATTGGCCGGCCAGAGTATAGGGATAATATGTGATATGATAACTAACCCTTGTTTTGTGGCAGTATCTGAAAATGACATCTGAGAATGTTGAGAATAGCAATGGAGCACGAGGAGACCGCTTGAGTCTCCACATATCAATAATTAGGAGAATGTGCATCGAGGCGACAATCCTCATGCAAACAACAACACCGACCAAATGATGAATGATGGAATGTTCGGAGGCTTTATGCAATTCATGCAACATCGAAGCGAGGCGGCTCCCTGTCCAAAATGTAGGTGGAAGCACCGGGAACTCTCGGACGGTCCTTTTCTTCTAAATGTTCAAGGATTTGGGACCACGAGTTTATTAGAGAGCCAAAACCACTTAAGACGGAGACGTGGATAAAGTAGATCACCAAGATATTTGATGTCTTGGGATGCTTCGAGGAGCAAAAGGTTTCCTTTGCCACCTTTATGTTGCGAGGAGAGGCAGATTACTGGTGGGAATCGGTAAAGCGTACTCAACCTGCCGCACTGAAGATATCTTGGGAGAAGTTCCAAGAACTATTCAACGACAAGTACATTTTGAAAGTATTCATCACATGAAAGAGGTAGAGTTCATCAAGTTGGAGCAGAACAATATGACCGTGTCGCAGTACGAAGCTAAGTTTCCCGAGTTATCCCGGTTTGCGTCTCACTTGGTTGATAATAAGGAAAGAATGACGCGGATTTTTCTAAGAGGTTTGAAACCTGAGATACGTCAATATCTAATTTCTCATAAACTGTGTTTGTATTCAGATGTTATAAATAGTGTAACGCCCCAGAAAATCGAACATTTTGTAATTTCTTTTAATAATGAATAAAATAATATTATTTATTATTATTGTGTATTGAGAAGATGAATGTTGTTCTATAACCTAGAAACGTCGGAATGTCGTAGTATTTTAACTACGTGGATGAATTAAAGTGCTTGAATTTTCAAGACGAAAATAAATGTTTTACGAGAAAGTTTACGAAAATCACTATTCATCGTTTATCGCTCGGGAATTATTTTTGAACTTCCGAGAAATACGTAACGTTAGAATATCGAGGTAAGATGGATTATGTAATAATAATCTAAGTATGGAAAACGCAATAAATCGCATGCGGACTTAATTTGGGATTATAGGTATTAAAACCTAATGGAAGGAATTGAGGTAATTTGTATAAGGTGTAAACTTATGTGGGATTAATTATCAAGCTCAAGTAATTGGTTAATGAAGCCCAACTTGATTAATGCAAGCCCAAAAAGGAAATAAGCTATTATTATTAGCAAGCCCAAAGGGGTAAGTTAATTGAATTAGTATTGAGCCCAAACTATGATCCATTAGCTAATGATGATCCATGGGGTAACCCATGGGTAGACTTGATGGGAAAGGATTTTGTGTGATGCCCAAGAACTTTATGTAGCTAGCAAGAAGACTTGAAGTTTAAGTAAGGAATAGTAAGGAGGTGGAAATGAGGAGGTGGGAGGTTTAATGTCTAAATTGCCCTCACCTTGCCAAGCCTATAAATACCAAGCTCATTTCTTGTGTTGGTTGATCATTTTCATCCAACTTTTCTCTCAATCATAAAGCTACTTATTGGTTAGGGAGAATAAGTCACTTAAGCACTTATAAGCCACTTCAACCATTGATAGTTTTCCAAAGTAAATAGAAGTCTTCAAGGGTAAGACTCCTCTCTTATATCTTCATCTCTTCTATAATAGGATTGATAGAGAAGGGGGAGGGTTGGATGATAACATGTAATAAGTTACTAAAGAATGAACTTAAGCCGAATAAGTTGAAAGAAAAAGCAACTTGAACATTAATAAGTTGCTAGAACCATGAAGAACATATCTTATGATGTTTAGTATGTGGAATATAGCATGAGAACTTTGATTGAAGAACTTAAGTTAATAATAAGTCATGAACATGAAGATTTCTAACTCTTAAGCTAAATAGTTAATAACTTATGAGAATAAGTCAAAACCTACTTTGATTATAAGTTTGAGTAGCAAATAACTTGTATGATCTTATGTTGATTAAAATCCATTAAGAACGCTTAATAATGAAGAGTTGTCGGAATTCGCACGATTGGACGATTATCGTCGAATTCATGAAATTCTCGGAATGGAAGTCGTATTTTGTGTTCGAAGTCGAAAACGTTGGTTTTCCATGGAGACAAGTCATTTTAGTCATTATAGAGTTGCGAACTTGAAAATGACCGGATTCTGACTTAAAATGAAGAAACGAGCGTTGAACGTTCACCGCGTCGCGGAACAATAACCGAGCACCTTGCGCAAGAGTTACATACGGTCGACTAGTAACACGAGAGACTTCGCATGGCCAGTCCGAATTTTTGAGGAGTAAGTGGCGGCCTTGCATGTACATTGTGACACCAAGTCTGCAATGGCCGTATTGCGGTTTCGACCTCGAGACCAAGACATTAATAAAGGTTTACATATAGAACATGGTTAGTAATTGATAACCAATTGGACAAAGATTATAATGAAACATTGTTAAGACATATTATGCCTTAAGTATGAACACTTAGGGGTTAGTTAACTCCATTGCAAATGAATGAAAGAATTATCTTACGGAAAGCCGAAAAACGATAATAACAAATCTAATATGTAATTAGATTGAGAAGTAGGGTAAGATTCTTTAGGAACCATGTATGATCATTCATGACCTGATGTTCTATGTTATGCTATCATTTAATGTAGAGACCTTAAAGACGTCTGATTACGTGTTTATAATTGGTAGCAGACACTAAAGGCAAGTACTCTAACCCTTGTTTCACTTCGATCTGGACAAGTCTTTTTGATTCATGTATTCTTTACATGATTTAGTATTTGATGAATGTCAAAGCCAATCCTTTTGGCTAGACGTATGCTATGTTATTCTATCAAGTGGTGTTAAGGATTTACCAAACTAATATTGTTGTGGTTTCTCAAAGGTAGATTGTGTATGCTCAAATTGTTTTGTCGTCAAACGACAGGCACGTGAGGTTTCCACAACTTAAACGCGTATACGTTTAATGAATGTAGTGTTGATCAACATAGAGTACTATGAAATGATCACTTTCGGAAGTGCTCGTAAGCTATGTCGGACTTACGGACTTAGTGTCGGGTTGTCCTTTTCAAAAAGAACTTATGAATGCTCATATACTTGAGTCATAATTAATATTTCCTTAAGTATGGTTGTGTAAAACGTTTTGAAGAAAAAGAAGTGCTATTTTGATTTATCGATAGTACTTCGTAACTATTGTTCAGTTATTAAAGATATATGAGTTCTATGTTTCAAGCATGTTGTTTATTAGAATTGTAGTACTTGCTGAGCTAGTCATGCTCACTCTTGCTTGAACCATATGAATACAGCTAAGATCGAGCGTAAAGAAGTCTCAGGCAAGGATAAAGGCAAGGCGAAGATGAACCTGTAATAACCCGATATTTTCTATAAAAATAAATAAGGAATTTTTGCATATGAATTTTTTTTTTTGATAAGAATAAGTGTCAAGTAATGTGTACGATAAATGCAAATATATTTATTACTTGAAAAATTAGAAATAATTTTAGAATTATTAATTACTACAAATTATATTCTTATGGTAATTAATTTCTGTAAGCAGAAATGTTTTTATTAATTATTTTCCATGAAAACATGATTGGATATTATTTAAATAATATATGAAGAGACAATTAGAATTATGATAATAAATATTTTATTATATGAATCTGTTCAGAATATTTAAGTTAATTATTTTAACTTGATTATTGATGTTGTATACAAAGAATAAGTCAGATATGGAATCCGAACCCTAAATTGGGATTATTATCAAGAGATGAGAATAATAATGTAATATTATATATATTTTGAATTTTCAGTGCTATATATATGTACTGTATATGTGTGGACAGATAATGATTGGTTAATTATGGCAAATTTATATCATGACCCTTATATCATATTTTTAAGCCTTAATTGTTAAACTCAGTTGTGAGTTCAAGACTGAGTAGAAATTGCGTTATATGAATTTTATTGTGTATATTAGAATTTTCGTAATTAGGAGAAACCCTAATTATTGATTTGAAAACCCTAATTATTATTTTAGTAAATGGAAATGTTAATTAGGAAACCCTAATTGTTAAATTGGGAACCCTAATGATAGTAAGGAACCCTAATTTAAAAACCCTAATTTTCTAATTAAAAACCCTAATTTTAAATTAGTGTGCTTAATTAGCATTTTATTACATTATTTATTTTAAATTGTCAAACCCTAGAAATTATTTGGGTAATTGTAAGATTTACAATCTAGTGATTAAACCCTAGATTTAATCACCTTGGACAAGAATGCCCTTGAAATTACAAGTGAAATTACTATTTTACCTTTTTTGTCCCATTAATGAATTATTAGTGTATTATTGCTATCAATCTTGCAAAATCTGGCCATCTAAATTTATTCTAGAATTCACCTATTGCACTATAACATTACCCATCAATGATCAGCTATTACAAGCACATGGAATCATTTCATTTCATAATTAAAGAGAGAGAAAGTGTCTATTTTGGCTTAATTGTGCAACCAACACTTAGCTTTATTCTCTCAAACCCAAACCTACGAAATCCTCTTGCTAGATCAGTCAATAACATAGCCCAACCATCACCCATAACAAATCAGGAGCAAAGATTCAAGAAATTGTTCATAGAAAAGGTATAAAAGCTCTAAACTAAATATTCTATGATTTGATGTTAGATGTTAATTTTTATTGTTAAAACATGTTGACTATAGTCCATTTTGATGATCTGGGTTGGTATTTATTAGATCCATAACATCAAAATGCTCAAAAACATGTTTTTCAAAAATCTGGTAATTTCATTTTTTTGGTGATTTGACAGTGAATGTCAAAGGCTATAAATCCTTACCTGTTATGTATTTTTTGTTGTTTTTAAGTTGTTATGTGTATCTTGTTATGTGGTCTTTAATCTACAAAAAGAATCAGAGTCAGATCTGTTGTAGATCAAAAGTTATTCCCGGTCAAATACCGTTGACCGGCATTGACCGGGCCTTTCTGGGCAACCCAGAAGCCAACAACAGCATCTGACCAGATTTTACACGGCTTTGATCTTTTAATCCTGATGTTGTTTTAGTCATTAGTTGTATTAAATTTATAGCCTGTTAATTGTACTTCACATCCATGCTCTTAGATCTCTAAAACAACACATATTATGGACGTAATGATTGGTCTAACTAGCTAAGATGATCACGGATTTTGATTTCTGGAATTTCAGAAAAATCAAGAACATGATTCGGACAGACTTTGACTGGCTTTAATCTGCTAGATCTGTTGTTGTTATAGGTATTTTATGTAATAGAGTTGTAGTATTACATGTTCTATACAACCTGGAATCAATAGATCACTTAGATAAAGCTCAGAACGAGAGATATAAAGATCCAAAGTAGCCTGCTCGTTCTGTTTTTAAATCTGGAAAAACCCAGAATTTAAGTACATGATCTGACAAGATGTTCTGAGCTTCATATCTTTCTTTTTAATAATGTTTAGACTTGGATAATGTTTGAATCATGTTCTCTGTAAGTTTGTCTACACAGCCTGACGTCTAGAACACCCATAACATGAACGGATTGAGCAGAATAAGGCTATGCAAATCGTTAACCGACCATGACTTTAAATTTCTGGGCAGCCCAGAAATTTGAAGAAAGCTCTAACAGTGACTTTGTAATTTTATATCTTGCTTAGATGTTGTTGTTTAGCCTATATTGTTGATGATAACTGTAGAATTACACTAGTACTACAAGATCTATGTATTAGATTTCCCAGAAACTTCATAGATTGAGATTTATTGTTGGTCAAAGTACCCTACTCGTTCACTGATTGTGTGATCTGGGTTTGGTGAAGAACACCATTAGCGACAGTTTTGTCACCTATTGTACCTTTAGCGACAGTTTAATTTCTAAATTAATTATTTTAATTAAATAATTAGTATAAATTAATTTTAAATTATTAAAAATACCAAATAAATTCTTAAAAATTATTTTAATGTTCAAAAATTATATTTTAATTATTTTGGATATATTTCATAAATATTTAATATTTTGGGAATATTAAAGATATTTAATTTATTTAATTATAATATTAAATAAATGATTTAAAAATGATTTTAATATTTGAAAATCATTTAAAATTATATTATGGTATAAGAAAATATTTTAAGTTATTTTTAAGGACTTTTAATATTTTGTGATGAATTTCATTAATTAATTATTATTAATGATATTAAAGTTATTTAATAATTATATTTAGCTTAAAAATAATTTTATTATTTTAAAAATCATTTTAAATGAAAATAAAGTGTTTAAAGATATTTTAAGTTATAAAATATATCTTTTAATATTTAAAGGATAATTTCATTAATAATTAAATATTAATGATAATAGAATTGTTTGATATTTAAATCATTTAATTATGATTCCGATATTCGAAAATTCATGATAAATTATTATAAATGTTTACTAAGTCATTTAAAATAATATGACTGATACTTAAGGATGTTGAGATACAGAATAAAGTCTTAGACTTGATAATTACTCGATAAAGCTATCGATACAAACAATTTTTCGAAAATTAATATAGACTTAGATATTTTGAATGTGTTATTGTTTGTTTATGATGAAATGATATTTAGATATGTGTGATAATGTGATTAGGTTATATGTTGTTATTTGCAATAAAGGCGTTATTATTTGTTGCAATATTTTATTCTAATTAGTAAATGATCTTACTACTGATAGGTGATTATATAAAAGATAAAACTAAGTTGCATTACGTAGCGACGTGTCGAGGTAAAGTATCCTACCTTTGCATTTTCTTTATCAATGGACATGAGTAAGAATGTTTGAATTATATTATTCTGTCTGCGGATTATATCGCTCATTGATTATCAACATTTTAGTTCAGATATATATCCTGTTCGTTAATTTCTATAAATGGTTATACAAGTGTCCCCACTTGGATAATCATGGTATTCATTCACATGTTGATACACCTTTGTCAATTACCCGTATACATATATGTTGAATTATAGATTATTGTTGAACAAAATAAAACCTTTTTTGTATCCAATCAAATTTCTTTGGTTTGGACTCAAGACTAAGTATGAACATCCCGAATATGGGAAAACTTTTATGCGCCCAAGGCGGACAGAGTGAACGATAATATCGTTCTTGTAATGTAGTGTTGATCAATACAGAGGCTGGCGAAATTTGATCACCCCGTGTCCGTAAGTTATGACCAGGTATCACGGATGAAGTTCTGCTAAACCATTTCGAAAATGAAAACAATGTTCATAGTATGTCACTTAAACCCCATTTATAGCCAGTACGTAGTTTCAAAAATTTGAAAGAGGGTTGTTATGTTATTATTATCTGTTCAGATTACTTCATAACTTTTGATTCGTTGTAGAAGAGTTATATAAAGAAAATACTTAAATTCTTTCAGCTTATATACATATAATTGCTATTACTTGTTGGGCACTCAAATGCTCATCTTTGCTTAATTTAAATATTTTCAGTTAAGTCTGAAGAACTAGAAAGCTCAAGTAGAAACAAAGGAAAAGGAAAGCTAATCGAATAAGATTTGTGGTAGTTGCTGTAATAGTTTTATATTATTAAGACAATGATATATATATAATAATATCATGTATTGTAAGGAATGTACTTTAAGGTCTTGTACCTGGGGAGATAAACTTTGATGCATATGTAAATTAAGTTTGAATTTTATATTGTTATTATTATTAGTATTAGTCATCTTATAGAATGGTATCGTGAAGCACCGAGTTCGGGTTTCAAGTACCCGAATTTGGGGGCGTCACAGAACCCGTAGCATAACTATGTAATAGTATGGGTAGACTGTTTGTAATATATTAATATTATGACAAAGACAATGTATTGATTGTAAAGAACCTGGGGTATGTAAATATTCTCTTCATATATATATAAGACATCCGTTCTTTTAAGGCTTTTCAATTGAATGTTTATGTGAACTGTAGTACCGTGTAGCACCATCTGTCGGGTTGGAAGATACCCGAATTTGGGGGCGTCACAGGTTGGTATCAGAGCAATAGGTTATAAAACTTAAAGGGGGAAATAAAACCTTAAGTCATAACCTTAAGAAAAGTCAAAGAATAAAAGATGGAAGTTAACCTTATAAAAAGCATCATATATGTTATGTGTTTTATTATACTGACGTTTACTAATCAACTCTTTTGTTGTTATAGATGTCGGTGAAAATAGAGATGTGTCACAGTAGTCGGTGAAGGGCCGATAAACCAGATAGAAATCATACCAAACCCCATAGCAACCGTCGGAGATAGTTGTGGTGGAGTCCAGAGACTCAAAGCTTAGACCTCATATGCATGTTGTGACATGATAGAAGAAGAAGTTGAAGCAGTGTCATTTAACCCAGTAGCAATAACAGCAAAGATAACTCCAGGAGAGTCCATGATGTCATTGTTCATGTCAGTGATAGATAGGAACGTACACTATTGTCAGGAGGTCAAGGAGCTGAAGGCGGAGCTCCAAGCGGTTATAGAGGACAAGACGAACGTGGAGTCCATGTGGGAACAGGAACATGACGAGAGAGTCCAAACTGTTCACAGCCTTCCAAGGTATGTTTCAGCTGTGGAAAAGACGATCATATATCCTGATTTTATCCAGTAGCAAGTCAAGTCCAGTTGGGACGGTGGCACCAAAGGCGGCTACGGACAAAACAAAGTCGGTGGTTCAAGGGAGAGCGTTTGTCGTAACGTCCCAAAAGGCGAAGAACCCCAACGAAGTTATCACGGGTAAGCTAATTATAAACTCTTGCGAAGTCTATACCTTATTAGATATATGTTCTAGCCATTCTTTTACTTCACCTGCTTGTGCTCAACGTTTGAACTTGACCCCTGCGAAATTAGACTTTGACTTATTTGTTAAAATTCCATTAGGAGAAACCTTCATTACATCCATGGTTTATAAATCTTGCTCGATTCAAGTTGGGACCATCACATTACCTGTTGATCTCATCTCTTTGAAAATACTTTCATTTGATGTGATTTTAGTGATTGATTGGTTAACTACTCATCATGCTAAAATTGATTATTTTTGTAAGGTCACTAGTTTTCATATTCCTAACCAACCTGTTATGCGAATTCAAGCAACTAAACCACTAAAGTCAATCACTGTCATATCAAGCCATAAAGTCATTCGTTTATTAAAAAATGGATGTCAAGCTTTCTTAGCTCATGTCATGGATTTAAACAAAAATACGTCAAATTTGAATGATATTTATGTTGTTAGTGAATTTCTAGACGTATTTCCTGAAGAACTTCCTGGCCTACCCCCAGAGCGTGATATCGAATTTTGTATTGACCTTGAACCCGATAGAAAACCCCCCATATTGAATGGCTCATTTTGAAATTCAGGAGTTAAAAACTCAACTGCAGGAACTATTAGACATTGGTTTCATTAGTCCTAGTACATCTCCTTGGGGTGCTCCTATTTTATTCGTAAAGAAGAAAGATGGGAGTATGCGACTTTACATTAACTTTCAGGAGTTGAACCATGTAACCATCAAAAATAGGTACCCGTTACCGCGTATTGATGACCTTTTTAACCAGTTGCAAGGTGCTAAATTCTTCTCAAAGATCGATCTTCATTCCGGATATCATCAGTTAAAGATTAAAACTGATGACATTCCAAAGACTGCTTTCAGGACTCAATACGGACATTATGAATTCCTAGTCATGTCTTTTGGATTGACTAATGCTCCTGTGGCCTTCATGGATATGATGAACCGAGTATTCAAGGAACATTTGGATTATTTTGTGGTTATCTTTATTGATGACATCCTCATCTATTCCAAAAGTCGTGAAGATCATGAGCAACACTTAAGGCTGATACTCCAAAAGCTTCATGAAAACAAGCTATATGCCAAGTTGAAGAAATGCAAGTTCTGGTTTGAGGAAGTAGCATTCCTTGGGCATGTGGTATCGAAGTATAGAATATCAGTTAACCCGGCAAAGATTGAAGTAATACAAAGCTGGGAGCAACTTAAGTCAGTAACCGAAGTACGTAGCTTTCTAGGCTTAGCTGGTTATTATCGAAGATTCATGGAAGGATTTTCTCGAATTGCTACTCCATTAACTCAGCTGACTCGAAAAGAGACAAAATTCGGATGGAGCGAGGAATGTGAGAAGAGCTTCCAAGAACTCAAGAGGAGACTCATTTCGGCACCTGTTCTGACAATACCATCAGGTTCGGAGGGATTTGTCATCTACAGCAATGCTTCAGGCAAAGGTTTAGGATGTGCTCTCATTCAACATAGGAAACTCATAGCCTATGCCTTGCGAAAACTCAAAGAATATGAGAGGAATAATCCTACTTATGATCTAGAGTTGGCAGCAGTCGTTTTCGCATTAAAGATTTGGAGGCACTACCTGTATGGGGAGAAAGTGGAGATCTATACAGATCATAAAAGCCTCAAATATTTCTTCACTCAAAAGGAACTTAACATGCTGCAACGACATTGGCTCGAGCTATTAAAAGATTATGACTATACCATTCAATACTATCCTGGAAAAACGAACATTATAATTGACACGTTGAGTAGAAGATCGTATGCGGGTACGAGTGTGATGTTGTTAACACAAAGACCCATTTTGTATAACTTACAAATGATGGAGATAGAGTTAAAGGCTCCAAGTACCCACATGATGATATCAAATATACGAGTAGAACCGACTTTAATTGATAATGTTAAAGCTGCTCAAGCTACAGACCCGGAACTGATGTGTATGAAGAAGAAAGTACAAGAAGGTGTTATTCCAGAAGCAAGAATCGATGAAGAAAGAATACTTTGAGTCAACTCTAGACTTTGTGTTCCTAATGAATCTGATTTGAAGTACAAAATCATTATGGAGGTACACAACACACCATTTGCAATCAATCCTGGAAGTACCAAAATATATCGTGATCTTTGACATAAATTTTGGTGGAGCAATATGAAGAGAGAGATCGCGAAGTTTATCTCAAGATGTTTAACTTGTCAACGTGTCAAGGAGGAGCATCAAGTACCAAAAGGTCCATTGCAACCACATGAGATTCTACAATGGAAGTAGGAGCACATCAACATGGATTTCGTTACTGGTCTTCCCAAGGTTTCTCAAGGCATAAATGCAATTTGGGTCATTGTCGATAGATTATCCAAGTCTGCTCATTTCTTGCCTATACGAGAAACTTATTCACTTGAACATCTTGCTCGTATGTACATAAATGAGATTGTGAGATTGCATGGTATGCCAGTATCCATAGTTTCTGATCGACACCCAAGATTCACTTCACGATTTTAGGTCAGTTTGCAGAAAGTTATAGGCACTAATTTACGATTTAGTTCTGCAATCAAAAAGGACTATTCAAACTCTTGAAGATCTATTGAGACTCTGCGTTCTAGACTTCAAAGGAAGTTGGGACAAGTACTTGCCATTGGTTGAATTCTCCTACAATAACAGTTATCAAGCAAGTATTGGCATGGCTCCATTTAAGGCATTGTATGGACGAAAGTGTCGCTCTCCAATATGTTGGGACGAGGTGGGTGAAGCAACGTTGTTGGGACCAGAATGGGTATGCATGACTACGGAAAATATTCAAATGATCCGGTAACGTATACAAACCTCACAAGATCGACAAAAGAGTTATGTTGATCTTTATCGAGGGGACGTGGAATTCAATGTTGGAGATCATGTATTATTACATGTTGTTCCATGGATTCGAGAAGAGAGGAAAGCTCAACCCTCGATTCATTGGTCCATATAAAATCCTCGACCGAGTAGGAATTGTGGCCTATAGACTCGCTTTACCGCCAAGTATGTCTTGTGTTCATAATGTTTTCCACATATCCATGCTATGTAAATATGTCAAAGACCGGAACCACATTATTGAGTTAGAACCAGACAAGATAGCAGACAATTTAACGTATGAAAAGGTACCTGTTAAAATCTTGGATAAGAAGGAGCATATTATACGCTCAAATGTTATACCTCAAGTCAAAGTTTTATGGAGAAACCACGATATTGAGGAAATGACCTGGGAGTTAGAATCATAAATGAAAACAAGGTATCCTTACTTCTTTGACATACCAGGTACGTACATCAATTTCGAGGACAAAATTTCATAAGGAGAGGAGGTTGTAAGACCCCAACTTTTTATGAATAAATACTTAATTTATCTAATTATTATTTTGGATAATAAGGTGTTGATTTGATATAATGCTTTAGTTATGGGTAAAATGTGCAAATTTTGCAAAGTAAGCAAGTGGTAATAAAATATTCATTTTCTCGGGAAATATTTGTTTTGGTCGGGGAATATTCGTACGACGACACAATCATTGGTGGACCACATAATGTAGAATAAGCTTGACATAAATATAAGCGTAAATAACTTTTTATAAAAATAACGACAAAACTTTTATCGTTAAAAGCTGTTGAAATACTTTCGGTGATAAAAAATACGATGTATATGCGTGGTTGTTGCAGTGATGACACACACGGTATTGCACGATTTTCGATTATTGATTCTTACGTAAGAAGTCACTCAATAATTGATACGATAAAAATTGCATATCTTTCATATTATTGGTGCAATAATTTACTACTGATGATAATTGAATAGTATTTTACATTATTGATTCAATAATTGTCACGACACAGTAACTCATATTATTGAAATGATATTATTAGATAGCATTATTGATAATGTCTAGAAAGTTCTGTCGAAGAAAGGGGTTAGGTTATTTAATTACGCGCCAATAAGAAGAAATTCATATAGGAAAGCCCCATCTTTCCTAGGAACGATCTGGTTATCAGTATTATGAATCTATAATATTATTTAGAAATAATTATTGAAGAATTGTAAATAATTGATGAATATGGTAAGTAAATACTCCCACCGTCCCAAGATAAAAGTCCTTATTACTATTTTGGATAGTCCCATGTTAAATGTCCACTTTTCTTTAATAACCAAACTTTTACACATTTTTTCCTATTATACCCATAGCATTAAATATCTCATACTTTTCTTATTCTAATTCTCTCTCCATATGTAATAAGTATGAAGAGATAATATTTTGAATTTAATAGCTAGAAAGTCACTCTCTCACCTACATTGAAAATAATTAATGACATATTATTATAGGCAATTTGTCATTTCATTCATCTTCTTATTGTCATTTCATTCATCTTCTTAATATGCGTGAAAAGTCCACCAGGACTTTTATCCTGGGATGGAGGGAGTATTTTTTAAAATTTTGATATAAATGGAGGAATTTTAGAATGAGAAAATTGTTAAAAGTTGTTATTTTTTATGAAACCATATTTATCTTCTTCGATAATATATTTATGTATTATTATAATATCACATTATAATAGTAGTTCTTATCGAAAAGCCCCCTCTTTCCTGGGAATTATCTGGTTGTTAATATTGTGAGTTATAATATTAATGATGAATAATTAAAAATGTGTTTATTGAAGACAAGTGATTTGTGATAAATAGAGGGGTTTGTTTTATGAAGTATTTTTTGTAAGTTTGGCTTATAACACGGACCCCCACTTACTCAGTTTTCAAAATCATTAGTAGAAAGTTATATCAGTTTTGTTTTATTACGTATATATATATATATATATATAAGTTTTGTTTTATTAATATTATAATAGTAATAAAACAAAAAACTTTTTATATAAAATAGAATATATTATATTTTATATAAATGTTTTTGTATTATTAGAATATTTTATTGCACAGTAATGAATAGTAAAAAAAATCAGAATTCTCGCCCGTGAAATCGTCTGAATTTTACTATGCGTCCGTGATTATTTTTCTTAAATAGTTCCCTTCCATTCTCCTTTAAATAGGATGCTTAGTTTAGAAATGAAAATCACACCAGAATCAGAGAATTCTTCTTCTATAATATTGAGCGTATTTTTTTTTAGTTTAAGGAAACTTTGAGTGTTGCAAATAATGCAAGTTTTCTTCAAGAATATCTCCGCTATACCAGCCAGAAGTACTCTCCTTTTAAGGTAAGGGATATTATATTTGAGTTTAAGGAAACTTTGATGGTCCGAGATGGTTGCTATAGTAGTCATCATTATTCTATAAAATAGTGTGATAAAATTATAATGAGGACTCCATTTGAGTTTGGATATTGTCTACGAGACAATATTCGTGTTAAAACTCTCAGCTTATATTTTGTCGTATTTTGTACGACAGTTGTATAAATTAAGTTTGTATTTAAATTATCTACCATGTACTTGGCGACTCAGAATGGGTTGTGTATACCTATTTTGGGGGCGTTACAGTTGATATCAAAGCTTAGGGATATGATCCCTGGCGGAGATTTGAGGCTAGAACTAGGAGGGGAGAAATGGGTAAATCCTTCGCTAGTGTAACCTACCTAAGCTTATTTGTTATTTAATTGATCGGTCGGAATATAGGGATAATATGTGGCTGTTAGTTCCCAGTAGGCATAATAGATCCAGAAGGGGGGGGGGGGTTGAATAGATCCTTTTTAATTTCAAATACTTTTCTCTTTTATTTTGTATTGCTATTAAATTAGTATATGACAAACATAAGAATCTTTTCAAGCACTGCGGAATAAGTAAAAGATCCCCTTCATTGATATATTCATAATCATACATACATTGTTCGTAGAGTTAGTTTGGTGATAAGCAGTTAGATCATACATAACAGTTATAGCAGTTAATAGACATAATGTAATGACATAATGTAAAAGACACAAGGGGTTTTAAGTGGTTCAGAGACTCAAGCTCCTAATCCACTCTTCTACTTTCAACTAGCGAGATTTCCACCAAGGAAGGCGGCACTTCGAATCACTAAGATTCCTTCAGGCCGGCGACCTTGGGAATCTAGTTCACTAAGAACTCTTCAGGCCGCCACCTTGGAACGTCTCTAGTTCCTAGGAACTCTTCAAGCCCAACAGCTTGGAACTTCATTTAATCCTCCGGACAAGGACCCCTCGGTGCCCTAGCTTCTCGTTGAGTTGTTTGTTTATTTGTTGGAATTTGTGCTGAGCTGCTAAGATGTCTTCATGCTCTGAACATCTTCTGTACTTAGCAGCTTGGCGTGATCACCCTTGAAGTGCAGTTGAGTGTTGCATGATGCTCAACTTCTTCAGTTACTCAACCACTTTGGATGATCCCTTGATGACTCCCTTGAAGATCATTCCTCTTGATACATGATGGCTGCACATGATGGGTTTCTAAGATGACTGTAAGCTCTTCTGCTAGGTACTTAGAAACTTTCTCATGTTTGCCACCATGATGACGTTTGTGATCTCCTTTCTTAATACTTGATTCATTCTCATAATGGACTTGCTAAGATGACTGTGAACTCTTCTCTATGGTACTTAGAGTCTTCCCATGATGGAAACCAAGATGACATGACGCTCTTCTTTCTCTCGGCAGTTCAGAACACTCTTCATGTAGTAGAACTCTCACTTTTACATTATAAAACTCTCACTTCTACTTCTTTCTTTGTAAGTCTCTGAGTATTCTTGGTGGATCGTAGAGTGATCCTTTGGACTCACTATCTTACATGGTTTAAAATAGTCCACCGTTACTCCAAACTCAGCAACTTCAGTAACCCTAGATCTTTAAAGCTCTTCTTGATTTATACTCCTTACCAATCCTTCCGTTGGAAAGTAGCCGTTGAAAGCTATTCAAATATCTTCACAGATCTTGAGTTGATAGAGGTAGATTGCTGATGTGACATGTCATACTTTTTTCTGACATTGCAGTTTACTGTTTCACCTACCCATCAGAGATGTCACTTTAATGTCTTGGGCAGGTCAAAGACTTTATTTCCTTCTTCTGATTTCTCGAGCAGAGGTTGTCCTTTTGCATCGATGCTCTCAATAAGCTTTTGTACAAATATAAACCTTCAGATTGAACCGTTGTCAATGCTTCAATCTTCAGCCATTCGTACTCTACGATTTTGATGCATGTCTTCAAGGACCTGATCGTAGTGTCTTGTTGACTGGTAGAGACAACACTACGATCTTGAAGAGTGTTGATTGGATCTTCAATGTAGAACACCTCTTCCTTCTCTTGTGCAGTGCTTCAACACTTCTGTTTGCCTCAACAGTTCTCAGATACTGATGACTTGACTTCTTTGTTCTGGCCCCTTCTAAATAGCAAAACACTTCAGATTTGTGGCGTGTCAAACTCGCTTTCTCCTTGTGATCTCCCGTTCACTTATCATCAATGGACTGACCCAATGCTTAATTACTTCAGCCTTGTTCTTCAAAAGTTGTCCAGTATCTCTGTATGCAATTCATCAGCTCTTTCTTTGTTTGGCAAACACTACGATCCTGGTTTCTTCCAAGATAATTGTCTTTTATCTGCTTGACAGCTGCTGCACTTGCTGACTTTTCCTTAGTCAGTTACTAAAGTCTTCTTCTGATCTCCTTGTGGAAGACTTCATCTCGAATGGCTTCACAACTAAATCTTGGTGCTGATTGGGTTGGTGCTTAGATCTTCTGTTTGCTTGCATGCCATTCGTTGAGTGCTCTCTGGTTTCCTTCAGATGGGATGTACCTTTACAGTGCCAACCGTAGGCTTTATTCCTTTGGATATTCTGGGAGTGCTCATTTGTTGAGAATCGTATTTGCTCTACAATTCTGCCTTGGTATTATGAGCACATCTGTTGAGGCCGTAGTTCTGCACTCTACGATTCTGCTTTGGGTGTGCAGACACTACGACTCCGAGATCAGATCTTGACACTCTACGATTTCAGCCTTGTGCTAGTTGTCTTCATTTGATCTTGCTCGACTACGATCTCTACATGTAATCAATAGACTTTACGACTCAGAGTGTAGTCTACGATCCTTGACTTGGCTTCGGCATCAATAGACTCTACGACTCCTAGTGTAGTCTACGTTTCTGGCTTGGCTTCGGTAGATACTCGGTCGACTCGTAGGCAAGCTATCTCTACGATTCTGAACATGACTTCCTCAGCAGATTACGGCCCTGAGGAAGTTCTCCTCGACACACTACGATCCTTCCTTGTCTCTCCTGGCAGTCTACGAACTCCGAGATCTACTATCTTGCAGACTACGATTCTTCCTCAATAGCTCTCGAGTTTTCCATGACTCTCCTGGCAGACTACGATTTCTGGTGCAGTGCTCGACGATCAGACAAGCCTATCTATTACATTATAAGATCAACCTAACATGCTTGATCTTTCTATGTTTATTGTCCTTGTACATCATTTCTTTTTAAGGACTTTACAAAGTTGTTTTGCTTATGTAAGATCAACCTTACATACTTGATCAATTCATTCTAAGTCCTTGTATACATGTTTCTATTATCTATCAAAGGACTTTAAAGCTTTTCTTAATACAAGCATACTTGCATATTCATTCATATATATCATAATCAAATCATATATAAATAGGAATAACATTCACATGCTTATTCCTGACAATCTCCCTTTATTTGATTATGACAATAACAATAAGTGCATATGCATGTATGAATGAATCTTATATACATTGAGCAGCTGTATTTCTAAAACAGATAATCATGAATGACATTTATAATGATATGGAATTTAATACACTGACATTTTACATCCTGGATCTAGAACATACCTAACTAGTTAGAGATGTACCTCTTTTGGCTCCATGTATGTTTCCAGGATTCTGTTGATCAGCTAATCATCTATTTTTTCTGCTCACTCTTGCTCCCCCTCAGATGTATGCTTTTCTTCTCCTTCTAGCTCCCTCTCAGCTTTGGCATACATAGGTTCATCATTCTTTGGCTCCCCCTCAGATGATGACTCTTCCTCTTCTTCTGCTATCTATTTTTTGACTTCTTCTCTCCTTTTCTTATGCTTTTCTTTCCCTTCTTTGAATGCCTCTTGCTCTGCCTCTTTCTATGCTTCTTTTTCTCCCCTTTTTTGTCATTAATCATCTGGGAGAGCTGCTCCATGTTGGTCATGAGCTGCTCCATCAGGTAGGAGGAATTAGCAACTTCAAACTTGAGTTCCTGTTGGCTTAGCTCAAGTTGCACTGAGAAAGATTGCTTCATGTCGTCAATCTTGTCAGAGAGGGCTTAGATTTTCTCTTCATTGGCCTTCTTTGCTTGTAGTGCATCTTCCTTCTGATCATTCATGACTTTCAGTTAGATGTTATCCCTCTTTTTGAGTTTGAGAGATACATCAGCCATAGTAGCTGGAAGTCTGTTCTGGAATGAATTATCTCCTGCTGCTGTTAGCTTCTGTGACTCTTCTGTGAATAGAGATATTTTCTCAATTAGTTCATCAAAAATTTTCATCAACTCCTTCTCCACAGATATTTGATCATCTGGTTGGGCAGCTCCTTGTTGAGTATCAGATTGAGCTCTATGATCCTCTTCCTTGGACAAATTTTTGAAGGTGTTAAAAATCTGAAGAATCGTTGAGTTCCAGTCATTGGTTGAGGATGAAGGAATGTCTGATAGTAGTGCATGAGCAGATGGAGGTTTATGATTTTGAATTTTAACATCATCAGTAGTAGAGTGAACAGAATCTACGATCATTTCCTTGGTCATGATCCTTCTTCTTTCAGAGTCCACTCGACGATCGTAGGGGATATAGTGATGTCCAGCATGGCGATCGACTTTGAAGTGGGGCTGGTTTGTGATCATCTTTGTAGAAAAACTCTTTACCCTTGGGAAGTTTTGTGCCACCAGCTCCATGCTTGGAAAGTGAGAGTAGCACCAGCTTAAGTAGCTTCCATCCTTTTCAGTATGGGCCTTTAGCCATGACATCCATTGGAAGAACCATCTCATTAGCAAGTCATCAGGATTATAGAGAATGGTCGTGCAGTCTAGCTCCATGTTGTTCCAGTTTTTAGCTATATCAAAGGTAGTCATTCTTACCACCTTGAGCTGCTCATCTCCATAGTTCACCCATCTTTCTTGTGGAGCTTCTGGTGCTTCATTCGAGACTTCTACCACTATTCTCTTGGTGAATTTTGCTGGAGAGAGGACATGATCCTTTTTAATTTCAAATACTTTTCTCTTTTATTTTGTATTGCTATTAAATTAGTATATGACAAACATAAGAATCTTTTCAAGCACTGCGGAATAAGTAAAAGATCCCCTTCATTGTTATATTCATAATCATACATACATTGTTCGTAGAGTTAGTTTGGTGATAAGCAGTTAGATCATACATAACAGTTATAGCAGTTAATAGACATAATGTAATGACATAATGTAAAAGACACAAGGGGTTTTAAGTGGTTCAGAGACTCAAGCTCCTAATCCACTCTTCTACTTTCAACTAGCAGGATTTCCACCAAGGAAGGGCAAGACTCAATCACTAAGATTCCTTCAAGGCCAGCAGCCTTGGGAATCTAGTTCACTAAGAACTCTTCAAGGCCAGCAGCCTTGGAACGTCTCTAGTTCCCTAAGAACTCTTCAAGCCCAACAGGCTTGGAACTTCATTAAGTCCCTCCGGACAAGGACCCCTCAGGCCCTGGCTTCTCGTTGAGTTGTTTGTTTGTTTGTTGGAGTCTGTGTTGAGCTGCTAAGATGTCTTCATGCTCTGAACATCTTCTGTACTTAGTAGCTTGGCATGATCACCCTTGAAGTGCAGTTGAGTGTTGCATGATGCTCAGCTTCTTCAGTTACTCAACCACTTCGGATGATCCCTTGATGACTACCTTGAAGATCATTCCTCTTGATACATGATGGCTGCACATGATGGGTTTCTAAGATGACTATAAGCTTTTCTGCTAGGTACTTAGAAACTTTCTCATGCTTGCCACCATGATGACGTTTGTGATCTCCTTTCTTGATACCTGATGCCTTCTCATGATGGACTTGCTAAGATGACTGTGAGCTCTTCTCTATGGTACTTAGAGTCTTCCCATGATAGACACCAAGATGGCATGACGCTCTTCTTTCTCTCGACAGTTCAGAACACTCTTTATGTAGTAGAACTCTCACTTCTACATTATAGAACTCTCACTTCTACTTCTTTCTTTGTAAGTCTCTGAGTGTTCTTGGTGGATTGTAGAGTGATCCTTTGGACTCACTATCTTACATGGTTTAGAACAGTCCACCGTTACTCCAAACTCAGCAAATCAAACAACCCTAGATCTTTGAAGCTCTTCCTTATTTATACTCCTTCCCAATCCTTCCGTTGGAAAGTAGCCGTTGAAATCTATTTAAATATCTTCACAGATCTCTAGTTGACAGAGGTAGACTGCTGATGTGACATGTCATACTTTTTCTGACATTGCAGTCTACTATGTCACCTACCCATCAGAGATGTCACTTTAATGTCTTGGGCAGGTCGAAGACTTTATTTCATTCTTCTGATTTCTCGATCAGTGGTTGTCCTTTTGCATCGATGCTCTCAATAAGCTTTTGTACAAATATAAACCTTCAGATTGAACCATTGTCAATGCTTCAATCTTCAGCCATTCGTACTATTTCTGATGCATGTCTTCAAGGACCTGATCGTAGTGACTTGTTGACTGGTAGAGACAATACTACGATCTTGAAGAGTATTGATTAGATCTTCAATGTAGAACACCTCTTCCTTCTCTTGTGCAGTGCTTCAATACTTCTGTTTGCCTCAACAGTTCTCAGATACTGATAACTTGACTTCTTTATTCTGGCCACTTCTGAATAGCAAGACACTTCAGATTTGTGGCGTGTCCAGCTCGCTTTCTCCTTGTGATCTCCCGTTCACTTATCATCAATGGACTTACCCAATGCTTAATCACTTTAGCCTTGTTCTTTTGAAGCTGTCTAGTATCTCTGTATGCACTTCATCAGTTCTTTCTTTAATTGGCAAACACTATGATCCTGGTTGCTTCCAAGATTGTTGTCTTTTGTCTGTTTGACAGCTACTGCACTTGCTAACTTTCCTTAGTCAGTTACTGGCGTCTTCTTCTGATCTCCTTGTGGAAGACTTCATCTCGAATGGCTTCACAACTCAATCTTGGTGTTGATTGGGTTGGTGCTTAGATCTTCTGTTTGTTGCATGCCATTCATTAAGTGCTCTCTGGTTTTCTTCAGATGGGATGTACCTTTGCAGTGCCAACCAGAGGCTTCATTCCTTTGGATATTCTGGGAGTGCTCATTTGTTGAGAATCATATTTTCTCTACGATTCTGCTTTGGCTGTGCAGACACTACGACTCCGAGATCAGATCTTGACACTCTACGATTTCGGCCTTGTTCTTGTTGTCCTCATCTGATCTTGCTCGACTACGATCTCTGCATGTAATCAATAGAGTCTATGACTCAGAGTGTAGTCTACGATCCTTGACTTGGCTTCGGCATCAGTAGACTCTACAACTCCGAGTGTAGTCTACGTTTCTGGCTAGGCTTCGGCAGATACTCGATCGACTCATAGGCAAGCTGTCTCTACGATTTTAAACATGACTTCCTCAGCATATTACGGCCTTGAGGAAGTTTTCCTCGACACACTACGATCCTTCCTCGTCTCTCCTGGCAGTCTACGAACTCCGAGATCTACTATCTTGCATACTACGATTCTGCCTCGATAGCTCTCGAGTTTTCCTCGACTCTCCTTGCAGACTACGATTTCTGGTGCAGTGCTCAACGATCAGACAAGCCTATCTATTACATTATAAGATCAACCTAACATACTTGATCTTTTTATGTTTATAGTCCTTGTACATCATTTCTTTTTAAGGACTTTACAAAGCTGTTTTGCTTATGTATGATCAACCTTACATACTTGATCAATTCATTCTAAGTCCTTGTACACATGTTTCTATTATCTATCAAAGGACTTTAAACCTTTTCTTAATGCAAGCATACTTTCATATTCATTCATATATATCATAATCAAATCATATATAAATAGGAATAACATTCACATGCTTATTCTTGAGAGTGGCATGCCAATTAACCCTTGTTTTGTGGCAGTGTTTGAAAATGACATTTGAAAATGTTGAGATAAGAAATGAAGCACATGAGACCCTTTAGTCACCGCCGATCAATAACCAGGATAATGTGCATCAGGAAGGCAATAATCCTCATGTAAAGAACAACACCGACCAAATGATGAACGATGGGATGTTTAGGAGCTTTCTACAATTCATGCAACACCAAACGGGAGAGACTCCTGTTCAAAATACTGGTGGAGTCAATGGCAACTCTCAGCTGGTCACCGCTAAGCAATTCAAGGTGCTGGGACCACCGGATTTTTTGGGAAAGCCAGAACCACTTAAGGCAGAGACGTGGATTAAGCAGATCACCAAGATATTTAATATCTTGGGATGCTCTGAGGAGCAAAAGGTTCCCTTTGCCACCTTCATGTTGCGAGGAGAGGCAAATTATTAGTTGGAATCAGTAAAATATACTCAACCTTTCGTACTAAAGATTTCTTGGGAGAAGTTCGAAGAATTGTTCAACGACAAGTACTTTCCTGAAAGTATTCGTCACATGAAGGAGGTGTCGACTTTGGAATTTTTATTTGTCCATTTTCTGTTCTTTTCTTTTGGTGTTCTCATGTTAGGTGAGATTTGTTTGAAAAAACAAGTTGTGAAAAGGTCCGACATGTATATGTCGACGATTGGACTGTAAGAGTAGGTAGTTGGTATTTTTAAATGGTTGCACCAACTCAACCGAGAAAATGTTTGCACATTGACCTAGTGATGTGATATTATTTAACTGGTCTGTGAAACCGAGATTCGTTAGGGTCCGGGGGCTTGATTATGCAGAGGGAAGGTGTTAGGCACCCCCCGACATCCGTGTTGCCACGGTGACCGCCACTTTTCAATTGAAACTATTATATGAATGCGTATATGTCTGTGGGTCAATGTGAAATTATTTGGATGTAGTGTTATGCCTCGTTTGTGTTAGGTTTGTAATATTCACGAACGTAATCAAATTGCACAAAATAAGCGGAAACGTGATAAAATAGAGTTTTAAAAGTTTACAAATCATATACCCGGATCATCCTTTATGACAATTATTAATTAAACAAAAATATGAAGAACAAGAATCATACCATTGAAGATTCGAGCTTCCTCAGGTACAAGTTCACCTCCAATCTTTTTCGTGTTCAACTTGAATCCACCAGGTTTGGTTCCTTCCTTTGATCAATGTTAGCCCCCCAAGTGTTTGGCCTCTAGAGGTTATTCATCAAGGAAAAAGAAAGATTCAAGAAGATGGGTATTTGGCAAAATCCTAGTTTTTCTATCTCTCATAAAAAATGGTGAACTCTCCCAACTATTGAAATTACATATTCACGTGTTTTATGAAAGTTTCAACCACCCTCATCCATAATAAGATTCCTTTTATTTATAGATGTGAGCAACCCTCCTTACCAATTAAGGAATTGAGTTTTATTTTAATTAATTAAACTCCTTTAATTAATTAGGCCCCTAATCTTATTAGGAATAATTAATTAAACTCTTTTAATTAATTAGCCTCCTAATCTCATTAGGATATATGAGAGTACTTTTATTAATTAATTTCCAACCTTCTTTAGGAATTAAATAATAATAATAATAATAATAATAAGACTCCTCTTATTAATTTATATTTAATATTTCCAAAATATTAAATAATAAATATTAAGATATTTAATTAATTCCATCACCATAGATTAAATTAAATATACTTAACTTATTATTACGATTATGCTATTTGCTTCTTAAATAATTATTCTTCCTTTTATGGTGTGACCCTTTAGGTTCTCCATATTAAACCGGTTGTGAATAAATCAATTAGAATAATTCTAATCTTATTTAAATAAATAAATTAAAATATTAATTTATTTAAATAAATAATATTTATTCTATAATAGTGATAAGCCTCCCTAGCGATTAGCGACTTTTTAGAAAAAATATAGATTTCAACATTCATCATAAAAGAACCTTTGAGTAAATAGTTACCCTAGAATTCAATCTTTTTTCACCATACAATGTCCCAATTAAATATACGACATGGAATTACTGTCAAGTCTTATTTTATTTAATTATATGTATTTCGCTTCTTAAATGCACAACTCTAAATAATGAAATTAGAAACTCCTTTCTAATTTCATTCTGCCTTGGCTAAGGACTACTGGGTTGTCATTTATCGAATCACATAGGACATTTTTCTTCTTTTACTAGAAGTGGTAGATTCTTTATTGATCATACATTATCTCTATGTACAACTTATTACACCCAAGCATACCCTTTGATGTAAGATCCCAACTTTTATGAATAAAGATAATTTTTCTCGAAATATATTTTTGAATTTATGGTGTGGATTTGATATAATGTTATAGTTGTGGGTAATATTTACCAATTTTTCAAAGTAAGCAAGTGGTTATATAATATTCGATTGGTCAGGGAATATTCGTTTTAACAGGAAATATTTGTACGACGACACAATCATTGGTGGACCCCACAATGAAAGTATTGTCGTAGTTAGAAAACGACAGAATTATCTTTTTATAAAAATAACGGCGAAAGTTTTACCGTTAAACTGTTGAACTACCCGTTGGTAAAGAAAGTACGATGTCTGCGTGGTTGAATAGTAGCACACGGTATTGATTATTAATGCTTACGTGAGAAGTCACTCAGTTATACTCAATTATTGTTACAATAATTGCTGCATCATATCTCTCATATTATTGATTCAATTATTGTCACAGTATCATCTGCATAATATTTTATATTATTAAATCAATAATTGAGACGACAAAGTTATTCATATTATTTTTTTCAATATTGACAATGTCTAGAAGTTCTGTCAAGGAGAGGTTTGGCCACCTAATTCCGCGCCAATAAGGAGAAATCCTTATCAGAAAGCCCCTTCTTTCCTGAGAACGACCTAGTTGTAAAATATTGTGAGTTATAATATTAATGATGAATAAGTTTGTGTTGATTAAAGAGGAAAGTGATAGTTCCATTGTGTGGGAATTATTAGTGTTAGTAGAAATCGATATCTATTTCGATAATAATGGATGTCTGGAGGTTATATTGATCAATCGGGTAATTCACCGGATAAATGAGCAATTAATTGCTATTAATTCACATGCTTATAACTATGTGTTCACATGTGTGTACTATTGATTCACATGATTTACTATTAGGGGAGTTGGTGCAAGATTGATAATATTTGCATGACTAAATTAAAAATGGAGGTATAGATGAAGGTACTATACTTTAATTAGTTTTTTCACATGATTATACTAATAAGTCACATGAATGAACTATTAATTCACATTATTTACTATTAGGGGAGGTGGTGCAAGTTTGATAATACTTTTAGGACTAAATTAAAAATGAAGAAAAAGAGGAAGGTATTATATTGTAATATTTCGAGCCCCAAAACGTGCAATTATCGAAACTATATTTTCCTATAAATAGAAGCTCATTCTTTTTTCATTCTCACCAATTCACTAAGTCTCACAAGAGCAATTATTATAGAGAGAAATTATAGAGAGAAAGAAGAAGAGAAGTCTGCTACCTCACTATTCCAGTATCCAGTTTCTTCTAAGGTAAGGCGTATTATTTCTTTCGTATTCATGAAGAGAGTTATTTTCTTTTAATACTCGTAAGGGTTGTTATTCCATTCTTTATTATTCTATTGGAATAACTTGTCTGTGCGGTCTATCGCATGCCTGGTGAATTCTTCTGTTATTCCATTCTTTATTATTCTGTTCGAATACCCTGTCTGTTTGGTCTATCGCATGCCTGGTGAATTCTTCTGTTATTTCATTCTTTATTATTCTGTTGGAATAACCTGTCTACGCGGGCTACCACATGCATGGTGAATTCTTCTGTTATTCCATTCATTATTATTCTATTAGAATAACTTGTCTATGTGGACTACCGCATGCATGGTGAATGATCCTTTGTATTCATTCCTTATTTAATTATGGAAATGATCTGTCTACATGGATTACCACATGGTGGGCAAAAATCCATTTGCAGTTTCATATATTCTATTATACTCAATTGGTTCAAGTTTTTGCTTCTATATTCCATGAAATTAGTAGAATATCCTGGATATTTGCGCTTCATCTAGTATCTTTTCATGGAAATATTTTTCTGAGCATTCTTGAATTTTACTCCACAAAGCAGTATCATGTTGACAATTTGGACGTTATTGATTTCTGGGTAAATTAAATTATAAATCTTTAAAATTTATCTTGAACTTGTTTTATTGAATTATTATGTCATTGTCATCATCCTCGTGCTTATATTGTGATGAAAGTCATCTTTGGCTTACGTGCATAGATGGACTTGGTATGATTATGACCAGGAATTATTCGGTATAATCATGACTGTAATGTGATGAATGATGTGGTGAAAGTCCTCATTGACCTGTAGTTCATTGATGGACAGTTGTTGGTATGATTATGCCCAGGGATTATTCAGTATAATCACGACCATTGATGATACATGAATATCCTTGGCCATGATGCAAGGATGATTCAATTTTATTTATTAAGCTGAGTCTCAGCGATAAAGTTGATGAAAAACTTTTTAAATCATAGAAGATAGTAGATTTTATGCTCTACTTGACTCTTCTAATGGATTGCTTATTTCGCTGTAGTTGTTGATCTAAAACTTGTTGTCTATTATATTCTATCAGTTGTTATACTGTTGAAGGATAAGGATAATTTATTCTACATTATCTTAGTCGTAATATTTCTTACTGGGCTAGTTGAGCTCACCCTTTCTTTCATTGTTCTCTTCAGGAAAAATGAGAATATAGCTGGGACGAGTCGGGGAACGGATTGACGGTCCAGATGGTTGTTTTAGTAGTCCTCACTATTCTATAAAATAGTGTGACAATAAATGTAATGAGGACTCCATTGAGTGTGGATATTGTCTAGATGACAATATTCTTATTAAAACTCTTAGATTATGTTTTGTTGTATTTTACACGACTGTTGTATAATTAAGTTGTATATGAATTTTGTAACATGTATTTGGCGACTCAAGATGGGTGATGTATACCAATTTTGGGGGCGTCATACTTTGATATACCTTAAGGGTCTTAAGGAATAAGTCAAAGTATAACTCATCATACACAAGATACTATGATGATCTCAAGTCCAAGGATCACTTATACTACTATCACTACAGGAATTCCTACTGACAGGGAAGTAAAACTCCATTAGGTATTCCTTAGCGAGCCACGTTCAGTGAACTTATTCTCTACTAAGCACCTATATACTTGTTTTAGTGTCTCCACACAAATGATCATGAGATCAATCATCCTCATCCTATGAGCAAGCAACGTATGTACCAATCTATCCGGATTCACTAATCCCCAATTTAGTAATCCAACGATTGGGAACTATTTTAGTTTTAAGCTTAAGAATTTAGATCTCATTAGAATGATCATCATCATTATTCTAAAAGCATTGCTTAAAACTATGGGTTTATCACATATTATAAAACAACATCATGTAGATAATTAAAAACCTTTAATAAATTAATACTTTTTATTAATAAATGAATAAGATTGTTACAAAGTATATGCTTTATCATCAAATATGATTGGCTTGTGTGCATACTACTTTCAATCTCCCACTTGCACTAAGTCCAATCGCCATGGTATCTCATACCCTTCTTCTCTAAGTGATGATTATCCTGCTGTTGGATAAGCTTTAGTTAATGGTTATGTAATATTGTTCTTGAGAGTTCACTAACTCTATAGTGATTTCCCATCTTTCAATGATTCCTATAATCAAATGAAAGTGCCACAACACATATTTAGATTCAATATGAGACTTAGGAACTATTCCTAGTTCTTTAATGAACTTTTATCCAAACAATTAACTTACAACTTCATTTACATCTATATACTTTGTCTTTATCACTAAACCAGCAACTCTTTGCTATTTGAAACCTTTCCAATTCACTGCACCACCGTTCAAGGTAACACTTTATCTTAAAGTGGATTTTCTGTCGTCTTGGTCTGTCTAAAAAACTTGAGTCTGTTAGCCCTCTAGTTTTAATTCAGACCCACCATGAATATGATCACATCCTTAGCGCCGGTTAAGTACTTTAAGATGTTTTTCACTGACTTACAGTGAACTTCTCCAAAATATAACTGATCAACATCAGGTATCATATATTTCATTGCATACATGATAATTACTCATGTGATCTCTCTTTTATGAGTCTATGGGGACTATTAAGAGAGATACACTCCAGGGCTCATCAACATGAGACATCCCATGGAGTTTGCCATGCTAAATAAATTTAGCATCAAATAAATATACGTTTCTTGGGTTAATTCGAGCATCCTCTTAAATCTATCTATATATATTTGTATCCCTAATTAAGTTACTCTTCCCAAATCATTCATTAAGGAATGTTTAGACAATATAATCATTATTGATTATAGCATTAATATGTCATTCCTTATCCATAATATATCAACATATAATACTAGGAATGTCGCAACGCTCCCACAGACCCTTTTGTACACACTAGGTTCATTCTTGTTTTTGATAAAATCAACCTCTTTTGATTGTTTCACCAAAACGAATGTTCCATTTTTGAGAAGCTTGTTTCAATTCATTTCTCCGCGTGTCTACAACTCTTACCTCATCATATGTAACTGGATCATCATCTTCTATGATACGTTCCTCATCATCAACATCATCCATGATGAATGCATACCTCCCAGGTATCTTCGATACTATTCCAGATTTACGACTCGGTTGTGGTATAATAGTTCTATCTATAGGTTCCTCTTATTTGACTTATAGTGTTTTGTGGTTCTTGAACTCTTCAAGATCTATTATCCTCCCACTAGCCCCTTTAATGATAAACATCTGTATCTTAGAAAGCAGCGTGTTTCGCAACAAATACCTTTTTCTAAGTAGGATTATAGAACATATACCCTAAACTTACTTTAGTAAATCCCACAAATATGTACTTGTCAAATCTTGTCCCAAGCTTATCCTTTTAAACATTTTCACATAAGTTGGACAACCCCTTATCTTAATATACTTAAAATTAAGAATCCTTCCAGTCCAAAACTTTTATGGAGTTTTGTGGCAAGATTTTGAGGTTACCTTTTTCGTAGATATGCAACCATTTTTAGGACATTAACCCAGAAGGATACTGGAATGTCGGTAAAATCATTATGGACCGCACCATATCCAACAAGGTACGATTTTTCTTTTCAGATACATTAATCAATGATTCTGTATCAGGAGGCGTCCATTATGAGAAAACTATTTGAGATGATCTAGAAACTCATTGCACAATTATTCCTTCCTTGATCCGATCAAAGAATCCTAATACTTTGCCAATTTGTTTCATTTATGAATTCTTTGAACCTTTCAAATAATTCAAAATTGTATTTTAGCAAATACAAACATTCAACTTTTTGAACGATCATCTTCTTTTCTTATACTAGTTTGTTAAATTTGCAAAATAATTCTTACGTAAGTCAAGTACACAAAATCCATTAAGTAATATTTCAGTTCTATTCAAAACATTATTATTATTATAAATAGAACAACAATTGTTCTTAAATATAATACCAAAGATTTCATTGCCCAACAATAAAATAGAAATAATGTTTCCAACGAGAACTGAAATACAATAACAACTTATTGACTTAATAGACTTGCTCGTAGGCTGTGATAACCCGGGATTTCGAATAATCTGAATTTTATGAATAATTTTTTTTTATTAATATTATTATTAATTATCATTATTGAGTTGTGTATCTGCGATACGAGCTGTGAGACTTACTCAATTTGGGTATTGACTAATAAATTAAGAGTAGAGTTGTGTTTAACGGAGAATAGAAACCCTAACCCTAGTTACGGATAGAGATTCGATAGAAAATATAATTAAAATAATTATATTAATATGTAAGTGTTTGTACTGTATAGAGATATTGATCAATGATTGATCGGATAAGGTTTAAAATTAGTAAACCCTAATAAGGGATTAGAAACCTTAATCTCAGGTTTAAAAACCCTAACGTACAGTTAGTAACCCTAAATGAATGTCGGGAAACCCTCATTTTATATTCGGGAATCCTAAAACCCTAATTAGGAAACCCTAATCCTAATTAGCAAGCCTAAAGTGATTAGTATGTGATAATATAATTAGGAAACCCTAATTATACTTTAGAAATATTAATTTCTATTTAAAACCCTAATTATATTTTAGAAATTCTTAATTTTCTATTTTAAACCCTAATCAGAAAATTCTAGAATTGATGTATTTAAAACCTAAGGTTTAGAACCTTAGGGTTAAACCCTAAGGGTTTGTGCAAATTTCAAGTATGCCATTAAATTTATTTTGCTAAAGACTAAAATACCCTTTTTCATTTTCTTTAAATGATAATTTATAAAAATGCTAGCAACTTTAGTAGGTGAGCAACTAAATTGACTTTGAGACATACAAATCTCAGCCACTCAGCCGAAAATTTCAGATCCAAGCAACATATAATCATATATATATATAGATTAAGAGAAAGAAAGTGTACAAACTTTGCCATTTTGTTCTCTTGCTCTCACCAACTCCCTATCTCACTAGAAGCTCCGAAATTGCTAAGTATATCAGTCCTAAATACAGCCCCTAGATCAACCAATAACAGATTGGAGAGCCAAGATATAAGATTATTCAAGAAAAGGTATAAACCTAATTTTTATTTTTGATCCATGTTGCTAAGAAAACTTTTGTGTTTATGTGTTTAGATATTTCCTAGATGATGTTTAATGACGATCTATGTTGATATAACATAGATTCATAGCATCAAAATGCTTTAAAATTGAGTTTTTCCAAAACTGTCAAGAACATGATTTGTTGTCTGACAAGCTAATGCCAGGAGCCACAGATCCGTGTATGTTTTTGATTTTTCCTGTTTTATGTTTTGGATTGGTAGTCTAACATTAGGACTGTAATCTGGAAGTGGAATCACAGCCATTACATGTCCAGATTGCACGATATTCATGGTCAAAGTGAGTTGACCGACGTTGACCAGCTGCATTCTGGGTAACCCAAAAAGCATTTTTCGGTGTTTAACAAGATTTGAAGTGTTATGATGTTTTTGTTGTAACTTATTTGTAGCATGTTGTTTGTACTCTAAATCCATGGCCTTATTACTCTTAAACAAGCAACAGATAGATCATAGCAAGTGATCAAAGTAGGCCACTCGCACTGCTTTTACAATTCTGGAATTTCCAGAAAACGGTATGAACAAAGATTCTAACAAGGTTTGACCGTATTGGATCTAGTGTGTTTGTTGTTGTTGAACTGAATGGTTGTTATAGTTATGTTATATGACACCTTCGCTATAGATTTAAACTAATATAATACCTAATAAAATATCATAGCATCAAATTAATCGAACATGAAAGTGCCTACTCACACTGTATGGGTTTATGGAAAACCCAGAAACCGCCTGACAGAACATTTAGAGACTTAGATCTCTTTGTTGTGATTTTCTTTGAGCAAGATGATGATTGATTCATGTAGTGCTACATAAACACTACATGATCAATGATTAACATGACACAGAAACAAAATAGATTGAGATTAATAGCTGGTCAAACATGGACCCTTATACTGTCGGCTGTCAGTGTTCTTGAGGCTCAAGAACACCAACAGCGACGCTTTGTGTCTCTAAAGGCCTATAACGACGGTTTTTAATAATTTTAATTTCTGAATTTCTGAAAATTATTTAAAAATAGAAAATAAATTCTAAATATTACAAAAATCGTTTTAAAAATTATTTTAAATTATGAAAAATACTTTCTGACTATTTGGAATATTTTTCATTAATAATTATAATTATTTGAATATTAATGCTATTTAATTTATTTAATTAGTGTATTCAATAAATTAGAGAAAAATGATTTTAATTATATAAAAATTATTTTAAATAAGAATAAAGTATTTAAAAATATTTTGAGTTATAAAATTGAACTTTTAATAGTTTTAGAGAATTTTCATTAATAATTTAATATTAATGATATTAGATTTCTTTAATTATTAAATTAAATAAATAAGTTAAAAATGATTTTATTAATTTAATAATTATTTTAAATGAGAATAAAGTGTTAGAAAATATTTTGAATTATAAAATATAATTTTCAATATTTCTCGGAGAATTCTCATTAATAAATTAATATTAATGATATTAGATTTATTTAATTATTATATTAAATAAATGTATTAAAAATGATTTTATTGATTTAAAAATCATTTATAAATAAGAAAAATGTTTTAAAAATATTTTAAGTTATAATTAATGACTTTTAATATTTTGATAATAATTTCATTAATATTTAAATATTAATTGTGATGGTTTAAAAATGATTTTAATTAATTCAAAAATCATTTAAGTAGAATATTAATGATTTAAAAATATTTGAAGTTATTAATAATAACTTTAATATTTTGACAAGTATGCTATTAATATTTTTATATTATTAAATATTAATATTGATAAGATTATTTGATAATTAAATCATTTAAAAATGATTCCGATGTTTGAAAAATTATAATAATTTTTTATAAATTATTAAAAGCTTCCGAAATATATTATAAACGATATTTGACTTATCTAAAATAATATTGAAGCTTAGAGACCAAGATTAATTGACAATAAATGTGTCGGATAGGGTGACCAGAACACCGAAATGAGATCAAAGTCCAACCAGACCAAACTAGTTAGACGTGATAAGTGTTTATATAGGTTATAAACACTAAAGTGGCTATGTGGTAATTATGTGCCTATGAGAAGTTTGACTGTAAATTACAGTATTGTGTGTTGTGAATTATTGTGCTAATTGTGAGACTGATATTATTGGTTATAGGTCTTACAAAAGCAGATAAGTATATTGTGTAGTAGTAATCAACGCGGAAGGCAAGTTTCCTAACTCAACTTTGAATTACTGTTGATTAGACCACGTCCAAGAATTTATTGTTGATTATTCGCAGTTAGTGCATGTTTAATAATTCAAATTGAATTACTGATTCAAAAAATATACATTCGTAGAATAACTGTTGTTGGATATTCATATTCGTAGAATCTAGTATTGACAGTACAGATAATTCATATTTATTATCAAATTATGTTGAGAAATGTCTTAGCTAATTGTTTTGGCTAGACGAACATTTGTTAGAACTTGATAGGTTTAAGAAGAGAAGAGAAGATAATTCAATTATTATTGATAGATCAATGCCAGTTGTTTCGGCTATATCAAAAAAGCAAAACTTGATAGGTTTGAGAAGAGAAGTTATTAGAAATTGAAATCATTGTGTTTCGTTGTTAAATCAAATTTTGATTCAAAGACTAAGAAGAACAACCTTTTATAAAAAGGGAACATTTTAGGTCGTATATTCGGCCATTGCGCACTTTTAAGTATTATGCATAATATAGGGTATAATAAAGTTGATCACTTGTTATACTTGCAGAGGGGTATGATTTAATCTTTATGGTTATCTAATACTCCTTCGTATGTATCAAAGTAAATCTTTGATAGATACCTGAGAAGAGAAGTTCTAGATCCAATGGATCGCTCAGCATAAATCTGGAAAACATTCCACTTTGTTATTGCGTAAAATTGATTCTTGTTTATTCAATAGAATATCGTATAAACTTTGAAAGCGTTGTACTATTTCATTATCAGATTATTGTGTTTCCTAGAATACGAGAAGACTTGTTATTGATTAACGATTTGTTCAGCTATTTCAAAGTTCCCCGAACTTTGTTGTCATTCTATCAAAATAGATAGTCTATTATTCTGATACTTATACATTCATTGTATATCTTAACTTGTGGGGCAAATTTGTTGCTCACCCTTGCTAAATAGAACTTTTTAGCTAGGGACGAAGTGGCAGGAGGTGCTGTGAAGAACAAAGGCAAAGGCATAGTGATAAATTAGTTATGATGAAGCATATTTATTATGTTGTTTGTAAACCCTTTTTGTATATCTAATGAGTATGTTTGTAATGTTAAGGTTAGCGGACTTGGGACTAATGTATTAACAATCTATGTTAATAACTTATGTATTACTATTTTTATATGAATGGGTAGTTAGATGTTATTATATTGTGGATCGTGAACACCAAACTAAGGGGTCAGGTAACCCAGATTTGGGGGTGTCACAGGGTGGTATCAAAATTGTAGTGACCAAGGCGTCACAAGTTGGTAGCAGAGCTGTAGGTTATAAACCTTAAGTGGGGTGGGGAAAACCCTAGGATTATAACCATAAGCGAAATCTAGAATACTCATTTAGAGTACTAAGTGAGGGATTGCCGAAATATATCGATAGTGAGATATGTGGACACATAGTGTGAGAAGTTCGTACTGGAGAAGTATTAATCACGTCATTTAGACTGATGGTATGATGTCTGGAGAAGATGAAATGAGTGCGGAGATGCTAGCGCCAGTGCCAGTAGCCGAGGTGCCAGCGCAAAGCGAGTTAGTTGAAGAGGTAGGAAAAGATGAACCTATGATCCATCTCGGTAGTGATCGTGATGATTATCCCGAGATGTATCAGAGTGGTGATGAGAAGGCAGAGTCTGAAGAAGCTAAGGTGGAGAAAAGGAATGAGATAAAAGTTGGAGAGAAAGCTCAAGAATCTGCAGAAGTTCAAGAACTCCGGAGTAAAGTGTTTCTCTTGGAGGAGTTATGGAAGATAGAGCGAGCATTACGCGAGATGACCGAAGAACGGAACAAGCTGAAGGCGCAGGTGGAAAGGATGAAGACTAATGGTGGTGGATCGTCTGATGGAACAATCAAGCAGCAGAAAGACAAGAACAATAGAAAGAGGGACAACGACAACGATGATTCTGAAAATTCAAACCCGAAGAAGAAGCAAGTCTGCAGCAAGTGTGGAAATACTCACGTGGGAGAATGCATGATGTGGAAGAACGTGTGCTTCAATTTAAAGCAAGAAGGACATATTTTCCTATATTATCCTAAGCCGAAGGCAACAAGTGTCCCAGTAAGAGGAAGACCGGTGAAGGGAGTGGACGGTAGATAGCTTAAGTTTAAGCGATAATATCTTTTGATAGTGTGTGATATTAACAGTTATAATATCAAGAATGATGTGTGAACATATGTATAAATATGTATGTTTGTATGAGTGAAATCTTTATTTTCTATATGAATATAAGATTAAGATTAATTTTTGAGTTCTTAAAACTCATACTTATGGTAAGTTCATGACTCATAATTATATGAAATGTTTTGAACCCCTTAGCGAATGGACGCCAAAAGTCTGACTAGAAAAAGTTGCATACACTCATATAATTGTGGCAAGTTCTTGAACCCCTAGGTGTGGTAAGTTTGATGAACGGGGAATAGTTATGTGTGAATAGAGAATTACGACTTTTGTTTAAAGTTGTGCTGTAAATCCTGATATTATTTAAAGAGGGATAGTGCTATGTGTTAAGTACTAAATGTATTGTGTGCTATTTGAATAAATATGCGATTATATGAGAAATTTTTATTTTTTTATTCTTATTGTGTTATTAATAAGAATCTGTGTAGAGAAGGAGAATTAATGTAAGATTTTTACATGTCGCCAAGGAAGGGATGTCTAAAGAGAAATATGGAAGAACAATTTGTGAATCTGGAGCAGGAAAATATGACGGTGATAGAATATTTTGTCAAGTTCAACGAGTTAGCAAAATTTGCTCCACATCGAGTGGACACTGAGGAGCTTTAAGCACGATGTTTTAGGAACGGATTGAAATTGTTGGTACTCGAGAAGTTAGATGTGCTGCAAATTAATTCTTTTTCAACTATATTAGAAAAAACCATTATCGCTGAAGGAGAAATGGAAGTTATATTAAAGAATAGTCAAGAACAAAGAAAGGAGGCTGAAGGGAATAATATGATATGTGGTAGTGGAGGTAGTGATCTTAATAAACGTAAGAGGGATGGTGATATTAATTCAGGAAATAATCCAGTAGAGATTAGGAAGAAAGGTGCTTCGTGTGTAGTTTGCAGGAAGCATTATCAAGGAGTTTATTTGAAGAAAAAAGGAGGATGTTACAACTGTGGTCAAGAGGGACACGTGTCACCCATTTGTCATAATCCGAAGAAGGTACAAGGTTGTTTTGCGTGTGGGTTGACCGATCATCTGGTCCGGAATTGTCCGAAGAGAAATGTAGAGAGGAGAAGTGCCAACAAGGGACCCGATAGCGGAACCTTTGCGATTCGAGGACCTGCACAACCAAGAAGACCAACAACATTCACTTTTAGCATGACAGTTCCAAATGCAGCAGCTGCCCATGAAGAGGCGACATGTGTGACACCCCCAAATCCAGGTACTTCAATTCCACGGGATTTGGTGTTCACTGTACAAATATCATCTATCTATCTACCCATAATAAATGCAAGCCATGCAATAGATAGAATAAAAATCTTCCCCTTAAGGATTACAACATCTGAATAAGAATAATACAATCCCAGGTTAAACTAACCTTAAACATCTGTGCGAAATCATAAACAAATAAGTCTTAACAACATCATTAACTCAAGTCTTAAACATAAATACATCATCTAATAAAATAACAAGTCTTCATCACTTGCTAACTTTGCCCTTGCCCTTACTAGTGGAAGGTTCATCAGTTCTTTTGTTCTTAACTGCAATGTTATTATTAAGCAAGAGTGAGCACTATTTCCCATAAGTATAATAATGAAATAACAGTATAATAACATGTGAGAGAAATAATAACTTCGGAATTAAAAGCTCAACTTTTGAATCAAGAATGAATAACAAGAATCAAAAGATTTCTGAGGGTCACAAGACCTTGAACTATGTCCTAGGTTATCAAGGGTCATACTTGAAACCTTTAATAGTCATAAGACTATGGACCTTTCTACTCGTACTTAGGGGGATCAACCCTTAGTACCATACTGTTCACAATATCTTAACGCTAACGCATAAGTAAATCCCTTTGCAGGGTTGTTCATCTCAGTTTCACATTAGAGTCCGCACCAAAGGAAGTTTGGTTTGGATAATTCATCAAGTGTTTTGAAATTTAGAACGCTCATCAACTATGGACTAGTCGAATCAATAAGGGTTCGCTAGTCTAATAAGGTTCAATAATAATGATATTCAAATTGAATAATAATCTCAGGAAGTATACAATAGGATAATTATTGTATAACTGAATCATGCTTTGAAAAGATAATCAATATTCAATATAACATTTGAACATGAATAATAGTAATGATAATTTACTCGAGGTAATTAATAAACTTGAACAATAATGACAAGTAGGGTTAGAAAACTTGCCTCGTGCGTCGATTACACTTTAACTAAGCACGTTCTTTGAATTTAATCCTACATACCATTCACATTCATAATACCAGTTAATTATAACTTAGCTAATCATCATAAACTCATTCTCTTTGTCTACTTTGATTATTAACTATACTTCGTTAATTTACTACTTTGTCACATAATTTACACATCATGAATAACAAGCTAATTATGTATTTAATAATTCGATCCACGTGTAATTATGTTATTTACATGCTAAGTATCTATTTTAACATCTCATTATATATATAACATAATTTTATGTTCATTACATTAAGTTAACATCACATTCATGGACTTAAACATTTTAAAATTTTTTCGTTTACAAACTTTCTAGAGAAATGTATTTGTATTTCACTTTTATCTTGATTCTCGACGCTCATACACAATCAATGGCGCGGCATGGTATGGTTTCATAACAAGGCATTACTCTTATGCATGTAGCCGGCACTATGGCGCGGCGTACCAGACACAGAAATGGCAGTTCGCGAAAAATCGCAGAACATGCCAATTTCCTATTTCCTACTCGAAATTAGACTTACCCACATGATATAAATCATATACAAACATTACTCAACATCTAAAGAGTGATTTTAACCCATTAAATCACATAATTACAGAATTAAAATATGCAAATTGTACTGTTCTTTGTGTTCTTGAAGATTTTGAACAAAAAAAACATAAAATTTAACACTACAGATTCGTTATAACACCGAATCCGTTCATTTAAGGTTTGGTCTCTTCGTATCAACATGGATAATAATATAAGGGTGGGAATTTTATAAAGACATTTATGTTTGACACATTAAAGTTACGTATAATGGCCATATGGCCAAAACCCACACTCTGTAAAATTTTGAAATAGCAAGTCATCATATTATAAAACTTATGATATGGAATCATGCAATATATATATATAAAACATGTTATGCTACTCGTATTATTATATATATCCATATAACCACACAATTTCTCAATTATAGAGACTTTACAGTAAACTTTGAAAATCAAGTTTTTCTCTAAAAACTCAATAACGTAAAAACAGAATTTGGTTTGGAGAATTACCCAAAGCTTAGATTAGAAGATATGATCGCTGATGATCCTTTCACAAATACCTGATGATTATACTCTCACAATTTTCTCAATTTTTAATTCTCTCTCTGTGATTGCTTTGTTCTTAGACTTAGAAAAATAGAAAATAAAAGAATATGTAATATAACAGAGGGAGAAGAGAACTGATGCGCGTAATGGTTAATTAACCCAAATATGGGTAACTGCATCCAACCACTACTAGGGCCTTGTTTGGAAACTCTTAATTGATTCAAAGTCATTTAATTTAATAAAAGCTTTATAATACAGTTTAATTAATGTCACACCCACTTGCACAATAAATCAAATATCTTATTTAATATAAATATAATAACTTCTTATAAATTCACATAGTCATATATTTAATTTTCTCATTAATAAATAATGTCCAATTATTAACTCTCTAATTAATAATTAAATTAATTAAATAACATCATGCTTAATTAAATAATTCATTTAATTCAACAGGCTCACATAATTACATACTTGAATAATAATTATTCTCCACATTAATTTAATAAATGTAACACATATAATTAAATTAATCTACCACAATTGCATCAAATAATTATTTAATCCAATAATTAAATAATCAAAAAATATTTATTTAATTTAATAAATATTAAAATTAAATTACAAAATTCTCGCTCGTCACATCTTTCCCCCTTAAAAGGATTCTGTCCCCAGAATCACGACTCAATAAATTCAACCCGTTACATTCTCCCCCCCCCCCTTACAAAGATTATGTCCTCAGAATCGCTTACAAATAATTAAGTAAATAAATGAGGGTAGTTCTTCATCATATTCTCTTCGAGTTCCCACGTAGCTTCTTCAGCGTTGTGGTTCCTCCAAATTACCTTAACAGAAGTTATAACTTTATTTCTGAGAACTTGTTTTTTTCGATCGACAATTTGGACAAGGATTTCTTCGTAAGATAAGTCTTTCTCAAAATGCATGGGTTCATATTCAATTACATGCTTGTAATCAGCCTTTTAGGGTCGTAACACAGATACATGGAAGACGTTGTGGACATTCTTGAGTGCTGGAGGTAAGGCTTTTGTACGCGACTTCTCCGATTCTACGTAATACTTCAAATGGTCCAATGAATCTCGGGCTTAATTTCCCTTTCTTTCCGAATCTGATCTTTCCCTTCCAGGGAGAGACCTTTAAGAAAACATAACTACCTGATTCAAACTCAATATTCTTACGATGTGGATCAGCGTATTTCTTCTGTCGATCTTGAGCCGCTACCAGTCGTGCTCGGATCACTTTGACTATTTCTGCCGTCTGCTGTACCAACTTTGGCCCTAACAATTGTCTTTCACCAACTTCATCCCAGTAAAGCGAAGTTCTGCACTTTCTGCCGTATAACGTTTCGTAAGGCGGCATGCCAATACTAGCGTGGTAATTGTTTTTGTAGCCGAACTCTACTAATGGTAGGTGATCATCCCAATTTCCTTTGAAGTCCATTACACAAGATCTTAGCATATCTTCTAATGTTTGAATCGTTCTCTCGCTCTGTCCGTCTGTTTGAGGGTGGTAAGCTGTACTCATTCGTAATTGTGTACCCATGCATTCCTGAAGACCATTCCAGAAATTTGATATGAAGCGCGAATCCCTATCTGAAACAATTGATACCGGAACTCCGTGCCTCGAAACAATCTCTTTTACGTATAGTCTCGCCAACTGATCTAACTTAAATCTTATTTTGATCGGAAGGAAGTGTGCCGATTTCGTCAGTCGGTCAACGATAACCCATACTGCGTCGTAGCCTTTCTAAGTTGTCGGTAGGCCAACCACGAAGTCCATTATAATATGTTCCCATTTCCATTCTAGGATCTCTAACGGTTGTAGAAATCCACTCGGTCTCTGATGTTCTGCCTTCACTTTCTGACAGGTTAGACACTTGGCAACACATTCTGCAACATCACGTTTCAAAATCGACCACCAGAAATGTTGTCTAAGATCTTGGTACATCTTGGTACTACCAGGGTGAATCAAATATAGTGAACTATGAGCCTCGCTCAAAATATCTTCCTTAATCTCTGTGACTGGTGGTACCCAAATTCTACTCTCAAATCCCAGTATTCCTTCCTTATCCATCTTAAATCTCGGTTCGGTTCCTTCAGATATTTTGTTTATCACCTTTTTGCATTCATCATCTTGAAGTTGAGCCTCTTTTACTTTATCTAGTAGAGTTGTACCAGATTGCATCTGAAATAGCTTCTCATCGATCTCTATAGGATACTTCACTTCCAACTCCAGTTTCTCCATTTCTGAAATTAGCTCCTCCTGAGCAGTCAACATCGTCAATTTCTCCCGACCCTTTTCTACTTAAGGCGCTTCAAGAACCACATTTTCTTTCCCCGGGATGGTATAAAATCTCACAATCGTAATCCTTAATTAATTCCAACCATCTTCTTTGACGCATATTCAAATCCTTCGTGTAAAAATATATTTCAGACTCTTGTGGTCCGTATATATTTCACACTTCTCCCCATATAGATAGTGCCTCCAAATTTTCAAAGCAAAAACAACTGCAGCTAATTCCAAGTCATGGGTCGTATATCCCTTTTCGTAATCCTTCAATTGTCATGATGCAAACGCAATGACCTTGCCGTTTTGCATCAGCACACAGCCAAGTCCTTTATGCGATGCATCACTATAAACAACAAAATTTCCTGTATCATCCGGAAGAGATAACACAGGGGTCGTACTCAACCTCTTCTTCAATTCTTGAAAACTTTCCTCACACTTATCCGTCCAAACAAATTTCACAGCTTTTCGAGTTAAATTCGTTAACGGAGTTGCGATCTTGGAAAAGTATTGTATGAACCTTCTATAATATCTCGCCAATCCAAGAAAACTTCTTACTTCCAACGGCGTTCTCGGCTGATCCTAGTTAATCACGGCTTCTACTTTTGATGGATCTACCAAAATTCCGTCTTTATCGATCACGTGACCAAGAAATTGTACTCGTTCAATCCAGAATTTGCATTTTGAAAATTTAGCATACAACTTCTCTCTTCTCAATACTTCCAACGTTAATCTCAAATGTTCTTCGTGTTCTTCTTTGGTTTTGGAATATACCAAAATGTCGTCTATAAATACCACCACGAATTTGTCCAAAAATGGCTTGAACACACCATTCATTAGTCCCATAAATCTCAGCGAGGAGCATTCGTAAGACCAAAACGACATTACTAAAAATTCAGTGAGTGACCATATCGCGTTCTAAACGTCGTTTTCTTGATACATCCTCTGGCCTCACCTTCAGTTGATGATAACCGCTTCTCAAGTCTATCTTGGAAAAGTATCTCTCTCCCTTCAATTGATCAAACAGGTCATCGATCGTCGGTAATGGATATCTATTTTTAATCGTGACCTTATTCAGTTCTCTGTAGTCAATGCAGAGTCGCATCGATCTATCCTTCTTTTTCACAAACAACACCGGCGCTCCCCACAACAATACGCTCGGTTGAATGTACTTCTTGTCCAGCAATTCTTGTAGTTATACCATTAATTCTTTCATCTCTACCGGTGCCATTTGGTATGGTGCCTTCGATATTGGAGCAGTTTCGGGCGCCAAATCGATCACAAAATCTATTTCTCTATCTGGTGGAAGTCCTGGCAAATCATCTGGAAATACGTCGACGAAATCCCTCACAATCGGTATCTTTTCTACCTTAGGATTCTCTTTTCAACTGTCGACTATGTAAGCTAAGTATCCTACACAGCCTTGTCTTAACAACTTCCTGGCCTGCATCATCGCCAGACAACTCGCTTGTCTAGGCGACTTGTTACCATAAAACACAACCTTTGATGGAGTCATAAGGTTAATACGCTTCTTTTGGCAATCAATTACAGCCCCATAATTGAATAACCAGTCCATTCCCAAAATAACGTCAAATTCCACAAGTCGAAAAGGGATAAGATCGACGTTCATGATATTACCCTTAATATCCACTCTATAATTCTTATGTACGTACTTAACAGGGATTATTTCTCTATTCGCAATTTCTATGTTCATGGGGTAATCCAATTCATTCTTAGGAAAATCTAAATTCTTGGCAAAATCATCGGATATAAAGGAACAAGTAGCACCCGAATCAAATAATACGTAAGCATTAATTTTATTGATCGGAATGATACCTGACACCACATTACGGGATTGAACTGCATCTTGCACCATTATGTTGAAAGTCCAGGTGGTCGGTCGGTTTGTTTCGGTTGGTCCGGTGATGGTTAAGTCATTTCCACTGTTATTTCCCCAGTTTCCTCCTTATCCTGACCCTCCCGATCCCTTCTTGGGACAATCTCTTGCCAGATGGTCCTTCGACCCACAAGTAAAACAAGCACCCTTCTTTAGGTTTGGACAGTTTGGTGCTATGTGGCCTTCCTGACCACAATTGTAGCACACTCTTTTTCCTTTCATACAAACTCCCAGATGGGCTTTCCCGCAAGTCGGGCATGCTCAATTCTTTTCTTCTGATTACCTTGTTGATTCCCCGATGATGAGCTGTTGTTCCACCTTTTCTTCTGATTGAAATTTCCACCTCTTGTGCCACTTCCACTGGCCTTGTTATTAATTTCACCTTCACTCTTCTTCTTCTTCTTCTTCTGATCTTGATTGTACTTGGTCACCGCATCGCTTCCTCCTTCAGCGAGGATGGCCTTTTCCAGTACTCCGACAAATGTATTTAGCTGAAACATTGATACCTTGTTGTACACCCAAGGCTTTAGTCCTTGTCCAAATCTTCTGGCTTTTCTTTCATCCGTGTGTACTTTGTACGGGGCGAATCTTGCTAACTCGTTGAATTTAGCTGCGTAGTTAGGTACACTCATGTTTCCCTACTTCAGTTCCAGAAATTGAACTTCCATCTGATTCTGCGAACTAGTTGGGAAATACATTTCGAAAAATATTTCTTTAAATCTCTCCCACGTAATTACACCTTCACCTCCTCGTACTTTGTTTGCTTGCCACCAGTAACTAGCCTCAGACTTCAGCATAAACGTTGCAAAAGCGGTCTTCTAATCTTCTCTAACCCTAGCAACATCGAAAACCTTCTCCATTTCCATAACCCACGTTTGAGCCTCGATTGGGTTCATGGAACCTTTGAACTCTGGCGGTCCCACCGCCTTGAAGTCTTTAAACGTTGTGTTTGGTGGAGCTTGCGGTTGATTATTCATGGCTCTAGTCAGTAAGTTAACCAACTGCTGCACGAGATTAGCTTTGGCATTATTGTTATTATTGGTTGACTCTTCCTGAGCCGGTTGACGTTGTTATCTTCTCATTGGCAGCATTTTTCTGTTAAATAAACGCTTATTAGAACTTTATTTATTTCTCTAAATAGTTAAGGCATTACTTAACAATTTAACATACTGATTTAACACATCATCTCAAACAACTTGATATATTTTCATTCAAATCAAAAGTTTTAACATTAAACGATAGCATAACTGCTATTTACATTAACTATCCTGGAATAAAGAATCCACAGGATTTAAAACATTCAAATATTCTTTCGTTCATAAACACGTCAGAATTTACATCTAAAAACTAATTAAGTTCTTCACATAATTAAATAAATCATATCACTGTCGGTCGAGGTACTGATTAGCCTTGCTACGTTCCTCTTCTAAGATGCGATGCATCGTCTTGCGATCCATCATGTACAATGGTAGTCCTTCGAACTGGATTGGGTACCTCAAAACTCGATCTTGAGTCTCATTCATTGCCTTATTAAGTGTAGAATACGTTTCCCCAATCTTTGCTTTCTTTGCACGACTATCATCCTCTGCACGATCAGCTCGGCTCGATTCTCTTACCCAGCCTTCCTCTGCTATGTTTAGCCTTTCAGAGGTTTCCTTCAATTCCTTCTTCAGTTTCTCTATCTCCTTGGTCTTATCTTCCGTTTGACCCTTCTCATGGACCAAATCCCATTCTACACTTGCAAGTCGAGAGTGAAGAGTCGAAATCACCCTCTCCTTCTGCTCTAGAGTAATATGATGAATAACCGCTCGCTCAGTCAAATCCTGGACCTCGTCTCGTAACTCCACGTTACGGTCGTATAACGTGTCATACATCTCAAAGATCAACGGTTATCTGTGGGTAACTCCTCTTCTTCCTCTTCCTCTTCCTCAACAAATTCCTCCTCAGGATCCTCCTCAGGATCAGTCTCAGGTTCATGCTCCTGACCAACAACGGTGATCAATGGAGATGATTCCCTCTGTACCAGCTGCTCCCTAACGACATGAATGTCTCGGGGCTCCTCCTCAGTCGTTACTATAGGTACACGAGGTTCTTCCTTAGTAGGTACTATAGGTACCCGGGGTTCTTCCTCCCCAGCTTGACTAGCCTCTCCAACATTCGACATCCTGACAACAAAATTTTAATTTTTAGTTACTAAGTCGTATCATCTAACGCATACTTTAACACATAACACATAAGGTCTTTTATTATCTTCAATGAATTACAGAAATTCATTTCCTAGAACTCGATAAGAGTTTTCCATCACTATGTTCTTTCTATAAGGCTACTACCTAAGGTTGTTCCCCCACCTAAGGTTCATAACCTATAGCTCTGATACCAACTTGTGACACACCAAATCCCGTGGAATCGCAGTACCCGAATTTGGGGGTATCACAACATGTAACGAGTTCAGTTAGAAATTAAATTACGCGAGAAATACGAGTTAGATATTGTTATGATTTGTTTTCTTTTATACGATCCAAGTCACAGGTTAGAATGTGAGACACAAATTAATATTATGTTGTTAAGAATGAATTGATGATACAACTTTAAAATATTATAGAGAATAAGATAGCGGTGATTCCGAGGACGGAATCCTTTTAAGGAGGGGTGAATGTGATAACCAGGGATTTCGAATAATCCGAATTTTACGAATAATTTTTTTATATTAATATTATTATTAATTATCATTATTGAGTTGTGTATCTCGTGATATTTAGTCATGAGACTTAGTCAATTTGGGTATTGACTAATAAATTAAGAGTAGAGTTGTGCTTAACGGAGAATAGACACCCTAACCCTAGTTACAGATAGGGATTCGATAGAAAATATAATTAAAATAATTATATTAATATGTAGGTGTTCGTACTGTATAAAGATATTGATCAATGATTGATCGGATAAGGTTTAAAATTAGTAAACCCTAATAAAGGATTAGAAACCCTAATATCATGTTTAGAAACCCTAACGTATAGTTACTAACCCTAAACGAATGTCGGGAAACCCTAATTTTATATTCGGGAATCCTAAAACCCTAATTAGGAAACCCTAATCCTAATTAGCAAGCCTAAAGTGATTAGTATGTGTTAATATAATTAGGAAACCCTAATTATACTTTAGAAATCTTAATTTCTATTTAAAACCCTAATTATATTTTTAAAATTCTTAATTTTCTATTTTAAACCCTAATTAGAAAATTCTAGAATTGATGTATTTAAAACCAAAGGTTTAGAACCTTAGGGTTAAACCCTAAGGGTTTGTGTAAATTTCAAGTATACCATTAAATTTATTTTGCTAAAGACTAAAATACCCTTTTTCATTTTCATTAAATGATAACTTGTAAAAATGCTAGTAACTTTAGTAGGTTAGTAGGTGAGCAACTAAATTGACTTTGAGACATACAAATCTCAGCCACTCAGCCAAAAATTTCAGATCCAAGCAACATATAATCATATATATATATATATATATATATATATATATATATATATATATATATATATATTAAGAGAGAGAAAGTGTACAAACTTTGCCATTTTGTTCTCTTGCTCTCACCAACTCCCTCTCTCACTAGAAGCTCCAAAATTGCTAAGTATATCAGTCCTAAATACAGCCCCTAGATCAACCAATAACAGATTGGAGAGCCAAGATCTAAGATTATTCAAGAAAAGGTATAAACCTAATTTTTATTTTTGATCCATGTTGCTAAGAAAACTTTTGTGTTTATGTGTTTAGATCTTTTCTAGATGATGTTTAATGATGATCTATGTTGATATAACATAGATCCATAGCATCAAAATGCTTTAAAATTGAGTTTTTCCAAAACTATCAAGAACACGATTTGTGGTCTGACAAGCTAATGTCAGGAACCACAAATCCGTGTCTGTTTTTGATTTTTCCTGTTTTATGTTTTGGATCGGTAGTCTGACACAAGGAATGTAATCACAGCCATTACATGTCCAGATTGCACGATATTCATGGTCAAAGTGAGTTGACCAACGTTGACCAGCTGCATTCTGGGTAACCCAAAAAGCTTTTTTTGGTGTCTGACAAGATTTCTAAGCTTCTTGATCTGTCAGGTTTTAAGTGTTATGATATTTTTGTTGTAACTTATTTGTAGAATGTTGTTGGTACTCTAGATCCATGGCCTTATAACTCTTAAACAAGCAACAGATACATCATAGCAACTGGTCAAAGTAGGCTAATCGCACTGCTTTTACAATTCTAGAATTTCCAGAAAACGGTATGAACAAAGATTCTAACAGGGTTTGACCGGATTGGATCTGGTGTGTTTTTTGTTGTTGAACTGAATGGTTGTTATAGTTATGTTCTATGACACCTGGGCTATAGATTTAAACCAATATAATACCTAATAAAATATCAGAGCATCAAATTAATCGAACATGAAAGTGCCTACTCGTACTGTCTGGGTTTTTGGAAAACCAAAAAACCGCCTGACAGAACATTTAGAGACTTAGATCTCTTTGTTGTGATTTTCTTTGAGCAAGATGATGATTGATTCATGTAGTGCTACATAAACACTACATGATCAATGATTAACATGACCCAGAAACAAAATTGATTGAGATTAATAGCTGGTCAAACGTGAACCCTTGTACTTCCGGCTATCAGTTTTCTTGAGGCTCAAGAACACCAACAGCGACGCTTTGTGTCGCTAAAGGCCTATAGCGATGGTTTTTAATAATTTTAATTTCTGAATTTCCGAAAATTATTTAAAAATAGAAAATAAATTCTAAAAATTACAAAAATGGTTTTAAAAATTATTTTAAAATATGAAAAATACTTTCTGACTATTTGGAATATTTTTCATTAATAATTATAATTATTTGAATATTAATGCTATTTAATTTATTTAATTAGTGTATTAAATAAATTAGAGAAAATGATTTTAATTATATAAAAATTATTTTAAATAAGAATAAAGTATTTAAAAAATATTTTGAGTTATAAAATTGAACTTTTAATATTTTTAGAGAATTTTCATTAATAATTTAATATTAATGATATTATATTTATTTAATTATTAAATTAAATAAATAAGTTAAAAATGATTTTATTAATTTAAAAATCATTTTAAATGAGAATAAAGTGTTAGAAAAATTTTTGAATTATAAAATATAATTTTCAATATTTTTGGAGAATTCTCATTAATAAATTAATATTAATGATATTAGATTTATTTAATTATTATATTAAATAAATAAATTAAAAATAATTTTATTGATTTAAAAATCATTTATAAATGAGAAAAATGTTTTTAAAATATTTTAAGTTATAATTAATGATTTTAATAATTTGATAATAATTTCATTAATATTTAAATATTAATGGTGATGGTTTAAAAATAATTTTAATTAATTTAAAAATCATTTAAGTAGAATATTAATGATTTAAAATATTTTAAGTTATTAATAATAACTTTAATATTTTGACAAGTATGCTATTAATATTTTTATAATATTAAATATTAATAATGATAAGATTATTTGATAATTAAATCATTTAAAAATGATTCCGATGTTTGAAAAATTATTATAAATTATAATAATTGTTTATAAATTATTAAAAGCTTCCGGAATATATTATAAACGATATTTGACTTATCTAAAATAATATTGAAGCTTAGAGACCAAGATTAATTGACAATAAATGTGTTAATTGTCGGATAGGGTGACTAGAACACCGAAATGAGATCGAAGTCCAACCAAACCAAACTAGTTAGACTTGACAAGTGTTTATATAGGTTATAAACACTAATGTGACTATGTGGTAATGTGCCTAGGAGAAGTTTGACTGTAAATTACAGTATTGTGTGTTGTGAATTATTGTGCTAATTGTGAGACCGATATTATTTGTTATAGGTCTTACGAAAGCATATAAATATATTATGTAGCAGTAATCAACGCGGAAGGCAAGTTTCCTAACTCAACCTTGAGTTATATTTATTCAATTATTATAGTGGTTAATTATTGTTGATTAGACCACGTCCAAGAATTTATTGTTGATTATTCGCAGTTAGTGCATGTTTAATAATTCAAATTGAATTACTGATTCGAAAAATATACATTCGTAGAATAACTGTTGTTTGATATTCATATTCGTAGAAGCTAGTATTGACATGAGATGAGATAATTCTGCGCTTATTGTCAAATTATGTTGAGAAATGTCTTAGCTAATTGTTTTGGCTAGACGAACATTTGTTAGAACTTGATAGGTTCAAGAAGAGAAGAGAAGAGAATTCAATTATTATTGATAGATCAAAGCCAGTTGTTTCGGCTAGATCAAAAAAGCAAAACTTGATAGGTTTGAGAGAGAAGTGATTAGATATTGAAATCATTGTGTTTCGTTGTTAAATTAAATTTTGATTCAAAGACTGAGAAGAACAACCTTTTATTAAAAGGGAACATTTTAGGTCGTATATTCGGCCATTGCAAACTGTTAAGTATTATGCATAATATAGGGTATAATAAAGCTGATCACTTGTTAAACTTGCACAGGGGTATGATTTAATCTTTATGGTTATCTGATACTCCTGCGTTTATATCAAAGTAAATCTTTGATATATACCCGAGAAGAGAAGTTCTAGATCCAATGGACCGCTTAGCATAAATCTGGAAAACATTCCACTTTGTTATTGCGTAGAATTGATTCTTGTTTATTCAATAGAATATCACAGAAACTTTGAAAGTGTTGTACTATTTCATTATCAAATTATTGTGTTGCCTAGAATACGAGAAGACTTGTTATTGATTAACGATTTGTTCAGCTATTTCAAAGTTCCCCAAACTTTGGTGTCATTCTATCAAAATAGATAGTCTATTATTATGATACTTATACATTCATTTTATATCTTAACTTGCGGGGCAAATTTGTTACTCATCCTTGCTAAATAAAACTTTTTAGCTAGGGACGAAGTGGCAGGAGGTGATATGAAGAACAAAGACAAAGGCATAGTGATAAATTAGTTATGATGAAGCATATTTATTATGTTGTTTGTAAACCCTTTTTGTATATCTAAGGGGTATGTTTGTAATGTTAAGGTTAGCGGACCTGGGACTAATGTATTAACAATCTCTGTTAATGACTTATGTGTTACTATTTCTATATGAATGGGTGGTTAGATGTTATTATATTGTGGATCGTGAACACCAAACTCGGGGGTCAGGTAACCCGAATTTGGGGGTGTCACATAGGTTGTGCTAAACTATAAGTTCATATGGCTGATGCAGCAACTTTTGCTCCATTTCCACACATAGGATTACTTATCTCTTGTTTAGCTTTTTACTTTTGCTTGGTCCCTTCATAAATCTATAATTTTAATAACCAAAGTCGGTATCTAATACCCAAGTAGAACCTTGACTTAAAGAAAAAATTATTTTAAATCATGAACAAAATTGTATTTGTAACCGAAGCTTCACTAAGCTTCTTCTGGTTAGCTCTATAAGATGCCTCTCGCAGTTTCTTTTCCAGTGTCCTAGCTTATTGCAGTGGAAGCAAATCCTTTGCTATCTATATCAGTTTTATTCTTATAATCCTTTATTTTTGCCTTTCTATTTACCTTCTTTGAATAGTTCTTCTTTTTAGAAGATCATTTGGCCCCTACCAGTAAGACATGGTCTTTCTTGGTTGAAAAGTGACTCTCAACATTTTTCAACATGTTAAGCAAATCAGCGAGGCTAATATCTAGCTTGTTCATATGAAAAAATCACAATAATTGTGAAAGTAGTTCGGGAGTGAGTGCAAGATCAAATCTTGGCTCGACTCTCCATCCATGACAAAACATGTTGTCCTAATTTATCAATCAAATTGATAATGTTAAGGACTTTTATCTGTACTGTAGTGTCATCGGTCATTCTAGATGGAAGAGCTCCTTAGATATCTGATATCTATTAGTCCTACTTTCCTCACCATCAACTACTTGATGTGCAGAAGTATAATATCCATAGTTTCATGCTGACGCTGAAGCTCATTACTCATGGATGCGAGCATGATGCATTGAGCCAACTGTGCATCATCATGCCATTTTCTAAAAGTAGCAATCTCTTCCTCAGAAGAATTGTCTGCAACCATTGCAGGGATCGACGTATTAAGGACATAAGATAGCTTTTTAGCTATGAGAATTATTCTCAAATTCTTTAACCAATCCATTTAATTCGGTCCGATTAATTTAACATCTAATATGCTACACAGTCATAGTAATTTAGACATTGTAAAATTCTGTAAATGAATTTGTAATTAACAACATTTTAGCATACATCCTTTTATTAATTATCAAAATAAATTAGGTCTTATTTTAAATTGGTATCTCCCACTATTATCTTCAAACTATTTTACCCTCAATCTATATAGTTCGACGATATCTAATTAAAGATATGCTAGTGAGAATAAGGATCCCATTTCAAATGTATATAGCCTTGTGTGTGCACAACAAAATATATATAAATAAACAGGTACACAACTCTTGTAAATTACATCAACTATGCAACTCCTTGTATTTTGCCTCTTAGATCATAATGGTCAAGTGTGTGCACATCCGAACTAAAATGATCTAAGTTAAGTCAGACCCATCATTTCCATATAAGTGAAGAGAAAACTATAGCCCTTGTGTGTGCACAACAAAGCAGTAATGTTCAATTCCTTATAAACATCATATGTAATAAAAATAACATCTTAAATATTTAATACTTGCATTGTGTGTGCACAACAAACTCATATTAAATATTCAATACTCTATTGTTCTATGATGCTAGAAGGCGACGTTCGATATTCCAAATATCTTTGAACGTTACAACTTAATATAAAATATTTGAGGGGTTTGCTATTAATTTGTCTCATCTTGTTTATCACGCATGCACATATATATATAAAATACGCATTATATTAATTAACATGCGAAACATGTTTGCATAATATATAATATATATAGTATAAGCACATATAGAATACTATATTCTATCTGAATTGATTATGGACTTTATTCTAGTTTGGTTCACTAGAGCCACCAAGTGAACCAAGAGGTCAAACCTAGGGTGCAAGATTTAAATTTAAATATAACTATTACATTTAAATCTCGGGCTCCATTACAAACGGGTCTTCAAGCGCTCCTTGCTCCTTTATCTCCAATTCTTCAAAATTAATTCTAAGTATTATTATTACAAAGCTATTTAAAATAAATAGAAACCTTCAGCAGTCAAGGGGAAGTACATAGGAGGGAGTTAGAATTTACATTAAGAAAATTTAGAGAAGACGAGGTACGCAGACCCCATTTAATAAAATACATACATTCATGCATCCAACTAAAATAAAATCCAATCACATTGGTCAATAGTCCATAATCAATCTCATTTATTATCATACACATCACCATATGCATTAATAAATAACATTCGTCTCATGAATAATAAACATTCAATATATATATTGATATCATTTAATGGGCAAATTTAGTTAGCATAAATTCTAATTTTGAATCAAAATAAACTTCTTTATTTTAATCCAAATTTAAATCAAAATAAACCTCTTTTATTTTAATTTATTCAATTTTGAATAAAATAAACTATTTTATTTTAGTCAAATTCGTTAATCAAAATAAACTCATTTATTTTAATTAATTATGGAATCTAATTCCAAGTAAAAAAAACTCCTTTATTAAAGGAAACACGAATTCTCTTTCCTATTCACAAATAAACTCCTTTATTTAAGGAAATATGGATTCTCTTTCCTATTCACAAATAAACTCCTTTATTTTGAATAATATGAAATCTTATTTCAAATCTAAATAAACTCTTTTATTTAAGGAAACATGAAATCCAATTTCAACTTCAATTAGTTATCATGGAATTCAATTTCAACTCTAATTAGTTAGCAAAAAATCTAATTTTAAAATTAAAATAAAGCTTTTATTTTAAGATTAAAATAAATTTTTATTTTAATTATAAAACTATTAAGAATATTATATATATATATATATATAAAAGTAATCATATGATTACTTCCTGTATGATATATATATATATATATATATATATATATATGAAATTTAAGTAGGTACACTTAGAAAGGGAGGTTGAATAAGTGTAGGCACAAACTATGTCCAACTTTTGTTTAACTAAAAATTCCTTTGGATATTCAATGTAGCAAGCTGGATTTTATATCTTAGTAAGTTAAAATATAAAAATAGGATATTGAGTTAATGTATCACTTTTCAAAATTATAATTTTGAAACTTAACTTTTTCTAAAGTTGATTATGATAAACGAATTTACTGAATTAGTTTAAGTGATATGAATGGATATAGAATGCAGTCTGCTGGATAGTTAGTAGAATAATATAACAAAAAATGTAATCACATAAACACCAGAATTTTTACGTGGTTCAACTACTACCCTCTAGAATAGTAGCCTAATCCACGTCAAATACCAACTACTATTGGAGACTCACTTTTATTAAACTTTTCCAATTACAATACAAGTTTCGACAATTTGAACACCTTTGTTCCTCGTGCACCTATGCACTCTTAAGCACCTATGATTTCTTCAAACTTGATTGTAATGATGCAGTAACCCAAACGGAATTACACTTTAGAGAATATTGATTTGTATAAGAAAATATAAAATACACAATAGAGGTCTAATGATCAAGCAATATATCACTTACCAATGCAAGGCTCTAGTATGTAATGATATGCAAGAAAAGTATTACCAGAATATTTTCTATGAGACCACCTTAGCCGAAGCTCCTTCTTATTGCAATCAATAATAATCAGGAAGAAAAACAATTTTGTAGCGTGTATGCTTTGTGATATCAGTATGTGTTTTTCTTACTTTTCTTTATTAGTGAACTTAGTTTTTATAGGCAGCTCAAATTTATTACCGTTGCTAAGACATACTACTGATATGAGCGTTTAAACTATTTTGCATAAATCTTGCAATTTCCACGTCAATAATGATATGCTCAGTTCGTATTTCATCACCGAGAATCTTTTGCTCGTGATTCTGAGATATCACGCTGCTAGTGATTTTAGGCCCTTTAATTTTCAACACGTGGAAGATAGTTCCTATTACAACTTTGCCACTATACCAATTACTTAAATGCCAGAAGTCAAATACTTGTTACCGTAGATTACCTGCTAACTTGTTTCCATATAACTTATCATTGATTGAGCCGGTGAAAGTGCCCAATAGATTCCTTAGATCATGGGACAATATTAAGACTCATGCTATCCCATATTTATCGTGAACCAGATTGATAGAAATAACTCCTGCATAATTTATGGTATTTTATTCAATCAACTATTTACTTCAAACTTCCATATATTGTTTAACAAGATTTGATTCCTTAAGTTATGATGATCGGATTTCGGCCATGCATATCATGAGCTTAGTGTATTAGTATGTAGCACCGAATATGTGAGCACAATTATATATGCAATGCACATGTCCCAGAGCCTTATTTTGGAAAGTAATAGATGCTAAGATCTTACATATATTCCTAGGACTCAATTTGCTTTTCCTTCTACAATGATTCCCCGTCTTTGTAATTTCTTCCTTGATGTTCCTGTAATGTCATATCTTTCCCTCAAATATTATATAGCATGATTAGAGGAATAATATGGTCATCATCAAAACATGAAGTATGACATAAGTCAACATTCTCCCCATTTTTTATGATGACAACAAAATAATTATTACTCCCCCTAAATCCATGCACATCAAAAGAATTATGACTCGCCCTCAATTCATGCATATCCTCACATTTTAGAGTTTACTGTTAATCTGCAGATATGCAGTGCTTAATAACCCTGCACCAGCCTGTTAGTCCACAGAAGGAACATCATGAACTATAAACCCATCATCCATCAAATAATTTAAAGCATAGTTTTTAAACCAGAAGTCATCATGCATTGAAATTAAAATTTGTCTTTAATCATAATCATAATTCATCTCCCCCTTTGGCATCCATCAAAAAGAGGTGTCTAGAGAGCCAAAATGGGAAGGATGGAGCAAGACCTTTAAGCATCCTCCTCAGCTATGTGAACTTGGTTGGCTTCTCGAGCAGTGAAATATGGACGATGAAGCATGAAGTGTTCAAATCTCCTTCAAGGACATGTTGTTGGAAAATCTGGGAGGACGGGCAATGAAGGTAGGTGGAGGTAAAGGCAAGTCCAAGAAATCTCCTTGGTATTCAGCCATCCAATTGCACTGTGGCCACTCAAGTATGCGAGATTGGACTTGGTCAGCCTGGAGTTCTTCACTGAGATCATTCATGCAATGCTCGGTAAATTGTTCGAGAGTCCCAATCTGATTGCTGATGAATTTGAGTTCAGTGCTTAATTGGTAGGCATTGCGATTCATTTTCCTCTGCAGGGCTTCTACCATAGCCCGAGTATGCAATTTGAATCTTTATTGAAGATCAATGAACTCATCCTCCACATTGCAAAAAACAGAGTGAAGATCAGTGCGATTGATAGGGAGTTTGCCTTTTTCAAGCACAAAAAGACGATGTTAGATATCTTTAACATCGGTAGTGATTGATGCTTGATTGGTTGCACTGGTATGAATGAGATTGAGAATCTCAGGGGAGGGAGGTTGTGAAGCAGGAGGAGTGGGATTCTGGACAGGGGGATTTTCTGGGGCAACTCACATGAACATTCCATTTACCAGTATGAGATGAGCACTTTTGAGATAGATAGAATCAATGGAATCAGTAATATTGATGGAGCCCTCATCGGCTAGTAGGATTTGAAAATGAGTGAACAAGTTTGTAAGGAAACAACTGTAAGGCAAACATTTTTTGGAGTGTTTGATGTAGTTGACCATGTGTTTAAGCATCATAACAGAAAAATTAAATGGGTTCCCTTTAATTATCAGAGCCACAAAAACTAGATCCCGGTAGGTGAAGTCATCCCCACCACCCAGACGAGGAATAAGATTATACCTTAGTAATTTGTGAAGGACTATGGCAATAGGAGATACTTTAGTGGTTTTTGTAAGAGTGACTGTTGACGGGGTGGGGTCAGCCGTGATAGTTCAAAGTTGGTCAAGAGGGGACAAATGAGTATAAACTGGTCACTTAAGTGTAAAGGGACAATCTCCTGTATATGGAATAGACAGTATGCTCCCTAAATCCAGAGCAGTAAAAAATAGAGATTTTCCTTTAACAAACGAGGTATAACAGTCACATTATTTTCAAGGTTTGTATAAAATTGTTGGACTAATTTTGGGTAAGCCATAGAGGGAGGAGCACTTAAAGACGATAAGCCACATGACTCAAGAAGGTGTTGAAGAGGCGAGTTTTGGTAGTAAAACATGTCCACTGATTTTTCATAAATGAAGGATTTTTAACAGATAGAGGACTTAAAATGAAGTTCAAAATTATGACCTCTAAAGAAATCTTCAGGAACATCATGCAACGAAATAGATAGAGGGATTACCATCATCAAAGGGGAGCCGGGTGAGGATTCTTTGATTTTTCGCCATTTAGTGCAAGTCGATGTCCCAATCGGTGGAGGAGAGGGTAAACTGGCTTCAGATTCGGCAGGAGATGAGTCATCGGAGATGGTCATGACAGAGGGTTGCTTCCTTTTTAGTCTTCGAGTAGCAGGAGGATGAGAAGGTGGAGAGGGTAGTGATACCTCGTCCTTAGATTTGTCATGGAGTTTTCTAGCACGCCTGGTTTTCATCTTCACGGATGGTGTTTGAGAGCGATTTAGAGGTTCAGAGACGATTGGTGTGCTGAAGAGAGAAGGAGGAAGGTTGGAAGAGTAAAGTAACTTCTGTCTTTTTAAGGATGCGTGGTACCGAGATATGGAAAGGCGTGGCGTCGTGTTTGGGAAGGGAACTCATGAGCAGATTTAATGAGTGTATTTATGGTAATAAGATATGTCGTGTCTGTCTAATTTCCTTAAAGCATGAAGACTATATCTATATCAGTCTCATCCCGAGTTCTCTTCTTAGAGTACAGAAGCATTCTCCCCCTAATGGATTTATAAATATATCTGCTGGTTGGTGCTCAGTGGGGAGAAATATTAATTTAATTAGTCCTTTGGACACATTGTCTCTAAGGAAATGGTGTCGAACTTCTATGTGTTTCGTGTGAGAGTGTAAAACTGGATTTTTAGAAATGTTAATGGTGCTTGTGTTATCACAGTATATAGGCACATTGTCACATATAATATCAATGTCACACAGTGTTTGACGTATCCACAAAACTTGGGAACAACAACTTCCTACTACTAAATATTCACCCTCAGTAGTGGAGAGGGCAATTAAAGTTTGCTTCTTACTATGCCATTAGACAAGACTTTGTCCCAAAAACGTACACACACCGCTTGTGCTTTTTCAGTCTATTTGACTTCCTGCATAGTCAGCATCTGAGTAACCCATTAGATCAAAATTGTCACATTTTGGGTAAAATAATCCTAGATTTATAGTACCACTCAAGTATTTAAATATTCGTTTAACAGCCTGTAAGTGTGATTCTTTGGGTTTGGTCTGAAAACGAACACATAGACACACAATGTACGTTATATCAGGTCTAGAAGCAGTTAAATATAGTAAGGAGTCGATCATACCTCTATATTTTGTTACTTCTACATCCATACCTTTTTCATCTGATGTGAGTTTTATTGAGGTACCCATTGGTGTGGTCTTTGAGTTTGAGTTGTCAAAATCGAATTTCTTGAGTAGTTCTTTTGTATAATTGGTTTGATGAATGAAAATACCTTCCTAATTTTGTTTGATTTGAAGGCCCAAAAAGTAATTAAGTTCTCCCATTAAGCTCATATCAAACTCCTTGTGCATGCATTTGGAAAACCACTCACAAAGAAATTTATTAGTAGCACCAAATATTATATCGTCTACATATATTTGTACAATAATGATATCTTTATTTTGATGTTTAATAAATAAAGTAGAGTCAATTTTACCTCGTATGAAACCATTTGATTGGAGGTACTTACTTAATCTCTCATACCAAGCTCTTGGAGTTTGCTTGAGCCCATATAGTGCCTTCTTTAGTTTGTATACGTAATGTGGTAACTTTTCATGCTCAAATCCAGGAGGCTATTTTACGTAAACTTCTTCATTTATGTAACCGTTGAGAAAAGCTCTTTTGACATCCATTTGGTATAGTTTGAACTTTCTGAAATAAGCAAATGCTAATAATATTCGAATGGATTCCAAACGGGCTACAGGATCAAATGTTTCTTCATAGTCTATCCCTTCTTGCTGATTGTACCCTTGAGCTATTAATCTAGCTTTGTTTCTTGTAATTGTTCCATACTCGTCAAGTTTGTTTTTGAATACCCATTTAGTTCCAATAATGGATACATCTTTTGGAGGAGGCATCAACTCCCACACTTGACATATTTCAAATTGTTGTAGCTCTTCTTGCATTGCTAGTAGCCAATTTTCATCAAGTATGGCTTCTTTGGTTCAATTTGGGATAGAAATGCTGAGAAAGCACACATATTTTGTGCTTTTCTTCTTGTATTAACTCCTTCAATTATGTTTCCAATGATGTTATCGGGAGGATGATTTTTGATGTATCTTGCTGATTTTGGAAGTTGAATGTCATGGATCACTTCTTCAGTAGTTTCTGAATCATTATCTTGTTGTTCATTCATTTCAGCTTGTTTGATATGTTCCTGATTTTAGTATTCAGCTTGCTGGATAGGGTCTTGATCCTGTTGTTTTTCTAATCTAGCTTGCTGAATCGGTTCCATAGTCTTGCTGTTTTGCTTTATGTGGTATGCTGGATTTGCAGCAGTCTCTAAATTTCCTGCATCTTCCTCTCTTTCTTTTGGAATATCATGGTTAGATTCATTAAATTTGATATGTATAGATTCTTTGATACACATCTTTTGCACATTATAAATGCGATATGCTCTACTATTTTGTGAGTAGCCAATGAATATTCCCTCATATGATCTAGCATCAAACTTACCCAAGTTGCCACTAGTGTCAAGAATAAAACATTTAGACCCAAATACTTTGAAATAGCTTATATTAGGAAGTCAGTTATTTAATAATTCATATGGTGTTTTCAAAATAATTGGACGGATTAATACTCTATTTAGTACATAACATGATGTGTTTATAGCTTTAGCCCAAAATATCATTGGAAGTTTACTTTCTTGAATTAGAGTTCTAGCTATTTCTTGTAATGTACAATTTTTCCTTTCTGCCACTACATTTTGTTAGGGAGTTCTAGGTGCTGAGAATTCATGAGTAATTCCTTTTTGATTGCAAAGTATAATAAAATCTTTTTGAAATTCAGTACCATGATCACTTCTGATTTTTATAAGATTAAGACTATATTTTGTCTCCAAATTTCTAATCAGTTTTTCAAATTCTTTAAATGCCTCATCTTTTGTTCTAAGAAAGAGTACCCATGTATATCTAGAAAAATCATCGACTATCACAAATGCGTAAAATTTACCATTTAAACTAGCATGCCTTTCAGGTCCAAATAAATCAAGATGGAGTAATTGTAAGGGAGAAGAAGTTGATACCATGTTCTTGGTTGTGAATGATGTTCTTACTTGTTTTCCAAGTTGATGTCTCAGATATACCTTTTTTCTCTCAAGTTCATTTTGGGTAATCCTCTCACTAGGTTCTTTGATAATAACTTTTTGATTAGGTCCATATGAACATGTCCCATCCTTCTATGCCATAGATTTTCTTCATCTTGAATAGTTGCAAGACATAATTCTTCCTCCTGTTGCTCAAAATCAAGAGTATATATATTTCCTTCTCTTTAGGCAACTAAGGTAGCATTGTTAGTACTATGTGAAATTGTACATTTATCTTTTTTAAAATTTACTTGATGTCCATTATCCATTAATTGACTAACACCGATAATATTGAATTCTAGACCGTTAACAAGATGAACGTTATTAATGTTAACCTTACCATTACCGATTTTACCTTTCCCGATTATTTCACATGACCAGTTATCACCAAACGTGACAGTTCCATGTTTCCTTTTGATATTTAGTTCCATTTACTTAGACTTGTCACCTGTCATGTGGCGTGAGCATCCACTGTCAAGGATCCACTTTTGAGGTGATACTTTTGCCTTGAAACACACCTATGTTAAGAAAGATGCAATTTATCTTTTTGGTACCTATATCTTTTTGGGTCCACTTGTGTTAGTTGAAATCAAATCTCTTTTCTTTATCCATATTTTTTTTACTTCGATTGTTATTTTTCTTCTTTGAACAATTTATCTCTAGATGACCATTAGTGCCACAATTTGAGCAAGTAGTGAAAGGGGTACAGTAATTTAATTTAAATGTTGATTTAGATTTAAGCATTTCAACTTCCTTCCTATGTACCGGATTATAACCAATTCCTTGTTTATCGTAACTTGGTCTTTGTTTCCCTAACATGACATTTAAGTTTTCTTCACCATGAACAAATTTAGCTAGAGACTGTTTTAGGGATTCTATTTCCTTTTGAAATTCATTTGTTGGGGGTGTTTTATTACTAGATGTTAGGTTTGTAATATTCATGAACGCAATTAAATTGCACAAATACGCAAAAACGTGTAAAAATCAGAGTTTAAAATTTTATAAACCATATACCCGGATCATCCTTTATGCACAATTATTAATTAAACGAAAAGATATAAAGAATAAGAATCATACTCGTGAAGATTCGAGCTTCATCATGTACAAGTTCACCTCCAATCCTTTTCGCGTTCAACTGGAATCCACCGGGTTTGGTTCCTTCCTTTGATCAATGTTAGCCACCCAAGTGTTTGGCCTCTAGAGGTGATCCACCAAGGAAGAAGAAAGATCCAAGAAGATGGGTGTTTGGCAAAACCCTAGTTTTTCTATCTCTCATAGAAAAAGAGCGTACTCTCCCAGAACTTGGAATTGAGTATCTTGATATATGATATAAGACTCCCCTTATAAAGATATCAGGTAACCCTATTTAATTAAAATAAGGTATTATTTATTTAATTAAATGGGCTCCCTAATCTTATTAGGGATAATTAATTAAACTCCTTTAACTAATTTTCCCTCCTAATCCTATTAGGAATAAATGAGAGTACTTATATTAAATTAATTCCTAAACTCTTTTAGAAATTAAAATAATAATAATTGTAATAATATTAATAAGACTCCTCTTATTAATTTATATTTAATATTTCTAAAATATTAAATAATAAATATTAAGCTATTTAATTTATTCTATCACCATAGGTTAAATTAAATATACTTAACATATTATTATGATTATGCCATTAACTTCTTAAATCATTATTCTTCCTTTTATGGTGTGACCCTTTAGGTTCTCCATATTAAACCGGTTGTGAATAAATCAATTAGAACAATTCTAATCTTATTTAAATAAATAAATTAAACGATTAATTTATTTAAATAAATAATATTTATTCTACAATAGGGATAAGCCTCCCTACGATCAACGACTTTCCATATAATATAGATTTCAATATTTATCATAAAAGAACCTTTGAGTAAATAGTTACCGTACAATTCAATCCTTCCACCATAAAATGTCCCAATTAAATATAAGACATGGAATTACTGTCAAGTCTTATTTTATTTAATTTTATGTATTTCGACTCTTAAATGCACAACTCCAAATAATGCAAATTAGAAACTCTTTTCTAATTTCATTCTGCCTTGGGCAAGGACTACTGGGTTGTCATTTATCGAATCACATAGGACATTTCTCTTCTTTTACTAGAAGTGGTAGATTCTGTATTGATCATAAATTATCTCCATGTACAACTTATTATACCCAAGCATACCCTTTGATATACCCTAAGGGTCTTAAGGATTAAATCAAAGTATAACTCGTCATACACAAGATACTATGATGATCTCAAGTCCAAGGATTACTTGTACTACTATCACTACAGAAATTCCTATTGACAGACAAGTAAAACTCCATTAGGTATTCCTTAGCGAACCATGTTCAGTGAACTTATTCTCTAATAAACACCTACATACTTGCTTTAGTGTCTCCACACAAATGATCATGAGATCAATCATCCTCATCCAATGAGTAAGCAACGTATGTACCAATCTATCCGGATTCACTAATCTCCAATTTAGTAATCCAACGATTGGGAACTATTTTAGTTTTAAGCTTTCTAAAAATTTAGATCTCATTAGAATGATCATCATCATTATTCTAAAAGCATTGCTTAAAACTATGGGTTTATCACATATTATAAAATAACATCATGTAGATAATTAAAAGCCTTTAATAAATTAATACGTTTTATTAATAAATGAATAAGATTGTTACAAAGTATATGCTTTATCATCAAACATGATTGGCTTGTGTGCATACTACTTTCACTAGATTCATCACTAAAAGCATCAATGCATACATCCCTCATTTTTATGTCGTTTGTTAATTTTTCAACTTCATTATTTAACTATTTTACTTTGTTAAAAAGTATTTTATTGAAATTATCTAAGTACTCATTTTTCGCAGCTAATACTTTTTCTTCATTTATATGTGTTACTTTTTCTAATTCCTTCTTTTCATTTATTTGTGACTCAACTTTGCCCATTAGTGTGTTTACTAGATCTTTTAAATATATATTTTTTTCTTTTAGTTTTTCATTTTCTTGTTTTAAAATACTAATATCAGAAAAAGATACCTCACTAGTTTCACCTTCAAGTCCCATTAAGCATATTTGAGTCAGTTCATCATTCGCATTTATCTCCACATCGGATTCTTCATCGTCACTCCATGTTAGGAAGGCTTTATTCTTTTTGAACTCTTTATTGCCTTGCTTCCCTTTGTTTTTGAGTTGGAAGCAGTCCTTCTTGAAGTGGCCTGGTCGTCCGCATTCAAAACACGTTTCTTCGGTTTGCTTAGCTTTAAATTGGTTTGAATTGAATGTATTTCTTCTTTTATTCTTTCTCTGAAGTAGTCCCTTGAGTCTCCTTGAGATCATAGCTATTTCAATTCCTGCATTTATAGCTATTTCTTTCGAGGAGATTATTCCTCGTCATCATATCATTTTAATTGATGTTCATATTCTTCTAGTTCACCAAAGAGAGTTAATGTATTCATAGAAGATATATTGACAGAATCTTGAAGAGTAGTAATTTTAGATGCAAACCTTTTGGGCATAACCTGAAGTAATTTACGATTGATTTCACTTTGTGGAATTGACTTGTCGAGCAACTTCAAAGAGTTTATAAGCTCCAAAAATCGTGCTTGAGCCATTTTGATTGTTTCGTCTCTGTCCAGTTTGAACATTTTGTAGTCATCCATAATAACATAAGCATACTTAGCTTAACTTCTCGTACTTTGGAAGTTCCTTCGTGACTTACCACTAGGGTATCCCATATCTCCTTTGATGTGTTGCATGAAGAAACTTTATCTATTTCGGATTGCACCATGCCACTGAGAAGAGTGTTCATTGCTTTTGAATCGTATGAAACCATGTATGTCTCAGTTGAGTCCATCTCGAGTAAAGTTTTCGGAGTGCCATCGTCTTTCCTTGGGATTACTGGTCCATTCTCTACCACCCACCATTCCCATGGGTCTCGCTTAAGATATATCCTCATCCGAAATTTCCAGAAATTATAGTTTTCTATTCCAAAGAGTAGTGGAGGTCTGTTTGTTGATTGACCTTCGTGATGAACATTTACAAGTAGTGCCATTCAGAATCTTTCCCTACAAGTCACCTTTAAAACCAAGATAAGTAGAGCCAAGCTCTAATACCAAATGAAATTTAAGTAGGTACACTTATAAGGGGGGTTGAATTAGTGTAGGCACAAACTATGTCCAACTTTTGTTTAACTAAAAATTCCTTTGGATATTCAATGCAGAAAGATGGATTCTATATCTTAGTAAATTAAAATATGAAAATAGGATATTGAGTTAATGTATCACTTTTCAAAATTATAATTCTGAAACTTAACTTTTTCTAAAGTTGATTATGATAAACGAATTTACTGAATTAGTTAAGTGATATGAATGGATATAGAATGTAGGTTGCTGGATAGTTAGCAGAATAATATGACAAAAAATGTAATCACATAAACACCGGAATTTTTATGTGGTTCAACTACTACCCTCTAGAATAGTAGCTTAATCCACGTCTAATACCAACTAGTATTGGAGACTCACTTTTATTAAACTTTTCCAATTACAATACAAGTTCCGAAAATTTGAACACCTTTGTTCCTCGTGCACCTATGCACTCTTAAGCACCTATGCTCTCTTCAAACTTGATTATAATGATGCATTAACCCAGACGGAATTACACTTTAGAGAATATTGATTTGTATAAGAAAATATAAAATACACAATAGAGGTCTAATGATCAAGAAATATATCACTTACCAATGCAAGGCTCTAGTATGTAATGATATGCAAGAAAAGTATTACTGAAATATTTTTTTATGAGACCACCTTAGCCGAAGCTCCTTCTTATTGCAATCAATAATAATCAGGAAGAAAAACAGTTTCGTAGCTTGTATGCTTTGTGATATCAGTATGTGTTTTTCTTACTTTTCTTTATTAATGAACTTAGTTTTTATAGGCAGCTCAAATTTATTACCGTTGCTAAGACCTAATACTGATATAAGTGTTTAAACTATTTTGCATAAATCTTGCAATTTCCACATCAATCATGATATGCTCAGTTCGTATTTCATCACCGAGAATCTGTTTGCTCGTGATTCTGAGATATCACGCTGCTAGTGATTTTAGGCCCTTTGATTTTCAATACGTGGAAGATAGTTCCTATTACAGCTTTTCCAATATACCAATTACTTAAATGCCGGAAGTCAAATACTTGTTACCATAGATTACCTGCTGACTTGTTTCCATATAACTTATCATTGATTGGGCCGGTGAAAATGCTCAATAGATTCCTTAGATCATGGAACAATATTAAGACCCATGCTATCTTATATTTACCGCGAACCAGATTGATAGAAATAACTACTTCATAATTTATGGTATTTTATATAATCAACTATTTACTTCAAACTTCCATATATTGTTTAACAAGATTTGATTCCTTAAGTTATGGTGATCGAATTTCGGCCATGCATATCATGAGCTCAGTGTATTAGTATGTAGCACTGAATATGTGAGCACAATTATATATGTAATGCACATGTCCTAGAGCCTTATTTTGGAAAGTAATAGATGCTAAGATCTTACATATATTCATAGGACTCAATTTCTTTTTCCTTCTTTAATGATTCCATGTCTTTGTAATTTCTTCCTTGATGTTCCTATAATGTCATATGTGACGCCCCCAAAATAGGTATACATCACCTATTCTGAGTCGCCAAATATATGGTACAGAATACAAATACAAACTTAAATATACAACATGAGTTGTGAGTTTTAATACAAATATTGTCTTCTAGACAGTATTCAAACTCAAAATAAGTCCTCAATACATTTATTATCACACTATTTCACAGAATAGTGAGGACTACTAATGCAACCATGTGGACCGTTAATCCATTCCTCAACTAGTTCCAGCTATATTCTCATTTCCTGAAGAGAACATTGAAAGAAAAGGTGAGCTCAACTAGCCCAGTAAGAAATATTATGACTAAGATAATGCAGAATAAATTATCCTTAGCCTTCAACAGTATAAGAACTGATAGAATATAATAGATAACAAATTTTAGATCAACAACTGCAGCGGAATAAGCAATCCATTAGAAGAGTCAAATAGAGCATAAAATCTACTATCTTCTATGATTTAAAAGGTTTTTCATCACTTTTATCACTGAGACTCAGCTTAATAAATAATACACATCATTAAATCATCCCTGCACTACAGGCCAAGGATATTCTTTAGTATCACGACCACGAATTATCCATGCACTATAGACCAAAGATAATCGTGTTTTCATCAACGGTTCTGATCATGCCATAAAACAATTCATCTTTGCACCCTTGGCCGAAGAGAATCCATAGCCATAATCATACCAAAAACTATCCATCAATGCACTACGGGCCAATGAGGACTTTTTCCACATCATTTGTAACATTACGGTCATGATTATACCGAATAATCCCTGGTCATAATCATACCAAGTCCATCTATGCACTACAGGCCACAAATGACTTTCAACATAATATAAGCATGAGGATGATGACAATTCAATAAAACAAGTTTAAGAATAAATTTTAAAGATTTATAAGTTAATTTATCCTAAACTCAATAACGTCCAAATTGTCAACATGATACTGCTTTGTGGAGTAAAATTCAAGAATGCTCAGAAGAATATTTCCATGAAAAGATACTGGATGAATCGCAAATATCAAGGATATTCCACTAATTTCATGGAGTATAGAAGCCAAAACTTTAACCAACTTAGTATAATAGAATATATGAAACCGCAATTGGATTTTTGACGCCATGCGGTAATCCATGTAGACAGATTATTCCAACAGAATAATAAAGAATGGAATAACAGAAGAGTTCACCAGGCGTGCGTAATCCGCATAGACAAGTTTTTCCAACATAATAATAAAGAATGGAACCAGGTCATGCGTAACCCGCACAGACAGGATATTCCAACAGAATAATAAAGAATGGAACCAGGTCATGCGTAATCCGCACTATTCCAACAGAATAATAAAGAATGGAACCAGGTCATGCGTAATCCGCACAGACAGGATGTTCCAACAGAATAATAAAGAATGGAATAACAACAGAATTCACCAGGCATGCGATAGACCGCACAGACAGGTTATTCCAACATAATAATAAAGAATGGAATAACATAAGAATTTCACCATGTATACGGTAGTCCGCGTATACAGGTTATTCCAACAGAATAATAAGGAATGGAATACCAATAGTTCTCTTCATGAATATGAAAGAAATAATACCCCTTACGAGTATTGAAAGAAAATAACTCTCTTCATGAATACGAAAGAATAATACCCCTTACCTTAAAAAGAAGAGTATTCCGATGGTAGGGCGGGGATATACTTGAAGAAAACTTGCACTATTTTCTATGCTCAAAGCTTTCTTAAACTCTAAAGAAATACGCTCAAGATTATAGAAGAAGAATTCTCTGAACTTCTGGTTGTTTTTCAATTCTAACTAAGCATCCTATTTATAGGAGAATGGAAAGGATACTATGCTGCACTATGCAATAAAATATAATATATTCTATTTATAATCAAATAAAATAAAATTTTATAAAAAGTATTCTGTTTTATATAAAAAGTTTTTTACTATGCAAACACTATGCCAACACTATGCATAATAAAATATAATATATTCTATTTATAATCAAATAAAACAAAACTTTATAAAAAGTATTTTGTTTTATATAAAATGTTTTTACTATGCAAACACTATGCATAATAAAATATAATATATTCTATTTATAATCAAATAAAATAAAACTTTATAAAAAGTATTACATTTTATATAAAAAGTTTTCTATTTTATTACATTTATAATAATTATAAAACAACATTTATCACCATTATTATAATTCACAATATTAATTGATTAGGTCATTTCCGAGGAAAAAGGGGCTTTCCAATAAGGATTTCTCCCTATTGGTGAGCAATTAGGTGACCAAATCTCTCCTTAACAGAACTTCTAGACATCGTCAATATTGCAAATAATAATATTAATAACTCTGTCATCTCAATTATTGATTTAATAATATATAAAATATCGACAATAATTGAATCAAATAACGTGAGATATACTGCAATAATAATATCAGATGTAGCAATAATTTAACAAAATGTGACTTCTCACGTAAGCATCAATAATCAATACCACTGTGCTTACTATGCAACCACGCCAGCGTATCTTATTTTTACTACCGAAGTAGTTCAACAATTTAAACGGTAAAACTTCCGCCGTTATTTTCATAAAAATATTTTTTGTCGTTTTCTCAATCCGGCAATAATTCCGTTAGGGGTCCACTAATGATTGTATCAAGTCGTCACGGATATTCCCGGCAAAAAGAATATTCCCCGACCAATAAAATATTATACAACAACTTGCATACTTTTCGAAATTTATAAATATTACCCACATCTATAACATTATCTCAAATCCACACCATAATTTTGAAAAAAATATTTCGAGAAAATTAAATCTTTATTCGTAAAATTTAGGATTTTACATCATATCTTTTCCTGAAATGTTATATAGCATGATTAGAGGAATAATATGGTCATCATCATTACATGGATTATGACATAAGTCAACAATATATATATATATATATATATATATATATATATATATATATATGTAAGACCCTAATTTTATGAAATAAAAGTATTCAATTTTTCTTATAATTACTATTCAAGAAAATGGTTAAATTGATAAAAGTTAAAAAGTTAAGGGTGATATATGAAATTTTTTTTCAAAATATGCAAGTGTTTATAAAATATTCTTTACGTCGGGGAATATTCGTTTGGTCGTGGAATATTCTTTTACATCGGGGAATATTAAATGCGATAAGCGCGACCATTGGTGAGCCCCATTACGTAATAACCATTTGATGAAGAAAACGACAAAAAGGGAGTTTTTATAAATAACGACGTAGTTGTTACCGTTAACACTGTTGGAATACTCGGTGGTTAAAATACAGTAATACGCGTATGTCAAGACAAGAATAATACCAGATTGTATTATAATTATTGATTCTTACGTGAAGACACTACTCAATAATTGTTACGATAATTATCGCTCGATATTTTATTGATTCAATAATTGCTTGCGTTGATATTTTATATTACTGTTGTTTTAATAATTATCACTACACAGTATTTTCCATTATCGAAGAAATAATTCATATTATTTAAATAATATTATTTGTGAATAATTAATTATTGATTTATATGATGAGAAAAATATTCATTTTATGTGGATATAGATGGAGAAAATTTTTAAAATGACAATTGTTGAAAATCGATATTTTATCTTTTCTGATAAAATAATATTTTATTATATTATTATAATATAATAATGGTGATATTTTTATAATGAATGTGGGATATATGAGTATATGAGGAGGAAGAGTATTTTGTTTCAAAATTTGTTTAAAAACATGTTAAACATGTTGGTGGACCCATTTCTTGACTAAAATTTGATTATAGCCTGTAAAATCGTCCGTATGTGGATTTCGGTCAATTTCTGTTTGGAATTTGGAAAAACTTTCTTCTGCAAAAGGGCTATTTATTATGAATTATTGAAGTTCTGAAGTTCCGAAATAATTGATTTTGAAAGTTTTAATTGTTTTAATTAACAAAAACGTTTTTGTTTTTTTTATTTGAGTAGATGGCTGATGTTGGATTAAATGAGTGTGCGTAGGAAGTTGTGGAATAATAATAATATTATTATATTAAATTTTCTGCTTTGGTGTTCTAAGTATTTTCCTATAAATAGGGTGTTTAGGTTAGAATTGAAAATCACACCAGAAACTAAAGATTTCTCTCTCTTTCTCTCTCTATATATCGAGCGTATTTTTGTGAGTATTTTAGTACTTCGAGTATTGCTATACTGGTGCAAGTTCTTTTAGCACTATATCCAATATTCCAAATGTAAGTACTATTCTTTTACGAGGTAAGGAGATTATTTTCTTCATAAATGATATTATTTCTTCAATATCATTATCTTAAAATATTGGTTTGAACTTTTTTATCAAATTTGGAACTTTTTTCATGCTCTGGAGTTACTATTCATGAGTTACTATTCACGAGTTACTAGTCATGAGTTACTATTCATGAGTTACTATTCACGAGTACTATTCACGAAGCATGATGATGTTTTTGTGAAATTTCTATCTTTTGGTGTCGAATTACTATTCACGTGTACTACCAAGCCTTTATTCACGTTACTACAGACCTTATTCACAAATCGACATTATTCACGAAAAAATTAAGTTTTCTTCTCTGTGTCCAAGATTGTCTTCATTATGATTCCTATCTTTGATTAGATCTATGTTTTGGTCTTCATTCTTGAATTTTACTCCACTCGTTTATTTATGAAGTATTTTTGAACTTGGGTTGTTTAAAGTATGAATCATTAATATTTGTTCTTTTGTTTCCACGGATTCGTTTTCTTTAAAATATTTTGTATCATCCTCGGTCCTAAATGATGATATAACCCGAATATCTTTATTCAGAGTGCAAAAGATGAATGATTTCGATGAATATCTTTGGCTCGTAATGCAAAGATGACTGTTGTTGAATATCTTTGGCATGTAGTGCAAAGATGACTTGTTGATGAATATTTTTGGCGATGAGTGCAAAGATGACTTGTTGATGAATATCTTTGCCCGTAGTGCAAAGATGAATTTATTAGTAGGATTATGAACATGAACTTGTGATTTGGTATAACCATGATCTTTGATGTTTCGGTGATGAAAATTAACTTTGTCTGGATGAGAAAGGAATTTAGAACTACAATTACGATTATGAGTTATACACGTGATTGTGGGATGAAATTGTTGATTAATGTTACTGAGGATAAAACATTGTTGATGGACTTTTATCATGGAGAAGATAATAGATTTTATGGTCTATTTGACTCTTCTAATGGATTGCTTTCGTTCATTGCAACTATGGTTGAAAAGTTTTATCATCTACCATATGTTCTAAATCTACGATTTATTACTCTTTGAAGGCTATTAATAATTTATTTATCTTTAGTCATGATATTCTTTCTTGAGCTAGTTGTGCTCACCTTTTTGCTTCACAATTCCTTTTCGGATAATAAAAGTGTAAATTTGGGACAAGCGAGGAATAACGAGGGAATAGAACGGTGGTCTATAGATGTTGAGGTGAGGTGAATTTAACTTGGAAGGGTGTTTTGCCACTATCATACAAGATGTCTAATGACATACAACCTCGTGTCATCATAAGATGGGTTGTGTTCATCCACTTCTTTGAGTATATTTACAAGCACTACCTATATAATCTTGGTGTTTGTTTGGAGTATAATACCCAATTAGAGACAATGGGAGATAATGATATGTCAAGAGAAGACTCACCATTGGGAAGAATATGATAGTAATCTTCTCGTTTTTCTTTGGGATCTATTAGGTCAACCAAGGATAATTCTGTGGCCATATGATATATGTCATAACCTAGACACATGGCCTCCCATGTACGAAGATTTCCTTGAGCACTTCCCAAAGATTTTAATTTCTAAAACAGTTTTCGACTATACCTTTATGTAAGGTGTCATTATGAGGTGCTGTCCACGGTTGGGACATGAGTTACAGTTGGTATATATTTGTATTTAAACTCATAATTTAAGTGTTGTCGTATCTTGCACGACAATTGTATTAATAAAGTTGTAATTATTTTCTGTACCATGTATTTGGCGACTCAGAATGGGTTGGATGAAATGGACCTATTTTGGGGTTGTCACAATATATATATATATATATATATATATATATATATATATATATTATAACGTGATTTAGATTATATATGGTTATGGATGGCCCACGCAAATCTAGATCACTTCGCGAATATATTATATATATTAAATCAGCCAAACTACACGGATAATACAGATTAACCACGGGCTAAAAAAATAGGATTCACGAATGTTTTTTTTTCTTCATAAAATATGTTTATACAACAAATTATGCCCAATTAAATTGTTCTAAACACATATCAATATACATAAAACGATTAATAATTTGCATAAAGGTTTGGCTCTGATACCACTGTTAGGTTTGTAATATTCATGAATGCAATCAAATTGCACAAAGTAAGCGGAAACGTGATAAAATAGAGTTTTAAAATTTTACAAACCATATACTCGAATCATCCTTTATGCACAATTATCAATTAAACAAAAATATGAAGAACATGAATCATACCCTTGAAGATTCGAGTTTCCTCAGGTACAAGTTCACCTCCAATCTTTTTCGGGTTCAACTTGAATCCACCGGATTTGGTTCCTTCCTTTGATCAACGTTAGCCACCCAAGTGTTTGGCCTCTAGAGGTGATCCACCAAGGAAAAAGAAACAATCAAAAAGATAGGTATTTGGCAAAACTCTAGTTTTTCTATCTCTCATAGAAAATAGTGTACTCTCCCAACTATTTGAATTACATATTCACGCGTTTTATGAAAGTGTCAACCACCCTCACCCATAATAAGATTCCTCTTATTTATAGATGTGGGCAACCCTCCTTAACAATTAAAGAATTGGGTTTTTTTTTTAATTAATTAAACTCCTTTAATTAATTAGGCTCCTAATCTTATTAGTAATAATTAATTAAACTCTTTTAATTAATTAGCCTTCTAATCTCATTAGGATATATGAGAGTACTTTTATTAATTAATTCTCAAACTCCTTTAGGAATTAAATAATAGTAATAGTAATAATAATAATAAGACTCCTCTTATTAATCTATATTTAATATTTCCAAAATATTAAATAATAAATATTAAGCTATTTAATTTATTCTATCACCATAGATTAAATTAAATATATTTAACTTATTATTACGATTATGCCATTTGCTTCTTAAATAATTATTCTTTCTTTTATGATGTTACCCTTTAGGTTCTCCATATTAAACCGGTTGTGAATAAATCAATTAGAACAATTCTAATCTTATTTAAATAAATTAATTAAAATATTTATTTATTTAAATAAATAATATTTATTCTACAATAGGGATAAGCCTCCCTAGCGATTAACGACTTTTTAGATAATATAGATTTCAACATTAATCATAAAAGAACCTTTGAGTAAATAGTTACCGTACAATTCAATCTTTTTCCACCATACAATGTCCCAATTAAATATAAGACATGGAATTCTTTGTCAAGTCTTATTTTATTTAATTATATGTTTTCGATTCTTAAATGCACAACTCCAAATAATGCAAATTAGAAACTCCTTTCTAATTTCATTACGCGCCAACCAAGGACTCTTTGGGTTGTCATTTATCGAATCACATAGGACATTTCTCTTCTTTTACTAGAAGTGGTAGATTCTTTATTGATCATACATTATCTCCATGTACAACTTATTATACCCAAGCATACATTTTGATATACCCTAAGGGTCTTAAGGAATAAGTCAAAGTATAACTCATTATACACAAGATACTATGATGATCTCAAGTCCAAGGATCACTTGTACTACTATCACTTCAGGAATTCCTATTGACAGGCAAGTAAAACTCCATTAGGTATTCCTTAGCGAGCCACGTTCAGTGAACTCAATCTCTAATAAGCACCTACATACTTGATTTAGTGTCTCCACACAAATGATCATGAGATCAATCATCCTCATCCAATGAGCAAGCAACGTATGTACCAATCTATCTGGATTCACTAATCCCCAATTTAGTAATGCAACGATTGGGAACTACTTTAGTTTTAAGCTTTCTAAGAATTTAGATCTCATTAGAATGATAATCATCATTATTCTAAAAGCATTGCTTAAAACTACGGGTTTATCAAATATTATAAAATATCATCATGTAGATAATTAAAAGCCTTTAATAAATTAATACTTTTTTTATTAATAAATGAATAAGATTGTTACAAAGTATATACTTTATCATCAAACATGATTGGCTTAAGTGCATACTACTTTCAGTTTGCACCTATATACAAAGAGTTTGAGTTTTGTATAAAAGTTCAGTTTTAACAAGATATAGCAATGACGTTTTAGAAAAAAAGGTTTTTCAAACCCTTGTGCTCAATAGTAATTGAGGCCTTTGATACTTCCATTTTATTATGTGTTCGGCTGGATTGCTTTTATTTTCGAGATGCGAAGCATCTTCGAAAAAATAAGATAAAGAGCATTGTTGAATTCCTTGTGGGCATGAGAGTCATATAAGGAAATTCAAACATCATGAATAATTTACAAGCCATGTACACCCGAAAATGTCCATCACAGGAACCGAATCTAGATTCAGTAGACTGAATCTGTGATCACATGATTCCAAGGCTCACATGATGTATGCAACAATTTGTATAAAACTGTAAACAGGTGTGTGTGTGTATATATATATATATATATATATATATATATATATATATATAAGCTATATATATGTGTGTGTGTGTGTACAGATAATCAACCACCACGAAGCACCTCTATGGGGGACTACAAATGTAAATAAAGCAGTAAAAGCGATCAATCGCCACGAAGTAAACTCCAGGCGGGACAAAATATAAATAAAGCAGTAAAAGGTCACGAAGTAAACTCCGAACTGACGAAAATATAAATATATATATATATATATATATATATATATATATATATATATATATAGCGATAAACGACTGGATATATGTCGATCCAAGCTCGGTTCATTATTTCGAGTTCGAAAGTATATATATAGATATATAAAAATGGTAAACGCACCGGATGTGTAATCCAGGCTTAATCAAACAAAGTTTGATGGCAACAACAACACACACACACATATATATATATATATATAAGTATTTTTATATATATAAAAGCATTAAACGCTCCGAATATAAATCTAGGCTCATCAAACAAAGTTCGATAATAGTTTATATATATATATATATATATAAAAGAAATAAAAAGCCACGGACCGAAGTTCGGGCACACGCACAAAACACGACTCTCAACACGAATAACAATGTGTGCAGGAAGTGTGGAAAAGCCTTTAAGTGGTGTAAGAAGGCTTACAGTGGACTGCCAAAGAAGACTGAAATAGCTTTAAATGGATGAACACTCGGCTCCCACTGGTAAAAAAGTAGCCAAATATAAGCTCACAAGTGTTTGAAATGAGAAAGCACTCAATTTATAATGCGTACAGAGCAAATTGGACAGGGCTTCCTCGCCTTTTTCTCTTACAAAATGGCCACCCCAAGACCTCTATTTATAGAGGGGGGAGAAGCAGGTGTACCTGCGGCTTCCCGGGGTGCCCAGGGCAATGTGGGTCCTGTCGTCTCTAAGTACGTGTACTCGAACAACGCATTATTCGCTCGAACCTTCATAACTTTCAATCCGAGAGTCCGATGGAAGCGTGCCATACCATTCTAGAAATCTTTCCAAGAGCTATGAAATGACATAGGATTTGCCCTTTTTGGAATCCTGGAAGATGGGTTCATGACCGAAATACCATTTTTGGGTTTTTGTCAAGCAGTCCGTTAAGACGTTTTGCGTAATTTACTCTCAGAAGTTAAGATATGGTTCGTGTGGGACTTCTTTTAAAGAAATTTGAGTTGGAATGAGTGTATTTGATTTAAGTTGAAGTTGAGTTAGAAAAATGACCATTTTGCCCCTCCCGGGGTTGTTTCCGGTTTTTGCGTAGTTGTAGTAGTCTTTTCTCAGGGTTATCTCTGAGGTTGACCTGATGTTGACTTTAACTATCCTCAGGGTTATCTTTGAGGTTGGCTTGAACTCCTGAGGTTATCTCCAGGCTTTGAACTTGATCCCTCGGGGTTATCTCCGGGGTTGGAACTGATTTTCCCGGGATTATCCGGGGTTGAAAACTGATTTCTCGGGGTTATCTTCGGGGTTGAAAGCTGGATCTCCCGGGGCTATTTCCGGGGTTTGAATTGATGTTGTGCTCCTCCAGGGTTATCTCTGGAGTGTGGAAAAATGATTTTGTCCTCCTGCATAGTTAGTAACAGGAAAACGAAATTTCGAGTGTCTACAGATGCCCATCTTTATCATGTTCATGCAATGCAATGGAATGGACATGATAAAGATTACTATAGACTTGAAATTATGACAAGGTATTTCTAATGATGCAAATCGCAATGTAATGAATGTTATGATGAATGTTAAAATGTTTTCGCAAATCGCAGTTGGTAAATCGCACATCACATTTCGCACTTCACTTTTCGCATTTGGCCAATCGCAACTCGCACATTGCATTTTGTATATCATAAATCACAATGTAATGAATGTTATGATGAATGTTCAAATGTTTTCGCAAATCGCTTTACCTTTACCGATCGTTGTTGATGCCTATGCTGGTGTTGACTCCAACGGTTTGGCTTTTTGTCGGTGTTGCCGATGCTTGTTTGATGAAGATAAGTTGAGATATTTTCTACATCTCCACTAGGGATGACATTCTGAAATCATCAGACCTTATCGATGCATATGCTGGTAGTTTACAATGGTGCCTACCCTGCTGGTATTTTGATAACGATGCCTACCCTGCTGGTAGTTGCCTATGCTGACATTGCAAAACTATTTCGGTTCCCACTCAAACGGTGGTATCTTATGATATGTTCGCTGAAGTAATATTCTAAGGTTTGCTTCACCAGACTCTGCCTCACCCTTTTTGAGGTGATTTGGAGTTTCCTTTCGTTGTTGGGTGCTTGTACCCCATTTCCTTGAGCGTTTGATTTGCAACACGACTGAATTGATGACATGAATGCCGCTAACATCCCTAGAGGCTCCCACTCGTTCTTTCGCTACCTAGATTTGAACTTCGGTTTAGAGGCCTCGACTTGGGAGGACTTGACGCTGGTTAACATGTTTGATAGTGTATATTTCATTCGCTAGACCTTTCGTCATTGGCCTTATGCTTTTGAATTAAGGACTTTCTTAGGAATTTCCCCCTTCTTTTGTAGGGGCAATGTAACGCCCCCAAAATAGGTCCATTCCACCCAAACTATTTTGAGTCGCCACGAAATACACTCAATGAAATTTCCAAATACAAACTTCATTATTACAATTGTCGTGCAAAATACGACAACACATATGTTGTGAGTTTTAATACAAATAGATACCAACAGTGACTCTCATCCCTTTACCTGGATATCACCCCACATTGATACCTTACAGTGGTATCTTACATAAAGGAACAGTCAATAACTATTTTAGAAATTAAAATCTTTGGAAAATGCTCAAGGAAACCTTCGTACATGGGAGGCCATGCATCTAAGTTATAATAGATATCATATGACTCGAGAAGTATCCTTGGTTGACCCAATAGACCCCAAAGAAAAATGAGAAGATTGCTATCATGTTCTTTCCAATGGTGAGTCTTCTCTTGACATATAATTATCTCCATTGTCTCCAATTGAGAATTATATTTCAACCAAACTCCAAGATTATATAGGTAGTGCTCTTAGATATACTCAGTAAGTGGATGTGCACAACCCTGTCTTATGATAACACGAAGTCGCATGCCATTAGATATCTTGTATGATAGTGGCAAAACACCCTTCCAACGTTGGGTTCGCCTCACCCTATTTGATTCACCAAATATAACTACTAAATGATGTATAAAATACAACACACTATTCTAAAGTTCTCAATAAAATTATTTTCATACTGTTTAGGGAGAACCTCCATAGCTAGAGACCACCGTTCTAATCCCTTGTTACCCTCGCTTGACCCAACTACACTCTTATTACCTGAAAGGAATTGTGAAGCAAAAGGGTGAGCACAACTAGCCTAGTAAAGAATATCATGACTAAAGATAATTAAATTATCAATAGTCTTCGTCAGTAATGAATCAGAGATTTAGAATATATGGTAGATGATAAAACTTTTCAACCATAGTTGTAGCGGAATGAGCAATCCATTAGAAGAGTCAAATAGACCATAAAGTCTATTATCTTCTCCATGTTAAAAGTCCACCAACAATGTTTTATCCCTATAACATCAATCAATAGTTTTGGTCCACAATCATATGAATAAATCATAATCATAATTGTGGTTCTAAATTCCTCTTCTCATCCAGGACGGAGATAATTTTCATCACCTGTCTTTACCTGAAACATCAAAGATCATGGTTATACCAAATCACAGTTCATGTTCATAATCATACTAATAAATTCATCTTTACACTACGAGCCAAAGATATTCATTAACAGTTCATTTTTGCACTACTGGCCAAAGATATTCAACAACAGGTCATATTTGCACTACATGCCAAAGATATTCAACAACAAATCATCTTTTCACTACAGGCCAAAGATATTCAACAACAGATCATCTTTGTACTACAGGCCAAAGATATTAATATCTCAAAGAAATATATAATCATTTTAGAACAATAATTATAACCATGTTGATCAATTTACATTTGCACTTAAGCTAAAGATATTCAATTATAAATTCAATGGTCATGATCATCCTAGTCAACAATTCATCTTTGGACTATTGGCCAAAGGGAACCCATAGTCACGATCATACCAATAATCTACCCATCTTTACACTCAAGTCAAAGAGAAATTTCATCACCAAGATTATAAAAATGTTATATATGATAATAATGTTGGGTTTCGGCATAGAACGCAGCGGAAATAAACCAAGCAAAAGGTAATTCTGAAACCCTAAAAATAGGATCCATACGAAAAATAGTTAATTCAGTTGTTAGAAATTATACCGATTAAGAAAACGAATAAACGATGTGGTCGAATCTACAACGCAATACGAACGAACTGCATCTCTACCGTATCCACACGAACGCTCCACGAATCGTCCTACGATCTGCAGAAGAAGGAATCGCGGTACTAGCCACCAAGAATGAGGATTTTCGAAACTGTTTTCTCTAGTCTCTCTCTAAGAGCGGCTAGGGTTTTTGTTTTGATTAACTTTCCAAAGACGCTGATATATCATATATATAGCAATAAATCAGAATTAATCAAAACCCTAATCTAATTAAAATAAAATCCGAATTTATATATATTATATCTTAATTAAGTCTTACTTAATTAATACATAAACATATGTAAAGCATCCTTTTAATTTAAATTCGTGATTTAAATACTATCAATCATATTGATATATTTAAATCCTTACAATTTAAATTAATTCTCTTTTAATAACGTTCTTTGTGTGTGACCTTATTGGTTATTATAACGTTGGCAATGATTTTAAAATCATATTATAAAATTATAAACAGTGAGCGGCATCTAGTAATGCATCACTGCTACCCAAGTAATAATAAGATCGATGATTCGATGCAACCTTTTCGTGACCAATGTTTCAAATGTAATTTAATCCTTTTAACCTTAATATCCTAGATTAAACTCGAGTCATGGAATGTGTCATACTCTTCATAATTAATCTGAGTTTTTTTTGATCAATGAGTAGACTATATGAAACAAATCACTATTTGAGCATGGCCATGCATTTCATAGTCCTACTCAATCAAGAAACTATGGATATCACCCCTAATACATAGGAGGGTTAAATTCCATCTAGATCACTCATATTCTTCACACGATTCATGATGTACCCAATAATCACCTTTATAGTCCACCCTATTAAAGTTGACATTTGATGATATCAAAGTACATAAATTTTCGTGTAGTAATATAGCGATTTCAGGTCGGAGGACCATTACATCATTGTCATTATGAGAATTGCTAATGACACTTCGCATAATGCTCCATATAGAATTCTCATGGTGGGTCTGTCCAGTACATCATTTTCTAACATGTACCTATGCATTGACTTAATATCTCATATATTTATGACCAATGAGATTTGGTCATCAGTCAATCCACATACTAGTCTCAATGCATCATTGTTGTCCCATCAATAATGATACTCGACTAGGGACATTTAAGAACAATGATACTAATTGTAATTATATAATCTCATGTTCAAGTCACATACTTGAAACTGTATAACTTGTATCAATATTCTAAGGATTTTTATTATGTTAACATTTATATAACGCAGTAAATAAAACCACAATAAAATCATTCATTTATTCAATCAAATATAATATCAAAACGTTAAGCAATTATATCAAATAATTGGCCTCTAGGGCATAAACTCTAACAAATAAAAATAATATGATCAACAACTGCATTTAATTTCAAGAGTAAGATTCATAAATCAACGATAATTTGGTCAGAAAAAGAAACCAATTTTATCGTGAATAGTACCTGTGAATAGTAACTCATGAATAGTAATTTGTGAATAGTAACTCGTGAATAGTAACTCATAAATAGTAACCCGTATTCATACATAGTACCGTATACGTAAATAATATCATATACATAAATAGTGCCATATACATGAATAATGTCGTATACGTGAATAGTAACCCCAGCACGAAAAAGATAGAAATTTCACAATAAAATTCATATCAATATTTCGGCATAATGATATTGAAGAAAATAATATCATTTACGAAGAAAATAATATCCATTACTATCCCTTACCTCAAAAGAATAGTACTTATGGCTGAAATTTCGGATGGAATGCCGAAGGAAACTTGTACTGAATTACATCTCTCAAAGTATCTATATACTCACAAAATACGCTCGATAATATATATAGAGAGAGAAAACTTGTTTCTGGTGTGATTTTCAATTCTAAATAAGCAACTTATTTATAGGAAAATGCTAGAACGCCAAAGGAGATTTAAATAATAAAATAATATTATTTCCTTCTTTTTTTCTACGCACACCTTTGAACACAAGCTAACAAACCAACTTTGAAAAAAAAATATCAGCACATGTTTTCAAAAAGACAAAAGTGGGTCCCACCCATAATTTTAATAAAAATATTTTATTTTTTGAAACTCTAATAATTAATAATAAATATCCCTTTTATCAGAAAAATACGAATTTTATGTCCATTCTATAGGAAATTAAATTCTCTACAACTTTGTAAGTTTAAGTTTTTCCAAATTCCAAACGAAAAATGACTGAAATCCACATACGGATGATTTTCAACACCTCTTAAAATACATAACAAATCATACGTTAATTTTTAACGGTTCAAAATTTGTGGACATATACTCAACTTATATATGTATAACATATCCAAAAATCACAACGATCCAACGGTCGGATTAAAATTATAATTCACGCAATAGAGCTTTAAGAACACTGATTTAATTTTTGGACTATAAGTCCCTCGTAACAGTTTCAGTCAAACAATCACCACAAAAAATCCACAAAGAATATTTGGGTGATTCAAATTTATGCGTTTGGCTTACTTCCAGGGCTTTCTTTTGATATATGGCTCATCTCCTAACTCATTTTACACAAAGAGTTATGAATTTTACAAAATCAAGTAATAAACTAATTTTTATGAAAATCCCATATTTGGTTCTTCTTTTGATTTTTAGATTTCTCTCATTTGATTCATGCACCGTGAATTTAGTGTGAAAATATCACCATTATTATATTATTATATAACCACATTATACATTTATAATGTAAGATAAAATTTCAATTTTCAATAATTGACACTTTTCTAAGAATTCCTCCATTCTGACAAAATACTGATAAAATACCTTAACATTAATTCCTTCATTTATATCTACAAAAAATAAATATTTCCTTATCCATCATTTATATCCACATAAAATAAATTTTTTCTTATCATATAAATCAACAATTAATTATTCACAAATAATATTACAGAATCACAATTATGTCAATCAGGTCATTCCCAGGAAAGAGGGGATTTTTCGATAAAGATTTCTCCTTACTAGCGCGCATTTAGGTGACCAAACCCCTTTCCTAGACAGAACTTCCTAAGACATTACAAATAATGCTATCTAATAATATTATTCAAATAATATAAATTATTAATCTGATAATGGGAAATACTGTGCAGTGACAATTATTGAACAACAATAATATAAAATATCAGCGTAGCAATTATTGAAAAAATAAAATATTGAACAGTAATTACTGTAACAATTATTGAGTAATGTCTTCTTACGTAATAATCAATAATTCAAAAAAAATACTGTGCAATACCGTGTGCTAATGTGCAACCACGCGTATTACTGTATTTTAACTACCAGATATTCCAACATTGTTAACGGTAATAATTACGTCGTTATTTATAAAAACTCAAATTTATCGTTTTCTTCATCCGGCGCTTATTACATTATAGGGCCCATAAATGATCGCTACTGCAGCGTCATTTAATATTCCCCAAGCAAACAATAATATTCCACGACCAAACGAATATTCCCCGATAATAATGAATATTTTATAACCACTTGCTTATTTTGCAAAATTTGCACATTTCACCCATAACTTTAAACGTTTATCAATTTAACTATTTACTAAATAGAAAAAAATTGAATACTTTTATTTCATAAAATTCAGGGTCTTATAGGCAAGCTTATGTCGCCATGATTTCTTTCAGGAGTTCTCCCCTTTCTTTTGATGAGAGGCTTGATCCCGCCTTAAACTCCTTCCCTTTCTGAATCGCCAGTGAGATGATGTGAGGGGGGCTCTGATGATGATGTACCATAGTGATGGTGCTGACTGGCGCATTTTCCTCTTTAGGATGGTTGATAAATGCCCTATTGTTGAGGTGTTATTGTTTTCGAGATTACCCCAGTCTTGTTATAAGGGTTCCCATATCGGGTTGTCGCTAATTTTGAAATTACCTCAGCCTTGCTTGTTATCTGGGATAGTTACTTTGATAAATGGGCTGATAAGATGTTGAGATCGCAAGAGGCTTTTACTTCTGTACCAGATGGTGAACAGATAGTGGATTTGGGCTTTGATGCCCTAAATCATTGTTCCTGACTTGTTCTCGCAATCAACATTGATGGTTTTCTTCTGATTTGATGAAGACTTTTGATTGAGGGTGTCAGATCTTTGAAGGTCCTCGTTGCTGGTTGTCTTAGTGTATCGATGTTTCTTCCTTTCTGGGATTTGTGCCAGATTTGATGGAATGACATTAAAGTGTTGTTGGGTCTTATCAACATGGGTTGCTGACTTAAAGGGTTGTTCTTTAGTGTCTTGGGATTGATGTTTGGGTTTGGATATTTATTTTGAGGGTCTGACCGCACCACTGATGGCTGCTTACGTACTCCTGTATGTGTGGGAGATCAGGTCGGCGTAGTTCCTGCTTGATAAGATAAACGGTTTGAAAAGTGTTTGTTTGGGTTTTTTCTTTGGTTTGACCGCACCATAAATGGTTTCCTACGTACTCCCATTGATGAAGGGAGATCAGGTCGTTCGTAGTTTAGGTTTTGGCTTAAAAGGCTGAAAATATTTATTGGAGTTTCAGCTTGGTTGAAGGGTTTTTTTTTTATTTTTGTAGTGGTTAGACCGCACTGTACATGGCTGCCTACGTACTCCCATTGATGAGGGGAGATCAGGTCTGTGTAGTTCCAACTCAGCGTGAAAAGGCTCAAAGTTATAAGTGGTGAAAAGGGTGTAAAGATTTTTTTGTTTTTGTTTTTGTTTTTGTTTTTTTATTTTTATTTTTCTTTTTTCTTCTCTTTCTTTTTTTCTTTTGTTTTTCGTTTTTGTTTTTGTTTTTGTTTTTGTTTTTGTTTTTGTTTTTGTTTTTTGTTTTTTTTTCTTTTTTTCTTTTTTTCTTTTTTTCTTTTTCTTTTTCTTTTTTGTATATTTACACTCATGGAAAATAAAAAGCACACTGCGAAGAAAGTGACATCGTCCCAACATCTCCTGGAACTCACATTGTATCATCTAGATCTACATCTTCTTGTCTAGTTGAGGACTGATAGTCCAGTTGTCAGTGGTTATGTTGCCTTCAAGGCTCGTGATAGAGGTTACCTCTTGGTTCTGAATGGCCATAACTTGATTGCTTCCTGATTCAGTACATTACTCTTGAACTGGACCCCTCGCAAAAAGGGATGAACTCTGGATTCTTCAATGGGTTGGCTTCCCCGACAATCTCACCACCTTTTTCTTCATCTATTCCTTCGCCTTTTTCATGGGTTTGAGATGATTCGACCATGAAATCTTCCTCGAACTTTTGTTTCATTTCTCGCAAGGAACTTTCCTTTTTGGCCTTTTCTTCTTTGGAAAGGATTTGTATTTCCTCCGCATCATCCAAGGTTATAAAATCAGGAACGTGGTTGCTATCTTTGGACCACATGATGTTTGATGTTAGCAGAGGAATCTCCTTTGGGGATTCCCTGGTCTCCTCTGTCATTCCTTGCATTAGGATTAGTCCACCTTGTGTTCTGCAAGAATTGGTGCTCATAGCCTTCAACTCTTTCGAACTGCCTTTCTCGAGTGAACAACTTAAGCTTTTTATTTCCTCCTCGCTTATTCTGGTCATGAGGAATTCTATCTTCAGCTCTTCATTTTCAATGAGATCCTGGATTTTATGTCGCAAAGACCAGCATTCCTCAGTTGTATATCCAAGTGAGTTAGAATGATAGAGATATATCTTGGTGGAATCATAACTCTTTGTCTTGGAATTTATAAGAGGCGGCAACTCAGTAATTCTTCCTTCGCTTATCAAAAAGTGTATCATTTCTTCATTTGATTTGCTCAGAAGAGTGAATTTTTGGGCTCTTTGGGAGGTTGTTTGATCCTTTTTCTTTGGGAAGTCGCATTCCCCCGAGCGATTTTTCCGCTGGTGAGATCTTCTAACAATTTTATCATCCCCCTTTTTTTGTACTTTCAACCTGCTTTGATATTCTTCATTTAGCTGGCTCATCATAGAGAGATATGGGCTTACATTATGGTTAACCTCTTTTTTCTCTTGGATTTCTGATAGTTGAGTGAAAAACTGCCTCGTTTCCTGATGTTGGCGCACTATCAGCTTAGCCAGTAGATTTTTGCATTACTGGAATACCCTCATCTGAGTTTTCCCACTCTAAGACATTTGTTCTGTGCCTTTAGGGGTATTCCTCCACGCTTCGTATGTACTTACGATTTGGATACATTTCAGCGCTTGCTAACCCGATTATGTTTACTTCCTCCGTATCATGCTACAATGGAAGGTTGGTGTTGACATTTTGTTGATCAGGTTGTTGGATCACAATACTGCCATTTTCGATCAGATTTTGAATCTTTTACTTTAAAGACCAACAATCTTGTGTATCGTGTCCTAGAGACCCTGAGTGGTAAGCACATCTCTGGCTCAGATTGTATCTTTTTCTCTCTGGTTCCAGAGGTGGAGCAAGTTCGATAATTTTCTTGTGATCTATTAATATCGCCAATAAATTTTCAAGGGAATCGCCTAGTGGAGTGAACACCCGATTTTCTATTCTTTCAAATTTTCTTTTCCTATCTTGGCATTGGTTGAATGCAGCCTGTTGTTGAGATGGCAGATTGTCTTGCTTTTTTCCAAATGGGGGACTATAGTTTGGTCTCCTAGGTTACCCTTGTATAACAAGGGATACATCTTCATTGCCTTTATCGGTTACTCCCTTGGGATCGCTCGCATACTTCCCTGTCTGTATATGTTTGGCGACTACTTCCAAGGCAGTGAAGTCTTTAATCTTTCCTGTCTTTAGGCCCATCTCTGCCATTTCGTTGTGTTTGATCATTTTGGAGAAAGGCTTTCCTATGCATGCTAGGATCCTCTCATAGTAAGGAGCCTCTTTGATACCAATAAACTTCATTACCATCTCAGTTTCTGTCATTTCTGGAATGACTTGCGCTGCTAGATGTCTCCACCTTTGGCCATATTCTCGAAAGGACTCAGTACCTTGCTTTTTGACTTTAGTCACTTGGTATCGATCCGCTGCCATTTGTGACTAAAAACTGTACTGATTTAGAAAGGCATGGGCCAATTCTTCCCAGCTATGGATTTTGGCATTGTCAAGTCAGGTGTACCAGACTTTATCCTCTCCAGTGAGACTCTTTTGAAAAAGCTGCATTCTGAGGCTTTCATCTTCAGCATATGACCCCAGTTCGCCAATGTACACTTCTAGGTGCATACAGGGATCGCCTGCCCCATTGTATTTTTCAAACTTTGGGATTTTTAATTTGTCAGGATATCGAGCCCCTGGGAATATGCAGAGATATGAATAGGTTTAATTTGCCAATTTATCGATCATTAATGAGTTTTATGATTTCAGGGGTTTTGTTGCTTCCTTTATTGAAATGAGGTTCAGGTATATGGGTTTCCATCTTTTTGCCAATACCCCGACTGCCCCCTGGTGTGAATGACTCTGGTTGAGTAGGCATTGTCTTACCCCGAGTGTTTTTACTTTGTTCTTTTAGAAAGACAGCTAATTTTACTATCTGATTCCTTAATCCTTCGAACTCCTCTTCAGAGACAGGAGTAGGATCAGGTGGGGCACTTGTAGCCATGTCCGACTGTGGGCTTAATGCCTTTTTGGACTTTGAACGGGAAATAGGACCAATTGCTTCCCTATAAAAAGACTTATGTAGTTTAGTCTTAGGGAATGTGAAAATGTTAAATGTTATGTGATGTATCTGTTTTAGGAGTATTATCCTGCAAAACAGATGTTAGCTGTTTGTATGACAATATAGCATGTTAAGTTTTGGTATAAAAGGGAATGTATGTGCACATGTTCCTTCATATTTTCCACTACATTGAGTTTGACATGGAAATGAAATTACAGGTAATTGATTTTGCAAGTAATTGAAATGGAAAGTATGAAGAGACTTTCCTTCGCGTTTGGTTTATCAGAGGCTGACCTATCTTAGGCTACTCTTGCAGATTTTTGGCATGAAGGTTCCAATTAAACCGGCCTTTCAACTGGAGCAAATTTGGTTGGTGCCTTTCCTGAGCCTCATTGGAATTAGTCTTCCTACGAGTCCAGTAATCAAACACCGACAGGATAGCCTCCTGGTGGAGGAACCACACAACATACATTCACATACAACGTGTCTCACCGTATGAAAAGTATGACATGTGCGAAGCACTAATATCACAAGAAGATATGGTGCAAAGCACCAAGTGTAATAAGTAAATGCATTCATACACATTCATTCAAATGTAAATGCAACATCCACATGCAAGCATCTAATAGTTTTGAAAAGTTTGTAATAGCGGCTAAAGCCCTCTTACTGGATGTCCCTAGCAGAGTCGCCACCTGTCGACGTCGGCATTTTTATTTGTCCCTTTTCTGTTCTTGTCTTTTGGTGTTCTAATGTTAGGTGAGATTTTTTTGAAAAAACAAGTTGGGAAAAGGTCCAACATTTATATGTCGACGATTGGACTGTGAGAGTCGCCAGTTGGTATTTTTAAATGGTTGCACCAACTCAACCGAGAAAAGGTTTTCACATTGACCTAGTGATGTAACACTATTTAATTGGTCTGTGAAACCGAGATTCGTTAGGGTCCGGGGGCTTGATTTTGCGGAGGGAAGGTGTTAGGCACCCCCCGACATCCGTGTTGCCACGATGACCGCCACTTTTCAATTTAAACTATTATATGAATGCATGTGTGTGTGTGGGTCAATGTGCAATTATTTGGAAGTAGTGTTATGCCTCTTTTGCACCTATATACAAAGGGTTTGAGTTTTGTATAAAAGTTCAGTTTTAACAAGATATAGCAATGACGTTTTAGAAAAAGAGGTTTTTCAAACCCTTGTGCTCAATAGTAATTGAGGCCTTTGATACTTCCATTTTATTATGTGTTCGGCTGGATTACTTTTATTTTCGAGATGCGAAGCATCTTCAAGAAAATAAGATAAATAGTAGTGCCGAATTCCTTGTGGGCATGAGATCCATCTAAGAAAATTCAAACACCGTGAATAATTTACAAGGCACGTACAGCCAAAAATGTCTATCACGGGAACCGAATCTAGATTCAGTAGACTGAATCTGTGATCACATAATTTCTAGGCTCACATGATGTAGCAATTTGTATAAAAGTTGTAAACATGTATATATATGCACAGATAATCAACCACCACGAAGCACCTCCATGGGGGATTGCAAATGTAAATAAAGGAGTAAAAGCGATCGATATACGAAAGTAAACTCAAAGTGGGACAAAATGTAAATAAAGTCATAAAAGTCCAATGTAAGTAAACTCCAAGCTTGCGAGAAATGTGTGTGTGTATATATATATATATATATATATATATATATATATATATATATATATATATATATAAGCGATAAACGACCGGATATATGTTGATCCATGCTCGGTTTGTTATTTCGAGTTCGAAAGTATATATATAGATATAAAAAGTGGTAAACACACCGGATGTGTAATCGAGCTCAATCAAACAAAGTTTGATGGCAACAACATATATATATATATAAGTAATTATATATATATATATATATATATATATATATATATATATAAATCATTAAACACTCCGGATATAAATCCAAGCTCATCGAACAAAGCTCGACAACAGTTTATATATCCAGTCTCAATCGAGGCATAACCCGATGTTCGGGCACACACACATAATACGACTCTCAACGTGAATAACAATGTGTGAAGGAAGTGTGGAAAAGGCTTTAAGTGGTGTAAGAAGGCTTATAGTGGACTGCCAAAGAAGACTTCAATAGCTTTAAACGGATGAACACTCAGCTCCCGCTGGTAAAAAAGTAGCCAAATATAAGCTCACAAGTGTTTGAAATAAGAAAGCACTCAATTTATAGTGTGTACAGAGGGGGTAGCCGCAGGTGTACCTGTGGCTGCCCGGGGTACCTCCGGTAATGTGGGTCCCACTGTCTCAAAGTACGTGCACTCGGACAACTCGTTGTTCACTCGAACCTTTATAACTTTCAATTCGGGAGTCCGATGGAAGCGTTCCATACAATTCCGGAAAGATCTTTTCGAGAGATATGCAATGACATATAATTTTACCTTTTTTGAATCTGGGAAGATAGGTCCATGACCGAAATAGCATTTACGGGTTTAGGTTAGGTAGTCTGTTGAGCCATTTTGTGTAGTTTGCGCTCGAAAGTTAAGATATGGCTCTTGTGGGAATTCTTTTAAAGCAATTTGAGTTGAAATGAGTGTATTTGATTTGAGTTGAAGTTGAGTTGGAAAAATGACCATTTTTCCCTCCCGGGGTTGTTTCCGATTTTCGCACAGTTATAGCAGTCTTTTCTTAGGGTTATCTCTGAGCTTGACCTGATGTTGACTTTGAATGTCCTCAGGGTTATCTCTGAGGTTAGCTTGACCTCCTGGGGTTATCTCTAGGATTTGAACTTGATCCCCCGGGGTTATCTCCAGGGTTGGAACTGATTTTCCCCGGGTTATCTCCGGGGTTGAAAACTGATTTCTTGGGGTTATCTCCGGGGTTGGAAACTGGATCTCCCGGGGCTATTTTCGGGGTTGGAATTTATGTTGTGGTCCTCTAGGGTTATCTCTGGAGTGTGGAAAAATGCTTTTGTCCTCCTGCATAGTTAGTAACAGGAAAACGAAATTTCGAGTGTTTACATGAGGTAAAATTCATCAAGTTGGAGCAAAACAATATGACCGTGTCACAATACGAGGCTAAGTTTGCCGAGTTATCCTGGTTTGCATCCCATTTGGTAGATAATGAGGAGCGTATGACACAAATGTTTCTACGAGGTTTGAAACCCGAAATACGTCAATATCTCATTTCTCACAAACTTTGCTTGTATTCAGATGTTGTGAATATGCTCAGTTATTGGAGCGTGATAATGAGTCAGACCAACCAAAAGATAGCAGTCGACAAAATGATAATACCAGTGGTAGCAGTCATCAAAGCGGTGACAACAAACGTGGATGAAATTATCAAGCCAGAAATGGTAACCATTTCGGTGGTAACCCTGGCCAAGATAATAGAAGAAATGAGTCAAGTGGAAATTTCAAAAAGAGATGGTTCAATAATGATGGAAAGACAATAGCACCATCACCCGTTTTTAAGGAAGGAGAACGACCACCGGTCGTATGCAACAGATGCGGAGGGGAGGGACACATTAGTCTAGACTGTACGCAACAACCCAAAGTGTGTTTTAATTGCAGAAGAGAAGGTCACCTAGCTCGATTTTGTCGTGTAGTGAAGTCAAGTCCAGCTGGGATGGTGACACCAAAGGTCATCCCAGATAAGTCAAAGCTGGTAGTTCAAGGGAGAGCGTTTGTCGTGACCTCCCAAAAAGCGAGGAACCCAAACGAAGTTATCACGGGTAAGCTAATCTTAAACTCTTTCGAAGTCTATACCTTATTTGATACTGGTTCTACCCATTTTATTATTTCACCTACTTGTGCTCAACGTTTAAATTTGACTCCAGAGAAATTAGACTTTGACTTATCTGTTGAAACTCCGTTGGGAGAAACCTTCATTACATCCACTCTTTATAAATCTTGTTTGTTTCAAATCGGCACCCTCACATTACCTGTCGATGTCATCTCTTTAATAATACTTGCATTTGATGTGATTTTAGGGATTGATTGGTTAACTACTCATCATGTTAAAATTGATTATTTTCGTAAGGTTATTAGCTTTCATATTCCCAACCAACCTATTATGTGAATTTAAGCAACCAAACCACTAAAGTCAATCACTGTCATATCAAGCCATAAAGCCATTCGTTTATTAAAAAATGGATGTCAAGCTTTCTTAGCCCACGTAATGAATTTAAACAAAAATACGTCAGATTTGAATGATATTTCTATTGTTAATAAATTTCGTAACGTATTCCCTGAAGAACTTCCTGGCCTACCCCCAGAGCATGAAATCGAATTTTGTATTGATCTTGAACCCGGTACAAAACCCATTTCCAAAACCCCATATTGAATGGCTCCTATTGAACTTCAGGAGTTAAAAATCCAACTGCAGAAACTGTTAGACATCGGTTTCATTCATCCTAGTACATCTCCTTGGGGTTCTCCTGTTCTATTCGTAAAGAAGAAAGATGGGAGTATGAGACTTTGCATTGACTATCGAAAGTTGAATCATGTCACCATCAAAAATAGGTACCCGTTACCTCGCATTGATGACCTGTTTGACCAGTTGCAAGGTGCCAAATTCTTTTCAAAGATCAGTCTTCATTTCGGATATCATCAGTTAAAAATTTAAACTGATGACATTATAAAAACTACTTTTAGAACTCGATACGGGCATTACGAATTCCTAGTCATGTCTTTTGGATTAACTAATGCTCTTGCTGCCTTCATGGATATGATGAACCGAGTATTCAAGGAATATTTGGATCATTTTGTGGTTGTCTTTATTGATGACATCCTCATATACTCCAAAAGCCGTGAAGATCATAAGCAACACTTGAGGTTGATACTCCAAAATCTTCGTGAAAACAAGTTATACGCTAAGTAGAAGAAATGCGAGTTTTGGCTTGAGGAAGTAGCATTCCTTGGGCACGTTGTCACGCCCCCAAAAAAAGTATACATCGCCCATTCTGAGTCGCCAAATACATGGAACAGAATTCAAATACAAACTTAATTAATACAACTGTCGTGAAAAATACGATAAAACATAGCTGAGTTTTTACACGAATATTATCTCATAAACAGTATCCAAACTCAAATTCAATCCTCATTACATGTATTATCACACTAAATAGTGAGGACTACTAAAACAACCATCTCAGACCGTCACTCCATTCCCTGACTAGTCCCGGCTACGTTCTCATTTCCTGAAAAGAACAATGAAAGCAAAAGGCTGAGCTCAACTAGCCTAGTAAGAAATATTATGACTAAGATAATGCAGAATAAATTATCGTTAGCCTTCTACAGTGTTAAACTGATAAAATATAATAAACATCAAGTTTAACTACAGTGGAACAAGCAATCCATTAGAAGAGTCAAGTAGAGCATGATATCTACTATCTTCTATGATTTAAAAAGTGTATCATCAATTTTATTGCTGAGACTCGGCTTAATAAATAAACCACATCATCGAATCATCCATGCACTACAGGCCAAGGATATTCATTAGTATCTCGACCACAAATTATCCATGCACTACGGGCCAAGGATATTTGTGTTTTCACCAATGGTCATGATCATGCCAACAACTGTCCATCAATGCACTACGGGCCAATGAGGAGTTTTACCACATCATTTATAACATTATGGTCATGATTATACCAAAAAATCCCTGGTCATAATCATACCAATCAACAGTCCATCTATGCACTACGGGCCAAAGATGACTTTCATAACAATATAAGCATGAGGATGATGACAATGATATAAGAATTCAATTAAATGAAAGCAAAGGATAAATTTTAAAGATTTATAATTCATTTTATCCGGAATTCAATAATGTCCAAATTGTCAACATGATACTACTTTGTGGAGTAAAATTCAAGAATAATAATGTATCAAAAATGATTTGGACCAAAACGAAATCAATTTTTGTCCTGAATAATACCCCAGGTGAATAGTACCTCGTGAATAGTACTTCGAGAATAGTACTCTGACATAAAAAGGTTAAAACTTATCAAGAATGCTCAGAATAATATTTTCATGAAAAGATACTGGATGAAGCTCAAATATCAAGGATATTCTACTAATTTCATGGAGTATAGTAGCCAAAACTTAACAAAATGTGTGTAAAATTCAAAATCTGAAATTAAATAATATTACTTACATACTATAGAGTATGGAAGGAAATATTATTTCTTACGAATATTGAACCAAAATAATATCCCTTACCTTAATAAGAAGAGTATTCCAACTGGTATAGCGAGGATATTCTTGAAGAAAACTTTCACTATTTTCCACGCTCAAAGCTTCTTAAAACTCAAAAGAAATACGCTCAAAATTATAGAAGAAGAATTCTCTGATTCTGGTGTGATTTTCAATTCTAACTAAGCATCCTATTTATAGGAGAATGGAAGGGTACTATTTGAATTAGAAAATAACGGACGCACAATAATTTCAAACGAAAAATAACGGGCGTTCGACCGATTGAAAATTTTAAAAATGTTAATATTACTATGCTGCACTATGCATAATAAAATATAATATATTCTATTTATAATATAATAAACAAAACTTATATAATATATATATATATATATATATATATAATGTACTTTTACATTGGTAAAAGTTAAAAAAATTTAACTTAAGTAAAAGCAAAAGTTATTCTTTTACTTTTACTTTTACAATTACTAAAGTAAAAGACTTTTGCTTTACGGAAAGCAAAAGCTGAGATGATGGCTGGGCCATCACCTATCGGTGAATGAAGATGCCTCTGGCGTTTTCTTCGTTGACTGGTCCGTCTCATCTGAGAAGATGATCAACAACGCCATCCGGCGACTGCACCAACCGGAGCAGAGACGGACCAGTCAACGAAGAAGACGCCAGAGGCATCTTTAGTCACCGACATGTGATGGCCCATATATATATATATATAATCGTAGATACACGACACCACCACCACCTATGATTCATTTCCCCCCTAATTCATGATTATATATATATATATATATATATATATATATATAGGAATCCATCCATGGAAACTTGTTGCCATGGACACTGTTATAGCAACCCACTTTTGGACTGTTGATCAACTTATTAGAAGGCTTAGATTGATCAACTTATTTTATAATATTAATATTAATACAATATTTTATAATATTATAACATTATTACAAAATATTGTATTACTAAGTATTAATATTACAAAATATTGTATTACTAAGTTGTAGACACTCGAAATTTTTTGTACTATTATTACTAACATTGCAGGAATACAGATTCGTCTTTTAAGAGAGAACCCTGAAAGACAATCCAAATCCATACCGGATACTACCGGAAGTTCAGCATCAACCCCGGATCGCGATCTGGGAGTAACAATTTCAACCTCGGATCTAACCCAGAGACCTGCAGATACAATACAGGAACACACACCAGAGAAGACCGATCCGACTATAACACCGGTGAGGGGCAACATCGTCATCTCGTCCAACACGATGCCACGTCACGTCTCTACACAACAATTTCCCATAAGGCTAACCAATCCCGAGTGACTATTGTGCGGGGTAACAGATGAGAGTTGAAGCTTGAAGACCGGAGGGCCTCGTCCCATCTTCAAAGACTTCGTACAAACTCTAATCCCATGCCATCGTACAACTCTTGACAACGGCGGTCTGAAATAGGTCCTGAATACCTCAAAACGGATGCCCGGATTGCACTTCTCAAAATCCGAGTGGATATTACAGTGCCTGAGTGCACAGAGTTCCAACTTCAGCTGTGATTCCCCCCAAGACCATCAAAGACGGTGATGACAGATGGGATTATGCTAATTTCCAGTTCATAATGGAACGAAAGATGAAAGCTCTCTGCAAACAAATTGAGCAATTGACGGAACTGGTGACTTATCAGCATCAAGTGACTCGGCAATTAATCAGCCAGGAGCATGCCAGTCTCCTACCAATCGTCATGAATATTCCCTCGTCACTTTCAGAAAATCAAATACTGGAAGACAAAGTGACGAAGAGAGCAAATGCCAAAGCCCGTCGGGATTTCGCCAACAAACGAGAATTCACCTATTTGGGCCAACCCATGGAGGAAATCCTTCACATATTAATCAATGAAGGAAGGATCAGTTCCCTTCTACCTCCAATCAACCCCCATTCGGGAAGGTACAACTCTGATGGAGTATGTCAATACCACTCATGATCTCGCGATCCACAAAGACGTAAGAATCTTTGGGCACTCACCACCTTATTCAAAATCTAATCGACAAATGGTGGTCTGCAAGGCATGGCGATAACAACACTGTGTTACGTGCAAGTGAGAATACAGGCCCTACTAAATGGAAAAGTGTGGTAGCAGTTATATCTACTGAAGTTGAAGGGATTAATACTTTACTCACAACACCGATAATTCAGCTCAAAGGAAGAAACAATCCTTTGAAAGTGGCCGCTCCCAAGCCAATCAACTTTCCATGCAGAGCACAATTTCCTATTGTTAGCTTGCGCAAGGTTCCGTGGAATTATGGAGAAGGGGAAGGATCCACCTCACATACCACTGCTACAGTGTCGAAGGAAAATCCACTGTATCTTCCCCATCGGGTGAGGAAACCCACCCCTAAATCAAAGGGGAAAATTCCCACGGAGAAGATTGAAAAATTCCTCCGCGCTGTGGGTCATAACGAAGCCTCGGTGGTTTTAAGATTGAAAGAAGCTCCACCACAAATATCCATTTTAGACTTGGTCCTCACTTCTGAGAATCACCAGAAGGTCTTGTTAAAGTTTCTAGAAGAAGCCTATCTCCCGACATCAGTGGATACGGAAAAGTTTGAACACATGGTTGATCACATTTTCAACAACAATGTGATATCCTTCACTGATGATGACATACCATCCGAAGGGACCGATCATTGCAAACCGTTGCACATTGCGGTCTTATCCTCCGGATGGAGGTTAAGATAGATTCGAGAATATCTGCCCATATGCCACCTTGGTGAAGATGAATATCAATCTCAACCGAATTCGGAGTAGCCATACTATCATCAAAGCTTTTGATGGAGCCCGCCGTAACTCGGTTGGAGTAATTGAGCTGCCAATCGAAATTGTCCTTCATACATTCTGCGTATCCTTCCATGTGCTCAAGATAGATTCGAGATACAACCTACTCTTGGGACGACCATGGATCCACATGGCAGGGGCAGTCCCCTCCACCCTTCACCAACAATTGAAGTACATTATCAACAATAGCCTGGTCACAGTCAACGCTGAGCTGGAGTGTCCTCCACACGGGGACATGCCGTTCATCAATGCAAATGCAGACGTAGAGCCAGTCAGTTTTCATGCTTTGGAAATAAGCAACACCCAATACCACACTATTGGAGCACCATTGCCCGAACCCCACATTTCTGATGAGGTGATGTCAGCCACTCAAGAAATGATGTCGTTAGGTCACAAGCTAGGAAAAGGGTTGGGTAAAGACGGCCAGGGTATCCAGTACTCCATTCGATTAACCAAGCAAGTTGGAACAGCTGGACTAGGCTATTCTGGCAGCTCTAGTCACAGGAATCCTCATAAGCATCAACAGATTCCTTTAGCTTCAACCATGTGGCGTTCGGCTTCGCCTTCAAACTCTGAGTCCGCACAACCTCTAGTAAAGGTGCCAGCCAATGTCATGGCCATGTTATTTCCTAAGCCAAAACCGGTGGAGGAAAAGAAAATCGTTATTCCTGATCCCGCAATCGAAGAAGAGGAGTGGAGAATCAAGGAAAACGTTGTCCAAATAATGTCGGGCATGCGCATCATCGTCCATAATGAACATACCAATAGATACACCCCAGATGATGATTGCCCTGACATAATGGCCATCATTCGGGACAAGGAGGATGATGACAATCCCTCCATCACTGCGGTCCACCCGGACTTTACCCTTACCAGTTGGAACAACATTCCTTGCTTTGGTCGACAAGGGTAAAGTGGGCAGAAATTCTTTTCGCCTCAGATACAATAACTCGCTTACTTTTTCATGCATAAGATTAGCGGTTTATTTTGCCAGTATATGCTAACATTGTGTATGATCAACGCATTTCATATATACTAAGTGAAAGCATATTTTGTTTCAGGACTCTAAAATTAGATGTGCCTGTACTTGCGGATATGTTGCCTCTCCTACACAAGGATTGTACCTTTGATGTAGAGATGAATTTAGCCTTGATGGATCTCCAGGATGACATTGAGGTGCCTCAAGAAATTCAAGAATGGGTCAAAGACAAACCCATACCTAACCTTGAACAAACCACTTCTTTTAATCTCGGAACCTTAGAAAGCCCTAAGTTAATCCAGATTGGTTCAGACCTTACACCAAACCAACGGAATGACATGGTTATGCTATTAACCCAATTCCATGATGTGTTTGCATGGTTTCATGAAGACATGGTGGGTTTATCCACTGACATTGTCCTTCATCGCCTTCCTATTAAAGAGGGATTTAAGCCAGTCAAGCAGAAACTCAGGCGATTGAAACCTGAGTGGAGTTTAAAGGTGAAAGAAGAAATTGTGAAACAATTTCAAGCTGGCATCATTATGGTGTCTACATATCCTGAGTGGATATCCAACATTGTACCCGTGCCTAAACTTGGAGGGAAGGTGCGAGTTTGAGTGGATTACCAGGACTTGAACAAAGCTTGCTTAAAAGATAGCTTTCCCATGCCATTTATCCACATTCTCATTGATAATACTGCGCAATACGACATGTACTCCTTTACTGATTGCTTTGCGGGGTACCATCAGATCATGGTTGCCGAGGAAGATCATGAGAAGACTGCTTTCATCACTCCTTGGGGAACTTTTTGCTATAGACGGTTGTCATTCGGCCTCATCAATGCTGGAGCTACCTATAAATGAGCTATGATGGCTCTTTTCCATGACATAATGCATAAAGAGATTGAGATCTATGTGGATGACATCATTGTCAAGTCCCGAAAGGACGATGACCATCTAGACCATCTCAGAAAGTTGTTCAACAGGTTGCGTAAGTACAACTTGAAGTTGAATCCAGCTAAGTGCGCCTTTGGCGTTAAATCAGGCAAGTTGCTAGGATTCCTAGTCAGCCACAAAAGGATTGAGTGGATCCCGCCAAAATCCAAGCCATCACGAAATGCCCATTCCTCGGATTAAAGAAGGAAATACGGGATTTTTGGGAAGGATCAACTTCATCGGCGAGTTTATCTCCCAACTCACAAAGAACTCCGTGAGCCAATCTTCAGTTATTAAGGAAGAACTCCTCTATGAAATGGAATGATGAGTGCGGAATGCCTTCCTTACAATCAAGAAACAAACTAGTCAAAGCTCCCTGTTTTGGTACCACCTGTGGATGATGTTCCCTGCTCATGTACTGTCCATAAGTGATAATGCCATAGGTTTTATATCTTTGAGACGAGAAAAGACGATAGAGGCCAAGAACGAGCTATCTATTACCTCAGCAAAAGGTTAAGCAGCAGTGAACATAAGTACACTCTGATCGAGAAGACGTGTTGTGCTTTAGCATGGGCTTCCACGAGGTTACATCATTACCTACATGGTCACACAACCCATCCCATATCCCGCGTGGATCCTCTCAAGTACGTGTTCAACAAACCCATGTTGAATTGTCGGCTGTCCAGATGGCAGTTGATCCTACAACAATTTGACATCGTATATGTGACTCAAAAGTCCATCAAAGGTCAAGGAATTGCAGATCAACTGGACGCCGCACCTTCAGGGGATTTCAAACCCTTGGAAACCTATTTCCTCGATGAAGGAGTAATGAAAGTGCAGCAACACCATCAGTACAATACACGCCAATCATGGAAGATGTATTTTGATAGATCTATTAATATGGAAGGTTCTAGAGCTGGAGCAATTCTAATATCTGATACGGGGGAGCAGTATCCCGTTACCGTCAAATTACAGTTTGTCAGACCAACAATACGGCTGAGTATGAAGGCTGTCTCATGGGGCTAAAACTTGCTCGTTCAATGGGCATCAAGCGGCTAACTATCCTTGGAGATTCGGAGTTGGTAATCAAATAATCCACCGGAGTCTATCAAACCAAGGAACTACATTTGCTACCTTACCATCGGCAGGTTTTGAAGATGGCTTTGGATTTCAAAAAAATCTCATTTCTACACATTCCTCGTAATAGGAATGATTTTGCGGATGAATTAGCAACTTTGGCCTCCTTGATTCATATATCAGACAAGGAACACTTGCCAAGCGTCACAATTGCCCTGAACAAGGCCCCAGCCTATGGGAATTACGTTGGAGAAGTATCGGATGAGCTACCTCCCATCCAACCTCCTTGGTATCGGCATATCAAGGAATATCTGCGAGATGGATCTACACCCGCTTAGATGAGCCTGACTGAGAAAAGGCGGATCCATCGACTTGCTATGAAGTTCTACCTAAGTGGAGATGCGCTCTACAAAAGAGATGCAGGACTGGGTCTCCTCAGGTGTTTAGACATAGATCAAGCCCAGAGGCTTATAGATGAAATCCATGGTGGAGTTTGTGGCCCCCACATGAGTGGCTCCCTCCTTGTCAAGAAAATCCTCGGGGCCGGGACATTCTCGGGTCAGTCTCAAAGTCGATTGCAATGACCACGTCAGAAGATGCTATCAGTGCCAGATTCATGGGAATGCTATACACGCCCCTCCACGGGAGCTCCACAATATGAGTTCGCCTTGGCCCTTCTCAATGTGGGGAATGGACGTTATTGGGCCCATTGAGCCTAAAGCCAGTAATGGTCACCGATTTATCTTCACCATGATCGACTACTTCCCCAAGTGGGTAGAAGCAGCCTCCTTCCCCAAGGTCACTAAAGAAGTCATCATTGCTTTCATCAGAAACAATGTCGTTTATCGATATGGACAACCAGAGGTGATTGTGTCAGACAATGCCAAAAACCTCAACAACAAAATGATGGAGGAATTATGCAGTAGATTCCACATCAAACATCTTAACTCTATCATCTATCATCCGAAGATGGACGGTCCTGTTGAAGCGGCTAACAAAAATATCAAGAAGATTATGCAAAAGATGTCAGCCAACCACAAAGATTGGCCTGACCTATTGCCTCTGACTCTGTTAGCCTACAGGACCACAATGCGTACTTCAACCGGGGCAACCCCTACGCTTTAACCTATAGGATGGAATCGGTGCTCCCATAGAAGTTGAGATGGAATCTCTCGTAGAGTGTTGATCGACGCCACCGATGAAAACCAAGTGGGTACAAGATGTATCATCAATTGTCTCTCGATAGACGAAAGGCGGCGAACCGCGGCTATCTTCCATGGTCAGCTATATCAGCAAAGGATCGCCAGATCCTACAACAAAAAAGTACGGCTACGACAATTTAAACAACATGACTTGGTTCTGTAGAAGATTCTTGACAACCAATATCAGGCCAAAGGAAAATTCGCTCCTAACTGGGAAGGCCCATTTATTGTCAAAGAAGTATTGACAGGAGGCGCTCTCAGATTATAAGAAATGGACGGCGATGAATTTCCACAACTCATCAACTCAGACATCGCAAAACGGTATTATGTTTGAAGTAACCAACAAACACCCTAGTGCATCATCATCAGGTCACCAGTCATTCCGGTTCTTTAACCCTTTACCACCTACAACTTTTCTACACTTTGCTCCTCAGGGAAACATACTCTTTAAGCCAGCAGCCTGGCTTTCTCCTTTGCGCTCATACAACTTAGGTCATCCCATCGCGGATTGAACCTCTTGTGTTCGCAGTTTGGCTACCCATACATGGGATCAAACTTCTCCTGCCTGCAGTTTATCGTCAACCTAGGATTAAATTTTCTCCTCCCCGTACCCTGACCTGCACATGGGATTACGCTTTTCTTCTCGCCCTGAGGGGCGAACTACGTCGACCTGATCTCCTCTTCAATAGGAGTACGTAGGCAACCATTTCATATGGCCCGGTCGCAATAAAACAAAAACAACAAAAACATTTCTACCCTCTTCTCCTTACAAAAACAAAAACAACCAAAAACATTCCTACACCATATCAGCCATATACAGCGTTGAACCTCTTACACCAGGTTCGAACTACGCAGACCTGATCTCTTCTTCAATAGGAGTACGTAGGCAGCCATTCATGGTGCGGTCTCACCCCCTACCAAAACACAAACCCTTGTCAACGGGTCTTGGGATTCCCTTTCAATCCATTATATGTCATTCGGCTTCAGACCAAAGGGATGGAATTACCTGAACTCCTCCCAAATACGAGATTCTACGACCATCTAAGTCATGCGGTCATACCTCAAGAGCAATACTAAACCATAAGAGGTGGAATTAACTAGGATTCTCCTAAATAGAAGTACTGACGACCATCTGTGGTGCGGTCAATCTCAGAGAGGAAAGCCACACTCCTCTCCACATTTCCATTTAGAAATAAGTTCCAAGACACCAAAGATGGTAGGGATACACATAGATCAATGATCCATTCTCGAACTATCCAGAGATGTACTTTCAATGTCCATCCACCAAGGAAGAATTCAAATTCATCAAGATCACAAGCCACAAGCAAAGAGGCAAAATATCAAGCAAATAGCAAGGCATATCTAAAAGGGAAGTGATCCAAAATATATTTCCTATCATATATAATGTTGTTTGATATATATACAATGTGAATCATGCATGACAAAATGGCTAAGCTTAGTCCGCAGGTAAATACAAGCTCATCTACTTAATCGTGGTACATGCGAGCTAGCAAGCCCAACATGGCATCCTCTCGGGATGAAGGAGGTAAAGTCAGTAGTCTCTGGATAAGAATATCCACACGACCCAATGATCTCAGAGCCATCCGTGATAATGACCATATGCTCATCGATATAAGCGCCATCTCTGCGATTATACCAAAGGGTAAGGACCTCATTGCGATCTTATCTGTGACATGACCACATCCCGGCGGATATAGCACTATCCCGCCTAACTATCATCGCATCTCTGTCTCGACTGGCTCATCCCGCTCATCAACAGCAGCATCTTTATGAGCTAATGCCTCATCTCTCTCTAATAGGGCGGCGTCCCTCACATCAAGAGCAATCGACATCATAGATCGAATCTGGTCTCTCTCAAAGGTCATCAGATGAAGACTATGCTCTAAATACTATCCCGAGTGCTGGATCACAAAAGTACTAGTACTAGGAGAATCCGGAAGAAAGGCTGGCAACCCAACAGTGGTATCCTCTTTAATGTAGGTATCAATGTCCTCTATAGGCTCTACATCGTCTAACTCAATCTCCATCTCAGAATATCATCTTAGCAATTAGATAAAACCTCCACCTCCATCCATGCGGAGTACTCTGCGGAATAACCGGGACGACTGGTAGGAAAAGCAGCTAGCTCACGCTGATCCCAGCAAGCGTATACACGAGATGGGTCCTCAGCTGAGAGGTATCGAGAAGCTGAGCGCTGACTTGCCTCCCCCTCGAAAGGATGAAAATCCTAGAACTGGTCAAACTGCGACATCACGGCCAATGGATGATAAGTCGTCATGCCCCTCAAGCCAGCCAAAGGGAGGAAATCCATGTCCGGAGCATGAGTAATAAAGCTGTATGGTGAGCAAAGCCCCGAGCATAGCAATATACTAAATGGATCTCGAATATCTGTCAAAAATTGGACCAGGACTGAGCATCTACACACTCCGATGGCTGAAAGGAATACGACATAGCCACCTCATGGGAGAAACAATACCCGTGTCGTCTAAAGGTACTAACCGGTCGCAAGTGTGACATAAACCACACATACAGCAAGACCGAACTCCCAGTAAACACACCTGACGGGTAAGTACGGCAGTAGGACGCTGATCGCAAGGTCTCTGCCACGATCATAGGTACAATGGTACGATAATCCCTGGGAGCTCTCACCGCCATGATAACGCCTATATCTATCTCATCCATGTACCGCGACATGTACACATATGACAGTACACGTAGTATCAGCACATCAACTCTGGCCAAATGCCAATGATCCTCCGACCCAGTGAAATCCTCGGAATATCGTGAGTAGCTATCCTCCGCACTAAATCTATCATACACAAAATGCTGAGAGATCACGTGCCCAGATGTCAACTCATCCTGCACTACTCTGCGCCTCAATCCTGTGAGAGTCATGAATCGTCTACTCATGTCTCCCAAAGCCATGTGTACGCAAGGTCGGTCTAGGGGCAGCATCGTCAAACGGGCATACTCCTCTAGAGTAGGAGTCAACTCATGGGTGCCAAAATGGAATACCTGCCTATCAGGTAGCCAATGCTCTATCATCCAGTCCATGAATCCTACAGGAACCTGAAAAACCAAAAGGGTCATGGCATGCTGCAGGAACAGATCTATAGTCACCCTGTCTGGTGGTGACATGCTATCGTACCATGATCGCATACCCAATGCCACCACTGACGGTGGGGTATGATCTATACGGCTAACTGTCAAAGAAGACATCTGTGCGGGCCGTGTCATATGACCATCCAGGGGTCAATGTCGAATATCTCTGGACATACATACGTATGCATAACATGATACATGCATAACAGATAATGGATGGCAATATGATATAAGGAATGAAATATGGTGCATACATTCCTAAATATATCATAATCTAATACATCAGCTCTATACAGCTACAAGTACATGAAAATGGGGCACAGACGCCCTACTACTAATAGAGGCCTATCAAAAGATATAGCGAGAATGGGGAACAGCCACCCAATATATATAATAGAGGCCTATCAAAAGATATAGCGAGAATACACATCAGAAGAAGACAATGGTCTCGATGTCCACATCCTCAATCCTGTACAACAGGAGCGGGATCCTCAATATCCACCTCCTCGTCCTCGACGTCTAGAACATCTACCTGGACAGGATAAATCACAACCTCCACCAACCGACGAGGTCATTCGATGTAATGGGGACGAGGCACTTGAAACCTCCGCCGCCAGACGCCGAAGCGGTCTTATGAAGAACCGCTTCACTGATCCGGATCAATAATATCTGGACAACAAGTCTCCAAATCACCTCAGAAAGGGTGTGGTATTGCCTTACCTGGAGCTTTCTAAAATGAATTATATGACTCTATGCATGCATGCATTTACTTTAACATATAATAGAGTTAGAATGCATGACTACCCAATGCCTACATTTGGAAAAATTTCGCCATAGTCCCCTTTGAAAATTGGACTATCCCCATGCACGCAGGCATGTCTAGGTGGCCATTCAGTAGCACACCTACCCCAAAGTCATATACAGAATATATGCATAAAAAATCAAGAACATCATGAATAAGGCCAACCTCAATGCTAGGAGTATTTTTCCTTTCTACCTCTTGCTCATTGGACCTCAAATAGGACAAGAAATAGCAGAAAAAGGTGCCAATTTGACTGTCTCAAAAGTCAAATTTTTTCACATCATTATGTTCAGCATGGTTTAATACTAACATTTACTATGTTGAATATTTTTTATCAAGTCATTTGTGCATACATAATCACTACTATGTGTTTAGATGTATTTCTTACAATATCTCACAATCTAACGGATAGAAACTGGAAAAAATACATGCATACGTTATCAGGATAGTGTAGAACACTTGTACGATGACAGAATTTGTAGAAAGCAGCCCGAACTCAGCAAATCTAAAATTGGCTCATGGTTTTCTCTAGAGAAAAACAAGTTGAAAGTGACTTGTGAAGCAAGGTGTCATTGGATTTATCATCCGCCGTCACAGCTTGAGCTCACCTACACCGCAGCAGTGCACTGCGACTCCTCTATGTGGGCCCCACCCCTCCGGCTTGGTCCAATTTGAGTTGAAACAGAGTTCTTACGGGCTAGAAAGGTCAAATCGGGAATAAAAATGCCACGCGATTGAGCAAAACAACATACAATCCTGGTCTTCTCAGATAAGACTTTGAATCTGCACTTCACTCATTAGTAGTCGCCTGAACACAAGGTATACTCTGCCGATGACCTCAGTTGTCACAAATCACATACGACAATACCTTATATAGGTCCGATGCCGCCGACTTTAGGTCGTTAGCCTACGTGAGTCCCCGACGGGGGTTACAACGTGAGTCCCCGACGGGGGTTACAACGTGAATCCCCGATGGGGGTTACAACGTGAGTCCCCGACGGGGGTTACAACATATATCTCTGGCGGGAGTAGCAACGCATGCTCAGCCGTTGACACACATATCAACGAAGGTAAAACAACCTTGACATCATTTCATCCGATAGCATTTAAACCTGTCAGAGCTATAGAGTTGTTCGAGGTTCTCATACGCAGCTGCTCATATTCCCCAGCGGATTCCCGGCGGGGGTCACAATGCAATGCTCCGTTGATCTACACGTCAGCGAATGTCAAACAACCTTGACGATCTCCTCACAGAGTTTTAGCCGTTGATCACACGTCAATGAAGGTCAAGCAACCTTGACAGTATATCCCACAGGATGGTTCAGCCGTTGATTCACACGTCAATGAAGGTCAGTCATCCCTGACAGCATTTGTTGTTGGCAGTAAATCCAACAGAATCATGACATATTCTGGCGATACTAACCAGGAGAGGTCAACATTAACAAAGAGGATAGATGATGGAATATGTTATACACATCCTCAAACAGATCAAGCTTTATCCCATAGATCTCTTACGCATAAGAGATACCCCTTCAGTATCAAGTCGTTATCAAGAACACAGGAATTTGGTGATAACTCCAACACCAATATCCTAACAGATTCTGAAACTTGCACATCGATCTGGTCAAGATTGCTAATCCCCGCTTAAAGCAACAGGGGAGCCAAAGAATCATCCCCAAAGATGTCAATACAACCCCATACACATGCATCATACATTTGCATCATGTTGCTATCCATAGTACCATATTTATCTATTTGTGTTTCAAGTGTCTAGGATTCTTTATCCTACCCATGCATCGCCATGCATGAGTATGATAAAGAGGGGCATCTATAGACAATCAAAATTTTCTGTACTACTGTTACTAACATTGCAGGAAGAAAGATTCGTCTTTTAAGAGAGAACCCTGAAAGACAATCCAAATCCATACCAGATACTACCGAAAGTTCAGCATCAACCCCGGATCGCGATCTGGGAGTAACAATTTCAACCTCGGATCTAACCCCAAGACCTGCAGATACAATACCGGAACACACATCGGAGAAGACCAATTAATCTCAGAGATAACCCCGAGGTATCCAGTCTCAGTCCCAACCATGGGAATAGCCACCAACCTTGGTGATAACCCCATGGAGTGCAATTTCAGAGATAACCCCGGAAATGCTTGTTTCAAATGCCATCAGCTTCAATCTCGGCACTCACAATAAGATACACTTTGCCAACCCGACACTAATATCAGGAAGACAGACACACCTCAAAGATGACAATGAGGACCTTCAATAAATGCAGTAGTCCAATCTCAGCGAAGTCTGAGCAACGCCTGTTTTACCGGTGAGGGGCAACATCGTCATCTCGTCCAACACGATGCCACGTCACGTCTCTACGCAACAATGTCCCACAAGGCTAACCAATCCGAGTGACTATTGTGCGGGGTAACAGATAAGAGTTGAAGCTTGAAGACCGGAGGGCCTTGTCCCATCTTCAAAGACTTCATACAAACTCTAATCCCATGCCATCGTACAACTCTCGACAACGGCGGTCCGAAATAGGTCCTGAATACCTCAAAACAGATGCCCTGATTGCACTTCTCAAAATCCGAGTGGACATTATAGGGCCTTAGTGCACGTACTTCAAGACAACCCGACCCGTCCCGCCTCTGGTACACCTGCAACACTTTTTGCCTATAAATAAGAGGCTTGGGGTGTTGATTTTAAAATAAAAAAAGATGGGGAAACCCTATACAATTTTCTCTACACTTGCCATACAGTGTATTTTCTCACTTTCAAACACTTGTGAGCTCATATATAGCCTCTTTTGTACCCACAAAAGCCCAGTGTTTACCCACTCTAAATATATAGAGGCCCTTTTATCAATCAGCTGTAAGCCTTCTCACACACTTTAGAGGCTTTCTCTTCATCTTTGCACACACCCTTCTACACGTTAAGAGTCGTGTTGCTTGCTTTTGCCCGGACTTCGGTTCGTGGTTTCATTCCAGTCTTTATATATATATATATATATATTGACTAACATTATCGAGTTATGCCTCGATTTGCCTCGATTGAGCCTAGACTTCGGTCTGGAGCATTTACTGCTTTAATGTGTATATATATATATATATTAACTGTCTGTCGGACTTTGTTCTATGAGCCTAGACTTGATGCAGTGCGTTTATTAAGCTTATATATATATATATATATATATATATATATATATATATATACTTATATATATCAACTGTGTCGACTTTGTTCGATGAGCCTAGACTTGATGCAGTGCGTTTTACTCGCTTTTATATATATATATTATATATATGAACTGTGGTCGAACTATGTCTGATGAGCCTGGATTTTACATCCGGTGCGTTTATTGCCTTTATATATATATTTTTTGTCCTGCCTGGAGTTCCCTTTATGGCAGTTGATCGCTTTTACAACTTTCTTTATATTTACGTCTCGCTTTTGAGTTTACTTCGTGGCGCTTGATCAGATTTATGACTTTTAACAGACTTTTATTTACATTTACGATCCCCATGGAGGTGCTTCGTGGTTGGTGATCATGTACGTATATATATATATATATATATATATATATATATATATATATATATATATATATATATTTTTTTACCGCTTTTATATATATACCTTATTGCTTTTATACAAATTGTAATATTCTCATACCTAGAATCATGTGATCACAGATTCATCCCATTGGATCTAGATTCGGTTCCCGTGATGGACATTTTCAGCTGTAAGTAGCTTGTAAATTATTCTGCGATGTCTGTATTTCCTCAGATGGTTTCCATACCCACGAGAAAGTCGACATTATTTTTGGATATATTATTTTTCATACGGATGCCTCGCATCCAAGTCAAATAAAAATCAATTCAAATTACCACTTAATAAAAATGGAAGTGTAAAGGTCTCAATTCCTATTGAGCATCGTAATAGAAAAACCTCTTTTGTAAAACATTATTGACATATCTTGCTAAAAACTGAATTTTTACATAAATTCAAACCCTGTGTATATAGGTTCGAACGAGGCCTCGCACAACTTTCATATAACAACACATTGACCCACACACACACACACACACACACACACACACACTCAGATAATAGTTTCTTGAAAAGAGGCGGTCACCGTGGTAACACGGATATCGGGGGGTGCCTAACACCTTCCCCCCACATAACCAAGTCCTCAGACCCTAAACGAATCTCAGTTTTGCCGACCCGTATATCAGTGTCACATCACTGGGTCATTGTGCAAACCTTTTCTCAGTTGGGTTGGTACAACCATTTAAAAAACCAACTGGCGACTCTTAACATTCCCATCGTCGACATTATACATGTCAGACCTTTTTCACTTGTTTTTTCAAACAAATCTCACCTAAAACGAGAACAGAAAAGAACAAGTAACGGAAAGGGACATCCAAAAATCCCGACGTCGACATAAGTAATAATATTACAAAATATTATAATATTATTATAAAATATTAATACTTATGATATATTGTAATATTAGTAATACAATATTTTATAATATTATAACATTATTACAAAATATTATAACATTATTACAAAATATTAATACTTATAATATGAAGTATTTATAATATTACAAAATATTATAATACAATATTACAAAATATTAATACTTATGATATATTGTAATATTAGTAACCATTGTATTTGTAAGACCCCAACTTTTATAAATAAAGATGAATTTTCTATAAATATCATTTTTGAGTAAATTTGATATAATGTTATAGTTGTGGGTAATAATTATAAATTTTGCAAAGTACGCAAGTTGTTATATAATATTCGATTGGTCGGGGAATATTCATTTTACCAGGGAATATTCGTACAACGACACAATCATTGGTGGACCCCACAACAGAATTATTGTCGGATTAAGAAAATGACAAAAATACTTGATGAAAAATAACGGCGGAAGTTTTATTGTTAACTGTTGAAACACCCGGTGTTAAAAGTATAGTAATACGCGTAGTTGCATAGTACCACACGAGATTGATTATTGATGCTTATGTGATAAGTCACTCAGTTTTGTTTTATTGGTATTATTATGTAATAAAACAGTATAGCTTTTTATATAAAACAGAATACTTTTATAAAGTTATTCATTTTATTAGGCTAATAGTAAAATCTTTTTATATAAAACAGAATACTTTCATAAAGTTATCTGTTTTATTAGACAATAATTAGAATATATTATATTTTATTATGCATAGTGTTTGCATAGTGCCTGTATAGTGTTTGCATAGTGCCTGTATAGTGTTTGCATAGTAAAATCTTTTATAAAGTTATTCGTTGTATTAGATTATAAATAGAATATATTATATTTTATTTAAAAGATTTTGGTTTAAATATGGACCATCAGATTAAAGTAAATCAATCTCGACTGCTCATGAGTTAGTTACTATGCAAATATTTTTCTATAAATAAAGCTCATTCCTTCATTATTTCTTACTTAATTCAATTTGAAACTCTAGAGAGAAAATTATAAAGAAGCTATAGAAAAGTATTATGCTCCTTCCCTACTCTTATACTCGTAAGGGTATTATTTCTTTTGTATTCATGAAGAGAACTTCCATTATTCCATTCTTTATTATTCTCACTTGGAATAACCAAAGATAATGCGACTACCCTATACTTGGTGACATTCTTCTAATATTTCCTCTTTATTATTATTCATTAGAATATCCTATTCGTGCATTTACGTGGGACCGGTTCCGTCTTTATTATTATTCATTGGAATATCCTTTCAGACGCTTACAATTTGACTCGGTTCCATCTTTATTATTCTGTTGGAACATCCTCGCTTGCAAAATTTACCGACTTCGGTTTCACATTACTTATTAATCTATTGAATAACTCTGTCTATGCGGCAACCGCATGCATGGTGATTTCTTTTATTATTCCATTCGTTATTATACTCAGTTGGTTAAAGTTTTAACTTCTATACTCCATGAAATTAGTGGAATATCCTTGATATTTGCGTTTCATTCAGTATCTTTTCATGGAAATATTCTTCTGAGCATTCTTGAATTTTACTCTACAAAGCAGTATCATGTTGACAATTTGGACTTATTAATTCATGGATAAATTAATTCTTGAACTTGTTTTATTGAATTCTTATATCATTGTCATCATCCTCATGTTTATATTATGTTGAAAGCCATCTATGGCCTGTAGTGCATAGATGGACTTGGTATGATTATGACCAGAGATTATTCGGTGTAATCATGATCGTAATGTTACAAATGATGTGGAAAAAGTCCTCATTGGCCCGTAGTGCATTAATGGATAGTTGTTGGCATGATCATGACCATTAATGAATACACAAATATTCTTGGCCCGTAGTGCATGGATAATTGTGGTCGTGATACTAAAGAATATCATAGGCCGTAGTGCAGGGGTGATTCGATGATGTGGATTATTTATTAAGCTGAGTCCCAGCGATAAAAGTCATGAAAAACCTCTTAAATCATAGAAGATAGTAGATTTTATTCTCTACTTGACTCTTTTAATGGATTGTTTATTCCGCTGCAGTTAAACTTGATGTTTGTTATATTTTATCAGTTTAACACTGTTGAAGGCTAATGATAATTTATTCTGCATTATCTTAGTCATAATATTTCTTCTTGGGCTAGTTGAGCTCACCCTTTCTTTCACTGCTTTCTCTTGAAATGAGAATATAACTGGGACGAGTCGGGGAACGGAGTGATGGACCAGATGATAGTATTAGTAGTCCTCACTATTCTGTTAAATAGTGTGACAATAAATGTAATGAGGACCCCATTGAGTTTGTATATTGTATAGATGACAATATTTGTATTAAAACTAATAAAGATATGTTTAGTCGTATTTTACACGCATTGTATAGATAATTAAGTTGTATTTGAATTTTGTACCATGTATTTGGCGACTCAAGATGGGTGATGTATACCTATTTTGGGGGCGTCACAGTATTAATATTAATATTATAACCAATGTTGGCGGTGCAGGAGATGTGCATGCATGCAGTAGTATATATATATAATATTAGACTTGATTTCAAAAGATTTACCCGGCAAGTACAAGTTGTTCCGCCTGGACTATTTTTTAATTTTTTAATATGATTTTAATATGCTGAGTGTAGACACTCGAATTTTTCTGCACACCTGTCACTAATATTGCAGGAGGACAGATTCGTCTTTCAAGAGGGAAGCTTGAAAGAAAATTCATATCCATTCCGGATACTACCAAAAGTTCAGCATCAACCCCAGGACACACACTAGGAGTAACAATTCCAACCTCGGAGATAACTTTGAGGCGTGCAGATCCAATACCGAAACACACACCAGAGAAGACCGATTAATCTCGAAGATAGCTTCGAGGTATCTAGTCTCAGTCCCAATCATGGGAATAGCTACCAACCTTGGTGATCACCCTAAGGAATGCAGTTCCTGCGATAACCCCGGAAATGTTTGTTTCAAATGCAACCAGCTTCAATTTTGGTGCTCATAACGAGACACCCAGTACCAACCCAGAGATAACACCAGGAGGACAGGCACACCTCAGAGTTGACAATGAGGACCTTCAACATTTGCAGCAGTCTAATCTCAGTAATAACCCTGAGCAACGTCTGCTTTATCAGTCCAAACTGGCGATAACTCCGGTAAGGGGCTAAGGCATTATCTCGCCACTCTAAAGCCACATCACGTCGTCTCAACATTTCATACACACATCTCTACACAATGATGTCCCACAAGAATCAAGGAAAACCAATCCCGAGTGACTATTGTGCAGGGTAACGAATAGAATTTGAAGCTTGAAGACCGGAGGGCATCGTCCCATCTTCATGACTTCATACAACCTCTAATCCCATGCCATTGTACAACTCTCGACAACGGCGGTCCGAAATAGGTCCTATATACCTCGATGGACACCCGATTGCAATTTTAAAATTGAACGGACATTGCCGCGTACCTACGTAGCACGCATTTATGAGACGACCCAACCCGAGAAACCCGGGGCAACCCGGGCAGCCGCATCTACACCTGCGGCTCCCCCCTCTATAAATAGAGGGCTTGGGGTGGCCATTTTGAAGAGAGAAAGAGCGAGGAAGCCCTGTCAAATTTGCTCTGTACTTGCAATATACTGAGTGCTTTCCCATTTTAAACACTTGTGAGCTCACATATAGCTACTTTTTAGATCAAGTGAGCCGAAGAGTTTCATCCACTTTAAAGATATAGAAGTCTTCTTTGGCAAATTTCAATCGTAAGCCTTCTCACACACTTTAAAGCATTTCTCTTCATCTTTGCACACACCCTTCTTCACGTTGAGAGTCGTGTTGCGTGTGTTTGCCCAGACTTCGGTCCGTGGTTTTATTTCAGTTTGTATATATATATATTTATATATATATATATATATATATATATATATATATATATATATTTATATATTTATATATGGACTAAATTTTCGAGTTATGCCTCAGTTGAGCCTGACTTTGGTTTGGAGCGTTTACTTCTTTAATATATATTTTTATATATATATATATATATACTTATATATATGAACTGTTGTCAAACTCTGTTCGATGAGCCTGGATTTTACATCCAGTGCATTTATTGTTTTTATATGTATATATATATATATATACATTTTTGTCCTGCCTTGAGTTTACTTCGTGATAGTTGATCACTTTTACAGCTTTCTTTACATTTCGTCCTGCTTGGAGTTCACTTCGTGGCAATTGATTTCTTTGTACATCTTTATTTATGTTTCGTCCTGCCTGGAGTTTCCTCTGTGGTGGTTGATAGCTTTTACAACTTTATTTACATTTCTGATCCCCCATGGAGGTTCTTCGTGGTTGGTGATCATATTTGTATATATATATATTTACAGCTTATATATATATATCTGCTTACTGCTTTTATACAAACTGTAGTATCATGTGCTCCTAGGGATCATGTGATCACAGATTCAACCTATTGGATATAGATTTGGTTCTCGTGATGGACATTTTCAGATGTAAGCAGCTTGTAAATTATTTTGCGGTGTCTGAATTTCCCCAGATGGTTTTCATACCCACGAGGAAGTCAGCATTATTTTGTACATTATTTTCTTATAGATGCTTCGCATCTCGAAAATAAAATCAATCAAGCCGAACACTTAATAAAATGGAAGTGTAAAAGGTCTCAATTAATATTGAGCATCAAGGTTTGAAAAACCTCTTTTATAAAACATCATTGCTATATCTTGCTAAAAACTGAATTTTTACATAAATTTAAACCCTGTGTATATAGGTGCGAATGAGGCCTCGCACTACTTTCGAATAACATCACATTGACCCACACACACACACATTCAGATAATAGTTTCTTGACAAGAGGCGGTCACCGTGGTAACACGGATGTCGGGGGGTGCCTAACACCTTCCCCCCGCATAACCAAGTCCCCGGACCCTAAACGAATCTCAGTTTTGCCGACCCGTATATCAGTGTCACATCACTGGGTCATGTACAAACCTTTTCTCAGTTGGGTTGGTACAACCATTTAAAAAACCAATTGACGACTCTTAACATTCCCATCGTCGACATTATACATGTCGGACCTTTTTCACTTGTTTTTTCAAACAAATCTCACCTAAAACGAGAACACCAAAGAACAAGTAACGGAAAGGGACAATTCAAAATCCCGACGTCGACAGGTGACGACTCTGCTGGGGACACTAGTAAGAGGACTTAAGCCACTATTACAATCTTTTCAAAATTATTATCTGCTTGTGTGTGGATGTTGCATTTACATTTATGATGAATGTGTACGAATGCATTTACTTATTTCACTTAGTGCTTCGCACCATATCTGCTTGTGATATTAGTGCTTCGTACATGTCATCATTTCCATACGGTGAGACGCGATGTATGTGAATGTATGTTGTGTGGTCCCTCCACCAGAGGATATATCCCGCTCGGTTTTGATTCTCGGACTCAGTAGGAAGAATAATTCCCATGAGGCTCGTGAAAAGGCACCACCCAAATTCGCTCCAGTTGAAAGATCGGATTAATTTCCCATTGAGTAAATTGCGATGATTTAGGAACCTTCATGCCAAAAAGCCGCGAGAGTAACCTAAGATAGGTCAGCCTCTAATAAACCCAAAACGGAGGAAAGTCTCTTCATGCTTTCTCATTACTTGTAAGCACAATTACTTGTAATTTCATCCATATCTATCTCCATGTAATGAGAAATATGAAGAAATGTGTACACATACATATTTAAATTAACATGCTACAAACAGTTGACATCTATTTTGCATGATAAAATTCCTAAAATGGAAACATCACATAGCATTTTATTATACATTCCCTACAGACTAAACTATGCAAGTCTTTCGCAGGAAACCAGTCGGACCTACTACCTGGTCAAAATCCAAAAAGGCTGCAAGCCTACAGTCAATCATGTCATCATCTGACCAGATTGACCTTAATTGAGTTTCTCGCAAAGAATTGGACGGATTAAACAAATAAATTACAGATTTGGATGTTCTACTCAAAGAATTACACCAGTCTACTCAGGCTCCAAAAATACCTGTACATGCTGAATCCTCTACACAAGGGGGAGCCCAGGTCATTACAATATCTGAACTACAGTTGGGTACGACCAACAAAACTAATGATGCCACCCATCTCACAGGAGATCAAGACATCGACGACATCAAAAAGAAAGTCCTCCAAATGGAAGAGACCCTTCGTGCTATCAAAGGAATTGGAACACACGGGAGTGTTTCATATGCTGATCTTTGCATTTTCCCTGGTATTCATTATCCAGAAAAGTTTAAGACTCTTGACTTCAAAAAATATGACGGGTTAGGAGATCCTTACACACATTTGAAAGTGTTTATTAGAGAACTTGGATCTTAAGCAGAGGACAAGAAACTCATAATGCAACTGTTCCAGAAGAATCTGACTGGAGAAGCCCGTTCATGGTATACCAGATTAGACAATTCTAAGGTCCATAGTTGGGAAGAGCTAGCACATGCCTTCCTCACACAATACAGCTTTCAGTCTCAGATGGCTCCTGATCGGTATCAAATTACCAAGATTAAAAAACAGTCTAATGAGTCTTTCAGAGAGTATGCTCAAAGGTGGAGACGCCTGGCTGCCCAAGTTATTCCTTCCATGACAGAATCAGAGATGGTCATAACTTTCATAGACATACAAGAAGCTCCTTTCTATGAAAGAGTTTTAACAGGAATCGGTAAACCATTTTCTGAAATGGTCAAACATGGGGAGATTGCTGAGATGGGATTGAAGTCCAGAAAAATTCAAGACCTAGCTGCCCTTAAAGCTGTTGCTGATCACATCCAATCCTGAAATTATGGAAACAACCCTCGGTGGGTCCATAAAAAGAAAGAGCAAGATGTTTCCCTGATACTACAAGGTCAAAAAGGCAATCAGAACATGCATATTCAAAGGAGAAACTACACTCCCTTTCAAACACAATCTTCGAACCCTCCAATACCAAAAGGTGGAGAAGTTAAACGCCCTCGAGTGTTCACACCCTCAGGGGACACAATCGAGAATATTCTCACTCTTCTGACAACACAGAAGAAAATTACGCATCTTCTTCCACCAGCCAGCCCTAATGGACGGGGTTTCAATGCTGCTCGGAAATGTGCTTATCATGCTGGGGCACCTGGACATGATACTCAGGATTATTGGGCATTGAAACACAAGATCAAAGACCTGATAGACAATGGTGAGATTGTGGTCACCAAACCTGATCAGCCTCACGTACAAGACAACCCTTTTCCTCAATACAAAGAAGAAGAGGTCAACATGATCAATTGGAGCAATGGACAGAGTTCCAATATCAACTACGAATCCTCCCAGACCCCCAAAGACGGTCTTGACAAATGGGATTATGCCAAGTTTCAGTACGCAATGGAACGTAAAATGAAAGCTCTATGCAAGCAAATTATGCAATTGGGAGAAATAGTGACTTATCAGCATCAAGTCACACGCCAGCTAATCAGCCAGAAGCATGCCAGGCTCCTGCCTCTTGTCATGAATATTCCCTCGTCACTTTCAAATAATGAAATGCTGGAAGACAAAGTGACAAAGAGAGCGAATGCCAAAGCTCGTCGGGATTTTTCCAACAAAAGGGAATTCACATATCACTTCCCTTCTACCTCCAACCAATCCCCGTTCAGGACGGTACAATTTTGATGGAGTATGTCAATATCACTCCCATTCTCGCGGTCACAACACAGAAGAATGCTGGGTACTCCGCCACCTTATCCAGAATCTAATTGATAGTGGTGTCCTGCAACTAGCAGATGATGATATTGTGCTACGTGGGAGTGAGAATATCTGTCCTACTAAATGGAAGAGTTTGGTAGCAGTCATATCCACTGAGGCTGATGACATTAACAGATCACTCACAATGCCAGCAATTCAACTCAAAGGAAACAATAATCCTTTGAAAGTGGCCACTCCCGAGCTAATCAACTTACCATGCAGAACATAATATCCTATTGTTAGCTTGCGCAAAGTTCCGTGGAATTATAGAGAAGGTGAAGGATCCACCTCACATACAACGCCTATAGTGTCGAAGGAAAATCCACTGTATCTTCCCCAACGGGTGATGAAGTCTACCATCAAATCAAAGGGGAAAATACCCATTGAGAAGATTAAAAATTTCCTCCGCACTATAGGTCATAACGAAGCCAAGGTGGTTTTAAGCTGAAAAGAAGCTCCACACCAAATTTCAGTTTTGGACTTGGTCCTAACTTCCGAGGATCACCAAACGATCTTGCTGAAGGTTTTAGAAGAAGCCTATCTACCAACATCAGTTGATACAAAAAAATTTTAACACTTAGTTGATCACATTTCAACAACAATGTGATATCCTTCACTGATGATGACATGCCGCCCAAAGGGACCGGTCATTGCAAGCCATTGCACATTGCAGTTTTGTCCTCTAGATACATACTAGCTGGAGTCTTGATAGATGGAGGCTCATCTCTAAATATTTGTCCATACGCTACCTTGGTGAAGATGAATATCAATCTCAACCGAATCCGGAGTAGCCATACACTCATCAAAGCTTTTGATGGAGCCCGCCAGAATTCGGTCGGAGTAGTTGAACTGCAAATCGAAATTGGTCCCCACAAATTCTGCGTATCTTTCCATGTGCAAAAGATAGATTTGGGATACAACCTGCTCTTGGGAAGACCATGCATGGATTCATATGGCAGGGGCAGTCCCCTCCACCCTTCATCAACAGTTGAAATACATTATCAATAATAGCCTAGTCATGGTCAACGCTGAACCAGAGTGTCCTCAACACGGGGACATGCCATTCATCAATGCTAATATAGATGTTGAACCGGTCAGTTTTCATGCCTTGGAAGTAAGCAATACCCAATACCATGCTATTGGAATGCCATTTCCTGAACCCAAGATTTCTGCCGAGGTAATGTCGGTTACTCAAGAAATGATGTAATTGGGTCATCAGCCGGGACAAGGGTTCAGTAAAGATCGCCAGGGTATCAAGTACCCAATTCAATTAACCAAGCAAACTAGAACAGTTGGACTAGGCTATTCTTCCAGTTCTAGTCATAGGAATCCTCATAAGCATCAGCAGATTCCTTCAACTTCAAACGCACGGCGTTTATCTTTGCCTTCAAATTCTGAGTCCGCACAACCTCCTGTAAAGGTGCTGGCCAATATCATGGCTATGTTATTTCCCAAGCCGGTACCGGTGAAGGAGAAAGAAGTCTTTGTTCCAAATCCCGCAGTGGAAGAGGAGGAATGAATAATCAAGCAAGACGTCATCCGAATGATGTCAGACATACGTATCATCATTCATGATGAATATACAAATAGATATACCCCAGACGATGATTGCCCAGACATAATGGCCATCATTAGGGAGAAGGAGGACAATGACAGCCCCTCCATCACTGTTGTCCACCCAGACTTTGCCCTTACCAATTGGAGCAGCACTCCTTGCATTAGTCGACAAGGGTAAAATGGGCAGAAACTCTTACTGCCCTGTAGATATCATAACTGCTTACTTTTCTTTATAGTATTAGCAGTTTATTTTGTCAGTATATGCTAACACTATGTATGATCAAAACATTTCATATATACTAAGTGAAAGCATATTTTGTTTTAGGACCCTGAATTTATATGTGCCTGTATTTGCTGATACGGTGCCTCTTCTCCACAAGGATTGTACCTTTGATGTAGAGATGAATTCAGCCTTGATGGAAGTACATGAAGACATTGAGGTTCCTCCAGAAATTCAAGAATGGGTCAAAGATAAACCTAAACCCAACCTCGACCAAACCACTTCCTTCAATCTCGGAACCTTAGAAAGCCTCAAGTTAATCTAGATTGGTTCAGACCTTACCCCAAACCAAAGGAATGACATGGTTACACTATTTACCCAATTCCAGGATGTGTTTGCATGGTCTCATGAAGACATGGTGGGTTTGTCCACTGACATTGTTCTTCATCGCCATCCCATTAAAGAGGGATTTAAGCCAGTCAAGCAAAAGCTCAGGCGATTGAAACCTAAGTGGAGTTTAAAGGTGAAAGAAGAAATTGTGAAACAATTTCAAGCTGACATCATCATGGTGTCCATTTAATCACTTTGTTAACATACTATTTTAATGCATTAAGTTACTAATAAAAAAAACATAAAAATTTAATCAATCATACCACAAAGTGAATCCTATTATTCATAATATAATAATTAATGTCAAGATTGTCTGTTTTGTCATCCTCCCCCCACCCCACACCCACACCCACACCCACACCCCCTCCCTCGCCCCCCCCTGCTTCCTTTGTTTCTATATTTTGTGATAAAAAATTATGCATTTAGGTTTAAGCATGATCCTTATGCAGAAGTGAAGTTAGATATCTAGCTTTACTTTCATAAGGTTTTTCTGGATGGTTATGTGTTTCTTCAATCCTCATAAGTATGATTTAAGTGTAGTAGGGAACTGAGTTGTCTATTCTGAACCTCAAAAATACCTCATAGTCTATCCTATTTTTTTTGTATTTTTTAGAACCACAACGTGGGTCTTTTGATTCTTTATTTGAATTTGCAGAGCATCTTTGCTTCCCTTTGGTGGGGTTAGCTTTTTTTTGTATATGTGTTGGCTCTCTTGATGCTTTAGTTATATTATTTTGACTCGTCCAAAAGGGAAGAAAATATTGGCTCCAACATTATGGGTTCTATCAATTTCTATAACCTCTTTAGTAGGTTATATACTTTTTTTTATATCCTTATTTTATAGAGATAATAATTCAAATTTTATGGGCATCTTATCATACCTTATTAATACTACTTTAGTAGTAGCTAGCAACCAACTATTGGCAGCAGCCACAAGTCTCATGCCATTACATCATTCAAAAAGGTTCTTTTAATAACTTATCAATGAAATACTAATGGATGGAAATCCTAGAACAACACAAGTTCACTAACTAAAAGCCAAAAAAAACTTCCAGCCAATGTTATGCATGTCCACTTCTACTACTGCTATTGGAACACGCTGCTGCCACCGGGCAGCAACCCTTTCCCTTCTCCCGCGTGGTCACTTTGAGGTCTTGTTTAATTTAGTTCATATATGTATTTGCTGAATATTGTCTTGTATACACTGGTTTTGCAGTTCAATTTTCATGGAATTATTTCATCTTGTTTTGAACCTCATTTGACGGTATATGTAGAACTAGAAGAGAAGACTATTTACTGAATATTGTCTTGTATACACTGATTTTGCAGTTCAATTTTCATGGAATTGTTTCATCTTGCTTTGAACCTCATTTGACGGTATATATAGAACTAGAAGAGAAGACTCTTATGGAGCATCTAGAGAAACTTGTTCAGGTGAGTTTGATGAACCTTTTAGAATTTATGTGGTCCTTTGCTTTGATGTATTTTACTAATATGCATTATATTTTGTACAACAAACACGATGAAACATGGGAAATTGAGGAAGGAAGCCAAACTAATATATTATCTAGTAGCATGCAGGTAAAATATGACTTCTTGTTGGGAGGTTTGTCTTCTCTTAAATAGTGAGAATATAATTCTTACTATTTAGTTTTTATTATACATTTGTCAATTTTCCTGCTAAATTCCTTGTGGCATCTATTATATTTTTGAGTTGACAGTACAAACTTTTGAGAGTTTCAGTTGTTATAGGGAACTTTTCATTTTCTTCCATTCTCAATCAGAGAGCATATGCTTTTCTGAGACTGTAGTGACATATTATTTATTGATTTCCACTTGTTTAGGGAGGGTGAACTTGTTTCCCCCCTCTGTTCTTGTATCCTATTTGTATATCAAAACTTCTATTTATTTATTTTTTGGCATTTTCAGAACTACTTATGGTGGATTTTCTATAATGCTATTATAGGTCGGTTAATAACCTATTTGATCCTTCAATCATTGTATGTTCCTCTAGACTGTTTAGTTTTAATTGTCGATGTCCTATCAATTCAGTCATTGTATATTCTTACACTTTAGCTCAAGTAAAGACATATATCAACTACTTAACTTTGCTACAAGAATCTGATTTTGCCAGATTGCTACATTAAATATGTCAGTTTTGATGCTATTAGACAAATAAGACTATTACAAAGGATACACCTGAATCTTATTGTGTGTCATAGATAAAAGACCTAAATTTAATAAATATTAGTTAATTAAACTTTAGGGGTATTTGAACCAGGATTCCCAAAAGTTTTACCAACCAATTACCAATCCTCTTTTGTTGTTTGTCTTTCAAACTTGCTTCAAAAAGTAACTAGCCAAATCATCTATATTATATTAACCTGAATTCTCGCCTTATATGCTATTGGTACTTTAAAAGATTATTGTTCTTTTGTCTTTTTTCTTTTCCTCCTTTTTTATTTATTTATTTATTCTTTAATCGCAAATTAGAGTACGGTGGAAGGAGAGATGAAGAAAGTAATTTGCTGCAGCAGTTATCAGATGCTTGCTTAGTTGTTGATGCTTTACAGACTGGAGATTTCTCATAACCTGAGAAAAACATCGAATTATTTGTTTGGGGTTCTGGTAGTTTCTTGTTTGGCTGATGATAATTCTAAGCAAATGTTTGAATCGTTGTCTTCGCTTCAAATGGCTCCAAATTTCGATATATTCTTATTGATGCAATAAATTTTTATAGATTAATATGTTCTTTTGGCACTAATCAAAATTGAGGTCTTTATGTTATTCATGCTATAAACTAATCTCCAAAGTGTTAGTTAGTATGCATAGGTGGGCGAGTGTGAGTTTTATTAAGTTCACACCTTTATACTGATTTCGATTATTGTTAGTACCAATAATTTTTATAGTTTTCTGAATTTGAAGGTTAATATTGATGTATTAGGATTGATTAGTGTGGATAGTTGGAAAATTGTTCAATAGCCAGTAAGTGAAATGTGTTAAATATAGATAAAATATCTTATTAATATATAGATACCAGCACCTTTATGATCATAATTTCCCTTCATTTTCCTGACTTTGCTATTATTGTTAAATATGTGCAGGATGACTGCTTCTACGACCTGCTTTACAATACTAGGTATCAAATTTTCGTGCTACATTTACGAAAGATAAGGGATGAAATTATGAAGTGTACTCTCTCTATATATGTAGATATATACTTTGATTGAAGAACTGTGGTAGCTTTAGATGGTTAATTGTAAAGATAATTAATGATTATGTAGTGGATGATTTTATTAAGTTAATACTATTTTAGTTTTTTATATTTTTGCCATCATTTGCTATGGGAACATTGAGCCAGCCAGGTACACAAAAAGAATGTCAAATTTTGATTTGGCAACAATATAATTTGTTACCAAAGCATTGAACAAGTTTTGATATAGCAATAATTTTTTATACATTTAGCAACAAATTTTCGTTGCTAATGGCATTAAAAATATAATATTTGGCAACAAATAATTAATCTAATAACAACGGAGAGGATATTGTTGCTAATACTAACATAAAAGGAAACATTTTTTATCGTTATAAATCATATCAACTTTTGTTGCACTTATAAAGAAACGTCAACATATAATGTCGTCGCTAATCGACGACTTTCGTTGCTATTAAAAAATAACCAGCAACAAACATTTTTGTTGCTGATTCAACATAATGTCGTTGCCAAATAATATAATCAGCAACGTTGCTCAGACTTCGCTGAGATTGGACTGCTGCAATTGTTGAAGGTCCTCATTGTCACCTTTGAGGTTTGCCTGTCTTCCCGATGTTATTGCCGAGTTGGTGCAGTGTATCTCATTGTGAGCGTCGAGATTGAAGCTGGTCGCATTTGAAATAAGCATTTTCGGGGTTATCGCCGAAACTGCATTCCTTTGGGCTATCACCAAGGTTGGTGGCTATTCCTATGTTTGGGACTAAGATTGGATACCTTGGGGTTATCTCCAAGATTAATCGGTCTTCTCCGGTGTGTGTTCCGGTATTATATCTGCAGGCCTCGGGGTTATCTCCGAGGTTGGATTTGTTACTCCCAGAGTATTATCTGGGGCTGACGCTAAACTTTCGGTAGTATCCGATATGGATTTAGATTATCTTTCAGGGTTCTCTCTTAAAAGACGAATCTGTCCTCCTGCGATGTTAGTGACAGTAGTCCAGAAAATTTTGAGTGTCTACAGCAACTTTTCAGGAAGTAATCTTAATCTTCTAGTAAAATCACATGCGATAAACGAACAAGTAGCGCCCGAGTCAAACAGCACGTATGCATTTAGATCGTTGATCGGAATAATACCTACAACAACGTCCCCTGAGGCCATCGCATCTTGGATGGTCATGTTAAATGTACGGGCCATCGGTATACCCGGTTGCGCTGGACCCCCAATAGTTAACTTACCACTATTGGTGCCCTTATTCCCATCCATCCCCTTCTTCGGGCAGTTCTTTGCTATGGGGTCAGTTGACCCACACACAAAGCATCCCTGAGTCTTCTTCGGACTCGGACAGTTAGGCGCAATGTGCCCCTCCTGTCCACAATTGTAGCACACGACCTTACCCTTGAGACAAACTCCTCAATGAGTCTTTCCATAGGTCTTGCAGGCCTCCATCCTCCTCTTCAGGTTTCCTAGTTTCACTCCGGTATTCCTAGAACTAATCACCTTCCACTTGTACCCTTCACCACTCCCGCTGGCTCCCTCGATCTTCACTCCCCCGTCTACATATCCCTTATTTTTCTTGTCCTTGTGTTACTGGTTCAACGCCTCACTACCACCTTCGGCGATTATCGCCTTCTCTAATATGATTCCAAAGGAAGTACTTTGGAACACCGATATGTTGTTATAGAGCCAGGGTTTCAAGCCCTGCTCGAACCGTCGTGCCTTCCTAACTTCGGTGTCCACTTGGTGTGGAGCGAACCTCGCCAGTTCATTAAACTTGGCGGCGTATTGGGGAACTGTCATGTCTCCTTGTTACAATTCCAGAAACCGCATCTCCATCCTTCTTGCATGCTTTTGGGAAAGTAGTTATCGAAAAATATCTCTTTAAATCTCGCCCACGTTAGAACCTCTATCCCGACCCTAGCTTGATTGGCCTCCCACCAAAAGTTGGCCTCTCCCTTCATCATGTAGTTTGTAAATGCAACCTTTTGGGCCTCGTTGACATTTGCTATCACAAATGCCTTCTCGATTTCCTTCACCCACGTTTGGGCTTCGATAGGTTCCGTAGTTCCTTTGAACTCCAGCGGACCCACTCTTTTAAATACCTTAAAAGTGGTAGCTCGTGTTACACCAGAATTTACGGGGATATTAGCCCCAGTTCAATTAAACGCTGCGGTTAAAAGATTTAAAAACTCTTGCATGGGGTTAACCGGACCTCCCTCCGGATGATTTACGTTCGCACCTTGATTACGTGGTACTCTTCTTGGTGGCATTTTGTTGTTACAATAAACCACACATTTTGTTATCATTCAATTCCTGTTAGTTAATTATTATTCAATTTTAAACAATAACTCAAACATTCATTACTCAACATGTTCCGAAAAAAGAAAACTTATATTGATTCATTGTAGTATAACACTACATCGGTTACATTACACAACCTAAGCTGATTACAATACTTTCCCGCAATTGCTTTCCAAAAATTGGGATTTACAAAAGACTACCCTTTGTTATACAAAAGAGGGTTTTACGTCACTACTAAATACAAAATATTTACATATTTACATATCTAAACTACTCTAGCCACTACTAGATCACATCTACCTTAAGGCATTCTCAAAATCTACCTTGGCAAGGCCGGCGATAATATCACGGCTGATAGTATGCCGCGTCTGCCCTGTTTCTACGGGATAACCAACTACCTATTGCTGGAAGTCCATATGAGAACTCCTATGGATGTAGGACATTCTCCCTATCTTTTGTTCCTTGGTCTTTAGCTCCCCCCTGAGCTCAAAGACCTCCTATTTCAGCTCATGGACCTTGTCCTTAGCCAAATTCCTCTCATCATTCTCGTGCTCCCACATGGACTCCACGTCCGTCTTATCCTATTATCGCCTGGAGCTCTGCTTTCAACTCCTTAACCTCCTGACAGTAGTGGATGTTTCTATCCAGCACTAACATGAAAAGTGACATCATTGACTCCCCTGGAGCCATCTCTGCTGCTATCGCTACTGGGTTGAAGGACACCACCTCCACTTCTTCTTCTAGCATGCCGTCAAATACGGACATGAGGTCTAAGCTCTCTGAGTCTCCAGACTCAACCACTACTATCTCAGGATCTGCTGCTATGGGGTTCGGTATGATTTCTATCTGATTCACCGACCCTTCACTGACTACCTGTATGTCGCTATTTTCTCCTGACATCTACAACAACACAAAAAGTTTGATTAGTACAAGTCAGTAGAATAATAAAAGTACATAACATATATAATGCATTTTTATAAGGTTAATTTACATCTTTTATTTTTTTGACTTTTCTTAAGGTTATGACTTAAGGTTTAACTCCCCCCCTTAAGTTTTATAGCCTAATGCTTTGATACCAACCTGTGGCGCCCCCAAATCCGGGTATCTTTCAACCCGACAGATGGTGCTACACGGTACTATAGTTCACAGAAACATTCAATTGAAATGCCTCAAAAGAACGAATATGTCTTATATATATTACAAGAATATTAACATTTCCCCAGGTTCATTATAACCGTTACATCTGTTCTTGTCATAATATAAAATATTATCATTAGAAAACCTATACTATTACATCAGTAATCTACGGGTTCACCTTAGCCTTCCCTTTATCCTTGCCGGATCCATCAGGCCTTTCGGTCTTAGCTGCATTCCTATAGTTCAAGCAAGAGTGAGCCTAACTAGCTCAGCAAGTACAATAATTCGAATAAAACTAACATGCTGGAAACAAAGGAATCGTATATCTTCAATAACTAAACAATAGTTATGAAGTACTATCGATAATTCAAAATAACACTTCTTTTCATTCAAAATGTTTTACAACAACAATATTCAGTAAAACATCAATTGTAACGCCCGAGAATTTCGAATTTTCAATGAATTAAATTTTTATTTGATTATGTGAAATAAATGAATTTAATTAAGTTATTATGTGAGTAAGATGTTCGAAGGTCGTTCTATGACCTAGAATGTGTGGATGTGGTTAGTATTCTGGCTTTGTGCTAGAATTAATTGTTGTGAATTATCAAGACGAGAACGAAGGTTTTCTGAGAATGTTTGCGTAAAAACACTATTCGTCCAGTTTCGTTCGGAACAAGGGTTTTAGATTCTGAGAAACGTGTAATGATAGAATACGAAGATGGTATGGAATATTCAATAATAATTCTGATATGGAAAACGAAGTTTTCGCCTGGGGACTTAAAACCTAAGGGTTGAGTATATTGATTTCCGAGAAGGAAATGAAACGCATAGAAGGAATTACGTCATGGTTAAGACATGTGTTATACAAGTATGAGACTAATTAGTATGTATGTATAATATGTTAAGTTAATACGGAGTACAATACGATTATCGTACTAGTATTATACAAAAGGAATATGTGAATTATACGTAGGGAATACGATTTGTATTCTAGAATTAAGTTAAGTCATAGTGTTAATTCATTTGGGTTGGATTATGTTTAGTCCAATCAATTGAATGAGCAAGCCCTAGGGATTAAGTGATAAGCCCAAGTCAAGGCCCAATATTAGATTGGTTAAGCCCAATGCAAGAAAACCAAACCGTGGATCGAACCGGTGGGTCACCGAATGGGTAAAACCCATGGGGATGACCCATGGGCATGGTGGGCCGGCCACTTGGTGTGCAAGCCAAGCATATCAATTGGTCACCAAGTACTTTACTTGGTGACAAAGTGGTAAATAAGTAAGGAGGTGGAGAATTGGACCATTTTGCCACTCATTTGGTTTTCTATATATAGAAATCTAGAGTTGGATTTTTGTTGTTTTACAAAGCTTGTCCAAATATATTGAGAGAGAGAGAGAAAGAGCTAGAATCATATAATCCTTCTACTTCCAAGTAAACCAATAGGCGTTTATTAAGAACGTGAATTACTTCAAAGGTAAATTCTTACAAACCGTAATCTTCATCTTTTTCGATTTCTTTCTCGTAGAAGAATCGTAGATGAGTGGAGTGTGTTTATTGAGGAGATATAAGGATTCCTATTAATGATCAAATCATTGATAGGTCATGACCAAATAGAAATCGTAAGTGTTTACATGAGTTAAAAACCATAAGCGTCTTGAACGTTAACTTAGTTATTAACGAACGTTTTGAAAACTGTTATAGCTGAGGGATGTGCCTATTGCTTGGTTAGGATGTAGATATGAAGTCCATGGAGTATTCCATGTGATTTGGGTTAGAGAACATTAGTAATGAAGTTATGATGAATTGTACGGAAATATACGTTAAACGTCAAAAATGTAAAAAGCCCAGATTAAAGGTCAAAAGTTGTCGTGTGACTTGAAAACGTTGGTTTCCAATGTCAACACGTGAGATAAGGTATAATTAAGAGTCATTGGTGAAAGAATAGACACATTCCGACTTATAACGAAGAAAACGAGTATTGAACGGACGAAAACGTTAAACGAATGCTTAAAAATGAACTCAAAGGTGAAATTCTTATACGAACACGTAAAGTACGTAATTCCTGACTTGTAGGCTTTCGAATGGGTCAATTCGGATGTAAAACAAACAAATTAGGAAGTCGGGAGTTTCGTTTAGAAACCAAACTATTTTGGCCAACTGGTGCACGACTTCATGCGCCGCGATTGCCAAAACCAAGACAAAGTGGTGGCGCCAGCCTGCATCGGACTCAAGAGTACCACCGCTAACTCATGTCATGCACTACTAAAATAAAATAAAAGGATGTCAACATAATGCCGACAAAGAAAAATGTTGACCAAGTTAGGTTTTGTTCCATTTTGAAGGTAGACCTAAAGTAAAACATTAAAGGTACTTAAAGTATATGATAAGACTTACCTTAAATCACTTATAAGGTGTTAATGTAAAAAGATTTAGTAAGGTTTAATAGAAATTAAACGAAATACACGAAGACGTAATAAGTGAACCGTGAATGACGTTTAACATTGATAGTTAACCAATAATGATCGAATGTCGGCTAAGGACGTAAGAACGTTAATACAACGTAACGAAGTATAGAAAGTCGAATTGACTTTAATAACGAAGTTAATTCGAATAAGACATAGAAGAGAAAGAAGTTGGTTAGAACCGTAAAGTTAGTTTGTTTAATAACTAATTACAGTGTGCTATGTGAATATCTCATGTAGATCCTGTAAAGACTGAGAATAGTTAAATTGTATATTCGAAGAAGGTTAAAGGCCAGTCTTTCTTAAACACTTGTCTAACCTTCGAGTTAGCCAAGTTTTTACGTGATGCATGTTATACAATGCATGAATGATTTTAAAGAAAGAGTCGATGCCTATTTTAACTCGGCTAGACTAATACTGAAGAGTTGATTGATTTGTTTACAAGTCTTTCGATATAGAACTGTTAACGTTATCCTATGCCAAGTAATTGGTATGAATGTAAAGGTAAGTTTGTCTATATACAAACAAAAGTCGATGGGCACGCGAGGTTGCCAAATGTTGAATGTAAATACGTTTAACGTAAGAGTGTTGATCAACATAGAGTACAATAGGGTGATCACCTAGAAGTGCTCGTAAGTAAAGACGGGTGGATGGCCTTAGTACCGGATATCCTTTTGAAGTATGAAATGAAAAGAGTATGTTCATGGTCTATTGACCAGTTCATCATTCCTACGCTATTATATATGCTCTGGAATTGTTGTAGGAGAAGTATTAGTCAAATTTTTCATAATACTTTGTAGATAATTGTTCAGATATGGAAGTAAAGCATGTATTTGTTGATGTGATATTCATATGATTCTTTGTGAAGACTTGCTGAGCTAGTTATGCTCATTCCTGCTTGAACCATATGTTTGCAGCTAAAGACGAACGAATTGAGAGTTCTAAGAGAGATAAAGGCAAGGCTAAGATGGACAATTAATCGTCCTGTAATAGACTAGTGTATTTGTATGTAATATACTTATGACGAACAACGAATGTATTCAGTTATGAACCTGGGAAATGATTTATTACAGATGTAATACAAAGATAGTAATTACACTCATTTTGTTGTTATTTCAATGGAATGATTGTATGAAATATAGTATCGTGGAGCACCATCAGTCGGGTTGGAAGATACCCTGATTTGGGGGCGTCACAGGTTGGTATCAAAGCAGTAGGTTATAAAACTTAAGGGGGGTAGAGCCTTAGGCTAATAACCTCGTTAGGAAAGGAAGAGTCCGAAGAAAGTTAACTCGAGTCAAATGAGTTAATAAGGTATTGAGGGAACTCAGTACCAAAAGATTTAAAAGATGGAAAGTAACCCTAAATGGATTAAATATGATTTGTGCTTATATTATTGTGTATTATGTACTAATCAATTTGTTATGTGTTATTGTAGATGTTTGGTTGATAGTTTGATGTATAGGGATATACATGTAATCGATTGGAGTCCGTGAACCGAGAGTTGAGACAAGACATGCCTATATCAGACATACCTGTAATGATTCTAGAGGAGTCAGAGCCCAAGGAATATTACTCGGAGGAGGACTATTCGGAGGAGACCATGGGGATAACATCATATTTGAATATGATGATTGATGTGGAGGATGATATGGAGGTGACATCGATTAATACGGTGATGCCTGCCTTAGAGTCGACACCTACAGAGACTATGAGGGCAATGTACCTCTCAGTGCTTGACCGTAACATGCAACTGCACAATATGGTGCAACACCAAAAAGAAGAGATCAGTGATCTCTATGGGGCAAAAGAGTCTGCAGGGTCAGACTATGAGATAGAGCATGATGAGAAAGTTCTCATGACTGATAAGGCCCAGGACTATAAGAACGAGGTCATAGAACTTCGCAAGAAACTGGTTGAAAAAGACCAGAAGATAGCACAAATGTCATATATAAATTACAGTGCGCACGAGGATTTCAAGCTAAAGATAGCTTGTTATTCTATTGAGTCGGGACATACTCGACATACTATAAGTCGAGATATTGTGTCGAATCTGGCGAACCAGAAGCATGAGAATGCTGTTAGGCAGTATTAGGAGTAGTATGATAAATACTTTTGTGTAGTGACGTAAAACCCTCTTTTGTATAATTAAAGGGTAGTCTTTTTGTAAATCCCAATTTTTGTAGAAGTCAATCGCGGGATGTATATGTACTAGCTTTTGGGCTATGGAAAGCAACTTGTAAATAGTTTTGAACTATAAAGAAGCATTTTAATATAAAGAAGTTTTTATTTTAAATTGCTTTGATGTGTATGAGTTATTGTTTAGTTGTTTGACGACTAATAAAGAAGTAAGTAAATAAGTAATAACGAAACTTTATTTATTTAATTAGAAATGCCGCCAAGAAGAAGGCAACGTAACCACGAGGCGGAATAGCATAATGAGAACGAGGGGGGTCCTAATAACCCAATGCAAGAGTTCGTTAATTTATTAACGGTTGCATTTAACCAAGCTGGGGGTAGAGCACCTGCAGGACCCAGGGTAGCCCGAACGACTACTTTTAAGGAATTTAAGAGTGTAGGTCCACCCGAATTTAATGGAACAATGGACCCAATGGAGGCCCAGACATGGGTCAAGGAAATAGAGAAGGCGTTCGTTATTACAAACGTATCTGAGGTGCAAAAGACTTCTTTTATGACCTATATGATGAAGGGGGAAGCCAGCTACTGGTGGGAGGCTCACCAGGGTGGGGCTGGAGTGGAAACTGTTACATGGGAATAGTTTAAGAAGGTATTCTTCGAGAACTATTTCCCTACTAGCATGCAAGGAAGAATGGAGATTAAGTTCTTAGAACTTAAGTAGGGGGACATGACTGTTCCCCAATATGCGGCCAAATTCAATGAATTAGCAAGGTTTGCTCCACACCAAGTGGACACAGAGGAGAGGAAGGCTCGTAGGTTTGAGCAGGGCCTAAAACCCTGGCTCTATAGTAGGATATTGGTTTTTCAGAGTGCTTCCTACGGGACCATTCTGGAAAAGGCGATAATAGAATAGGGTGGTAGTGAGGCGTTGACCTAATACCACAAAGATAGAAAGACTAAGAGTAAGGGAGAAGGAGGAAATAAGGCAGGGGTTTCCAGTGGTAGTGGCAATATGCCTAAACGGAAGAATTTTAACCCTGGGAATACTGGGGCAAAACAAGGGATCCTAAACGGAGGATGGAGGCATGTAAGACGTGCGATAAGACTCATCTGGGAGTCTGTCTGAAGGGGAAGACTGGTTGTTAAAATTGTGGGCAGGAGGGTCATATATCTCCCAACTTTCCTAATCCTAAGAAAAGCCGGGGATGTTTTGTTTGTGGGTCGGTGGACCACATGGCAAGAAATTACCCGAAGAAAGTGAAGGCGAGGGTAGTAAGGGTTCTGGTAGTGGTAATTTAGTCATTACTGGACCAACACCATCATTGGGTAGACCCTCAGCCCGAACATTTAATATGACTGTCCAAGATGTAGTTGCATCAACGGACGTAGTAGCAGGTATCATTCCAGACAATGAAATAAATGCTTACGTGTTATTTGACTCGGGTGCTACTTGTTCTTTTTATAGCATGTTGATTTGCTCAGCAATTGGGATTAAATCCTGAAATGTTGGAAATACCTTTAGATGTTAAGGTAGCAAACGAGGAGATAATTCCAATTGAAGACATTCATAGGAATTGTTTTGTAGATATCATGGGTAATAGATTATCGGTAGATCTCTTACCGATAAGGTTAAGGGAATTCGATGTACTTCTAGGTATGGATTGGTTAATTATCCATAGAGCGATAATAGATTGTCATAGAAAGAGTGGAAACCTAAGACTTCCTAAGAAACCTGAGGTGGTGTATTATGGAAATAAATCACCGGGACGTTCTTGTTGTCTAACCATGACACAAGTTAGAAAGATGTTGAAGAAGGGATGTAAGGGTTATCTGTGTCATGCGGTGGATACCCAAAAAGTGGGAACAATATTGGAACAGATAGCGGTGGTTCAAGAATTCGCGGATGTGTTTCTGGAGGAGTTACCCGGTATTCCGCCGGATAGGGAGGTAGAATTTGTGATTGATTTGTTGTCGGGAACGACACCAGTTTCAAAGGCACCATATAGGATGGCGCTAGTTGAGATGAAGAAGTTAATGGTTCAGTTACAAGAACTATTAGATAGAAAGTACATTCAACCGAGTGTGTCTCCTTGGGGAGCACCGATATTATTTGTAAAGAAAAAGGACGGATCGTTACGACTTTGTATCGACTATCGAGAGTTGAATAAGTTAACGATTAAGAATAAATACCCATTGCCCAGGATCAATGATCTATTTGATTAGTTGAAAGGGGCAAAGTATTTTTCTAAAATAGATTTGCGTACGGGGTATCATCAATTGAAAGTGAGGAAGGAAGATATACCTAAGACGGTGTTCAGAACTCGTTACGGGCATTACGAGTTTTTGGTTATATCATTTGGGATGATGAATGCGTCAGCCGCATTCATGGATATGATGAACAGAGTGTTCAAACAATATTTGGACAAGTTTGTTGTAGTGTTAATTAATGATATTCTAGTCTATTCTAAGACACCAGAAGATCATGCTGAACTTCTAAGAATAGTGTTGGAAACACTACGGAGGGAGAACTTGTATGCGAAATTCAGTAAGTGTGAATTTTGGCTCAAACGAGTGCAGTTTCTAGGACATGTTATAAACAAAGATGACATATCCGTAGATCCAGCAAAAGTGCAAGCGGTGAATGAGTGGGAGCAACCAAAAATGCCAACCGAGGTTAGGAGTTTTCTAGGGTTAGCAGGATACTATAGAAGGTTCATTCAGGACTTCTCTAAATTAGCTACTCCGCTGACAAATTTGATAAGGAAGTCGATGAAGTATTTATGGACAGAAAAGTGTGAGCATAGTTTTTAAGAACTAAAAAGGAGGTTGAGTGAGGCACCTGTATTATCTTTACCAGATGATACGGGGAATTTTGTAGTTTATAGCGATGCTTCGCAAAAAAGGCCTAGGTTGCGTGTTTATGCAGCATAGCAAGGTCATTGTGTATGCGTCACGTCAGTTAAAGGATTATGAGAAGGTCTATCCTACTCATGACATAGAATTGGCAACTGTAGTGTTTGCTTTAAAAATATGGAGACATTATTTATACGGGGAAAAATGTGAGATATACACGGACCACAAAAGTCTGAAATATATCTTCACACAGAAGGAGTTGAATATGAGGCAGAGAAGGTGGTTAGAGTTGATAAAAGATTATGATTGTGATATTTTATATCATCTGGGGAAGGCGAATGTAGTAGCCGACGCGTTAAGTCGGAAGGGTAGAGAAAAACTATCAATGTTAACAACTCAGAATGAGTTAATAACAGAGATGGCCAGGATGAAATTAGAAGTTAAGTTGCTAAGTGAAATAGCAGAAATGTTATTCTCAATAGAGACTCGACCAACGATAGTGGAACGGGTTAAGGAGGGACAGATAAGTACTGAAGAATGCGATCATGTGAAAAAAATAGTGAAGGATAACGTGAAAACTAAGTATAACCTTGATAAGGAAGGTTTACTTCATTTTGAAGGAAGAATTTGGGTTCCAAATAATTTTGAGTTGAAAGAAGTGATTATGTGCGAGGCCCATAGTTTGAGGTACTCAATACATCCTAGTAGTACTAAGATGTATCAAGACTTTCGTCAGAACTTTTGGTGGCCGAACATGAAGAGAGAGATTGCAGAATACGTTAGTAAGTGCTTAACTTGTCAGAAAGTTAAGGCTGAACACCAAAGACCGAGTGGATTGATACAACCACTGGAGATTCTGGATTGGAAATGGGAGCATATCACCAAGGATTTTGTGGTGGGACCTCCAACGACGAGAAAAGGATACGATGCTATTTGGGTAATAGTTGATCGGTTAACTAAATTGGCTTATTTTCCACCAATAGGAGTTAGGAATAACCTAGACCAGTTAGCTAAGCTTTATGTTAAGGAAATCATTTCCAGACATGGAGTACCTGTTTCGATTGTGTCCGATCGTGATCCACGATTCACGACAAACTTTTGGAGGAGTTTGGAAGAGCAAATGGGAACGCATTTGAGATTAAGTATGGCGTATCATCCACATATGGATGGACAAAGCGAACGGATAATTCAAACGCTAGAAGATATGTTAAGATCTTGCGTTATATATTTGCTTGCAATAATAGTTTTCACGCTAGTATAGGCATGCCGCCTTACGAAGCGTTGTATGGAAGGAAGTGCAGAACACCACTTTGCTGGGATGAAGTAGGTGAACGTCGAATGTTGGGACCTGAGATGGTACAACAAACGGCAGATATGGTGAAGCTGATAAGAGCTCGATTAGTAGCAGCTCAAGATAGACAACAGAAGTATGCAGATCCTCATCGAGAGAATAGGGAATTTTAAGTAGGGTCTTATGTCTTTCTAAAAGTATCACCTTGGAAAGGGAAGATACATTTTGGGAAGAAAGGGAAGTTAAGTCCAAGGTTTGTAGGACCTTTTGAGATTTTAAGAAGGATAGAAGAGGTAGCTTATGAAGTAGCCTTACCTCCAGAAATGGAAAGAATACACAATGTGTTTCACGTGTCTGTGTTGCGTCCTTATAAACCGAACTACAAACACGTAATAGAATATGAATCTATTCAAGTAGAAAAAGATTTAACGTGTGAAGAGATTCCGATTAAGATTATTGATAGGAAGGAACAAGTCTTGAGAAATAAGGTAATACCTTCAGTAAAGGTAATTTGGAGTAACCACGATGCTGAAGAAGCAACGTGGGAGCTCGAAAGTAAAATGAAGGAGGGAAGAATAGCGAGATTCTGGGGACAGAATCCTTATAAGGAGGGAAGAATGTAACGCCCGAGAATTTCGAATTTTTAATTAATTAACTTTTTATTTGATTATGTGGAATAAATGAATTTAATTAAGTTATTATGTGAGTAAGATGTTCGAAGGTCATTCTATGACCTAGAATGTGTGGATGTGGTTAGTATTCTAGCTTTGTGCTAGAATTATATTGTTGTGAATTATCACGACGAGAACGAAGGTTTTTTGAGAATATTTGCGTAAAAACACTATTCATCCAGTTTCGTTCGGAGCTAGGGTTTGAGATTCTGAGAAACGAGTAATGATAGAATACGAAGATAGTATGGAATATTCAATAATAATTCTGTTATGGCAAACGAAGTTTTCACCTACAGACTTAAAACCTAAGGGTTAAGTATATTGATTTCCGAGAAGGAAATGAAACGCGTAGAAGGAATTGCGTTATGGTTAAGACATGTGTTATACAAGTATGAGACTAATTAGTATCTATGTATATTATGTTGAGTTAATACGGAGTACAATACGATTATCGTACTAGTATTATACGGAAGGAATACGTGAATTATACGTAGGGAATACGATTTATATTCTAGAATTAAGTTAAGACTTAGTGTTAATTCATTTGGGTTGGATTATGTTTAGTCCAATCAATTGAATGAGCAAACCCTAGGGATTAAGTGATAAGCCCAAGTCAAGGCCCAATATTAGATTGGTTAAGCCCAATGCAAGAAAACCAAACCGTGGATCGAATCGGTGGGTCACCGAATGGGTAAAAACCATGGGGCAACCCATGGGGATGACCCATGGGCTTGGTGGGCTGGCCACTTGGTGTGCAGGCCAAGCATATCACTTGGTCACCAAGTACTTTACTTGGTGACAAAGTGGTAAATAAGTAAGGAGGTGGAGAATTGGACCATTTTGCCCCTCATTTGGTTTTCTATATATAGAAAGCTAGAGTTGGATTTTTGTTGTTTTACAAAGCTTGTCCAAATATATTAAGAGAGAGAAAGAGGTAGAATCATATAATCCTTCTACTTCCAAGCAACCCAATAGGTGTTTATCAAGAACATGAATTACTTCAAAGGTAAATTCTTACAAACCGTAATCTTCATTTTTGATTTTTTCTCGTAGAAGAATCGTAGATGAGTGGAGTGTGTTTATTGAGGAGATATAAGGATGCCTATTAATGATCAAATCATTGATAGGTCATGACCAAATAGAAATCGTAAGTGTTTACGTGAGTAAAAAACCATAAGCGTCTTGAACGTTAACTTAGTTATTAACGAACGTTTTGAAAATTGTTATAGCTAAGGGATGTGCCTATTTCTTGGTTAGAATGTAGATATGAAGTCCATATAGTATTCCATGTGATTTGGCTTAGAGAACATTAGTAATGAAGTTATGACGAATTGTACAGAAATAGACGTTAGACGTCGAAAATGTAAAAAACGCTGATTAAAGGTCAAAAGTTTTCGTGTGACTTGAAAACGTTTGTTTCCAAAGTCAACACATGAGATAAGGTAATTAAGAGTCATTGGCGAAAGAATCATCGCATTCCGACTTATAACGAAGAAAACGAGTATTGAACGGACGAAAACGTTAAACGAACGTTTAAAAATGAACTCAAAGGTGAATTCCGAGTTAACGAATTTGGAAATATGAAATTCTTATACGAACACATAAAGGATGTAATTCCTGACTTGTAGGCTTTTGAATGGGTCAATTCGGATGTAAAACGAACAAATTAGGAAGTCGGGAGTTTCGTTTAGAAACCAAACTGTTTTGGCCAACTGGTGCACAGACTTCAAAGCCTGCAGGCACTAAAACCGAAAGACAAAGTGGTGGCTAACTTCGCATCGCAAAGATGCCACTAAAATACAAAGGATGCCAACTGCAATACCGGCAGATGAAAAAATGTTGACCAACTTAGGTTTTGTTCCATTTTGAAGGTAGACCTAAAGTAAGACATTAAAGGTACTTAAAGAAAATGATAAGGCTTACCTTAAATCACTTATAAGGTGTTAATGTAAGAAGATTTAGTAAGGTTTAATAGAAATTAAACGAAGAACACGAAGCGTAATAAGTGAACCGTGAATGACGTTCAACGTTGATAGTTAACCAATAATGATCGAATGTCGGCTAAGAACGTAAGAACATTAATACAACGTAACGAAGTATAGAAAGTCAAATTGACTTTAATAACAAAGTTAATTCAAATAAGACATAGAAAGGAAAGAAGTTGGTTAGAACCATAAAGTTAGTTTGTTTGATAACTAATTACAGTGTGCTATGGGAATATCTCTTTTAGATACTGTAAAGACTGAGAATAGTTGAATTGTATATTCGAAGACGGTTGAAGGCAAGTCTTTCTTAAACGCTTGTCTAACCTTCGAGTTAGCCAAGTTTTTACGTGATGCATGTTATACAATGCATGAATGATTTTAAAGAAAGAGTCGATGCCTATTTTAACTTGGCTAGACTAATACTGAAGAGTTGATTGATTTGTTTACAAGTCTTTCGATATAGAAATGTTAACGTTATCTTATGCCAAGTAATTGGTATGGATGTAAAGGTAAGTTTGTCTATGTACAAACAAAATTCGATGGGCACGCGAGGTTGCCAAATGTTGAACGTAAATACGTTTAACGTAAGAGTGTTGATCAACATAGAGTACAATAGGCTGATCACCTAGAAGTGCTCTTAAGTAAAGACGGGTGGATGGCCTTCATGCCGGATATCCTTTTCAAGTATGAAAACAAAAAGAGTATGTTCATGGTCTATTGACCGGTTCATCATTCCTAAGCTATTATATATGTTTTGGAATTGTTGTAGGAGAAGTATTAGTCAAATGTTTCATAATACTTCGTAGATAATTGTTCAGATATGGAAGTAAAATATGTATTTGTTGATGTGATAGTCATATGATTCTTTGTGAAGACTTGCTGAGCTAGTTATGCTCATTCTTGCTTGAACCATATGTTTGCAGCTAAAGCCGAACGAACTGAGAGTTCTAAGAGAGATAAAGGCAAGGCTAAGATGGAGAATTAATCGTCCTATAATAGACTAGTGTATTTGTATGTAATATACTTATGACGAACAATGAATGTATTCGGTTATGAACCTGGGAAATGATTTATTACAGATGTAATAATAAGATAGTAATTACACTCATTTTGTTGTTATTTCAATGGAATGATTGTATGAAATGTAGTATCGTGGAGCACCATCTGTCGGGTTGGAAGATACCCGGATTTGGGGGTATCACATCAATTCCTGGTTCAAGTACTTTGAAAAGGACATCCCGGAACGAAGTCCGTAAGTCCGGCATAGCTTACGAGCACATCTAGGTGATCAGCCTATAGTACTCTATGTTGATCAACACTACATTCATTAAACATGTATACGTTTAAGTTGTGGCAACCTCACGTGCCTGTCGTTTAACGACAAAACAATTTGGCATAATCAGACTCCTTTTGAAAACCACAATAATATTAGTTTGGTAAATCATTTTCCATACTTGAAAGATTAAAAGAAATTCAACATAATATAAGTCTAGCCGAAGGAATTGGCGTTGACTCCATCAGACATTAACTCATGCGTAGAATATATGAATCACAAAGCTTTTCCAGATCGAACTGGAACAAGGGTTAGAGTACTTGCCTTTAGCGTCTGCTACAGGTTATAACACGTGCACTTTAAGTCTTTAAGTCTCTACAGTAGATGATAACATCACATAGCATATTAGGTCATGAATAATCATACTAGGTTCCTAAAGAATCTTACTCTTCTTCTCAATCTAATTACGTATTAGATTTGTCATTATTGGTTCCGGTTTTCCGTTACGTCATTCTTACGTTCACATGCAACTGACTTACTTTAACTTTAAGTGATCATACTTAAGGTTTAATTATGTCTTGACAATGTTACATTACAAATCTTAGTTAATTGTTTAAACGATTACCAATCATGCTCTACTTGTATCCATTCTTTACTATCTAGGTTTTAAGTCTGGCGTTGCGGCGCCAGTGTTCCTTTGTTATGTCGTGCTACGGCGTCACTCATTAGGGTTTGAAGACCGGACTCGGCGCTGCGGCGCGAGTCTCTTTTGTTACGATCGTGTTGCGGCTCCACTCTCCAGTAGGTTATGGCTTTGCTCGGCCAAGCTCGGCGCTACGGCGCGAGCTATTTGGCCTGGGCTGGTGTCGCGGCGCCATCTCTGTGAACCAGAAAACTTTGACATATTTTTCAATTCGTGAGATTCCCGTACTCGTAACTTCTTTGTTATAAGTCTGAATTGCCTCGTTCAAGCGCCTACAGTTCACAAATCACATACTCTACATGTTCATGCAAAAAGTTTATCTATTTGACTTCGTTTGCTAAAAATTCACCTATTAGTCCATTTTTAACGAAAATGATAAACGTTCGTGAACGTTCAATGCTCGTTTCTTCGTTCTACATCGGAATTCGGTCATTTTCTAGTCCACAACTGTATAACGCCAAATACGACTTGTCTCCATTGGAAACCAACGTTTCCGAGTTCAAACACAAAATATGACTTCTATTATGAGAATTTCACGAATTCGACGATTGTCGTCCAATCGTGTGAATTCTGGCAAACTTCATTACTAACGATTTGCTCATCAATTCAATAACTAGACATCTCAACTTTATAAAGTACAATGACTTATATTCAAATTAGGTTATGACTTATTTTCTTATAAGTTCATAACTTAACAAATTCTTCAATACATGATTTTCATTTCCTTATGTCTTATTCTTGATGTAAGTCCTTTAAGCAACATTATTGCATCTTATTAACATATTAACTTCATTCATGTAAATATGTTATAAGTTCATATATGATCATCATAAGTTCCTAACTTAATTAGGTTTAACTTGCTTATTTCTTGCTTATTCGGCTTAAGTCCATTGCTTATCCACCCCTCATATGTTCTTAGCATTTATTTTCATTAGGTTACACTTTTTATCACCCTACTATGATAGAGATAGAAGAGATAAGATCATTACCTTTGAAGACTAACTTCTCTTTCTTTGGAAATCTAACAATGAAGGTTGGACTTAAAAGTGCTTATCTTCTCTAACAAATAAGTTGCTTTTGTGTTGGATGAAACTAACAAACAACAAATGAATTGAAAGGCTTGGTATTTATAGACTTTCCAAGGTTAGGGCCTAATGGTAATTAGGATATCCCATCTCCTCACTAACCTCCTTACTATTCACTACTTGCACACTAAGTAAACTTGCTCCCTACATCATATACTTGATCACCACATAAAGGTCTTTCTCTCCAATTCACCCATGGGTTGCACCATGGATCTTACTTTAACCATTGGATCATCCTTTGGGCTTAGGCTTAATTAATTAGATTAGTTCTTGTGGGCTTGCATTAATCTATTTTGGACTTCAAATTATTAACCACTTGGGCTTAATATTAATCCCACATAGGTTTAAACCTTTATTTATATTGAACTTGCTCTTTATACAAGATCCACCATTCCATTTCATTAGAAATTTAATACCCAACGTTCTCCAATTAAGTCCGTATGCGAAATATTGTGTTTTTCACACTTGAATTATTAATACATAATCAATTTCACTTCGATATTATAACGTTCTATATTTCTCAAAAGTTCAAAAATAATTCCTGAACGATAAACAATGAATAGTGTTTTTCGGAAAATTTCTCAGAAAGCTTTTATTTTTGTCTTGGAAATTCAAACACTTTAATTCCTTCACATAGTTAAAATACTACGATGTTCCGACGTTTCTAGGCTAAAGAACGACATACGTCTTATTAACACATAATAATAACAAATAATACTATTTTATTCATTATTTAATTCTTTCATGTATTTTACAAAGGATCCGAATTTCTCGGTCGTTATAGAATGCAAGTGGAGGAAAGGGAAATAACAACGGTGGTGGTGCATTGACTATCACTGGACCAGCACAGTCAAGCCGACCTACTACGAGAACTTTCAATATGACCGTGCAAGATGTTGTTCAATCTAAGGATGTGGTGTCAGGTATCATTCTGATTAATGGTATTAATGCTTATATACTATTTGATTCGGGTGCTACTTGTTCATTTATATCCGATGAATTTGCTCAGAACTTAGATTTGCCTCAGGAAGAGTTAGATTATCCTTTGAGCATAGAGATTGGGAATAGGGAAGTGATTCCTGTTAGATTCATATATAAGAATTGTAGAGTGGTTATTAAGGGTCAAGAGATGATGGTAGACTTGATACCAATTAGACTGGGTGAGTATGATGTTATCCTGGGAATGGATTGGTTATTCAATCACGGAGCAGTAGTTGATTGCCAAAGGAAATATGTTAACCTTATGACTCTGTCAAAGGTTGTGTTCTATAGCAGTAAGTCACCTCGACAAGCAAGTTGTCTGACGGTGATGCAAGCCAAGAAGTTGTTAAGACAAGGATGTGTAGGATACTTAGCCTACATAGTCGATACAAAGAAGAAGAGTGTGAAGGTAGAAGAGATACTGATCATAAGATATTTTGCAGACGTATTTCCAGATGATTTGTCAGGTCTTCTGCCAGATCTATAAATCAATTTCGTGATTGATTTAGTACTAGGAATGAACCCGATATCTAAGGAACCATACAGAATGGTCCCGACAGAGATGAAAGAGTTGATGGTGCAATTGCAAGAGTTGCTTGACAAGAAGTATATCCAGCCGAGAGTATCGCCATGGGGAGCACCGGTGTTGTTTTTTTAAGAAGAAAGATGGATCGATGTGGCTCTGCATTGATTACAGAGAATTGAATAAGGTCACAATTAAAAATAAGTAAAGTTTTATTCATTAAGTTATGAATGAAAAATATAAATAGTTTGACGATAGTAGTATCGTGGCAGACCGGATCCGAGGTTTGAAGGAACATGGATTTAGGGGCGTCACAAGTTGGTATCAAAGCTGTAGGTTATAAACTTAGGTAAGTGTACCTTAGGCTATAACCTGAGAGAGAGAAAGATAAAGATTAAAATATATAAGTGAAGATTCAAAGAAGAATCTTGAAGTATCTATAAGAGAATGTGAATTCAAGGGTTCCTAACTCCGGTAATAAAAATGTTAAGATGGTGTCTATAATATGACAAAGATAATGAGGATGAACTCGAGTGGAGTTTAGTTGATAATGGGAAAGAACCCTAAGGTAAATTGATGATCACGACGTGATCAGATTAAGCTATGAAGTGATAAATAGTCTATAACGACTAAATGTGTATAGCTTGATGCTATAAGTGAATGTATTGTGAAATGGTACGATGTGAACTCATGAGGAGTTGTATGTGATGGGATACGAAGAATTCGTATTGAGCAAAGAGCAAGTTAAGAGTGAGATAGAGTTAAGTTAGATTTCAGTTAAGGACTCATGTGCGAGCTGAGTTGTACAAACCTTTGTGTGGGCGGAGGCTTTGTGCTCACGCTCGGTTCTTCACAATGATAATCAATGGAATGTCGGTGTCGCACTATCGATATGCTTATGGTGAGAAGGTGATTCTTTTCTCATATCATATTTGATAGATAGAGACTATTAAGATTAAGATATAGAATATTAAGATTAGGCGCGAGTTCTTAAAACTCATGCACATGGTAAGTTCGTGACTCATAATTATATGAAATATTTTTGAACCCCTCAGCGAATGGACGCCTATTGTCTGACTAGGATAAGTTCTTAAACTCATATAATTGTGTCAAGTTCCTGAATTTCCAAAGTGTGGTAAGTTTGATGAACTGGATCGGGTATATATATGTTATGAAGTTAGAAATTTTGGTGTAGTAAATATTGAAGTTGAGGGAGAAACGTGGATTTTTCTAAATCTTCTAGCTCTCGCTTAGATTTTTCAAAGTTTATTGACTTCGTCTTCGATGATTCGCACTTACATTTTTCTTGAAAACATTTGATCTTGTGATTGAACCAATGATGTTTAAAAACAATACCTTTATTCTTATGTATATGCCAATTGTTTCGGCTAAGACAAAAATGATTTGAAAATTTTCAAAATGTATTTCTAACCATGTGCATCATTGATATGGTGTATGTTAAACAATGGAGTCATCCATGCAGTTGAACCTAGTGTTGGTTGTGATCGAAAGATCGTCAACAAATTTTGGTACAGTGTAGTATGATAAAGTCACATAATGGTGAAATCCTCAACGTACTACTAATCTAGTACGGTATCATGATGTCATAAAAGAATTTTTGGTTTTCTTTTAAATTATGAAGAAGGTCAATTAAGTTAGCTAACTTATTTTGATTGAAGTTCGAGTTGTTGATAAAAGTCTAAGCTATTTGATTATTTTGACAATTTTGTTGAAAAATATTTATGGAATTCAAGCGTTCTTGAGTAATTATGCTAAATCAGATTGCTCTAGTGCGGATTCAGTTATTGAAAAGCTGAGGTGAACAACCCTATAAGGGGACATGTTTTCGGGGATAATGGTTCCGAGCGTAATGCATATAGTCGTTACAAAACACTACGTTATGGCCCAACGTAAGGGTACAACAGATTGGCCACCTAGTGTACGCGTGGAGGGTGTTTTCAGTCTTTGTGATTGATAAACACTCTGGTTTGCAGTGTGAAGGATTTTGTCAAAGCATCTGTAAACCTAGAGAAAAGTTCACGGTCTTGTGACCCCTCAGCATAATTTGGAATCTAAGATTATTCATACTACTTCTCGATTATTGAAAAATCGTGGAAGATTCTTTTTCTTCTAAAGGATGAATGTAGTAAGTAAAATGTTCCTTAAAAAGGAGAATGTGGTAGAATGCAAGTGAGCAAGTTATAATAAACCTTCTAAAAATATAAATGAATAAAATTATGCAAAAGAATATGTAATATTCAGAATAGCACCGAGTAGAGGAGGTTTCGGTGATTCCGAGGACGGAATCCTTATAAGGGGGAGAGGATGTAAGAACCCGGATATTCAGAAAAATATTAAAATAAGAATTTAATGAATAAAATTCGTAAGTGTTAAATGGGTTCGAATAAAAATATATATATGTGATACGAGGTATGTAGGAATGTTTTACATAAGGTAATATGAACTATGTAATATGTGATTTTTGTGATTTATAAATATATTATTATTATATATTGTTATTGATCGCATAGATAATTCAGTTGAGATAAAAGAAGTGGATAAAATTTCTTATCAATAGTAAATAGTTTATAGGATTATTTTATCATAATAAGTGGGTGACATTAATGTATAATTATCATTTTCTTGTGTATGTGTACTAATAACTGGTATGATTATAATATAGGTTATTGATAGTACGTAAGTTATCCCGCGAATGGGTTTGGATAGTGAAACATGAGTTAGTTGAGAGAATTAACTGATAAGAATAAATACTGGTTAATTGATAGTTGAGAGTTATATTATAGAATAATATAATGTGTATGTTAAACCTTAAATATCTATGGTAATATAGTACAAGGTTTAAATTACTTAAGTAAAGGAGTGAATTAATATGTATGTTGAATATGTGGTACTTTATATATGTTACTCAGAATGGTAATATGTGAGAAAGTCTAATTTTCGAATAACGTTAAATATATATACGTTATTAAAGGAAGAAATAAATCATTATATCTTTAAATGGATATTCAATATTTGAAGAAATTGTTTTGGGAACAATTTATAGAGGGAGAGAGAAATAATAATTATATATTTCTAATAGAGGATATTAAAATAATTTCTAATATTGAGTTATTTTAATAAAAGGAAGAAATGTTATTTTTGAATAATAATATTACCTTATATATTTTTGTATGAGGTATGATTAATAATATAGTAAATATATTAAAATGTATTTGCTATATGTAAATAAATTGATAGAAACAATTTAATATAATAGAAAATAAACTTATTATCTATTTTCTATATATAATATATGTACATGTGTCGTACATATAGTTAATTGATATTATATTAAGAATAATATCTTGAGACAATAAGCAAATTAATTTCTAATTGTAAATGTCTTTATTGGGAGAAAACATAATATTTATGTTATGACAAAATACATAAATTCTAATGTATTTTCAAGGGAGTTAATTAATGAAAGAAAACTAAGTTATTTTAAAATATTAATTAACTTAAGTTATTATTTTATCGTGGATGTTATCATTTAAATAATTATTGGTTAGAGATGGAAGAGGTTGTCTTGGGACAATCGAATAATTATACGTATAGTGTATAATTTAAATAATTAATAGAGTAGATATTAATTTTTTTAAGTGTAAAGGTTATACATATTACAAGTGTAAGGTAAGCTAAATAAATTAGCATTGAGGTAAAGTGTGTCACACAAACTTTATACTAAATAATGTGTAATATGGGAAAAGCATTTGAGTAGTAGTATCATATAATTACCTAATGCTTGAGATTTAATGTGGTGTGATATTTAATATAGAGTAAAAGTAATTAAATCATAAAGTTGATTTAAATAAGTTTTGTTATCCCATCCTAGGTGATGAGACAATTATATGTATATTACATCACACCTACTACCTTGCAATGATAAATCATATTGTGACACTAAGTTATAATGTATGGTTGATATGTGTATACAACATAGCATAAGAATAAGAGTGGTGTATAAGTATATAGTCTAATGTTGCAAGAAGGATGTGTATTTGGAAATTGTCCCAAAACTAGTGTCCCAATTGCTCCCTATTCTCATTCACGTGTTTGGCAAAAAGGCTAAAGCCTATCTCCTTTCTTCTACATTACATTGTAGTCTAATAATGGATAGAAGGATGGGGGAAGTGGAGTTGGTAACCAACTCTCCAACATCCAATGGCTTCTTCTTCCTCCCCTTGGATTAGTTCAATGTGCAAAGCCATGATTTGGATAATCCTTCCTCGATAAATAGAGACTCCTTCATCTTATTTCTCTTTTGTTGAGATGTTTGAGAAGTGTCTATGAAGAGTCAATAAAATTGGAGAGCAATCAGAAGTTATGAAGGCTATGCTTAGCATATTGAAGCATTCAAGAGGTAATAACATTAACTTAAATGCTCTTGATTTCCTAAGTTTGCAATTCCTTAGAAATATCATAAAAAAGTAGCTTTTGAGTCACAAAATTGATGGCTAAGGGTTGTTATAATCCATGAATTGTTGTTAGATATTGTTAATATAATCAAATACGAAATCAACGAAAGTTAAACAAACCAATTTGGTTTAGAAACGAATTCGTAGTGAATGATTTAGCTAAATTGTCCAAAACATGAAAATTAGTATGAACATGAGTTGTAAATTCATTTTTGGGTTAGTTAATGTTTATGTTAGTTGATGGGTATCTAAGTATGTTGTAGTTCTATGAATTACGAATACATAGAATCGAAAATGGACTAATTTAGACATGTACAACTCAAATTATGAAGCTAGAAAGGATTTTTGGCTTGTTATTTTGAAGCAGGACATGAATCCGTGCAATTATGAGTTTAGGTTCACCCTTGTTGCTATTTATTTATAAAGCAAGACCCACTTCCCGTGGGTGGTCTGACTTACAAATGCTGAGAAAAATCTGATAGAACATGCTTTACTAAAATGACCATAAGAAGATTCAAGATGATCCGGAAAGAGAACAAATAGACCTACAACTTTTGTTCTTTAAGTTTTTTAATTTGAGGTCATTAAGAAGGGTCAAAATAGTCATCTTTGTGACTGTTACGTAATCGAAGGCCATCGGAGGGCGTCGAGCGAGCACATGCACAAGTGTAGTGCTCCCGACGATGGAATATGTTAATCTAAGTGATATAACATGAAAATGCATGATAATATACATGCCATATAAGATTTCCTTGTTCATAATAGAAAGCATTAGCATGACTTAGTATGTGTTTTGAAAAGAGACTTAAAGATTTTGAAGACAAACCTTGTGGAAACATATGTTCTACAAGTACTGAACTTAGTGGTTTATATACATGATTGAGTTCAAATATAAATGAGCATGATATGATGTTTATAGTGTCCTTGTTCATGATCAAAATTGTTAGACCTTGTATTAGAGAAGTTTTCAAGAAAAAAAACTTGATATATTAGAACTAAGGTGCATGAATGCTACATGAGGTAGGTTCTGAACTTGAGAAGATATTAACATGACTTAGTTACTTATGATAAGAGTTTTAAAAGTTGTCTTATATGTGCTATACTACATCATTCATGATAAAATGATTTTAAAGGCAAACTCCATTATCTTTTGTAAACAAAGTATTAAAGCATGAAGTGGTTATATTTTGACATAGAGAGAAACATGTACAAATATGACACATGATTCGAAGTTGCCTTACATGATTAGGTTGTCATGACATGGATTTGAAGAAAAGGAACTTAGACGTTTTGAAAACATTATTCATGAGCATTGTATTGTCTAAACTTCTGAACTTGTAGGATGACATACTAGTAATTTTTGGGACTTTAAACATTGCCTATATGTGCAAACATGATAAGATGTTTATGCCAACATGAATGATATGTGCACTCAACTAGTCAAGCATGACATAAGTTATTTAAGCATGTTTTAAAGTATGAACTATGCTATGTCTATCTAATTGAGATAGATACATGCATATGAGCATATTAGTGGAGGCTTATTAGTACCAATACTTGGTTTAAAAGCTTATAACATCGAATCTTGCTAAAGAAAGTTGTTAAGCCTTATTGATTGAAATAAATCATTATGAAACTAAGTAGTTTGAATATGAACGACGTAGATCTCGTATCTATAAACTTTAAATATGTGTCGAACACATAGCGAGTCAAGTGAGTGATAAATGTATATGAAGTTGATGTCAAGTACGGATGGTTAAGAAATACCTATACCTACATAGAAATTCTAAGAGTATGATGAGAAAGCGAAATGAAGGTTTTTCAAACCTAGTTAGGAAACGATGTAATATTTATTGTTATATTAAGAATGTATGAAATGTATGACTAATGGATATGAATACATGATTATATAACTGTGTAGGAATACACGCAGTGAAGATAAGCTTTAAGTAGTTAAGTCGTAGTTGATAAACTACGAATCAGGCAAGTCTTTCAGTTCCTATTTGATATATGAATCTTATAACTGTTAGTTGAGCTATATTATGCTATGAGAATGTTGATGTATATATATGAAATGCATATGAGCTATGTATGAAACTTGAAAGTTGATCTTTGATGATATGCTTGTGAAGTAAATTTATATGCATGTTATGTGTGAAGTAACATGCGTAATTAATATTAATTGATTATGAATGCATGAACTGAATATGCTATTATATGCTATGTGTTGCTTGAAAACTGTTAGAATTGCTGGGCTGTCGAGCTCACCCTTGCAAATAACCACTTTTGCATGTTCAGGACTCACGGTACAGATTTCGTGCTTCTTAGTTGACAAAGTAGATAGTTTCGCAACGAACGATACTATTTAGATTATTACTTGAATCATGTTTAGGTTCTAGGAGTATACTTGATATATACTTCCAATGTTTAATACTTATTGTATTGTAAGAATGTATTAGTTAATACATAAGGGATATCAAATCAGAATGTAAAATCTTATACAGTAATTCTAATAGACTGAACTATATTATGTAGTTGATTCAAGAATTGTAATTGGTTCAAAGTTATGAAATAAATAAAAGATTTTATTCGAGAGATTGAAAAAGTTTAAATTATTCCGCATATTTATATTATATCAAATGTAATGTAAAACAGGAATAGTAAATGACCAAGTTGTGAAATTTATAAAAGTTTGGGGTCATTATACAGATCTTAGAAATGGAGAGAATTTATATTCTAAATTGTAATAAGTAAAGTTTTATTCATTAAGTTATGAATTAAAAATGCAAATAGTTTGACGATAGTAGTATCCTGGCGGACCGGATCTGAGGTTTGAAGGAACATGGATTTGGAAGCGTCACAATAATGGCGTAGATGTTACCGTTAACACTGTTGGAATACCCGGTGGTTAAAATACAATAATACGCGTGGTTGCACAGTAGCACACGGTATTGCACAGTATTGTTGAATTATTGATTCTTACGTAAGAAGGCACTACTCAATAATTGTTATAGTAATTACTGTTCAATATTTTATTTTATTGATTCAATAATTGTTGCGTTGATATTTTATATTATTGTTGCTCAATAATTGTCACTGCACATCATCTCCATTATCAGATCAATAATTCATATTATTTGGAATAATATTATTAGATAGCATTATTGGCAATGTCTAGAAAGTTCTGTCAAGGAGAGGTTTGGTCACCTAATTGCGCGCCAGTAAGGAGAAATCCTTATTGGAAAGCCCCTTCTTTACTTGGAACTGCCTAGTTGTCATAATTGTGATTCTGTAATATTATTTATGAATAATTAACTATTGATTTATATGATAAGGAAATATTTATTTTATGTGGATATAAATGATGGATATATTTATTTTATGTGGATAAAAATGAAGGAATTAATGCTGAGGTGTTTTATCAAGATTTTGTTTGGATTAAGTATTAAAATCATCCGTTTGTGGATTTCGGATATTTTCTGATTAGAATTTGGAAAAACTTTCTTTTACAAAGTTGTAGAGAATTAAATTTCCTATAAAAAGCCCATGGGATTTGAATTTTTCTGATAAAAGGGCTATTTATTATAAATTGTTGAAGTTTCAGAAAATAAAATGATTTTTATTAAAAAATGGGTGGGCCCCACTTTTGGTTGGTGAAAATGTGCTGAGATTTTTATTCAAATGTGGTAGGCTTGAATAGTAGTAGGTAAAGCCATCAGGTAGCAGGTTAGTCTTCTATGGCATTCTAAGCATTTTCCTATAAATAGGGTGCTTAGTTAGAATTGAAAATCACACCAGAATTCATAAGTTTTCTCACTTTCTCTCTCTATAATATTGAGCGTATTTTTTGAGTATTTTAGTACTTTGAGTGTTACTATACGGTGCAAGTTCCTTCAGCACTATATCCAGTATTCTAGTCAGAAGTACTATATTTGCGAGGTAAGGGATGTTGTTCTCTTCTTAAATGATATTATTTTCTTCAATATCATTATGCCAAAATATTGGTCTGAACTTTTTATCAAATTTGGAACTTTTTGTGTCGGGGTTACTATTCACGTATACGGCACTATTCACTGAAAAATGAAAATTTCTTCTTTTTGTCCAAAATGTCTATTATGTTTACTATCTTTGATTGTATCCATGTTTTGATCTTTATTTTTGAATTCTGCTTCAAAATTGGTTATTATGGAGTATTATTGAACTTGCATAAACTGTAATACGAATTCCTAATATTTGTTCTTTAATCTCATTGGATTCGTTTTCTTTAAAATATTTTTCATCATCCTCAGTCCTAAATGATTATATTATTGAATATCTTTGGCCTGTAGTGCAAAGATGAATGATTAAACTGATGAATATCTTTGGCCCGTAGTGCAAAGATGAACATGTTTTGAGATGATCATGACGAATTGGTGATATAAATGAATATCTTTGGCTTGTAGTGCAAAGTTGAATATTTGATTCAAGATGTATATTGATTGATGTTAAGGGGATAAAATATTGATGATGGACTTTTAAATCTCAGAAGATAGTAGAATTCTTTCTCTACTTGACTCTTCTAATGGATTGTTGTTTCCGCTGCAGTTGTTGATCTAAAACTTGTTGTCTATTATATTTTATCAGATTTTCCCTATTGAAGACTAATGATAATTTGTTGTATATTATCTTAGTCATAATATTCTTTAATGGGCTAGTTGAGCTCACCCTTTTCCTTTTTGTTCCATTGTTCTTCTCAGGAGGAGAGAATTTAGCAGGAACTAGCCAGGGTATGGAGTGATGATTCAAGATAGTTGTTTAGCAGTCTTCACTATTTTTGTAAAATAGTGTATCAAAAATTGCAATGAGTACTCCTTTTGAGTTTGTATACTCTCTAATATACAATATTTGTATTCAAACTCATAGTATATGTGTTGTCGTATTTTGTACGGAAATTATATTACTGAAGTTGTATTTGTTTCTGTACCATGTATCTGGCGACTTAAGATGGGTGATGTATACCTGTTTTGGGGGCGTCACAGTTGGTATCAAAGCTTAGGGATATGATCCATGGCTGAGATGTGAGACAAGAACTAGGAGGGAGAGACGGGGAATTCCTTCGCTAGTATGACCTGACTAAGTTTATTTGGTGTTTATTTGGTCGGTCAGAGTATAGGGATAATATATAACATGACTATTAACCCTTGTTTTATGGTAGTATTTAAGAATGGCAGCTGAGAACGTTAATAATGGAGTAAATCGGGGCGGTGGAGACACCTTTGATCACCACCTGGGGAACGTGAAACAGAAGGCAATATTCCTCCACAAACAAAACAACACTACCAACAAATGATGAATGATGGGATGTTTAGAAGCTTTTTGCAGTTCATGCAAAACCAGACGAGGGAGACTCGTAAACAAAATATGGGTGGAAATGCTAGCAATGCGCGACTTGTCACAGCCAAGCAGTTCAAAGAGTTGGGACCACCAGAATTTCAGGGAAAGCCGGATCCGATCAAGGCGAAAACGTGGGTCAAGAAAATTACCAAGATATTCGATGTCTTAGGATGCACGGAGGAACAGAAGGTTCCATTCACCACCTTTATGTTCCGTGGTGAGGCAGACTACTGGTGGGAGTCTGTGAAGCGTACCTAGCCAGCTGCACTCAGCATGTCTTGGGAAACATTCCAAAAACTATTCAATGACAAGTACTTTCCTGAAAGTATTCGTCATATGAAGGAGGTGGAGTTTATCAGACTGGAACAAAATAACATGACGGTGTCCCAGTACTAGGCAAAGTTTGCAGAGTTATCCAGGTTTGCACCTCATTTGGTCAAAAATGAGGAATGAATGACAAGGATGTGTCTGAGAGGTCTAAAGCCTGAGATTCGACAATATCTTATCTCTCATAATTTTTCTTTATATTCAGATGTTGTAAACATGGCTCAATTATTAGAGCGAGATAATTAGTATGTTCAACCAAGGGACCACAACCAGGGTTATACCGGTGGCGGCAGTCATCGGAGCAATGAAAACCAGCAGGGAGGAAAACATTCGGACAAAAGCGGTAACCACTCTGGTGGTAATCAAGGCCGTGATAATAGAAGGAGCGAGTCGGGAGGAGATTTCAAGAAAAGGAGGTACAACAATGATAACGTGAAGACATTAACACAAACATCAACTATTTCTAGGGGAGGAGAACGAGTACCGATCGTTTGTTACAAATGCGGGAAAGAGGGACACATCAGCCAAAACTGCCCACAACAATCCAAGGTGTGTTATAACTGTGGAAAGGAAGTTCATATAGCTAGAGATTGTCTAGTTGCGAAACCATGTTCAATAGGGATGGTGATTCCAAAGGCTGTCCCGGACAAGTCAAAGTCGGTGGTTCCTAAAAGGGCGTTTGTCGTGACTGCACAAAATGCGAGGAACCCAAATGAGGTGATCACGGGTAAGCTAATCATAAACTCTTGTGAAGTTTATACCTTATTAGATACCGGTTCTACCCATTCTTTTATCTCTCCTGCTTGTGCTCAACGTTTAAACTTGACTCCAGAGAAATTAGACCTTGACTTATCTGTTGAGACTCCGTTAAGAGAAACTTTTATTACATCTACTATTTATAAATCTTGCTTGATTCAAGTCGGTACCATCACATTACCTGCCGACCTTATTTCGTTGAAAATTCTTGCATTTGATGTGATTTTAGGGATTGATTGGTTAACCACACATCATGCTAAAATTGATTGTTTTTGTAAAGTTGTTAGTTTTCATATTCCTAACCAACCTATTGTGCGAATTCAAACAACCAATCCGTTAAAGTCAATCACTGTCATATCAAGCCATAAAGCTATTCGTTTATTGAAAAATGGATGTCAAGCTTTCTTAGCCCATGTCACAGACTTGAACAAAAACACGTCAGATTTGAATACTATTTTCGTTGTTAGTGAATTTCCTGAAGAATTTCCCAGTCTACCCTAGAACGTCAAGTTGAATTCTTTATTGACCTTGAACCTGGTACAAAGCCCATTTTTAAAACCCCATATCGAATGGCTCCTATTGAACTTCAGGAGTTAAAGGTTCAAGTACAGGTGTTGTTGGACATCAGTTTTATTCGTCCTAGTACATCTCCTTGGGGTGATCCTGTGTTATTCGTAAAGAAGAAAGATGGGAGTATGCGACTTTGTATCGACTACTGAGAATTGAATCATGTCACTATCAAGAATAGGTATCCACTACCTCGCATTGATGACCTATTTGACCAGTTGCAAGGAACACAATTCTTTTCAAAGATCGATCTTCGTTCTGGATATCATCAGCTGAAGATTAAAACTGAGGATATTCCAAAGACCGCCTTGAACTTCGATGCGGGCATTATGAATTCTTAGTCATGTCTTTTGGATTGACTAATGCTCCTGCTGCTTTCATGGATATGATGACCAGTGTATTCAAGGAATATTTGGATCAGTTCATTGTTGTCTTTATTGATGACATCCTCATGTATTCCAAAAGCCGTGAAGATCATGAGCACCATTTGAAGCTGGTACTGCAATGGCTTCGTGCTAACAAGCTATATGCCAAGCTGAAGAAATGTGAGTTCTGGCTTGAGGAAGTAGCATTCCTTGGGCATGTGGTGTCAAAACATAGAGTATCTGTCGACCCGGCAAAGATTGAAGCCATACAAAGTTGGGAGCAACCGAAGTCGGTGACCGAAGTACGTAGCTTTCTCGGCTTAGCTGGTTATTATCGGAGATTCATGGAAGGATTTTCTCGAATTGCTACTCCGTTAACTCAGCTAACTCGTAAAGATATAAAACTCGATTGGAGCGAGGATTGTGAGAAGGGTTTTCAAGAACTCAAGAGAAGACTCATTTCGGCACCTGTTCTGACAATACCATCTGGTTCGGATGGATTTGTTATCTCTGAAAGATGCTTGAGCAAAGGGTTAGGATGTGTTCTCATGCAACATGGGAAAGTCATAGCCTATGCCTCGTGACAACTTAAAGAATATGAGAGAAATTATCCTACTCATGATTTGGAGTTAGCGTGATCGTTTCGCGTTCAAGATCCGGAGACACTACACCGTATGGGGAGAAAGTGGAGATCTATCTGAGATCATAAAAGCCTCACATAATTCTTCACCCAAAAGGAACTCAACATGCGGCAACGACGTTGGCTCGAGCTGTTGAAAGATTACGATCATACTGGCCCAATATCATCCCGGAAAATCGAACGTAATGGTACGCATTGAGTAGAAGATCATATGCGTATCGAGTGTGCAATGTTGTAACACAAAGGCCCATTTTGTATGACTTGCAAAGGATGGAGATAGAGATGAAGGCTCGAAGTACCCATGTGATGATATCAAACATACGAGTAGAACCGACTTTAATCGATAAAGTTAAAGTCGCTTTCGCTACCTACGGACATGGAGTGATGCGTATGAAGAAGAAAGTGCAAGAAGGTGCAATTCGTAAGCAAGAATCGATGAAGAAGGAATACTTCGGGTCAACTCCAGACTTTGTGTTCCTAACAATTTTGACTTGAAGCATAGAATCATGATGGAGGCACACAACACATCGTTTGCAATCCATCCTGGGAGTACCAAAATGTATCATGATCTTCGACATAAATTTTGGTGGAGCAATATAAAAACAGAGATCGCGTAGTTTATCTCGAGGTGTTTAACTTGTCAACGTGTAAAGGCGGAGCATCAAATGCCAAAGGGTCCATTACAACCACTTGAGATTCCGAAATGGAAGTGGGAACATATTACTATTGATTTCGTTACGGGTCTTCCCAAGGTTTCTCAAGGCATAGATGCGATTTGGGTTATTGTTGATAGATTAACCAAGTCTGCCCATTTCTTGCCTATACGTGAGACTTATTCCCTTGAACGTCTTGCTAGTATGTACATAAATGAGATTGTAAGATTGCATGGCATGCCAGTATCCATAGTTTTGGATCATGACCCAAGATTCACTTCACGATTTTGGGTTAGCTTGCAGAAAGCTATGGGCACAGTTCTGATTGATTCGGCATACCATCCTCAAACGGACGGACAATCAGAGAGGACTATTCAAACTCTTGAAGATCTATTAAGACTTTGTGTCCTAGATTTTAAAGGGAGTTGGGATAAGTACCTACCATTAGTGGAATTCTCCTACAATAACAGTTATCAGGCAAGTATAGGTGTGGCTCCATTTGAGGCATTGTATGGAAGAAAATGTCGTTCTCCAGTATGTTGGGATGAGGTGGGTGAAGCAACATTGTTGGGACCAGAGTTGGTACGAATGACTACAGAGAAGATCCAAACGATTCGACAACGTATACAAATGGCACATGATCGACAAAAGAGTTATGCGGATCTTCATAGGAAGGACGTGGAATTTAATATTGGGGATCATGTATTGTTACGTGTTGCACCATGGAAGGGAGTTACAAGATTTGGGAAGAGAGGAAAGATAAATCCACGATTTGTTTATCCACTTGAAATTCTTAACCGAATAGGAAATGTGGCCTATAGACTCGCATTACCTCCAAGTATGTCTCGTGTTCATAATGTTTTTCACATAACTATGTTTTGTAAATATGTTAAAGACCCGAACCACATTATTGAGTTAGAACCAGACGAGATAGCCAAAGATTTAACGTACGAGGAGGTACCTGTTAAGATCTTGGATAGGAAAGAGCATGTCCTACGCACGAAGGTTATACCACAAGTTAAGGTGTTGTGGAGAAACCATGCTATTGAAGAAATGACCTGGGAGTTAGAATCAGAAATGAAAGCGAGGTATCCTCACCTTTTCGAAACACCAGGTACGTACGTCAATTTCGAGGACGAAATTTCATAAGGAGGGGAGGTTCTAAGACCCCAACTTATTAATGAATAAAATAAAATTTCCTCTATTTATTATTGTGAATAATAAGGTATTAATTTGATATAATACTTTGGTTATGGGTGAAATGTGCAAATTTTTCAAAATAAGCAAATGGTTATAAAATATTCATTTGTCAGGGAATATTCGTTTGGTCGTGGAATATTCTTTCCGTTTGAATATTAAATTTACTGACAAGCAGACCATTTGTAGGCCCCATAACGGATAAAGGTCGGATGAAGAAATCAAAAAAATTAAATAACGGCGTAGTTGTTACCGTTAACACTGTTGGAATACCCGGTGGTTAAAATACAGTAATACGTGTGGTTGCATAGTAGCACACGGTATTGCACAGTATTGTTGAATTATTGATCCTTACGTAAGAAAGCACTACTCAATAATTGTTACAGTAATTACTGTTCAATATTTTATTTTATTAATTCAATAATTGCTGCGTTGATATTTTATATTTTTGTTGCTCAATAATTGTCACTGCACATCATCTCCATTATCAGATCAATAATTCATATTATTTGGAATAATATTATTAGATAACATTATTGGCAATGTCTAGAAAGTTCTGTCAATGAGAGGTTTGGTTACCTAATTGAGCGCCAGTAAGGAGAAATCCTTATTGGAAAGCCCCCTCTTTCCTAGGAACTGCCTGGTTGTTATAATTGTGATTATGTAATATTATTTATGAATAATTAATTATTAATTTATATGATAAGGAAATATTTATTTAATGTGGATATAAATGATGGATTTATTTATTTTATGTGGATAAAAATGAAGGAGTTAATGCTGAGGTCTTTTATCAGTATTTTGTCGTATTAGAAGTATTAAAAATCATCCGTTTGTGGATTTTGGATATTTTCTGATTGGAATTTGGAAAAACTTTCTTCTACAAAGTTGTAGATAATTAAATTTCCTATGAAAAGCACACGAGATTTGAATTTTTCTGATAAAAGGGCTATTTATTATAAATTATTGAAGTTTCGGAAAATAAAATGATTTTTATTAAAACATGGGTGGGCCCCACTTTTGGTTGGTGAAAATGTGCTGAGATTTTTATTCAAATGTGGTAGGCTTGAATAGTAGCAGGTAAAGCCATCAGGTAGCAGGTTAGTCTTCTATGGCGTTCTAAGTATTTTCCTATAAATAGGGTGCTTAGTTAGAATTAAAAATCACACCAGAATTCATAAATTTTCTCTCTTTCTCTCTCTATAATATTGAGGGTATTTTGTGAGTATTTTAGTACTTTGAGTGTTGCCATACGGTGCAAGTTCCTTCAGCACTATATCCAGTATTCCAGTCAGAAGTACTGTCTTTGCGAGGTAAGGGATGTTGTTCTATTCTTAAATGATATTATTTTCTTTAATATCATTATGCCAAAATATTGGTCTGAACTTTTTATCAAATTTGGAACTTTTTGTGTTGGGGTTACTATTCACGTATACAGCACTATTCATGTATACGGCACTATTCACCAAAAAATGAAATTTTCTTCTTTTTATCCAAAATGTCTATTATGGTTACTATCTTTGATTGTATCAATGTTTTGATCTTTATTTTTGAATTCTGCTTCAAAATTGGTTATTATGGAGTATTATTGAACTTGGATAGATTGTAATACGAATTCCTAATATTTGTTCTTTTATCTCATTGGATTCGTTTTCTTTAAAATATTTTTCATCATCCTCAGTCCTAAATGATTATATTACTGAATATCTTTTGCCTGTAGTGCAAAGATGAATGATTAAATTGATGAATATCTTTGGCCCGTAGTGCAAAGATGAACATGTGTTGAGATGCACAAGACCAACTGGTGATACAAATGAATATCTTTGGCCTATAGTGCAAAGATGAATATTTGATTCAAGATGTATATTGATTGATGTTACAGGGATAAAATATTGATGATGGACTTTTAAATCTCAGAAGATAGTAGAATTCTTTCTCTACTTGACTCTTCTAATGGATTGTTGTTTCACCGCAGATTGTTGATCTAAAACTTGTTGTCTATTATATTTTATCAGATTTTCCCTGTTGAAGACTAATGATAATTTTTTGTATATTATCTTAGTCATAATATTCTTTATTGGGCTAGTTGAGCTCTCCCTTTTCCTTTTTGTTCCATTATTCTTCTCAGGAGGAGAGAATTTAGCAGGAACTAGCCGGGGTATGGAGTGATGATTCAAGATAGTTGTTTAGCAGTCCTCACTATTTTTGTAAAATAGTGTATCAAAAATTGTAATGAGGACTCCTTTTGAGTTTGTATACTCTCTAGTATACAATATTTGTATTCAAACTCACAGTATATGTGTTGTCGTATTTTGCACGACAATTATATTACTGAAGTTGTATTTATTTTTGTACCATGTATCTGGCGACTCAAGATGGGTGATGTATACCTGTTTTAGGGGCGTCACACTGCAACTCTATAATGCCAAATAAGACTTGCTCCCATTAAAAACAAACATTTCCGAGCTTAATATCAAAATTCGACTTCTAATCCAAGAATTTCACGAATTCGACGATTATCGTCCAATCGTAAGAATTCCAACATAACTTCGTTACTTAAGATTTGTTCATCGTTTCAAATGGATTCTATCCATCATACTAACATCTTAACATACATATTACATCAATTTATTTACATAATAAGTTATTACTTATTCTTCATGAGTTTATAACTTATCAAAGTATAAACTACTTATGATTTCATTTCTCATGACTTATAATGGTTTAAGTCTTCTAACCAACATCCTTACAATCTTCTTCGCATATCAACTTGATTCATGTAAACATGTTACAAGTCTTACAAGTTGTTCCTTAGTTCATAACTTATCTATGAACAAAGTGCTTATTCACGGCTTATTAAGACTAAAGTCCTTAGATTAATCATTCCTATAATTCCTTAGCATATATGTCCATTAATCCACACTTCTCTTATCAACCTACAATTTTAGAGATGGAAAACTAATGACATAGGATCATTACCTTTGATCATCAAACTTTTCTTCTTCTTTTCTAACAATGGAAGTCTAGCTTATTCTCTCTACCAATTAAGTTGAAAGTGTTGGATGAAAATTAACAACCAACAAATGAAAATCAACCTCTCTTATTTAATAGGAAAACCAAGGTTAGGGCATATTAGTCAATACACTAATCCCACCTCCTTACTATTCATTACATATGCACTAAGTTAACTTGCTCATCAAATTAATTACTTGGCCATCATAATACTTATCCATTGCTTGCTCATCACAACTCTTACTTGGCCACTAAAATCACCCATGTGATCATGGGTTGCTCCATGGGTCACCCTAACCCATTGGAACTTAATTTGGGCTTTAATTCAATTAGCTTAGCTTATTCTTTGGGCTTGTATTAATCCATTTTGGACTTTACATTAACAACCACTTGGACTCTAACATTACTCACATATGGGCTTAGAAATTAAGTTCTATTGGACTTTACAAATTGCTACACAATCCTACAAGTCCATTTCATTTGGCTTAAAGCCTTATAACGTATTGTTTACGTATTATTCTCGTATTCTAACTCGTATACTCATTCATAATATACGATATACCATCATTCACACATACACATATAATACTTCGTATCCTACTCGTATTCATTTCCTCGTACAATACCTACATATCATACGATCATTACTTTAGTTTCTTAATGCTTTATTTTTCCTAACGTTCTCAAATTAAGTCCGCAAACGAAAAATTACATTTTCCATACTTGAATTATTATTACATAATCCATCTTACCTCATTATTCTATCATTACGTATTTCTCGTAAGTTCAAAAATAATTCCCGAGCGGAAATCGATGAATAGTGTTTTTCAGAAAATTTCTCAGAAAACTTTTATTTTCGTCTTGGAAATTCAAACACTTTAATTCATTCAGTTAGTTAAAATACTACGAATTTCTGACGTTTCTAGGTTATAGAACGACATTCATCTTACTAACACATAATAATAACAATTAATATGATTTAATTCATTATTTAATTAAATAAAATTATTTTACATTAGATCCGAATTTCTCGGTCGTTATATTCTTCCCCCTTATAAAGATTTTGTCCCCAGAATCTCGTCTCACATTAAGTAAACAACTGAGGGTAATTCATCCTTATCTTTTCTATTAATTCCCACGTTGCTTCTTCGACATCTTGGTTCTTCCATAACACCTTTATAGAAGGTACAACTTTATTCCGCAAAACTTAATCCTTTCTATCGATAATTTGAATCGGCATCTCTTCATACGTTAAGTCCTTCACGATATGAATAGGCTCATACTCTATTACGTGCTTATAATCCTTCTTATAAGAACGTAACACAGATACGTGAAACACGTTATGTATTCGTTCTAGGTCTGGAGGTAATGCTATCATATAAGCTACCTCGCCTACCCGTTTTAACACTTCAAAAGGTCCTATAAACCTTGGACTTAACTTCCCCTTCTTTCCAAAGCGTATCTTTCCTTTCCAGGAGATACCTTTAGAAATAAATACGAAGCCTACCTAAAACTCCCTATTCACTAGATGTGAGTCCGTATACTTTTTCTATCTATCTTGAGCTGCTATGAGATGAATCTGTATCAACTTCACTACATCTGTTGTTTGCTACACCAATTCTGGTCCAAGCATTCGACATTCTCCCACTTCGTCCCAACACAACGATGTTCTGAACTTTTTTCCGTATAAGGCTTCGTAAGGCGGCATACCTATGCTTGCATGATAACTATTGTTATACGCAAACTCTACTAATGGTAGATGATCATCCCAACTACCCTTAAATTCCATGACGCAAGATCTTAACATATCTTCTAACGTCTGAATTGTTATCTCGCTCTGTCCATCAGTTTGTGGATGATAAGCCGTACTCAACTTCAACTGCATCCCCAACTGTTCTTGTAGACTCCTCCAAAAGCTCAATGTGAACCGTGGATCACGATCTGACATAATCGAAACTAGTACTCCATGTCTGGAAATAACTTCCTTAACATAACGATTAGCTAATTGGTCTAAGTTATACTTAACCCTTATTGGCAAAAAGTGAGCCGACTTCGTTAACCGGTCCACTATTACCCAAATCGCATCATACCCCATCTGAGTAATCGAAAGTTCCACCACAAAGTCCATCGTGATATGTTCCCACTTCCATTCCAAAATCTCCAATGATTGTAACAAGCCACTTGGTCGTTGATGTTCGGCCTTAACTTTCTGACAAGTCAAGCACCTACTCAATACTCGGCTATCTCTCTCTTCATGTCCGGCCACCAAAAACTCTGTCAAATGTCTTGAAACATCTTAGTCCTACTAGTGCTACTAGGATGAATCGAGAACCTCGAACTATGAGCCTCTTGTAATACTTGCTCCTTAAATTCCATCTCATTCGGAACCCAAATTCTTCCTTCAAATCTCAATAACCCCATGTTATCAAGACTGTACTTTAAATCTTTTTCATTGGTTAACCACTTCTTTATCTGGTCACACTAATCAGTTTTGAGCTGTACCTCCTTGACTCTCACTACAATGGTAGATTGAATCTCCATCGCAAACAGTTTCTACCCCGATTCACTTGGCAATTTCACCTCTATCTCCATCCTAGTCATCTCTGTTATTAACTCCTTTTGAGTCGTTAACATAGACAACTTTTCCCGACCCTTCCTACTTAAGGCGTCGGCAACTACATTGGATTTCCCTAGATGATACAGGATTTCACAGTCGTAATCCTTTATCAACTCCAGCCATCTCCTTTGTCTCATATTCAACTTCTTCTGTGTGAAGATATATTTTAGACTCTTATGGTCCATGTATATCTCACATTTCTCTCCGTAAAGATAATGTCTCAATATCTTTAAGGCAAACACTACCGCGGCCAGTTCTAGATCATGAGTAGGGTAAACTTTCTTATAATCTTTCAACTATCGTGATGCATACGCAACGACCTTGCCATGCTGCATGAGCATGCAACCAAGTCCTCTATGTGAAGCATTGCTATAAACTAAAAAATTTCTTGTTTCATCGGGTAATGACAAAATAGGCGCTTCACTTAACCTCTTCTTCAGTTCTTGAAAACTATCCTCGCATTTCTCAGTCCACGCATATTTCACCATCTTCCTTGTTAAGTTAGTCAACGGAGTAGCTATCTTTGAAAAATCCTGGATGAATCTCCCATAGTATCCTGCTAACCCTAGGAAACTCCGCACCTCAGTCGGCGTTTTTCGATTATTCCCAATTCATCGTGGCTTCCACCTTTGATGGATCTACTGAAATCCCTTCATGGTCAATGACATGACCTAAAAATTATACCCTTTTCTAGCCAAAATTCACACTTAGTGAACTTCGCATATAACTTCTCCTTCCTCAGTGTCACTAACACTATTCTTAAGTGTTCAACATGATCTTCTGGCATCTTAGAATAGACTAGAATATCATCGATAAACACCACAACGAACTTGTCCAAATATTGTTTGAACACTCTGTTCATCATATCCATAAATGCAGCTGGTGCATTAGTTAACCCAAATGACATCACCAGAAACTCGTAATAACCGTAACGAGTCTTGAATGTCGTCTTTGGTACATCCTCATTCCTAACCTTCAACTAATGATACCCCGTCCTCAAATTTATTTTAGAAAAATACTTTATCCCTTTTAACTGATCAAAAATATCATCGATCCTGGGCAATGGGTATTTATTCTTTATCGTTAACTTGTTCAACTCTCGGTAGTCGATACAAAGTCTTAACGATCCGTCCTTCTTCTTGACAAATAGTACCGGTGCTCCCCACAGTGAAACACTCAGTTGTATGTTCTTTTTGTCCAACAGTTCTTGTAACTATACCATTAACTCCTTCATCTCCATTGGCGCCATACGATATGGTGCCTTGGAAACTGGTGCCGATCCTGACACAATGTCTATTACGAACTCGGTCTCCTTATCCGGTAGAGGACCCGACAATTCACTTGGAAATATATCCATGAATTCTCTCACTATAGGTATTTGTTCCATGGTTGCTCCCACTCGCTGGGTATCAACAACATGGCACAGATAACCTACACATCCCTTCCTCAATAATTTCCTAGTTTGTGTCATCGTAAGACAACACGAATGCCCCAGCGATCTATTACCATAAAATACTACCTGAGGTTGTCTCAACATTCTAATGTTTACACATTTATTCTAACAAACAATAATTACCCCATGGTTAAACAACCAATCCATTCTGAGAATTACATCAAATTCTCCTAACTTTATCGGTATCAAATCTACCGATAATTTTCAACCCCATATGTTTACGCAAACACTCCTATGAATATCTTCAACATGAATTATCTCTTCATTTTCTACCTTAATATTTAAAGGTATAGACAACTTTTCAAGAAATAATCCTAATCGTCTAGCAAAATCACATGTTATAAATGAACAAGTAGCACCTGAATCAAACAACACGTAAGCATTTATGTTGTTGATCGGAATAATACCTGCAACTACGTCCCCTGATGCCACTGCATCGTGGACCGTCATGTTAAAGGTACGGGCAATCGGCCTACCTGGCTGCGCTGGACCACCAATAGATAACTTACCGCTATTAGCACCCTTATTCCCGTCCTTCCCCTTCTTCGGGCATTTCTTTGCTATGTGGTCAGTTGACCCACATATAAAGCATCCGTGATTCTTCTTCGGACTTGGACAATTAGGTGAAATATGCCCTTCCTGTCCATAGTTGTAGCATATGACCCTCCCCTTGAGACAAACTCCTAAGTGAGTATTCCCACAGGTTTTGCAGGCCTCCATTCTTCTTTTTGGATCTCCTTGTTTCACTATGGTATTCCCAGAGTTATACCCTTTCCTCTTCTGACCTTCTCTACTCCCGCTGGCTCCCTCGACCTTCACTCCCCCATCAACCTTTCCCTTATTCTTCTTGTCCTTGTGGTACTGGCTTAAAGCCTCGCTCCCACCTTCGGCGATTATCGCCCTCTCTAGTATAGTCCCAAAGGAGGTACTTTGGAATACAGATATCCGGTTATAGAGCCAGGGTTTCAAGCCCTGCTTGAACCGTCTAGCTTTCATAACCTCAGTGTCCACTTGGTGTGGAGCAAATCTTATCAGTTCGTTGAACTTGGCAACATATTGGGGAATAGTCATCTCCCCTTGTTTCAAGTCAAGAAACCGCATTTCCATCCTTCCCTGCATACTCATGGGAAAATAGTTCTCGAAGAAAATCTCCTTGAACCTTACCCACGTTAGATTCTCGATATTGGCCCTAGCCTGGTTGGCCTCCTACCAAAAGTTGGCCTCTCCCTTCATCATGTAGGTTGCAAAAGCAACCTTCTGGCCCTCATCAACATTTCCTATAACAAATGCCTTCTCGATTTCTTTTATCCACGTTTGGACTTCTATAAGGTCTGTAGTTCCGTTGAACTCCGGCGGACCGACACTCTTAAAATCTTTAAAAGTAGTAGCTCGTACTACTCTAGGATTTACGGGGATATTAGCCCCATTTCTATTAAATGATGTTGTTAATAAGTTAACAAATTCCTGCATCGGGTTAACCGGACCACCCTCTGGTTAATTTACATTAGCTTCTTGATTACGTTGTCTCCTTCTTGGTAGCATTTTGTTGTTACAATAAACAACACATTTTGTTATTATTCGCTTCTCATTAGTTAGTTATTATTCAAGATTAAACAATAACTTCCACATTCATTACTCAATATGTTCCATAAAAGGCTTATATTGATTCATTTCTTGTAGTATAATACTACATCATTTATATTACACAGCCTAAGCTGATTACATTACGTACTATCCCGCAATTGCTTTCCAAAAATTGGGATTTACAAAAGACTACCTTTTGATATATGTGACGCCCCCAAATCCGGGTATCTTCCAACCCAACAGATGGTGCTCCACGATACTACAATCCATACAATTATTCCATTAAGATAACAACAAAATGAGTGCAATTACTATCTTTGTATTACATTTGTAATAAATCCTTTCCCAGGTTCATAACCGAATACATTCGTTGTTCTTCATAGGTATATTACATACAAATATACTAGTCTATTACAGGACGATTAATTGTCCATCTTAGCCTTGCCTTTATCTCTCATAGAACTCTCGGTTCGTTTAGCTTTTAATGAAGAAACATATGGTTCAAGCAAGAATGAGCATAACTAGCTCAACAAGTCTTAACAAGGAATCATATGAATATAACTCTAACAATTACATGCTTTAATTCCATATCTAAACAATTATCTATGAAGCACTACGAAACCTTTAACTAGTACTTCTCATAATAGGAATTCCAAAGTATATATAATAGCTTTTAATGATGAACCGAATCGATAGACCATGAACATACTCTTTTCGCTTTTCATACTTGGAAAGGATATCCCAACTAAGGCCATCCACTCGTCTTTACTTACAAGCACTTCTAGGTGATCAGCCTATTGTACTCTATGTTGATCAACACTCTTACGTTAAACATATTTACATTTAACATTTGGCAACCTCGCGTGCCCATCGAATAATCGATGAAAATACTTTTGTTTGTACATAAATAAACTTACCTTCTCATCCGTACCAAATACTTGGCATAGGATAGCGTTAACAGTTCTATATCAACAAACTTGTAAACAAATTAATCAACTCTTCAGTACTTGTCTAGCCCGAATAAAACGGCATCGACTCTTTTATGTTTACCATTCATGCATCGTATAACATGCATCACGTAAAAACTTGACTAACACGAAGGTCAGACAAGCGTTAAGAAAGACTTGCTTTCAAGCGTCTTCGAATATATATTTCAACTATTCTCAGTCTTTACAGGATCTACATGATACATTCACATAGCACACTAGTTATCAAACAAACTCACTTTACGGTTCTAACCAACTTATTTCTCTTCTAGGTCTTACTTGTTTTAACTTCATTATTAAAGTCGATTCAACTCTTTATACTACGTCACGTTTCATTAACGTTCTTTCATCCTTAACTGACATTCGATTATAAATGGTTAATTACAAACGTTGAACGTCGTTCACGGTTCACTCATTACGTATTTTTGTCCTTCGTTTAATTTCCATTAAACCTTACCCGTTCTTCTTACATTAACATCTTATAAGTGTTTTAAAGTAAGTCTCATTATGTACTTTAAGTACCTTTAACATCTTACTTTAGGTCTACATTAAAAATGGAACTAAACCTAACTTGTTCAACTTTTCCCCATTCTTGGGGTCTTTGTGCGCACGATCCCTTATGTTTTAGTGGCTATTGCGACACGAAAGTTAGCGAGGGTACTTCACGTAGTCCACAGTCTTGGCGCCACCACTTTGTCTTCGGTTTTGGCGCCACGCTACTGAGTCTCAGGCACCAGCAGCCAAAACAGATTTGGTTTCTTAACGAAACTCCCGGCTTCCTAATTTATTTGTTTTACATCCGAATTGACCCATTCGAATTCCTACAAGTCACAAATTACATCCTTTACGTGTTCATTTTTAAGCGTTGGTTTAACGTTTTCGTCCGTTTAATACTCGTTTTCTTCGTTATAAGTCGGAATGCGACGATTCTTTCTCCAACGACTCTTAATTACCTTATCTCACATGTTGACATTGGAAACCGACATTTTCAAGTCACACGACAACATTTGACCTTTAATCCGGACTTTATACGTTTTCGACGTTTAACGTCTATTCTCGCAAAATCCGCCATACCTTCGTTACTAATGTTCTCTAAGCCAAATCACATGGAATACTCCATGGACTTCATATCTACATCCTAACTAAATCAAGATGCACATACCTTAGCTACAACGATTTCCAAAACGTTCAATTATAACTAAGTTCACGTTCAAGACTTTTTTATGGTTTTAACTCACGTAAACACTTACGATTTCAATTTGGTCATGTCTTATCCATGATCTGGTCATTAATAGGCATTCTTATATCTTCTCAATAAACACTCTCCACTCATCTACGATTCTTCTATGAGAAAGAAATCGAAAAGGATGAAGATTACGGTTTATAGGAATTTACCTTTGAAGTAGTTAACGTTCTTGATAAACGTCTAGTGGTTTGTTTGGAAGTAGAATGATTATAAGTTTCTAGCTCTTTTCTCTCTCTCAAATATGTTAGACAACTTTGTAAAATAACAAAAATCCAACTCTTAGCTTTCTATTTATAGAAAACCAAATGAGGGGCAAAATGGTCCAATTTAGCACCTCCTCACTTATTTACAACTTTGTCACCAAGCAAAATACTTGGTGACCAAGTGACTCACTTGCCTTGCACACCAAGTGGCTGGCCCACCTTGTCTATGGGTTGCCCCATGGGTTTTACCCACCCCTTGACCCGCCGGTTCAACCCATGGTTTAATTCTTTGGATTGGGCTTGACATTAATAAACATTGGGCTTGCATACTTAATTCATTGGGCTTGTTATTAATCCAAGTTCAATTGGATTGGATAAAATCCTTAGCTCATACTTTAATAATAGAATTCGTATTCTACGCATATTATTCACGTATCCTCTTCGTATAATACTCATATTCCTTACGTATAAAAATCGAAACGACTATACGCATTACATTTCCCTTTCGAAAACCTCTTTCACAAACCCTTAGGTTTTAAGTCTGCAGGCGAAAACTTCATTTTCCATAACGGTAATATTATTGGATTTTCCATAATATCGTCATATTCTAACATTACGCGTTTCTCATAATTTCAAACCCTAGCCCCGAACGTCATCGGATGAATAGTATTTTTTACGCAAACAATCTCAGAAAACCTTCGTTCTCGTCTTGATAATTCACAACAAATAATTCTAGCACAAAGCCAGAATACTAACCACATCTACATATTCTAGGTCATAGAACGACCTTCGAACATCTTACTTACATAATAACTCAATTAAATTCATTTAATCCACATAATCAAATAAAATTTAATTTATTGAAAATTCAAATTCTTGGGCGTTACATTCTTCCCTCCTTATAAGGATTACATCCCCGAAATCTCGCTACTCTTACATAAACAAATGAGGAAGCGTTTCTTTCATTTTACTTTTCGAGCTCCCACGTTGCTTCTTCAAATAATGTGGTTACTTCAAATTACCTTTCTTCAAGGTATTACTTTATTTCTCAAGACTTGTTCTTTCCTATCAATAATCTGAATCGAAAGTTCTTCATACGTTAAGTCTTTTCTACTTGAATAGACTCATACTCTATTACATGCTTATAGTCCCGGTTTATAAGGACGCAACACGTATTACATGAAACACATTGTATTTCTTTCCATTTCGGAGGTAAGGCTACTTCATAAGCTACCTCTCCTATTCTTCTTAAAATCTCAAAAGGTCCTATAAACCTCGGACTTAACTTCCCTTTCTTTCCAAAGCGTATCTTCCCTTTCCAAGGCGATACTTTTAGAAAGACATAAGACCCTACTTCAAACTCCCTCTTCTCTCGATGAGGATCTGCACACTTCCGTTGTCTATCTTGAGCCGCTACTAATCGAGCTCTTATCAGCTTTTCCATGTCTGCCATTTGCTGTACCATCTCAGGTCCCAACATTCGACGTTCACCTACTTCATCCCAACAAAGTTGTGTCCCATACAACGCTTCGTAAGGCGGCATGCCTATACTAGCGTGAAAACTATTGTTGTAAGCGAATTCTACCAACAGTAGATGTTCGTCCCAACTCCCCTTGAAATCCATAACGCAAGATCTTAACATGTCTTCTAGCGTTTGAATTATCCATTCGCTTTGCACATCCGTCTGTGGATGATATGTCGTACTCAATCTCAACTATGTTCCCATTTGTTCTTGTAAACTCCTCCATAAGTTTGATGTGAATCGTGGATCACGATCGGACACAATCGAAACAGGTACTCCATGTCTAGAAATGATTTCTTTGACATAAAGCTTAGCTAACTGCTCCAAGTTATACCTAACTCCTATTGGTAGAAAATGAGCCAATTTAGTTAACTGATCCACTATTACCCAAATAACATTGTATCCTTTTCTAGTCGTTGGAAGTCCCACCACAAAGTCCATGGTGATATACTCCCACTTCCACTCCGGAATCTCCAGTGGTTGTATCAATCCACTTGGTCTTTGGTGTTCAGCCTTAACTTTCTGACAAGTTAAGCACTTACTAACATATTCTATAATCTCCCTTTTCATGTTCGGCCAACAAAAGTTCTGACGAAGGTCTTGATACATCTTAGTACTACCAGGATGTATCGAGTACCTCGAACTATGGGCCTCAAACATAATCTCTTCTTTCAACTCGGAATTATTTGGAACCCAAATTCTTCCTTCAAAACGAAGTAAACATTCTTTATCAAGGTTATACTTAGTCTTCACGTCATCCTTCATTATCTTCTTCACCTGCTTGCATTCTTCAGTACTTATCTATACCTCCTTAACCCGTTCCACTATCGTTGGTCGAGTCTTTATTGAGAATAACATATCTACTATTTCATTTGGTAACTTAACTTCTAATTCCATCTTGGTCATCTCCGTTATTAACTCATTATGAGTCATTAACATTGACAGCTTTTCTTTACCCTTCCGACTTAATGCATCGGCTACTACATTCGCCTTCCCCAGATGATATAAGATATCACAATCATAATCTTTTATCAATTCTAACCACCTTCTCTGCCTCATGTTCAACTCTTTCTGTGTTAAGATATATTTCAGACTTTTATGGTCCGTATATATCTCATACTTCTCCCCGTATAAATAATGTCTCCATATTTTTAATGCAAACACTACAGCAACAAGTTCTAGGTCATGAGTAGGGTAAACATTCTCATAATCCTTTAACTGACGTGACGCATATGCAATGACCTTGCCATGCTGCATAAGCACGCAACCTAGTCCTCTATGCGAAGCATCGCTATAAACTACAAAATTCCCAGTATCATCTGGTAAAGATAATATAGGTGCATCACTCAACCTCCTTTTTAGTTCTTGAAAACTACGCTCACACTTTTCTGTCCACTCGTACTTCACCGACTTCCTTGTCAGATTTGTCAGCGGAGTAGCTAATTTAGAAAATTCTTGAATGAACCTTCTATAGTATCCCGCTAACCCCAGAAAACTCCTAACCTCGGTCGGCGTTTTCGGTTACTCCCACTCATTCACTGCTTCCACCTTCTCTGGATCTACGGAGATGCCATTTTTGTCTATAACATGTCCTAGAAACTGTACTCGCTCGAGCCAAGATTCACACTTAGTGAGTTTTGCATACAACTTCTCCCTCCGTAGTGTTTCCAACACTATTCTTAGATGTTCATCATGATCTTCTGGCGTCTTGGAATAGACTAGAATATCATCAATGAACACTACGAAGAACTAGTCCAAATACTTTTTGAACACTCAGTTCATCATATCCATGAACGCGGCTGACGCATTCGTCAACCTAAATGACATAACCAAAAACTCGTAATGCTCATAACGAGTTCTGAAAGTCATTTTAGGTATATCTTCCTTCATCACTTTCAGTTGATGATACCCCGTGCGCAAATCTATCTTAGAAAAATATTTTGCCCCTTTGAACTGATCAAATAGATCATCGATCCTGGGCAATGGTTATTTATTCTTAATCGTTAACTTGTTCAACTCCCGATAGTCGATACAAAGTCGTAACGATCCGTCCTTTTTCTTTACAAACAACACCGGTGCTCCCCATGGTGACACACTTGGTTGAATGTACTTTCTATCTAATAATTCTTGTAACTGGACCATTAACTCCGTCATCTCAACTGGCGCCATCCTATATGGTGCCTTTGAAACTGGTGACGTACCCGGCAACAAATCAATCACAAACTCTACATCCCTATCTGGCGGAATACCAGGTAACTCTTCCGGAAATACATCTACAAATTCTTGTACCACCTCTATCTGTTCCAATGATGTTCCCACTCTTTGGGTATCCACCACATAACACAGATAACCCTTACACCCTTTCTTCAACATCTTCCTAGCTTGTGTCATGGTTAGACAACAAGAAGGTCCCGGTAATTTATTTCCATAAAACACTACCCCAGGTTTCTTAGGAAGCCTTAGGTTCACACTCTTTCTATGACAGTCTATTATTTCTTTATGGTTAATTAACCAATCCATACCGAGAATCACATCGAATTCTCTTAACCTTATCGGTAAAAGATCTACCGATAATCTATTACCCCTGATATCTATGAAACAATTCCTATGAATGTGTTCAATGGGAATTATCTCATCGTTTGCTACCTTAACGTCTAAAGGTATTTCTAATTTTTCAGGATTTAATCCCAATTGCTGAGCAAATCCAAATGCTATAAAACAACAAGTAGCACCCGAGTCAAATAACATATAAGCACTTATTTTGTTGACTGGAATGATACCTGCTACTACATCCGTTGATGCAACCACATCTTGGACTGTCATATTAAACGTTCGGGCTGAGGGTCTATCCACTGATGGTGTTGGTCCAGTAATGACTAAATTACCACTACCAGAACCCTTACTACCCTCCGCCCCTTTCTTTGGGCAATTTCTTGCCATATGGTCTACCGACCCACACACAAAACATCCCCGACTTTACTTAGGATTAGGACAGTTGGGAGATATATGACCCTCCTTCCCACAGTTATAACAACCGGTCTTCCCCTTCAGGCAGACTCCCAGATGAGTCTTACCGCATGTCTTACATGCCTCCATCCTCCGTTTAGGATCCCCTTGTTTTACCACAGTATTCCCAGGGTTAAAATTCTTCCTCTTAGGCATATTGCCACTTCCACTGGCAACCTTTGCCTTATTTCCTCCCTTTCCCTTACTCTTATTCTTCCTATCTTTGTGGTATTGGGTCAACGCCTCGCTACCACCCTCCGCTTTTATTACCTTTTCTAGAATGGTCCCGTAAGAAGCACTCTGAAAAACCGATATTCTACTATAGAGCCAGGGTTTTAGGCCCTGCTCAAACCTATGAGCCTTCCTCTCCTCCGTGTCCACTTGGTGTGGAGAGAACCTTGCCAATTCATTAAATTTGGCTACATATTGGGGAACAGTCATGTCCCCCTGCTTAAGTTCTAAGAACTTAATCTCCATTCTCTTTTGTATGCTAGTTGGAAAATAGTTCTCGAAGAATACCTTCTTAAATTGTTCCCATGTAACAGCTTCCGCTCCAGCCCCACCCTGGTGAGCCTTCCACTAGTAGTTGGCTTCCCCCTTCATCATATAGGTCGCAAAAGAGGTCTTTTGCACCTCAGCTATGTTTGTAATAACAAACGCCTTTTTTATTTCCTTGACCCATGTCTGGGCCTCCATTGGGTCCATTGTTCCCTTAAATTCGGGTGGACCTACACTTTTAAATTCCTTAAAAGTAGTGGTTAAAGACTACTCTAGGTCTCAAGGTGCTCTACCCCTAGCTTGGTTAAATGCAGCCGTTAATAAATTAACGAACTCTTGCGTTGGGTTATTAGGACCCCCCTCGTTCTCATTATGTGATTCCGCTTCTTGATTACGTTGTCTTCTTCTTGGCGGGATTTCTGATTAAATAAATAAATTTCCGTTATTACTTATTTACTTACTTCGTTATTACTCATCAAATAATTGGACAATAACTCATACGCAACAAAGCAAATTTAAAATAAAAACTTCCTTATATTAAAATGCTTCTTTATAGTTCAAAACTATTTACAAGTTGCTTTCCATAGCCCAAAAGTTAGTACATATACATCCCGCGATTGACTTCTACAAAAATTGGGATTTACAAAAAAACTACCCTTTAATTATACAAAAGAGGGTTTTACGTCACTACACAAAAGTATTCACTATACTACTCCTAATACTGTCTAATAGCATTCTCATGCTTCTGGTTCTCCAGAATCGACACAATATCTCGACTTATAGTATGTTGAGTTTGTCCTGACTCAATAGAATAACAAGTTATCTTAATCTTGAAATCCTCGTGCGCACTGTCATTTATATATGATATTCATACTATCTTCTGGTCTTTTTCAACCAGTTTCTTGCGAAGTTCTATGACCTCGTTCTTATAGTCCTGGGCCTTGTCAGTCATAAGCACTTTCTCATCATGCTCTATCTCATAGTCTGACTCTGCAGACTCTTTTGCCCCATAGAGATCACTGATCTCTTCCTTCTGGTGCTGCACCATATTGTACAGTTGCACGTTACGGTCAAGCACTTAGAGGTACATTGCCCTCATAGTCTCGGTAGGTGTAGACTCTAGGGCAGGCATCACCGTATTAATCGATGTTACCTCCATGTCATCCTCCACATCAATCATCATATTCAGATATGATGCTATCCCCATGGTCTACTCCGAATAATCCTCCTCCGAGTAATATTCCTCGGGCTTCGACTCCTCTAGAATCACTACAGGTATGTCTGCTATAGGCACAAGTACTGTCTCAACTCAATTCACGGACTCCTCGCTGATCACATGTATATCCCCCTATACATCAAGCTATCGACCGACATCTACAATAACACATAACAAATTGATTAGTACATAATACACAATAATATAAGCACAAATCACATTTAATCCATTTAGGGTTACTTTCCATTTTTTTTAAATCTTTTGGTAATGAGTTTCCTTAATACCTTATTAACTCATTTGACCCGAGTTAACTTTCTTCGGACTCTTCCTTTCCTACGAGGTTATTAGCCTAAGGTTCTGCCCCCCTTAAGTTTTATAACCTAATGCTTTGATACCAACCTGTGACGCCCCCAACTCAATTGCTTTCCAAAAATTGGGATTTACAAAAGACTACCTTTTGATATATGTGACGCGCCCAAATCTGGGTATCGTCCAACCCAACAGATGGTGCTCCACGATACTACAATCCATAAAATTATTCCATTGAGATAACAACAAAATGAGTGCAATTACTATCTTTCTATTACATTTGTAATAAATCCTTTCCCAGGTTCATAACCGAATACATTCGTTGTTCTTCATAAGTATATTACATACAAATATACTAGTCTATTACAGGATGATTAATTGTCCATCTTAGCCTTGCCTTTATCTCTCATAGAACTCTCGGTTTGTTCGGCTTTAACAGCAAACATATGGTTCAAGCAAGAATGAGCATAACTAGCTCAACAAGTCTTAACAAGGAATCATATGAATATAACTCTAACAATTACATGCTTTAATTCCATATCTAAACAATTATCTATGAAGCACTACGAAACCTTTAACTAGTACTTCTCATAATAGGAATTCCAAAGTATATATAATAGCTTACGAATGATGAACCGGTCAATAGACCATGAACATACTCTTTTCGTTTTCATACTTGGAAAGGATATCCGGCACTAAGGCCATCCACTCGTCTTTACTTACAAGCACTTCTAGGTGATCAGCCTATTGTACTCTATGTTGATCAACACTCTTACGTTAAACATATTTACATTTAACATTTGGCAACCTCGCGTGCCCATCGAATAATCAATGAAAATACTTTTGTTTGTACATAAATAAACTTACCTTCTCATCCGTACCAAATACTTGGCATAAGATAGCGTTAACAGTTCTATATCAACAAACTTGTAAACAAATCAATCAACTCTTCAGTACTTGTCTAGCCCGAATAAAACGGCATCGACTCTTTTATGTTTACCATTCATGTATTATATAACATGCATCACGTAAAAACTTGACTAACACGAAGGTCAGACAAGTGTTAAGAAAGACTTTCTTTCAAGCGTGTTCAAATATATATTTCAACTACTCTCAGTCTTTACTGGATCTACATGATACATTCACATAGCACACTATAATTAGTTATCAAACAAACTCACTTTACGATTCTAACCAACTTCTTTCTCTTCTAGGTCTTACTTGTTTTAACTGCATTATTAAAGTCGATTCAATTCTTTATACTACGTCACGTTTCATTAACGTTCTTTCATCCTTAACTGACATTCGATCATAAATGGTTAATTACCAACGTTGAACGTAATTCACGGTTCACGCATTACGTATTTTTGTCCTTCGTTTAATTTCCATTAAACCTTACATCCGAATTGACCCATTCAAATTCCTACAAGTCACAACTTACATCCTTTACGTATTCGTATAAGAATTTCACCTTTTCGAATCCGTTAACTCGGAATTCACCTTTAAGTTCGTTTTTAAGTGTTCGTTTAACGTTTTCGTCCGTTCAATACTCGTTTTCTTCGTTATAAGTCGGAATGCAACGATTCTTTCGCCAACGACTCTTAATTACCTTGTCTCACATGTTGACATTGGAAACCGATGTTTTCAAGTCACACGACAACTTTTGACCTTTAATCTGGACTTTATACATTTTCGACGTTTAACGTCTATTCCCACAAAATCCGCCATAACTTCGTTACTAATGTTCTCTAAGCCAAATCACATGGAATACTCCATGGACTTCATATCTACATCCTAACCAAATCAAGATGCACATACTTTAGCTACAACGATTTCCAAAACGTTCAATTATAACTAAGTTCACGTTCAAGACTTTTTTATGGTTTTAACTAACGTAAACACTTACGATTTCTATTTGGTCATGTCCAATCCATGATTTGGTCATTAATAGGCATTCTTATATCTTCTCAATAAACACTCTCCAATCATCTACGATTCTTCTATGAGAAATAAATCAAAAAGGATGAAGATTACGGTTTATAGGAATTTACCTTTGAAGTAGTTAACGTTCTTAATAAACGTCTAGTGGTTTGCTTGGAAGTAGAAAGATTATAAGTTTCTAGCTCTTTTCTCTCTCTCAAATATGTTAGACAACTTTGTAAAACAACAAAAATCCAACTCTTAGCTTTCTATTTATAGAAAACCAAATGAGGGGCAAAATGGTCCAATTTAGCACCTCCTCACTTATTTACAACTTTGTCACCAAGCAAAATACTTGGTGACCAAGTGACTCACTTGCCTTGCACACCAAGTGGCTGGCCCACCTTGCCCATGGGTTATCCCCATGGGTTGCCCCATGGGTTTTACCCACCCCTTGACCCGCCGGTTCAACCTATGGTTTAATTCTTTGGATTGGGCTTGACATTAATAAACATTGGGCTTGCATACTTAATTCATTGGGCTTGTTATTAATCCAAGTTCAATTGGATTGGATAAAATCCTTAGCTCATACTCTATTAATACAATTCGTATTCTACGCGTATTATTCACGTATTCTCTTCGTATAATACTCATATTCCTTACGTATAAAAATCGAAATGACTATACGCATTACATTTCCCTTTCAGAAACCTCTTTCACAAACCCTTAGGTTTTAAGTCTGCAGGCGAAAACTTTGTTTGCCATAACGGTAATATTATTGGATTTTCCATAATATCGTCATATTCTAACATTACGCGTTTCTCAGAATTTCAAACCCTAGCTCCGAACGTCATCGGATGAATAGTATTTTTACATGAACAATCTCGTAAAACCTTCGCTCGCCTCTGATAATTCACAACAATTAATTCTAGCACAAAGCCAGAATACCTACCACATCTACACATTCTAGGTCATAGAACGACCTTCGAACATCTTACTCACATAATAACTCAATTAAATTCATTTAATCCACATAATCAAATAAAAATTTAATTTATTGAAAATTCAAAATTCTTGGGCGTTACAATATACAAAAGAGGGTTTTACGTCACTACTAGAGACACAATATTTACATATCTAAAACTACTCTAGCCACTACTAGATTACATCTGCCATAAGGCATTATCAAAATTCGCGGTGGCAAGACCGGCGATAACATCACGGCTGATAGTATGTCGAGTCTGCCCAGCCTCTATTGGATACCCAGCTACCTGTTGCTGAAAATCCTTATAAGAACTCCTATGAATATATGACATCCTCCCTATCTTCTGTTTCTTGGTCTTTATCTCCTGCCTGAGCTCAAAGACCTCTTATTTTAGCTCATTGACCTTGTCCTTGCCTAAAACTCTCTCGTCATGTTCCTGCTCCCACATAGACTCCACATCTTTCTTATCTCTAAGACAACATGGAGTTCTTCTTTCAGCTCCTTTACTTCCTTACAATACTGGATGTTTCTATCCAATATTGCCATGAACAGTGCTCCCATTGACTCCCCCAGAGTCATCTCTTCTTCAGGTGCTATGGGGTTAAATGACACCACCTCCACCTCCTCTTCAGACATGCCATCAAACATTTCCATAAGGTCTATGCTCTATGAGTCTCCAGACTCAACAACTATTACTATAGGCTCTGTTGCTACTAAGTTTGGTATGATCTCTACTTGATTCACCAACTCTTCACTGACTACATATATATCCCTATACATTTCGTTTCCTCCTGACATCTACAACAAAATAAATAGTTTGATTTGTACACGTCAGTAGAATAATAAAAACACATAACATATTTATAATGCATTTTTATAGGGTTAATTTCCATCTTTTATTTCTTTGACTCTTCTTAAGGTTATGACTTAAGGTTATAATTTTCCCACTTAAGTTTTATAACCTAATGCTTTGATACCAACCTGTGACGCCTCCAAATCCGGGTATCTTCCAACCCGACATATGGTGCTACACAGTGCTACAGTTCACACATACATTCAATTGAAATTCCTCAAAAGAACGAATATGTCTTATATATATTCCAAAATAATATTACCATTCCCCAGGTTCTTAATAACCAATACATTTGTTCTTGTCATAATATCAAATATTAATATCATCCACCTATACTATTACATAAGTAATCTACAGGTTCGCCTTAGCCTTCCCTTTATCCTTGTCGGATCCTTCGGTCTGTTCGGTCTTAGCTGCATTCATATGGTTCAAGCAAGAATGAGCATAACAAGCTCATCAAGTACAACAATTTCATTTAAACGACATTCTTGAAACATATGAATAGTATATCTTCAATAACTGAATAATAGTTATGAAGTACTATCGATAATTCAAAATAGCACTTCTTTTCCTTCAAAACATTTCACAATGAATAGCATTCATTAAACATATAACTTGGTCAAAGACCTTGAACATTTCATACTTTCTTTGAAAAGGACAACTCGACACTAAGTCCGTAAGTCCGACATAGCTTACGAGCACTTTTAGGTGATCAACCTATAGTAGTCTATGTTGATCAACACTACATTCTTTACACATATGTACGTTTAAGTTGTGGCAACCTCACATGCCTGTCGTTTGACGACAAAACATTTGTTTAGCATACTCAGTCTTCATTTGAAAACCACACCAAATACTTTGGAAAAACATTGACAATACTTTGATAGATTATAAGAAATCCAACATATCGTAAGTCTAGCCGAAAGAATTGGCTTCGACCTCATCATACATCAATTCATGTGTAAGAATACATGAATCACAAAGCTTGTCCAGATTGAACTGAAACAAGGGTTAGAACACTTGCCTTCAGCGTCTGCTACTGTTATTACACGTTCACTTTAAGTCTTTAAGGTTTCTACAGTAGATGATCACATAACATAACACATTAGGTCATGAATAAACATACATGGTTCCTAATGAATCTTACCCTTCTTCTTAATCTAATCATGACTTAGACTGTTTATTATTGGTTATGGCTTATCACATTACATTGCTCTGACATTTAATTAATATTTTGTCGACCTTAAGTTGTAATACTTAAGGTCTTTAACATCAATTAAGAATGTTACTTCAAGTTCCTTAAGGTTGTACTTCACTACTAACTATCTATCTTTCTTTTTATCTTCATAATTGATCTTTACTATGCAAACCCTAAAATTTGTGTTGGCTGCCAAATTTTCCTTCCTCGACCCATGCAAATGCGACTCGTTAGTAGGTTTACCCCGGTTCCGGTGCTACGGCGCCAACTTCAGTACATTAGGCCACGCTGCAGCGCCAAACTCCAGTAGGTTATGGCATTCTCGGCGCTGCGGTGCCAGCTCTGTGCACCAGAAAAATTTGACAGATTTTTAACTTTGTGAACTTCCCGGACTCCAAATTTGATCATTTTAAGTCAGAATTAGCTCGTTCAAAAGCCGTTAGCTCACAAATCACATACTCTACGTGTTCATGCAAGACTTTTACATTTTCGACTTTGTTAACTCAAAATTCACCTATTAGTCCATTTTTAATGAAAACGATAAACGTTCGTGAACTTTCAACGCTCGTTTCTTCGTTCTAAGTCAGAATTCGGTCATTTTTGAGTTTGCAACTCTATAATGCCAAATAAGACTTGCTCCCATTGAAAACCAATGTTTCTGAGCTTAATATCAAAATTCGACTTCTAATCCGAGAATTTCACAAATTCGACGATTATCGTCCAATCGTGAGAATTCCGGCATAACTTCGTTACTTATGATTTGTTCGTCGTTTCAAATGGATTATATCCATCATACTAACATCTTAACATACATATTATATCAGCTTATGTACATGATAAATTATTACTTATTCTTCATGAGTTTATAACTTATCAAAGTATAAACTACTTATGATTTCATTTCTCATGACTTATAATGGTTTAAGTCTTCTAACCAACATCCTTACAATCTCTTTCTCATATCAACTTCATTCATGTAAACATGTTACAAGTCTTATAAGTTCTTCCTTAGTTCATAACTTATCTATGAACAAAGTTCTTATTCACGGCTTATTAAGACTTAAGTCTTTAGATTAATCATTCTTAACATTCCTTAGCATACATGTCTATTAATCCACACTTCTCTTATCAACCTACAATTGTAGAGATGGAAGACTAATGACATAGGATCATTACCTTTGATGATCAAGCTTTTCTTCTTCTTTTCTAACAATGGAAGTCTAGCTTGTTCTTACTTATTCTCTCTACCAATTAAGTTGAAAGTGTTGGATGAAAGTTAACAACCAACAAATGAAAACCAAACTCTCTTATTTATAGGAAAACCAAGGTTATGACATATTAGTCAATACACCAATCCCACCTCCTTACTATTCATTACCTATGCACTAAGTTAACTTGCTCATCAAATTAATTACTTGGCCATCACAATACTTATCCATTGCATGTTCATCACAACTCTTACTTGGCCACCAAAATCACCCATGTGATCATGGGTTGCTCCATGGGTCACCCTAACCCATTGGATCTTAATTTGGGCTTTAATTCAATTAGCTTAGCTTATTCTTTTGGGCTTGTATTAATCCATTTTGGACTTTACATTAACAACCACTTGGACTCTAACATTACTCACACATGGGCTTGCACATTAACTTCTATTGGACTTTACAAATTGCTACACAATCCTACAAGTCCATTTCATTTGGCTTAAAGCCTTATAACATATTATTCTCATATTCTATCTCGTATACTCATTCATAATATACGATATACCATCATTCACACATATCCGTATAATACTTTATATCCTACTCGTATTCATTTTCTCGTACAATACCTACATATCATACGATCATTACTTTAGTTTCTTAACACATGATTTTTCCTAACGTTCTCAAATTAAGTCCGCAGGCGAAAAATTATGTTTTCAATACTTGAATTATTATTACATAATCTATCTTACCTCAGTATTCTATCATTACGTATTTCTCAGAAGTTCAAAAATAATTTCCGAGCGGAAATTTATGAATATTGTTTTTCAAAAAATTTCTCGGAAAACTTTTATTTTCATCTTGGAAATTCAAACACTTTAATTAAATATTATTTTACATTAGATCCGAATTTCTCGATCGTTACAGATGACTTTTACTACATCATTTGTAACATTACGGTCATGATTATACCGAATAATCCCTGGTCATAATCATACCAAGTCCATCTATGCACTACGGGCCAAAGATGACTTTCATCACAATATAAGCATTAGGATGATGACAATGATATGTATAATGAATAAACATAAATAATCAGAATAGTAAGATAACATAAATCTTAGTGATTTATAACTTAATTATCCATAGTCCAAATTGCTAACATAATATTATAACAATATTTTAATCATTTCTTAAACTTATAAACAATTTATTTCAATTGTTTACACTTTGTCAAGTAATGCATTTAATCATTCAAAAAATGACATACTCATAAGATTTTATAATCAATGATCAAATTCCTCATCAAAAAACTGCATATACCCTATATAGGATTCGCAAGCCATAAAATCATATTTTCCAATTTTATTACTTCACATAGCATATTTAATTCATTACTCATAACTAGTTCATTTTTATGAAAATTACCAAATAAGTCCCAAAAATATTTCTTTTCTTGGATTTAGCAGAATATAGTTCCATCTTGAACATATATTTTTCTCAGAATTTTTAAAATTCATTTACTATTTTTCATATGGCTAAAACTGCCGAATATTTAGACATTTATCATAAATTGAACTTTTGTCCAAAAATTTCGAAATTTACAGGGTATACTCCTATTATATACATGTACTCCCAATAAAAATTTCACCAATTTTGGAGTTAACCACAAGGCGTTATAAGGGTTTACTTTTAAAATAGTCGTTTCCCATAAAATCCATAACTCTTAATCTATACATCCAAAAATCGCCATTTTTGGACACAATCTAGAAACCTCATCAAATTATTATTTCAAATATTTCCAGAATTTTTGAGGGTCAGAAAAATTATGAAACTGCCCCTAGCAAAAACTCCTTTTTAATGAAAATACTATTCGTATGAATACGAAGGATCATTTACAATGCATGCGGTAATCCACATAGACAGGTTATTTCAACAGAATAATAAAGAATAGAACCAGGTCATGCGTAAACGCACAGATAGGATATTCTAACAAAATAATAAATAATGAAATAACATAAGAATTCACCAGGCATGCGATAGACCGCACAGACAGGTTATTCCAACAGAATAATAAATAATGGAACCAAGTCATGCGTAAAGCATAGACAAGATGTTCCAACAGAATAATAAAGAATGGAATAACAGAAGAATTTCACCATGTATGCGGTACTTCGCATAAATAGGTTATTCCAACATAATAATAAATAATGGAACCGGTCCCATGGAACGCCGCTGAGAGCGTGATATTTCGACAGAATAATAAAGAATGGAATAACAGAAGAATTTCACCAAGTATAAGGTAGCCCGCGTATACAGATTATTCCAACAGAATAATAAATAATAGAATAACAGAAGTTCTCTTCATGAATACAAAAGAAATAATACCCCTTACCGTAAAAGAAACTGAATATAAGAGTAGGGAAGTAGCAGAATACTTGTCTATAGTTTCTCTATAGTTTCTCACTCTAGGGTTTCAGTGAATTCGTAAGAAATAATGAAGGAATGAGCTTCTATTTATAAAAAAAAATGGACGGCATAGTAACTAACTCATGAACGGTCCAGATTGATTTACTTTAATCTGACGGTCCATATTTAAAGCAAAATCTTTTAAATAAAATATAATATATTCTATTTATAATCTAATAAAATGAATAACTTTATAAAAGATTTTACTATGCAAACACTATGCAGGCTCTATGCAAACACTATGCATAATAAAATATAATATATTTTAATTATTGTCTAATAAAATAGATAACTTTATAAAAGTATTCTATTTTATATAAAAAGATTTTACTATTAGCCTAATAAAACGAATAACTTTATAAATGTTTTCTGTTTTATATAAAAAGCTTTTCTGTTTTATTACATTAATAATACTAATAAAACAAAACTGAGTGACTTATCATGTAAGCATCAATAATCAATATCGTGTGCTACTATGCAACCACGCCAGACATTCTTTTTCTTTTAACACCGTTTTTTCAAAAGTTAACGGTAAAACTTCCGCTTATTTTCATAAAAATATTTTTGTTGTTTTTAAATCGGCAATATTGTCGTTTTTAAATCGACAATAATTCCGTTAGGGGTCCACCAATTATTGTCTTGTCGCATACGGATATTCCCGAAACAAAAAGAATATTCCCCAACTAATCTAATATTCCCGAAACACAACTAATATTTTATATCAACTTGCTTACTTTGCAAAAAAAAAACAAATTTACAAATTACCCTCAACTTTAAACTTTTATCAATTTAACTATTTACCAAAATAGAAAAATTAAATACTTTTATTTCATAAAATTCGAGGTCTCACAATCACCCCTCCTTATGAAATTTTGCGCTCGAAATTTACGTACGTACCTGATATTCGAAGATATGAGAATACCTTGCTTTCTTTTTGGATTCTACCTTCCCGGTTATATTCTCTGTATCATGATTTTTCCATTGCTCATCTCCTGTATTTCAGATATCATTCTAAAATATCTTCAAAACAAAGGTTAATTGACATATCATAATTTGTCAACTTATCAAGTAAACAATTTCAGCTTAGGTAAGTCACACACTAGCGAAGTATATAACTCGTCTCTCCCCTCCTAGTTCTAGACTCTTATCTTCGCGCAGCGACCATATCCCTAAGCTCTGATACCAATTGTGACGCCCCCAAAATTAGGTATACATCACCCATCTTGGGTTGCCAAATACATGGTACAAAATTCTAATACAACTTCATTTATACAACTGTTGAGTTGTCGTATAGAATACGACCATAGTTAACTATAAGTTTTAATACAAATGTATGTAACTCTCATGGTACCTCGACCACAACCTTACAATGATATTTTACATAAAAGTATAGTTAAAAACTATTTTAAAAATTAAAATCTTTGGGAAGTGCTCAAGGAAACCTTCGTACATGGGAGGCCATGCGTCTAGGTTATAATAGATATCATATGTCCACAGAATTATCCTTGGTTGACCCAATAGACCCCAAAGAAAAACGAGAAGATTATTATCATCTTCTTTCCAATGGTGAGTCTTCTCTTGACATATAACTAACTCCACTGTCCCCAAGTGAATATTATATTTCAAATAAACTCCAAGATCATATAGGTAGTGCCCGTAGATATCCTCAGCAAGTGGATGCGCACAACCCTGTCTTATGATAACACGAGGTTGTATGTCATTAGACATCTTGTATGATAGTGGCAAAATACCCTTCCAAAGTTGGGTTCACCTCACCCTATTTGATTCACCAAATATAACTACTAAATGTTGTATAGAATACAACACACTTTTCTATCTTTGTTAGGAGAACCTCCACAACTAGAGACCACTTGTTTTATTCCCTCATATCCCCGCCGACCTAGCAACACTCTTACTGAACACTCTTATTACACAGAAAGGAATTGTGAAGCGAAAAAGGGTGAGCACAACTAGCTTCAAGAAAGAATATCATGACTAAAGATAATTAAATTATCAATAGCTTTCATCAATAATAAATTAGAGATTTAGAACATATGGTAGATGATAAAACTTTTCAACCATAGTTGCAGCGGAACGAGCAATCCATTAGAAGAGTCAAATAGACCATAAGGTCTATTATCTTCTCTGTGTTAAAAGTCCACCAATAATGTTTTATCCATATAAAATAAATCAACAGTTCCTGTCCACAATCATATAAATAACTCATAATCATAATTGTGGTTCTAAATTCCCCTTCGCAACTAGGACGAAGATAATTTTCATCACCTATCTTCACCTGAAACATCAAAAATCATGGTTATAGCAAATCAGAATTCCTGCTCATAATCATACTAATAAATTCATCTTTGCACTACGGCCAAAGATATTCATTAACAATTCATCTTTGCACTACATGCCAAAGACATACAACTGTATTTTAGAAGAGTCAAGTAGAGCATGATATCTACTATCTTCTACGCATTAAAAGATAATAATAAATATTTTATCGCTGAGACTCAGCTTAATAAATAATCCACATCATCGAATCACCCCAGCACTACGGCCAAGGATATTTGTTAATATGACATCCATGAATTTATATTTCATCATTTGAGACTCATTTCGATAATCAATCCATATCACCAATTATCCATGCACTACTACGCTAAGGATATTCGTTCATATCACGACCACGAATTATCCATGCACTACGGGCTAAAGATAATCGTGTTTTCATCAACGGTCATGATCATGCCATAAAACAATTCATCTTTGCATCTTTTGCCGAAGAGAATCCATAGCCATAATCATACCAAAAACTGTCCATCAATGCACTACGGGCCAATGAGGACTTTTTCCACATCATTTGTAACATTACGATCATGATTATATCGAATAATCCCTGGTTATAATCATACCAAGTCCATCTATGCACTACGGCCAAAGATGACTTTCAACACAATATAAGCATGAGAATGATGACAATGATATAAGAATTAATCAAATGAGATAAAGGATAAATATTAAACATTTATAATACAATTTATCCAACGTTCAATAATAACCAAATGTTATCAATCACTTAATAATCTAATAATCTAATATTATTAATATTATAACCATATTTTAATCATTTCTTAAACTTATAAACAATTTATTTCAATTGTTTACACTTTATCAAGTAATGCATTTAATCATTCAAAAAATGTCATACTCATAAGATTTCATAATCAATGATCAAATCCTTCATCAAAAATCTGCATATACCCTATATAGGATTCGCAAGCCATAAAATCATATTTTCCAATTTTATTACTTAACATAACATATTTAATTCATTTACTCAAAACTAGTTCATTTTTATGAAAAATACCAAATCAGTCCCAAAAATATTTCTTTTCTTGGATTTAGCAGAATATAGTTCCATCTTGAACATATATTTTTCTCAGAATTTTTAAATTTCATTTACTATTTTTCATATGGCTAAAACTGTCCAATATTTAGACATTTATCATAAATTGTACTTTTGTCCAAAAATTCCAAAATTTATAGGGTATACTCCTGTTATATACATGTACTCCCAATAAAAATTTCACCAATTTTGGAGTTAACCACAAGCCGTTATAAGGGTTTACTTTTAAAATAGTCGTTTCCCATAAAATCCATAACTCTTAATCTATACATCCAAAAATTGCTATTTTGGACACAATCTAGAAAACTCATCAAATTATTATTTCAAATATTTCCAGAATTTTTGAGGGTCAGAAAAATTATGAAACTGCCCCTAGCAAAAACTCCTTTTTAATGAAAATACTATTCGTATGAATACGAAGGATCATTTACAATGCATGCGGTAATCCACATAGACAGGTTATTTCAACAGAATAATAAAGAATGGAACCAGGTCATGCGTAAACGCACAGACAGGATATTCTAACAAAATAATAAATAATGAAATAACATAAGAATTCACCAGGCATGCGATAGACCGCACAGACAGGTTATTCCAACAGAATAATAAATAATGGAACCAGGTCATGCGTAAAGCATAGACATGATGTTCCAACAGAATAATAAAGAATGGAATAACCGAAGAATTTTATCATGTATGTATGCGGTGACAAACAAAGTTATTCCAACATAATAATAAATAATGAAACCAGTCCCAGTAGGCAAACGCATGAGCGAGATATTCCGATGAAATAATAAAGAATGGAATAATGTAAGAATTTCACCAAGTATAGGGTAGCTCATGATCTGAGTTATTCCAATGAATAATATATAATGGAATAACAGAAGTTCTCTTCATGAATACAAAAGAAATAATACCCCTTACCTTAAAAGAAACGGAATATAAGAGTAGGAAAGTAGCAGAATACTTTTCTATAGTTTCTCTATAGTTTCTATCTCTAGAGTTTCAGTGAATTCGTAAGAAATAATGAAGGAATGAGCTTCTATTTATAAAAAAATGGACTGCATAGTAACTAACTCATGAATGATCCAGATTGATTTACTTTAATCTGACGGTCCATATTTAAAGCAAAATTTTTTAAATAAAATATAATATATTCTATTTATAATCTAATAAAACGAATAACTTTATAAAAGATTTTACTATGCAAATACTATGCAGGCTCTATGAAAATACTATGCATAATAAAATATAATATATTTTAATTATTGTCTAATAAAACAGATAACTTTATAAAAGTATTTTGTTTTATATAAAAAGATTTTACTATTAGCCTAATAAAACGAATAACTTTATAAAAGTATTTTGTTTTATATAAAAAGTTTTTCTGTTTTATTACATTAATAATACTAATAAAACAAAACTGAGTGACTTATCACGTAAGCATCAATAATCAATACCATGTGCTACTATGCAACCACGCGTATTACTGTACTTTTAACACCGGGTGTTTCAACAGTTAACGGTAAAATTTCCGCCGTTATTTTTATAAAAATATTTTTGTCAATTTCTCAATCCGACAATAATTCCGTTGTGGGGTCCACCAATGATTGTAACGTCATACGGATATTCCCGAACAAAAAGAATATTCCCCGACTAATCGAATATTCCCCGGCACAACGAATATTTTATATCAACTTGCTTACTTTGCAAAAAAAAAAAAATTTACATATTACCCTCAACTTTAAACTTTTATCAATCTAACTATTTACCAAAATAGAAAAATTAAATACTTTTATTTCATAAAATTCGGGGTCTCACAATCACCCCTCCTTATGAAATTTCGCGCTCGAAATTTACGTACGTGCCTGATATTCGAAGATATGAGAATACCTTGCTTTTTTTTTGGATTCTACCTTTCCGGTTATATCATCTGTATCATGATTTTTCCATTGTTCATCTCCTGTATTTCAGATATCATTCTAAAATATATCTTCAAAACAAAGGTTAATTGACATATCACAATTTGTCAACTTATCAAATAAACAATTTCAGCTTAGGTAAGTCACACACTAACGAAGTATATAACTCGTCTCTCCCCTCCTAGTTCTAGACTCTTATCTCCGCGCAGCGACCATATCCCTAAGCTCTGATACCAACTGTGACGCCCCCAAAATTAGGTATACATCACCCATCTTGGGTTTCCAGATACATGGTACAAAATTCAAATACAACTTCATTTATACAACTGTTGAGTTGTCGTATAGAATACGACCATAGTTAACTATGAGTTTTAATACAAATGTATGTAACTCTCATGGTACCTCGACCACAACCTTACAATGATATTTTACATAAAAGTATAGTTAAAAACTATTTTAAAAATTAAAATCTTTGGGAAGTGCTCAAGGAAACCTTCGTACATGGGAGGCCATGCGTCTAGGTTATAATAGATATCATATGTCCACAGAATTATACTTGGTTGACCCAATAGACCCCAAATAAAAATGAGAAGATTATTATCATCTTCTTTCCAATAGTGAGTCTTCTCTTGACATATAACTAACTCCACTGTCTCCAAGTGAATATTATATTTCAAATAAACTCCAAGATCATATAGGTAGTGCCCGTAGATATACACAGCAAGTGGATACGCACAACCCTGTCTTATGATAACACGAGGTTGTATGTCATTAGACATCTTGTATGATAGTGGCAAAATACCCTTCCAAAGATGGGTTCATCTCACCCTATTTGATTCACCAAATATAACTACTAAATGTTGTATAGAATACAACACACTTTTCTATACTGTTTAGGGAGAACCTCCACAGCTAGAGACCACTGTTATATTCCCCTGTTATCCCCGTTCGACCCAGCAACACTCTTATTACCTGAAAGGAATTGTGAAGCAGAAAGGGTGAGCACAACTAGCTCATTAAAAAATATCATGAATAAAGATAATTAAATTATCAATAGCTTTCATCAGTAATAAATCAGAGATTTAGTGCATATGGTAGATGATAAAACTTTTCAACCATAGTTGCAGCGGAACGAGCAATCCATTAGAAGAGTCAAATAGACCATAAGGTCTATTACTTTCTCTATGTTAAAAGTCCACCAATAATGTTTTATCCATATAAAATAAATCAACAGTTCCTGTCCACAATCATATGAATAACTCATAATCATAATTGTGGTTCTAAATTCCCCTTCGCAACTAGGACGAAGATAATTTTCATCACCTATCTTCACCTGAAACATCAAAAATCATGGTTATACCATATCAGAATTCCTGCTCATAATCATACTAATAAATTCATCTTTGCACTACGGCCAAAGATATTCATTAATAATTCGTCTTTGCACTACATGCCAAAGACATACAACTGTATTTTAGAAGAGTCAAGTAGAGCATGATATCTATTATCTTCTACACATTAAAAGTGTATAATAAATATTTTATCGCTGAGACTCAGCTTAATAAATAATTCACATCATCGAATCACTCCTGCACTACGGCCAAGGATATTCGTTAATATCACATCCATGAATTTATATTTCATCGCTGAGTCTCAGCTCGATAATCAATCCATATCACTAAATTATCCATGCACTTTCTATTAAGGATATTCGTTAGTATCACCGACACTTAATTATCCATGCACTCTGAAGCTAAAGATAATCGTGTTTTCATCAACGGTCATGATTATGCCATAAAACAATTCATCTTTGCACCTTTGGCCGAAGAGAATCCATAGCCATACTCATACCAAAAACTGTCCATCAATGCACTACGGGCCAATAAGGATTTTTTCCACATCATTTGTAACATTACGGTCATGAGGATGATGACAATGATATAAGAATTAATCAAATGAGATAAAGGATAAATATTAAACATTTCTAATACAATTTATCCAACGTTCAATAATAACCAAATGTTATCAATCACTTAATAATCTCCTAATCTAATATCATTAATATTATAACCATATTTTAATCATTTCTTAAACTTATAAACAATTTATTTCAATTGTTTACACTTTATCAAATAATGCATTTAATCATTCAAAAATGCCATACTCATAAGATTTCATAATCAATTATCAAATCTCTCATCAAAAATCTGCATATACCCTATATAGGATTCGCAAGCCATAAAATACTATTTTCTAATTTTATTACTTCACATAACATATTTAATTCATTTACTCATAACTAGTTCATTTTTATGAAAAATACCAAATAAGTCGCAAAAATATTTCTTTTATGAGATTTAGCAGAATATAGTTCCATCTTGAACATATATTTTTCTCAGAATTTTTAAAATTTATTTACTATTTTTCATATGGCTAAAACTGCCGAATATTTAGACATTTATCATAAATTGTACTTTTGTCCAAAAATTCAAAAATTTACAAGGTATACTCCTGTTATATACATGTATTCCTAATAAAACTTTCACCAATTTTGGAGTTTACCACAAGGCGTTATAATGGTTTACTTTTAAAATAGTCTTTTCCCATAAAATCCATAACTCTTAATCTATACATCCAAAAATCGCCATTTTTTGGACACAATCTAGAAAACTCATCAAATTATTATTTCAAATATTTCCAAAATTTTTGAGGGTCAAAAAAATTACAAAACTGCCCCTGGCAGAAACCCCCTTTTAATGAAAATACTATTCGTATGAATACGAAGGATCATTTATAATGCATGCGGTAATCCACATAGACAGGTTATTTCAACATAATAATAAAGAATGAAACCAGGTCATGCGTAGACGCACAGACAGGATATTCCAACAGAATAATAAATAATTAAATAACAAAAGAATTCACCAGACATGCGATAGACCGCACAGACAGGTTATTCCAACAGAATAATAAATAATGGAACCAGGTCATACGTAAAGCACAGACATGATGTTCCAACAGAATAATAAAGAATGGAATAACCGAAGAATTTTATCATGTATGCGGTACTTCGCATAAACAGGTTATTCCAACATAATAATAAATAATGGAACCAGTCCCAATCAGAAATGCACGAGATAGGATATTAAGCGAAATAATAAAGAATGGAATAACAGAAGAATTTCACCAAGTATAGGGTAGCCCACGTATACAAGTTATTCCAACAGAATAATAAATAATGGAATAACAGAAGTTCTCTTCATGAATACAAAAGAAATAATACCCTTACCTTAAAAGAAACGGAATATAAGAGTAGGAAGTAGCAGAATACTTTTTTATAGTTTCTCTATAGTTTCTCTCTCTGTAGTTTCGTGAATTAAGAAGAAATAATGAAGGAATGAGCTTCTATTTATAGAAAATGGATCGATAGTAACTAACTCATGAACGGTCGGTCCAGATTGATTTACTTTAATCTGACGGTCCATATTTAAAGCAAAATCTTTTAAATAAAATATAATATATTCTATTTATAATCTAATAAAACAAATAACTTTATAAAAGATTTTACTATGCAAATACTATCACGAGCACTATACAAACACTATGCATAATAAAATATAAAATATTTTAATTATTGTCTAATAAAATGTATAACTTTTTAAAAGTATTCTGCTTTATATAAAAAGATTTTACTATTAGCTCTAATAAAACGAATAACTTTATAAAAGTATTACTGCTTTTATATAAAAGCTTTTCCATTTTATTACATTAATAATACTAATAAAACAAAACCGAGTGACTTATCACGTAAGCATCAATAATCAATCTTGGTAGGTAACTTCTATCCTACCACGCGTATTACATTATACTTTTAACACCGTGTGTTTCAACAGTTAATGGTAAAACTTAGTCGTTATTTTCATAAAAAATATTATTATTGTTTTTCTCAATCCGATAATTCCGTTCCGTTAGGGTCAACCAATGATTGTATGCTGTCATTTGGATATTCCCTTGACAAAAAGAATATTCCCCAACTAATCGAATATTCCCCGGCACTACGAATATTTTATATCAACTTGCTTACTTTGCAAAAAAAAAAAATTACATATTACCCTCAACTTTAAACTTTTATCAATTTAACTATTTACCAAAATAGAAAAATTAAATACGTACCTGATATTCGAAGATATGAGAATACCTTGCTTTCTTTTTGGATTGTACCTTCCCGGTTATATCATCTGTATCATGATTTTTCCATTGCTCATCTCCTGTATTTCAGATATAATTCTAAAATATATCTTCAAAACAAAGGTTAATTGACATATCACAATTTGTCAACTTATCAAGTAAACAATTTCAGCTTAGGTAAGTCACACACTAGCGAAGTATATAACTCTTCTCTCCCCTCCTAGTTCTAGACTCTTATCTCCGTGCAGCGACCATATCCCTAAGCTCTGATACCAATTGTGACGCTCCCAAAATTAGGTATACATCACCCATCTTGGGTTTCCAGATACATGGTACAAAATTCAAATACAACTTCATTTATACAACTGTTGAGTTATCGTATAGAATACGACCATAGTTAACTATGAGTTTTAATACAAATGTATGTAACTCTCATGGTACCTCGACCACAACCTTACAATGATATTTTCCATAAAATAGTTAAAAACTATTTTAAAAATTAAAATCTTTGGGAAGTGCTCAAGGAAACCTTCGTACATGGGAGGCCATGCGTCTAGGTTATAATAGATATCATTTGTCCACAGAATTATCCTTGGTTGACCCAATAGACCCCAAATAAAAACTAGAAGATTACTATCATCTTCTTTCCAATGGTGAGTCTTCTCTTGACATATAACTAACTCCACTGTCTCCAAGTGAATATTATATTTCAAATAAACTCCAAGATCATATAGGTAGTGCCCGTAGATATACTCAGAAAGTGGATACGCACAACCATGTCTTATGATAACTTGAGGTTGTATGTCATTAGACATCTTTTATGATAGTGGCAAAATACCCTTCCAAAGATGGGTTCACCTCACCCTATTTGATTCACCAAATATAACTACTAAATGTTGTATAGAATACAACACACTTTTCTATACTGTTTAGGGAGAACCTTCACAGCTAGATACCACATCAGAATTCCTGCTCATAATCATACTAATAAATTCATCTTTGAATTACGGCCAAAGATATTCATTAACAATTCATCTTTGCACTACATGCCAAAGACATACAACTGTATTTTAGAAGAGTCAAGTAGAGCATGATGTCTACTATCTTCTACGCATTAAAAGTGTATAATAAATATTTTATCGCTGAGACTCAGCTTAATAAATAATCCACATCATCGAATCACTCCTGCACTACGGCCAAGGATATTCGTTAATATCACATCCATGAATTTATATTTCATCGCTGAGACTCAACTCGATAATCAATCCATATCACTAAATTATCCATGCACTACGGCTAAGGATATTCGTTAATATCACAAACCACGAATTATCCATGCACTACAGGCTAAAGATAATCGTGTTTTCATCAACGGTCATGATTATGCCATAAAACAATTCATCTTTGCACCTTTGGCCGAAGAGAATCCATAGCCATACTCATACCAAAAACTGTCCATCAATGCACTACGGGCCAATGAGGACTTTTTCCACATCATTTGTAACATTACGGTCATGATTAAACCGAATAATCCCTTGTCATAATCATACCAAGTCCATCTATGCACTACGGCCAAAGATGACTTTCAACATAATATAAGCATGAGGATGATGACAATGATATAAGAATTAATCAAATGAGATAAAGGATAAATATTAAACATTTATAATACAATTTATCCAACGTTCAATAATAACCAAATGTTATCAATCACTTAATAATCTCATAATCAAATATCATTAATATTATAACCATATTTTAATCATTTCTTAAACTTATAAACAATTTATTTCAATTGTTTACACTTTATCAAATAATGCATTTAATCATTCAAAAATGTCATACTCATAAGATTTCATAATCAATTATCAAATCTCTCATCAAAAATCTGCATATACCCTATATAGGATTCGCAAGCCATAAAATACTATTTTCTAATTTTATTACTTCACATAACATATTTAATTCATTTACTCATAACTAGTTCATTTTTATGAAAAATACCAAATCAGTCCCAAAAATATTTCTTTTATGGGATTTAGCAGAATATAGTTCCATCTTGAACATATATTTTTCTCAGAATTTTTAAAATTCATTTACTATTTTTCATATGGCTAAAACTGCCGAATATTTAGACATTTATCATAAATTGTACTTTTGTCCAAAAATTCAGAAATTTACAAGGTATACTCCTGTTATATACATGTATTCCCAATAAAACTTTCACCAATTTTGGAGTTTACCACAAGGCGTTATAAGGGTTTACTTTTAAAATAGTCTTTTCCCATAAAATCCATAACTCTTAATCTATACATCCAAAAATCGCCATTTTTTGGACACAATCTAGAAAACTCATCAAATTATAATTTCAAATATTTCCAGAATTTTTGAGGGACAGAAAAATTACAAAACAGGTTATTTCAACAGAATAATAAAGAATGAAACGGTGTCATGCGTAACGCATTGCATGTGATATTCCAAATGTAATAATAAATAACGAAAATAACAAAAGAATTCACCGTGCATGCGATAGATCATGCATGCATGTGTTATTCCAATGAATAATAAATAATGGAACCAGTCATGCGTAAAGCATATACATGATGTTCCAATGTAATAATAAAGAATGGAATAATCAAAGAATTTTATCATGTATGTACTTCAGATAAACAAAGTTATTCCAACATAATAATAAATAATGGAACCAGTCCCACAGAACGTAAACGCATGCATGTGATATTCCGGCGAATAATAAAGAATGGAATAACAGAAGAATTTCACCAAGTATAGGGTAGCCCGCGTATACAGGTTATTCCAATAGAATAATAAATAATGGAATAATAAAAGTTCTCTTCATGAATACAAAAGAAATAATACCCCTTACCGTAAAAGAAACTGAATATAAGAGTAGGGAAGTAGCAGAATACTTTTCTATAGTTTCTCTATAATTTCTCTCTCTAGAGTTTCAGTGAATTCGTAAGAAATAATGAAGGAATGAGCTTCTATTTATAGAAAAATAGACTGGATAGTAACTAACTCATGAACGGTCCAGATTGATTTACTTTAATCTGACGGTCCATATTTAAAGAAAAATCTTTTAAATAAAATATAATATATTCTATTTATAATCTAATAAAACGAATAACTTTATAAAATATTTTACTATGCAAACACTATGCAGGCACTATGCAAACACTATGCATAATAAAATATAATATATTCTAATTATTGTCTAATAAAACAGATAACTTTATAAAAGTATTCTGTTTTATATAAAAAGATTTTACTATTAGCCTAATAAAACGAATAACTTTTATAAAAGTATTCTGTTTTATATAAAAAACTTTTCTGTTTTATTACATTAATAATACTAATAAAACAAAACTGAGTGACTTATCACGTAAGCATTAATAATCAATATCGTGTGCTACTATGCAATCACGCCAGACATCGCATTTTTAACACCGGTGTTTCAACAGCTTAATCAGTAAAACTTCCGCCGTTATTTTCATAAAAATATTTTTGTCGTTTTCTCAATCCGACAATAATTCCGTTGTGGGGTCCACCAATGATTGTACCGTCGTACGGATATTCTCCGATAAAAAGAATATTCCCCAACTAATCGAATATTCTCCGACAAAACGAATATTTTATATCAACTTGCTTACTTTGCAAAAAAAAATAAATTACATATTACCCTCAACTTTAAACTTTTATCAATTTAACTATTTACCAAAATAGAAAAATTAAATACTTTTATTTCATAAAATTCGGGGTCTCACAATTACTATGACAAATATTGGATGAAATACATAGTGACTTCTTATGTCAGAATCAAATCAATACCAAATCATATTTATCTCGAATAACATATACACCAAATCATTGTTCATATTCCAAAACTTTAGAAGTGAATAATAAAATTTGAGAAATTTAAAACCTCATATATGACAATCCACTATTCTGATATTATCACCATTTTTACTTTAACAAAAATATTATTTTTGTTTTTATCATAACTCATTCGTTACTAGTGCGTTTATACCCCAACACCTCATGAGCTTACTAACACTTCTAAAATATTTAAAAATATGACTATGAACTTTCCAAACAATTTTCACATTTTTTAGATTATCCAATAATTTTCTATAATTATTTCTATTTATAAAAATTATCATTTAATAGCTTCAAAATAGAAATACTAACTCCACATACTTTTATATCTTTAAAATATCATCAATATTAATCTTATATTATTATAATATTTTTAGCAGAAATTCATAATTTTCACCATTCATAGAATTTTCTATGAATTTCCTCTATTTTTAAACTAACCATAAATAGCTTAAAAAATACAATAAATATTTTTGTTATTCAATATTTTTTCAAAACTGTCCAGAAATTATAAAATAATATTATAAGATTTTTCACCAACTTTCATAATTTTTCATAATTCATAGAATTTTTTATGAATTTCTTCTATTTTCAAACTAACTATAAATAGTTTAAAAATACAATAATTACTTCTGCTTTTCAATAATTCATCAAAATTTTACAGAAATTCTAAGATGATATTATAAGCATTCTGTAAAAATATTTCAGTCCAAATAATTTTTCTGATAAATTAATAATAAATTCTAATATTAAAAAACTTCAATAATTCATAATAATTAGCAATGTTATCAGAAAAATACAGATCTTATGTCTGTTTCATGTAAAATTTAATTCTCTACAACTTTGAAGAAGAAAGTTTTTCCAAATTCTGACTCTAATATAGAGAGAAAGGTTTACCAAAATTTCTGCTACAACAATTTCTGAATCAGTCACCTCTTAAAATTCATAACAAATCAAACGTTAATCTTTAACGGTTCAAAATTTGTGGACAAATACTCTACTTATATATGTATAACATATCCGAAAATTACAACAATCCAACGATCGGATTAAATTATAACCCACACAATAGAGCTTAAGAACACTGATTTTTTGGACTATGAGTCCTTCGGACCAATTTCACTCAAACCGTCACCACGAAAAATTCACAAAGAATTTTTGGGTGATTCAAATTTTTTTGTTTAGCCTACTTCCAGGGCTTTCGTTTGATATATGACTTATCTCCTAACTCATTATACACAAAGAGTTGTTGATTTTACAAAATCAAGTAATAAACTAATTTTTTTGAAAATCTCCATATTTTGTTCTTATTTTGATTTATTGATTTCTCTCATTTGATTCATGTTTATACAAGTTTAAATCATCTAAATCAAGTATGAATAAAATCTCTTCATATAAAATTCATGAAAAAATAGAAAAACAAATCAAAGGTTTAAACGTACCTTTTTTTTAATTCCTTTTTTATTCCTTCTTCTTCTTCTTCTTCTTCTTCATTTTCTCTCTTCTCTTCCTTCTCTTTCTATCTGATTTTTTTTCTCCCAAGTGTGGGAGGTGGGAATGAGAGAATCCCCATTTCTTTCTCTCTCACCTCTTTCTTTCTTTCTTTCTTTCTTTTTCTTCCTCCTTTTTCTTTCTTTTCCTTCCTTTCTTATTCTTCCCACGTGATTTTGTCTTTCTCCTTTACTTATTCCTCCCGTGCTCCTTCCCTTTCCTTTTCCTCTTTTTTTTCTTCCCTTCTTTTCTTTCCCCCTTCCCCACATGTTCCCCCATTATTTCTTCCTTCTCAATTATCAACATTTCATTCATTCACTCTCCTCTTTTATTTGTTCATTTATCCGATTAATTGTTCATTTGACCCTTTATCAATTTATCATTTTACAATTTTAAAAATAATAATCAGAAATTAAATTAGACTTATTTTATAAAAGTCAGGGTTTTACAAAAGTCACTCTTGTAAGATGTAAAGAATAATATAATTATCATTATTTATAATGAATGAGGTTATAAGGTATTAGAACTTGGGAATTGAGAATGTATGTTGTTATATTTAACTATATAATGATGTATGTTTAGAAAGAGATGTACTCGTGATGCACGAAATCCTGGTGTGAAGATAGATCGAATTTCGGGGCATTACAAGTTGGTATCAAAGCTGATATGTTATAAACCTTAGGTATGAGTACCTAAGACTATAATCATAGCGAGAATGATAAGAGAATCGTTGAGTTAAACGATTAAAGAAGAAGATCACCACGAGCTCATATTGAATCGTAATAATAGATGTTCTGTTAAACGATGGATGATTTATAGCTAATGTTATAAATGAATGGTACTATAAATGTAGTACGGGAAGAATAACTCAGAAGAGTTGTAAAGGATGAAATACGAATTATATAAAATTTGTATTAAGTAAGAATGGTAATGTCACGCTATCAATATGTATATGGTGAGAAGGTGAATCTTTTATCATGTATATACTTGATAGGTAAAGAATGATAAGATAGGTGCAAGTTCTTAAAATTCATACTTATAAAAAGTTTGTGACTCATAGTTATATGTTATGTTTCTAAGTCCTAAGCCTATGGATAGTCCTTGATTTATTCTTGGATTACATATTGCGAAGATAGGTTCTGAAATACATATGGTTGTGGAAAGTTCTTGAACACATAAAGTGTGGTAAGTTGATGGACTATACTAAGGTATAAGAATGTTTAAACTGAAAATGAAGTGTTTTCAGTATGCTTAGCATTGAAGGTGCTAGAGAAGATTAAGTATTGTCACAAGTAAGACAATGAAGAAAGATGGAGAAAAAGGATATTCCAAGTCATCTAGCTATGCTAGATTTTGAAGTTTATTGAAATCATGCTTATATGCGCATTTTGAAAATGAAAGAATTGGTTTAACTTTTGGAACCAATGGATTTTAAAAAAAGCTATTCTTTTATGTCTACGCTAATTATTTTGGCTAGACAAAAGTTGATTTGAAATATCAAAACGAATTTTATATCATCAATGCATTTGATGCAAAGATGGTAAAAGGATGGAGTTATTAATGCAATTAAACCTAGTGTTGTATTTGATCTTATGATCAACAACCCGCTATGGTATGATGTATAATGATGAAGTCATAAACTGATGAAGTCCTCAACGTACTATGAAAAGTACGGTATCACGACGTCATGAAACGTTTTGATGTATTGTGAAAGAATTTAAAGAAGTAGTCGAGGTCAATTGATTTGACCAGACAAATGTTTCAAGTTAATGTCCAATTTATTGGTATGGTCTAAGCTATTTGATTTGGCTAAGACGAATGGTATGCCATGTTTAAAAGAAAATTGAGCTTTCTTTGAAGAAGTTATGCCAAGCCAAATTGTTTTGGTGCGGAATCTGATGAATAAGTCTGAGGTGAACATACCCCGAAATGGGGTTATACGATGGGTTGATCACCTACGTATAGAAGAAGTAGTTTACTTTCTTTGTGACAGTAAACTGACCGTGAAAGAAGGGTTTTACAGTGAAATGTTGTTCAACCTAGTAAGAGTTCATGGTCGATTTGACCCCTCAACAAAAGTATGAAATATTTTAAATGAATCGTTATATTCCTCGTTATTCATTCTACTTCATAATTCTTGATAAGTTATGAAGGTTAGTGAATGATTGAAAGATAAGAATTTCTTTGAAGAGAAGTTGAGAAGAAGAGTAAGCTAAAATTTTGAGGACGAAATTCTGTGAAGAATGGGTGAATGTGATGACCCAAAAGATTGAAAGCATAGTTAGACGTGAGGTTTATGTAACGATCGAGAAATTTGTAATTTAATTTAAATATTTATTGATTAAATAAATATTTTAAATTATTTATTTATTGGGAAAAATAAATATTTGATGTATTGTGATGTAATAATTTAGTTGAGTATGTATGCTAACTAAATTAATTAATAGTAATTTTATTATTTGAGGATTTTATTTAATGAAAGTAATTAAATTAAATGAATTATTTAATATTTAAGAAAATAAGTAAATTAAATAAAGTTATGTTTAAGTTTAATTTATTAATTTAAATTAGATATATAATTATTTATTATTCATAAATATAATTATAGTAGAAATTATTTTAATTACCATTGCAAGTTATTTAAATTAATTAAGCTAAAGTTATTTAAATTAACTAGAGTGTGACACATGAAACTATATAATATAATATTATTAAAATAATCCAGTTTGGGGGAATTGGTGTGTGGCCAAACAAGGCCTTGTGGCCTTTGGTTTTTTCAACTGACGGCTTTTTATTTTTTTAACTGAAAGAGAACGTGGGAGGATGGCCATATCAGTTTTCTTATTTCATGTATTTTGGCTAAGGAGAATAACAGAGGTTTAGAGAGAGGGCTTGGAAGAAGAGAGTAAAATACAGTGGGAAATTGAGAGATTTAGTCTCTGTGATTTTGGCCAAGAAGAAGGAGAGATTCACCATTTTTTTCGCTAAAATATAATCTAGAGGATTAAAGGTATAATTTATCTTAATTTTTTTTTGTAATACCTATTCTCTGTTAATTGGAAATTTCGTTAGATAGGGTTAAGATGTTGAATTCTATGTATGTATATTATTGTTAAACTTGTTAGTTATCATCTATAATCCTGGTTTGAGTATCAAATTCATGTGAATTGGGTTGTAGTAGAAGAAAGTAAAATAACATGATTTTACATGAAAATTGGCTTTAGAAAGTACAAAATTGTATGCCCTATATGTGTTATAGTCTGTAAATTGAGGTTGGATTGTGTTAGTATGTTGAGAAACGAAAGCGGCATAGTTTAAATCGTGTCTATTGGTTAAGAAACGTGTTCGTGGCGATCGAATTCACTAAATATGTAAAAATGAAGAAATTTGGAAATTTGGGGGTTTTAATTCTTCAAATTTGTGTATATGTGATGTTTTTGAATATAGAATGATGTTTAGCATGTGTAACCATGTTACCACATAGTTTTAGAAGTTGAGTGTGGTGTTTTCGGTGAATTTTGGGTTGAGTTGAGTTTGATGAGTAATATGAATCAAGGCTACTGCAGCTTTACATGCGTAAATGTACATGCTGCATTTACCATAAAGCTTGACGGCTGGCTTGGCGCTGCAAGGCTTGGGATAAGCCTGCATATAATTCCATTGCCTACGAGCCTAGCAAAGTGTAGTTTGCTTGTTTGTGGGTCATTGAGTAATGGACTTATGTTGGTTAAGCATGCATGCTAATGATGTTAAGACATAAAATAAGCTATAATATCAGATTGTAATGTGTTATAATACAAAGTGTGAAGATTTGTAAGTGTTTGTTAATTAAGTTATGTAATTAATCAAAATGTGATGTTATGAAAGTTAAAAGTAAATGATGAGGTTTATGTGAGTTTATAATGTAATTTCAGATTCGTTAAAGGTGTTAATCAACATGGTTAGATGTTAAGTTAAGGTTATAACCTAAATGAGGGGTTAAACCTATAAAGCTAATATTAATACAACTAATTGTTATTGCGGTTCCAATGATATGTGTAGGGTAATTGGAGAACATTGTTGTACTTGTGTAGCTTCCATACAAGGCATGTTTCTTATCCTAATCTTTTATTGAGCAAGTATCCCTAACCTATGCTACTTAATTATTCAGCAAGGTTTACTTTTCATTATCTCGAGCGAGTTTTACTTTTCTAAATCGTGATATTATTATTCAAAGCATATATTATTCTAGTGCATCGATTCAAATGAGATTGTTATAACTCTTTTGAAATATAGCACTTTGTATGTATTCCATGGTTATTCAATTGTACATTGTTGTTATTCGGTCTTTGACTTTGATAACCTTGTTCAATTCTATATTCATGTATTAAACCTTCAAGTAGTAAGTAAACTTTTATTGATTTCATTAATTTATAATTGAATAGTGTTCTAAAATTCTAGAAACACTGATAAGATAGTTCCAAACTGAGACGAACAACCCTATCAGAGGGGATTTTGTGACACCCCCAAATCCCGGTACTTCATTACCTCAAGATTTGGCATTCACTTAATTAAAACATTCATATCTAACTACCCAATCATAATAAAAATTGAATAATAAACATTCCCTTAAGGGATTACATTAATAAAATCTCCCAGGTTATCTAACCTTTACATACAACCATTCAAATGCAGAAAATAAATAAACTTCATTACAATCATTCAAACTAAAGTCTGATAATAAAATATCAAAATGATTACAAGTCTTCAGTACTTGCTCATCTTTCCCTTTCCCTTACTGGTGCTAGGTACGTCGACCTTCTCAACTTTAGCTGTAATATTTATATAAGCAAGAGTGAGCAAACAAGGCTCACTTGAATAAAACTTTACATTAACTGCAAAATAATAGGCTCAGTAGAACTGAACAATATGTTCTATTAACATTATGAATTATACAACTGAGGGTCTAATGACCACGAACCATGTCCGCAGTTATAAGTACTCTTTCAACTTAAACTTTAAAAGTCATAAGACTATAAGAACTCCACGTACTTAGGGGGATCAACCCTTCGTACAATGTATTGTGCACAAACATTTCAATGCTAAGTGTAAACCCCTAATAATAGGGTTGCTCATCTCAGTATTTAGGTTATAATTTCGCACCAAAGTAAGTTTGATTTGGATACATTTCAAGATAATTTGGATTTCACGAACATCAACTAAGGATTAGTTGAATAAAAATTGCATAACTGAATACTAAGGTCATGCTTTAGGAATAAGCTAAAAGCATAAACATTGAATAATTATAATGTACCTTGCTTGAACAATATTAAGCCAAGGTTATTTACATTTGAGTACTAAGCATGCATAATAAATAGTAAATTGAATGATGAAATTGGTTCACCATTGGTATATTAGAATATATAAACTTTTATGTTAAATAATATGTTAAAGACAATAATAACTTGTTCAATATAAAAATAAGATTTGGACAACTTGCATCATTATAAACAAACTAGATACAAGAGCTTGCGAAATTATATTTAAAAAAGGATAAGTAAGCTTGCACAATAATAAACAAACTAGCTCAACGAAAGTGTAGTTAGAAAACTTGCTCAATATAAAAAGATAAGTTTAGAAACTTGCCTCGAGCGTAAGCTATAATATTAAACTCGCGTTCACCTACACATATGTTTAGAACCACCATCTATAAGATATACTAACATTCACGTTCCAACATAATACGCATTTTTAGTTAGATTTATTATTTTAGCACAAGTTTTATGCTTCCATACAAATATCAGAGATTTCAAGTGTTAACCTTCACCACATCTATTTACTATTCATCATGCTCACTATGTTCTAATATACCACGTTTATCACTTACTAATCATTTGAAACTTTGAAACTACTAACCACATAGCACGATTCTGTTTTAACTATGTTATTACACATTGGACACATTAACATATCGTAAAGCTAAGCTATAATGGTATCCAAGGTCTGCAGAAGTAGCAGACTTCACTGTCTCACGACATGGTATAGCGTAGTCATGCCATACACAAACTGGGACCGTAAGAAGACTTGCTACTTACACAACAAGACAATTTTTAGCCTTGGCATTGGTAGCAATTGCTACTTTGCGCTTGTGAGTATGAACAGAGACAACAAAGGAATGCAAGAGCCATTTTTAGCCCAACTAACACGAATTTCACCCACCAAACAATAATATTAACACATACAATTGGTACAGAACTATCACAAACATGTTTGCTAACATATTTAACCAATTAGAACAATTTAACAACAACTTAAACTAGTTTAATTCATTAATTTCAATGTTTTCATATGAAAACTCCATTTTTGAGTTTCTTCACAAAAATCATCACTGTAATCTCAATTTTTCACCAAATCACTTCGTTCAAACTACGTTTTCTTCGTTTCTTAATGAACTAGCATAAACAAGACACAATTTACATATTAACCTACAAACTAACCACTAAATTTGGTACTTTCATAAGCGAAAAACAAAATATATACACTGTCATTATTTTTCTACTCTTATACGAAATTAGCATGCAATTTCCTTGTTTGAACACAAACTCTAATCATCATAAACACATATACTCATAATTACCAGTTATATATATCAACAATTCAACAATTGAATTCACAGAACATGAGATTTTATACCGTAAAAACCCACATATATATATATATATAATATCAAGGTGTTAAGAAATACCTTCAAATAGCTTGGAAATCCTCTTTGTTAAACACTGAAGTTGCTTAGATTTTCTCTCAATCTCTCAAGTTCTCTGTCAAGCTCTATCAAGTTCTCTCTGAACTCTCAGTATAGCTAATATAGACTAACTATTGCGTAAAAGAAAACTGATATAATAATAATACGCATACTTATTGTTGTATCAGTTAAAAAATAAACGTATGTATTATAAATATATTATATTTATTATTTAATTTATATTATTTACAAATTGAAAATTTGAAAATCCAAAAGCCATAAGGCCCCGTTTGGCAAAACTCTTTAAAAATTAAAGACTTAATATATTTAAGCATTGTTTGGGTTAAATCAATTTAAAACTACTTTAATTATTTTAATAAACTATTTAGTTTATAATTTATAGTCACATATTATTTATTTGGATTTTCATATCCAACATTAACCAAATAAATTAATTACACATACTATATTTTAAATAAATATTCCATTTAAACAATTATCACAAAATTATAATTTCTTTATAATTTTATTTAATAACTTAACACACCAATTTAAATTATTAAATTCAACAACAATATAACCTCTTATGTTATATTACAACTCTCTAAATTACAAATTAATTTAATTTAGAATATTATCTAATAAATTTAATTCATAAATATTTACTAATAATAACCACATCAATAAAATATTTATTTCATCAATTTTAACAATAAACACATCAAATAAATATTTATATAATTTAATAAATATTTAATATTACAATTTGAAATTCTGGATTGTTATATGCTTCCCTCCTTACAAGGATTATGTCCCCAGAATCACAACTCAAATAATCAAATCGTCACATTCTTCCCTTCATACAAAGATTTTGTCCCCAGAATCGAAAACACAGATTAAACAAATAACTCATGGTAATTTTTCACCATTTCAGCTTTGAGTTCCCACGTTGCCTCTTCGACATTGTGATTTATCCATATCACCTTCACAGAAGGTATCACTTTATTTCTGAGCACTTGTTCTTTCATGTCGACTATCTGAATAGGAATCTCTTCATAAAACAAATCTTTACTGAACTACAATGGTTCATACTCGATCACATGCATGTAATCGGGTTTATACGGTCGTAACACCGAAACGTGAAAAACATTATGAACGTTTTCCAACTCTGGAGGTAGAGCTACCTCATACGCCACTTCTCCAACTCTTAGCAGCACTTAGAAGGGTCCAATAAACCTCGGGCTTAGCTTTCCCTTTTTACCGAAATGAATTTTCCCCTTCCAAGGAGAAACTTATATATAACTTCCTACATCGAATGCACGACCTTGTCTGTGTTGATCAGCATACTTTTTCTGTCTGTCTTGGGCTGCTACCAATCTTGTCTTGATGAGTTTGACAACCTCAGCAGTTTGTTATACCAATTTTGGTCCTCACAGTTGGCGTTCACCGACTTCATCCTAACATAGTGGAGTTCTGCACTTTCTGCCGTATAATGCCTCGTAAGGTGGCATGCCGATGCTTGTGTGGTAACTATTGTTATAGGCAAATTCCACAAATGGTAAATGTTCTTCCCAGCTCCCTTTGAAATCCATGATGTATGCTCTTAACATATCTTCCAACGTTTGGATTGTTCGTTCGCTTTGGCCATCTATTTATGGATGGTATGACGTGCTCATTCGCAACTGTGTTCCCATACACTATTGTAGTCTCTTCCAAAAATTTGACGTGAATCGCGGATCTCTATCTGACACAATTGATACTGACACTCCATGTCTCTAGACGATCTCTTTAACGTAAAACCTTGCTAACTAATCAAGATTGAACCTAATCTTTATTAGCAAAAAGTGTGCTGATTTTGTTAATCTATCCACTACCACCCAAATCGCATCATACCCTTTCAGTTGTTGGAAGACCTACCACAAAGTCCATTGTGATATGCTCCCACTTCCATTCCGGTATTTCCATTGGTTGAAGTAATCCGCTTGGTCTTTGATGCTCGGCCTTCACTCTCTGACATGTCAAGCACCTTGCAACGCATTCTGCAACGTCTCTTTTCATATTTCGCCACCAAAAATATTGCTGCAAATCTTGATACATTTTCGTACTTCCCGGATGAATCGAATATCTTGAGCTATGAGCTTCTGTTAAGATTTCGTCTTTAATCTTTGGTACTACTAGAACCCAAATTCTTCCCTCGAACATCAGTAACCCTTCAGTACTGATCTTGTATTTTGCATCACTACCCTCAACCACTTTCTCTTTGATCGTTTCACATTCTTCATCTTATAGTTGAGCATTCTTCACTTTGTCCACCAAAGTTGGACTAGCTTCTATCTGGTATAATTTTTCGTCAGTTTTGTAAGACCCCAAATTTTATGAAATAAAAATTATTCAATTTTTCTATTTAGTAAATAGTTAAATTGATAAAAGTTTAAAGTTATGGGTGAAATGTACAAATTTTGCAAAATAAGCAAGTGGTTATAAAATATTCATTGTTGTTTGGGAATATTCGTTTGATCGTGGAATATTCTTATTATCGGGGAATATTCGTACGACGGCGCAGCCATTTGTGGGTCCCATAATGGAATAATTATCGGATAAAGAAAATGACAAGTTTAAGTTTTTATAAATAACGACGTAATTGTTACCATTAACACTGTTGGAATACCCGGTGGTTAAAATACAGTAATACGCATGGTTGCACAGTAGCACACGGTATTACATAGTATTTTTGAATTATTGATTCTTACATAAGAAGGCATTACTCAATAATTGTTACAGTAATTACTATTCAATATTTTATTTTATTGATTCAATATTTGCTACGTTGATATTTTATATTATTGTTGTTTCAATAATTGGCACTGCACCGCATTTCCCATTATCAGATCAATAATTCATATTATTTGAATAATACTATTAGATAACATTATTGGTAATGTCTAAGGAAGTTCTGTCTAGGAAAGGGGTTTGGTCATCTAATTGCGTGCCAGTAAGGAGAAATCCTTATCGAAAAGCCCTCTTCTTTCCTGGGAACGACGTGGTTGTCATAATTGTGATTCTGTAATATTATTTGTGAATAATTAATTATTGATTTATATGATAAGGAAATATTTATTTTATGTGGATATAAATGATGGATAGGAAAATATTTATTTTGTGTGGATATAAATGAAGGAATTAATGCTGAGGTGTTTTATCAGTATTTTGTCGGAATGGAGGAATTCTTAGAAAAGTGACAATTGTTGAAAATTGATATTTTATCTTTCCTGATAAAATAATTCATTCAAATATATTATTATATTACATTATAAATGTATAGTGTGATAATATAATAATATAATAATGGTGATATTTTTACACTAAATTCACGGTGCATGAATCAAATGAGAGAAATCTATAAATCAAAATAAGAACAAAATATGAAGATTTTCACAAAAATTAATTTATTACTTGATTTTGTAAAATCCATAACTCTTTGTGTATAATGAGTTAGGAGATGAGCCATGTATCAAAAGAAAGTCATGTAAGTAAGCTAACCGTTGAAATTTGAATCACCTAAATATTCTTTGTGGATGTTTCGTGGTGACTGTTTGAGTGAAACTGGTACGAGAGACTTATAGTCCAAAAACCATATCAGTGTTCTTAAAGCTCTATTGCGTGAGTTATAATTTTAATCCGACCGTTGGATCGTTGTGATTTTTGGATATGTTATACATATACAAGTTGAGTTTATGTCCACAAATTTTGAACCGTTAAAAATTAACGTATGATTTGTTATGAATTTTAAGAGGTGTTGAAAATCGTCCGTATGTTGATTTCGGGCATTTTTCGTTTGGAATTTGGAAAAACTTAAAGCTACAAAGTTGTAGAGAATTTGATTTCATATATAATGGATATAAAATTCATATTTTTCTGATAAAAGGGCTATTTATTATGAATTGTTGAAGTTTTGGAAATTAAATATTTTTATTAAAATTATGGGTGGGACCCACTTTTATTTTTTTGAAAACATATGCTGAGATTTTTCAAGGATGGCATGCTGAGATGATTAAAATGAAGTGTGCATAGAAGAGAAGAAAAAATATATATTATTTTATTAATTTAGTCTCCTTTGGCGTTCTAGCATTTTCTTATAAATAGTTGCTTATGGTAGAATTGAAAATCACACCAGAAACATAAGTTTTCTCTTTTTATATTATCGAGCGTATTTTGTGAGTATTTAGATACTTTGTGAGTTGCTATTCAGTGCAAGTTTCCTTCGGCTTTACATCCGATATTCCGATCAGAAGTACTGTTATTTTGAGGTAAAGACAGGTGATGAAAATTATCTTCGTCCTGGATAAAAAAAGGAATTTAGAACCACAATTATGATTATAAGTTATTCATATGATTATGGACCAGAACTGTTGATTGATGTTACAGGGATAAACCATTGTTGGTGCACTTTTTAACATGGAAAAGATAAGACTTTATGGTCTATTTGACTCTTCTAATGGATTGCTTGTTCCGCTGCAACTATGGTTGAAAAGTTTTATCATCTACCATATGTTCTAAATCTCTGATTCATTACTGATGAAGGCTATTGATAATTTAATTATCTTTAGTCATTATATTCTTTACTGGGCTAGTTGTGCTTACCCTTTTGCTTCACAATTCCTTTCAGGTAATAAGAGTGTAGCTGGGTCGAGCGGGGGTAACAGGGGAATAAAACGGTGGTCTCTAGCTGTGGAGGCTCTCCATAAACAATATGGAAATAATTTTATAGAGAACTTTAGAATACTGTGTTGTATTTTATACATCATTTAGTAGTTATATTTGGTGAATCAAATAGGGTGAGGCGAACCCAACGTTGGAAGGGTGTTTTGCCACTATCATACAAGATGTCTAATGACATGTGACTTCGTGTTATCATAAGACAAGGTTATGCACATCCACTTGCTGAGTATATCTACGAGCACTACCTATATAATCTTGGAGTTTAGATGAAATATAATTCTCAATTAGAGATAATGGAGATAATTATATGTCAAGAGAAGACTCATCATTGGAAAGAATATGATAGCAATCTTCTCATTTTTCTTTGGGGTCTATTGGGTCAACCAAGGATAATTCTCCAGTCTTATGATATCTATTATAACTTAAATGCATGGCCTCCCATGTACGAAAGTTTTCTTGAGCATTTTCTGAAGATTTTAATTTCTAAAACAGTTATTGACTGTACCTTTATGTAAGGTGTTATTGTGACGTGTTATCAAATGTTGGGATGTGAGTCACAGTTGGTATATATTTGTATCAAAACTCACAACATATGTGTTGTTGTATTTTGCATGACAATTGTAGTAATAAAGTTGTAGTTATTTTCGGTACCATGTATTTGGCGACTCAGAATGGGTTGGGTGGATTGGACCTATTTTTTGGAGCGTTACATTTGGTATTAGAGCTTAGGGATATGGTCTCTGGCGGAGATCAGGGAATAGAACTAGGATGGGAGAGATGAGTACTATCCAGGGGTGGATCCCAGCCTATTAATTCAGTGGGGTCAATTTTTTTAAAACAAAAATTTATATAAAAAAAATTAAAATACAATAAAATAAAGGCGCCAAAATGCGAGGGATATTATAAATAATTGTGTGAGCTATCATATAAAATTGATATTATTTTATGTAATTGAATACACTTCGAATCCTCGATCTTTTGTTATATATAAAATAATATTTATAATTTTTTAAAACACTGTTATTATAACAGACACTTCTTGTGTCCTGTAAAATAAATTACAAAACTAAATAATAATATTATTTATAATAACATTTTTTGAGATTTCATTGTTTGAAACTATCGTAATGATAGTCTCATTTCAATAGCTGCAAAGATATCATGTTCAATGTAAGTTACTAAACACTTTATAAAATCAAAATCAAATTAAAAATTAACTCCCAAAAATTTAGTGGGGTCAATTGACCCCACCGCCCTAAGGTAGGTCCGTCCCTGGTAATATCCTTCGCTAGTATGTGTCCTACCTAAGCTAAATTTTCTTACTTAAGTTGACAAATTGTGATATGTCAATTAACCTTTGTTTTGAAGTTGTATTCTAGAATAATATCAAAAATACAGGAGATGAGCAATTGAGAAATCATGATGACCGGGGAGATAGAATCTGAAATAAAAGCAAGGTATTCTCAACTCTTAGAAATACCAGGTACGTAAATTTCGGGGACGAAATTTCATAAGGAGGGGATATTGTAACACCCCGAATTTTATGAAATAAAAATTATTCAATTTTTCTATTTAGTAAATAGTTAAATTGATAAAACTTTAAAGTTATGGGTGAAATGTACAAATTTTGCAAAATAAGCAAGTGGTTATAAAATATTCATTGTTGTCGGGGAATATTCGTTTGGTCATAAAATATTCTTGTTGTTTGAATATTATTCGTGCATCGTACGCACGCAAACATTCAGGGGCCCCATAACGAAATAACTGTCGAATGAAGAAAACGACAAGTTTGAGTTTTTATAAATAACGACCTAATTGTTACTGTAAACACTGTTGGAATACCCCGTGGTTAAAATACTGATGTCTGGCGTGGTTGCACAAAGAAATGCACCTGGTATTGCACAATATTTTTGAATTAATGATTCTTACGTAAGAAGGCACTACTCAATAATTATTACAGTAATTACTGTTCAATATTTTATTTTATTGAGTCAATAATTGCTACGTTGATATTTTATATTATTGGTGTTTCAATAATTGGCACTGCACAGTATTTCCCATTATCAGATCAATAATTCATATTATTTGAATAGTACTGTTAGATAACATTATTGGCAATGTCTAAGGAAGTTTTGTCTAGGAAAGAGGGTTGGTCATCTAATTGCGTGCCAGTAAAGAGAAATCTTTATCGGAAAGCCTTTTCTTTCTTAGGAACGACCTGGTTGTCATAATTGTGATTCTGTAATACTCCCTCCGTCCCATAGTTATAGGCTGATTTCTTTTGGCACATAGTTTAAGAAAATCAGTTTAAGTGGAAATTTTTAACATAATTTTCCAAATATACCCCTTAATATGGAATTAATGAATAAGTTAATTACTCTTACTTATCAAACTGGAACTCTCAACTTCATTGATTGATGTGTGCTGACCATTAAAGTCCATAACCAAGTACACCATTAAAGTCCATAACCATAGAACTTTAACCAAAGAGAATACAACAACATTAAATGTGGTGATAAAAATAATGACATTAAATGTTGTTTCTTCAAAAAAAGAGTAATGGTTGAATATTTATTATAAGTGTAAGACCCCAACTTTTATGAATAAAGATGAATTTTCTATAAATATCATTTCATCGACCCATTTTTAATCCTCGATTGAGTAGGAATTGTGGCCTATAGACTCGCTTTACCGCCAAGTATGTCTCGTGTTCATAACATTTTTCATATATCCATGTTACGTAAATATGTGGAAGACCCGAACCACATTATTGAGTTAGAACCGGACGACATAGCGGAAGATTTGACGTATGAAGAGGTTCATGTTCAAATCTTGGATAAGAAGGAACATATTCTACGCTCCAAGGTTATACCTCAAGTCAAAGTTTTGTGGAGAAACCACGATGTTGAGGAAATGACTTGGGAGTTAGAATTTGAAATGAAATCAAGGTATCCGTACCTCTTCGATATACCAGGTACGTACCCTAATTTCGAGGGCAAAATTTCATAAGAAGGGGAGGTTGTAAGACCTCAACTTTTATAAATAAAGATGAATTTTCTATAAATATCATTTTTGAATATTATGGGATGAAATTGATATAATGTTATAGTTGTGGGTAATATTTATAAATTTTGCAAAATGCGCAAGTTGTTATATAATATTCGATTGGTTTGGGAATATTTGTTTTAACAGGAATATTCGTGCAACGGCACAATCATTGGTGGACCCTATTAACGGAATTATTATTTGATTGAGAAAACGACAAAAATACTTTATAAAAATAACGGCGTTTTTACCGTTAATCGTTGAAACACCCTTGTTAAAAGTACAATGTACGGCGTAGTTGCACAATAGCAATACACGATATTGATTATTGATGCTTACGTGAGAAGTCACTCATTTTTGTTCAATTATTGTTATAGTAATTCACGACATAGATCTCACGTTATTTGATTCAATTATTGTCAATATTTTATAATCAATAATTGAGATGACAAAGTTATTAATATTATTATTTGCAATATTAACGATGTCTAGAAGTTCTGTCAAGGAGAGGTTTGGTCACCTAATTGCGCGCCAAGGGGGAGAAATCCTTATTGGAAAGCCCCCTCTTTCCTGGGAACGACCTGGTCGATTAATATTGTAAATTATAATAATGATGATGAGTTTTGTTTTATTAGTATTATTAATGTAATAAAATAGAAAAGATTTTTATATAAAACAAAATACTTTTATAAAGTTATTCGTTTTATTAGACAAATAGTAAAATTCTTTTATATAAAATAGAATACTTTTATAAAGTTATCTGTTTTATTAAACAATAATTAGAATATATTATATTTTATTATGCATAGTGTTTCTATAGTGCCTGCATAGTATTTGCATAGTAAAATCTTTTTATAAAGTTATTCATTTTATTAGATTATAAATAGAATATATTATATTTTATTATAAACCAATCTGGACCGTCCGTTTAAAGTAAATCAATCTAGACAGTTCATGAATTAGTTACATGCAGTCCATTCTTCTATAAATAGAAGTTCATTCCTTCATTATTTCTTACGAATTCACTGAAACTCTAGAGAGAGAAACTGTAGAGAGAGTTCTTCTTCTATAATCTTGAGCGTATTTCTTTAGAGTTTAAGAAAGCTTTGAGCGTAGTGCAAGTTTTCTTTGAGTATATCCTCACCCTACCAGTCAAAATACTCTTCTTTTACGGCAAGGGATATTATTTGTTGTACTCGTTAGGGGTATTCCTTCTTTCTTATTGGTAAAATTCTTTTGTTATTCCATTCTTTATTATTCTATTGGAATAACTCAGATATCTGTGAGGATACCCTATACTTGGTGAAATTCTTCTGTTATTCCATTATTTATTATTTTGTTGGAACATCCTGTCTGTGCGTTTATGCATGACTTGGTTCCGTTGTTTATTATTTTATTGGAACATCCTGTCTATGCGTTTACGCATGACCTGATTCCATTATTTATTATTCTATTGGAACATCTTGTCTGTGCGTTACGCATGACCTGGTTCCATTATTTATTATTCTGTTGGAATATCCTGTCGGTGCGTTTATGCATGACCTGGTTCTATTATTTATTATTCATTGGAATAACTCATATGCATGCGATTATCACATGACTGGTGATTTCTTTTGTTATTCCATTCTTTATTATACTTAGTTGGTTAAAGTTTTAACTTCTATACTCCATGGAATTAGTGGAATATCCTTGATATTTGCGCTTCATCCAGTATTTTTTCATGGAAATATTCTTCTAAGCATTCTTGAATTTTTACTCCACAAAGCAGTATCATCTTGACAATTTGGACATTATTAGTTCCTGGATAAATTAATTCTTGAACTTGTTTTATTGAATTCTTATATCTTTGTCATCATCCTCATATTTATATTATGTTGAAAGTCATCTGTGGTCTGTAGTGCATAGATGGACTTGGTATAATTATGACCAGGGATTATTCGGTGTAATCATGACCGTAATGTTACAAATGATGTGGAAAAAGTCCTCATTGGCCCGTAGTGCATTGATGGACAGTTGTTGGCATGATCATGACCATTGATGAATACACGAATATCCTTGGTTGTGGTGCATGGATAATTTATGGTTGTGATACTAATGAATATCCTTGGCCGTAGTGCAAGGATGATGTGGATTATTTATTAAGCTGAGTCTCAGCGATAAAAGTCATGAAAAACCTTTTAAATCATAGAAGATAGTAGATTTTATTCTCTACTTGACTCTTCTAATGGATTGCTTGTTCCGCTGCAGTTAAACTTGATGTTTGCTATATTTTATCAATTTAACACTGTTGAAGGCTAATGATAATTTATTCTGTATTATCTTAGTCATAATATTTCTTACTGGGCTAGTTGAGCTCACCCTTTTTCTTTCATTGTTCTCTTCAGGAAATGAGAACGTAGCAGGGACTAGTCGGGGAACAAAGTGATGGTCTAGATAATAGCATTAGTATTCCTCACTATTCTATGAAATAGTGTGATAATAAATATAATGAGCACCCCATTGAGTTTGTATATTGTCTAGATGACAATATTTGTATTAAAACTCACAGCATATGTCTAGTCGTATTTTACATGACTGTTGTATAATTAAGTTGTATTTGAATTTTGTACCATGTATTTGGCGACTTAGAATAGGTGATGTATACCGATTTTGGGGGAATCACAGTTGGTATCAAAGCTTAGGGATATGATCCCTGGCTAAGATGTGAGAATAAAACTAGGAGGGGAGAGACGGGGAATTCCTTCGCTAGTATGACCTACCTAAGTTTATTTGGTATTTAATTGGTCGGTCAGAATATAAGGATAATATGTTACGTGTCATTTAACCTTTGTTTAGTGGCAGTATCTGAAAATGACATCCGAGAATGTTGAGAATAGCAATGGAGCACAGGCGACCGTTGATTCACCACATATCAATAATCAGGATAATGTGCATCAAGAAGGCGACAATCCTCATGCAAACAACAACAGTGACCAAATGATGAATGATGGAATGTTCAGAGGCTTTATGCAATTCATGCAACAGTAGGCGAGAGCGGCTCCTGTCCAAAATTTAGGTGGAAACACTGGAAACTCTCGGACGGTCACCGCTAAACAGTTCAAGGAGCTGGGACCACCGTAGTTTATTGGAGAGCCAAAACCACTTAAGGCGGAAGCATGGATAAAGTAGATCACCAAGATATTTGATGTTTTGGGACGCTCCGAGGAGCAAAAGGTTTCCTTTGCCGCCTTTATGTTGCGAGGAGAGGCGACATCTTGGTGGGAATCGGTGGCGTGACTCAACCACCGCATACCGAAGATGTCTTGGGAGAAGTTCCAAGAACTATTCAACGACAAGTACTTTCCTGAAAGTATTCGTCACATAAAAGAGGTAGAGTTCATCAAGTTGGAGCAGAATAATATGACTGTGTCGCAGTACGAAGCTAAGTTTGCAGAGTTGTCTCGGTTTGCGTCCCACTTAGTGGATAATGAAGAGAGAATGACGCAGATGTTTTAAGAGGTTTAAAGTCGGAGATACGTCAACATCTTATTTCTCATAAACTGTGTTTGTATTCAGATGTTGTAAATAGGGCTCAGTTAGTAGAGCGCGATAATGAGTCAATGCTGTGACATCCCAGACTTTTAGAAATTATAAATCATAATTTTATAAATAAAAGTATTATTTATGAGATATGTTGGGTGTGAGTATGTGTATGTCATATATTGTACAATATATGAATTGATGTGAAGAGAATGTTATATATTAATTTTAATATATATAAATATTTAATTAAATTATTTATTGAGTTAAATAAATAAATTTTGTTTTGATTATAGAGTAATGTAATTAAGTGTAGTAGATTAATTAAATGAATATTTAGTATTTAATTTAATTAATATAATAATTTTATGTTATAGTTCTAATTTAATTGAGATAATTAAATTAGATGAGTTATGTGATGATTGTTACACAAAATTATAATTAACAAGTAAATATAATTATGTGACAATTTGATGAGATTAATTGATGTTAAGCTATTGATTAATTAAAATAATGAGTATTTACCAAACATGGTCTTAGGCTTTTCAAGTTCAAATTGGTGTAACCTATGTATTAACTAGTAATTAGTATATCTAATAATTACTAGGAGTTACATATATTATATATTACTAGTATTGTATATTATATGTATATACTACAAGTTAGTATGTTAGTTTTAGAAAATAAACCAAAGAAAGAAGAAGAGAGTTAGAGAGAGTTGTAGGAGAAGAAGAAGAGGAAGAAAAAGAAGAAGAAGGGAAAGCTTTGAGAAGACAAAACAAGCCCCATCATCATCATCATCATCATCATCTCCATCTCTCTCTTAAATTCATACTAATAAATCTAAATTCCTTGTTTTAATTATATTTTTATGTTCTTCATAATGTAGATAATTGTTATGTAGAAGTTGTATTGAGAAATTGAGAGAGATAGAGAGAGATAGAGGAATTGAGATGAGCTAGAGGAAGAAGAAGAAGAAAAAAAAAAGCTAGATGAAGGTAACTTCTAAACTCTTATTTAATCCTTGATTTTTTTGGGTAGATTTATGTTCTAGGGTAGTAGATCATGCTTAATCTGTTTGTATTGGTTTAATCTTGGATTATCAAGAATCAAACAAGAGGATTCAAGAAAGAAAATGAAATGGAAAGAAAATTTGAAGAACAAAATTCGTAGGTTTTTAGTAATTGTGGACATATATTGTGAAATTCATACCTCTTTGGGTATAATGAGTTAGAAAGTGAGCCTTATATCAAATCGAAGATATGGAAGTAAGCTATATTTTGAAAGTGGAATCACATGAAAACTCTTTGTAGATTTCTTGCAATGTCTGTTTTAGTAAGGCTGGTGCGAAGGAAAATAATCATCCGAAAATCAAAATCTGTTACGGTTTCTGACTTTGAAAAATTCATATAAATTCGTGTGTTTTGAATCTGAAGAAACTTAAAACTGTAAAGTTGTAGATATAGAAGTTTACTAGCTAGACTCGCATGATTGAGCCATTTTATGGACCGGATCATGTCCGAAATAAATTGTTTAGTAAGGATGTCCAAAATGAAATTTTCTAGACTAGTTGAAGAATTACGAATCTGGTTTAGATGGATAAGGGTCCGACTTTAAGGCCTAGATGAGGTTGTAGTACCTTTGAGTAAGGGTTAATTCTATATAAGAAGGAACAAAAAGCGGACATGTAACGAATGAGTTACGTTAAAAAAAGCGAAAACAACGTTTTGTTAAAGAAATTGTGAAGATGAGTTTTATAATTACATTTGAATTAAGATTTTGGGTGATGATATATTTTGATGATTAAAAATATGTTTTGACATATGTAATGAGTATAGATATGTGTTATCATATTCTATGCATAATTAACCATTTAAGATCAAGAGTTGAGATAAGTTAATGTGTGCACATAACGTGCTCGATAAAATGCCTAAGAGTAATAGTGTTTTCTAAACTTTGGTATAAAAAGTGTCTAACTAACGGCTAATATTGGATATCTAAGTATGAAAAGATGATAATACAAGAATAATAATGGAAAGAAATCGAAAAGGGTAATTTTTGATTTATGAAGGAAAATTAAATATATAAACAATGTGTTGAATATGCATTTTTGAAACCAAAGTGGTATAATAAAATGGTGTGATATACGCACATTAAACTACAAGTGTGATAGTCTAGCATGTGTGGTGATGAAAATGAAAAATAAAACCGAGTTGCATATAAAATAGTTAGATGTCTATAAAGACATTATAAAGGATAATAAGATAAAGTAAGGTCTTAGAATAAATTTGACCATGAGATTGAGTATTGATTTTATTTATTATCAATCTCACATACAGTGTAGGTTGTGCAAGGATGCGAAGTATTAGCGTGTTGGTAAAACGCCGATAAAGGCAAGTCTTTTAGTTCCTTTTTGCTATGTGAACTTGATGATGAACTGCTTTAAAATTTTAGTGTATGATGTATTGTATATATCAAAAGTATGAAATGTGAAAAGTCAATCTATGACTATGATGATTGAGCTATGAATGATGATTGAGTAAGGAACTCAATCTTTATAGTTGTTATATGAGCTACAACATGTATGCTATGTTTGTTTTATGATTATTCTTATATGTTGAGCATGTTATTATACGCTTTGTGATGCATGAAAACTGTTAGATTTTACTTGGCTGTCGAGCTCAACCTTGCAAATAACCATTTTTGCAGGTCAAGAATTGAAGGTAACACTATGTGCTACTTGAATGACGTGGATCAGAAATAATACACGGAAATTAATATTTTAACAAAAGTTGTTATTTCTTTATACCATGATTAAAATTCGTGAGATGTACTAAATGTTTTATGATGTATAATTTTATGTTGAGTTGTAAAGCTAAAGTTAGAGTTATCTGATATATAAAGGTTATCGGATTGAAATGTAAAATTTTATATAATAACAGTGATAAAGTGAATCAAAAAATAAGATTGATTCAAAGACATGTAGATGATAAATGTTTGATTCAGGGAATTAAAGTAAGAAGACATAAAAGTTTAAATTATTCCGTATTTTATAATGTTTAGCATCGAATAATGATATAAAATCAGAAGGTAGATGTGTTATTAACGACCAAAGTTGAGAATTAAATTGTATGAATTTTGGGGTCGTTATAAACGCAACCAAAAGAGAGCAGCCGGCAAAATGATAATACCAGTGAGAGCAATCATCGAAGCGATGACAACAAGCGTGGAGGGAATCAACAGTCCAGAAGTGGTAACCACTTCGGTGGTAATCAGGGCCAAAACAATAAGAATGGACATTTCAAGAAGAGGAGATTTAGTAATGATGGAAAGACGTCAGCACTAGCACCCGTTGTTAAGGAAGGAGAACGACCACCTATCATAAGCTTGAAATACAGAGGGGAGGGACACATCAGTCCAAACTACGCGATGCCATCCAAAGCATGTTATAATTGTGGAAGAGAAGGTCACTTAGCCCAATTTTGTCATTCACCGAAGACAAGTTCAGCCAGGATGGAGGCACCAAAGGCCGTCCCAGAAAAGTTAAAGCCGGTAGTGCAAGGGAGAGCGTTTGTTGTGACCTCCCAGAAAGCAAGGAACCCAAATGAGGTCATCACGGGTAAGCTTATATAAACTCTAGGGAAGTCTATACTTTATTTGATACCGGTTCTACCCATTCTTTTATTTTTCCTACTTGCGCTCAACGATTAAATTTGACTCCGGAGAAATTAGACTTTGACTTATCTGTGGAAACTCCGTTGGGAGAAACTTTCATTACATCTACTGTTTATAAGTCTTGTTTGGTTCAAATTGGTACCCTCACATTACCTGTCGATCTTATTTCATTGAAAATACTTGCATTTGAGGTGATTCTAGGGATTAATTGGTTAACTACTCATCATGCTAAAATTGATTATTTTCGTAAGGTTATTAGCTTTCATATTCCCAATCAACCTATTATGCGAATTCAAGCGACCAAACCATTAAAATCAATCACGGTCATCTCAAGCCATAAAGCTATTCGTTTATTAAAAAACGGATGTCAAGCTTTCTTAGCTCATGTCACGGATCTAAACAAAAATACATCAGTTTTGAATGATATTTCTATTGTTAATAAATTCCCTCACGTATTCCCTGAAGAACTTCTTGGCCTACCCCAAGAGCATGAAATTGAATTTTGTATCGACCTTGAACCCAGTACAAAACCCATTTCAAAAGACCCATATCGAATGGCTCCTATTGAACTTCAGGAGTTAAAGACCCAATTGCAAGAATTGTTAGACATTGGTTGCATTCATCCTAGTACATCTCTTTGGGGTGCTTCTGTTCTATTCGTGAAGAAAAAAGATGGGAGTATACGACTTTGTATTGATTATCGGGAGTTGAATCATGTCACCATCAAAAATAGGTACCCATTGCCATGTATTGATGACCTGTTTGACCAGTTGCAAGGAGCCAAATTCTTTTCAAAGATTGATCTTCGTTCCGGATATCCCCAATTGAAGATCAGAACCGATGACATTCCAAAGACGGCTTTCAGAACTCGGTACGGGCATTATGAATTCCTAGTCATGTCCTTTTGATTGACTAATGCTCCTGCTGCCTTCATGGATATGATGAACCGAGTATTCAAGGAATATTTGGATCACTTTGTGGTCGTCTTTATTGATGACATCCTTATTTATTCCAAAAGCCGTGAAGATCATGAGCAACACTTGAGGCTGACACTCCAAAAGCTTCGTGAATACAAGCTTTATGCCAAGTTGAAGAAATGTGAGTTCTGGCTTGCGGAAGTAGCATTCCTTGGGCACGTAGTATCAAGTCATGGAATATCTGTTGACCCGGCAAAGATTGAAGCAATTCAAAGCTGGGAACAACCTAAATCAGTGACCAAAGTACGTAGCTTTCTCGGCTTAGCTGGTTATTATCGGAGATTCGTGGAATGATTTTCTCGAATAGCTACTCCATTAACTCAGTTGACTTGGAAAGATACAAAGTTTGGTTAGAGCGAAAAATGTGAGAAGAGTTTTCAAGAACTCAAGAGGAGACTCATTTCAGCACCTGTTCTAACAATACCATCTGGCTCGGAGGGATTTGTCATCTACAGTGATGCTTCGGGCAAAGGGTTGGGATATGTTCTCATGCAACATGGGAAATTCATAGCCTATGCCTCAAGACAACTCAAAGAATATGAGAGGAATTATCCTACTCATGACCTAGAGTTAGCAGTTGTTGTCTTCGCACTTAAAATTTGGAGGCATTACTTGTATGGGGAGAATGTGGAGTTCTTTACGGATCATAAAAGCCTCAAATATTTCTTCACTCAAAAGGAACTCAACATACGACAACGACGTTGGCTTGAACTGTTGAAAGATTATGATCATACCATCCTTGAAAAGCGAACGTGGTAGCTCACGCATTGAGTAGAAGATTATATGCAAGTACGAGTGCGATATTGTCAACACAAAGGCCCATTTTGTGTGACTTGCAAAGGATGGAGATAGAGTTAAAGACTCCACGGACCCATGGGATGATGATGAATATACGAGTAGAACCGACTTTAATTGATAAAGTTAAAGTCGCTTTCGAGCTACTGGACACGAGCCGATGCGTATGAGGAAGAAAGTGCAAAAGGTGTTATGCCAAGCAAGAATTGATGAAGAAGGAATACTTGAGTCAACTCCGGACTTTTGTGTTCTAACGACCACGATTTAAAGTATAAAATCATGATGGAGGCACATAACACACCGTTTGCAATCCATCCTTGGAGTACCAAAATGTATCATGATATTCGACATACATGGATTTCGTTACCGGTCTTCCTAAGGTTTCTCAAGGTATAAATGGTATTTGGGTCATTGTTGATAGATTGACCAAGTCTGCTCATTTCTTACCGATACGAGAAACTTATACACTTGAACATCTTGCTCGCATGTACATAAACGAGATTGTAAGACTGCATGGTATGCCAGTATCCATAGTTTCTGATCGAGACCCAAGATTCACTTCACGATTTTGGGTTAGTTTGCGAGAAAGCTATGGGGCACAGCATTTCTGATTTAGCTTTCGCATATCATCCTCGCATTTTTGATGGGCGATCGGAGAGGACTATTCAAACTCTTGAAGATTTATTAAGACTCGTAGTCGTTGACTTCAAGGGAAGTTGGGATAAGTTCTTACCATTGGTGGAATTTTCCTACAACAACAGTTATGAAGCAAATATTGGCATGGCTCCATTTGAGGCGTTGTATTGAAGAAAGTGTCATTCTCCAGTATACTGGATGAGGTGGGTGAAGCAACGTTGTTGGGACCGGAGTTGGTACGTATGACTACGAAAAAGATTCAAACGATCCAACAACGTATAAAAACCTCACAAAATCGACAAAAGAGTTATGCTGATCTTCATCGAAAGGACGTGGAATTTGATATAGGAGATCATGTGTTGTTACGTGTTGCTCCATTGAAAGGAGTTACGAGATTTGGAAAGAGAGGGAAGCTCAATCCTCGATTCATCGACCCATTTTAATCCTCGATCGAGTAGGAACTGTGGCCTATAGACTCGCTTTTACCGCTTGATATGTCTCGTGTTCATAACATTTTTCATATATCCATGTTACGTAAATATGTGGAAGACCCGAACCACATTATTGAGTTAGAACTGCATTTAATAGCGGAATATTTGACGTATGAAGAGGTTCCTGTTCAAATCTTGGATAAGAAGGAACATATTCTACGCTCCAAGGTTATACCTCAAGTCAAAGTTTTGTGGAGAAACCACGATGTTGAGGAAATGACTTGGGAGTTAGAATTTGAAATGAAACCAAGGTATCCTTACCTCTTCGACATACCAGGTACGTACCCTAATTTCGAGGGCAAAATTTCATAAGAAGGGGAGGTTGTAAGACCCCAACTTTTATAAATAAAGATGAATTTTCTATAAATATCATTTTTGAATATTATGGGGTGAAATTGATATAATGTTATAGTTGTGGGTAATATTTATAAATTTTGCAAAGTACGTAAGTTGTTATATAATATTCGATTGGTCGGGGAATATTTGTTTTAACAGGAATATTCGTCTAACTAAGCACAATCATTGGTGGACCCCTAACGGAATTATTGTTTGATTGAGAAAAACGACAAAAATACTTTATATAAAAAAAAAGGCGGAAGTTTTACTGATTAACTGTTGAAACACCCGATGTTAAAAGTAAATAATATGTCTGCCAGAGTTGCACAATAACACACACGGTATTGATTATTGATGCTTACGTGAGAAGTCACTCATTTTGTTCAATTATTGTTATAGTAATTGCTGCATAGTATCTCACGTTATTTGATTCAATTATTGTCAATATTTTATAATCAATAATTGAGATGACAAAGTTATTAATATTATTATTTGCAATATTAACGATGTCTAGAAGTTCTGTCAAGGAGAGGTTTGGTCACCTAATTGCGCGCCAAGGGGGAGAAATCCTTATTGGAAAGCCCCCTCTTTCTTGGGAACGACCTGGTCGATTAATATTGTAAATTATAATAATGATGATGAGTTTTGTTTTATTAGTATTATTAATGTAATAAAATAGAAAATCTTTTTATATAAAACAGAATACTTTTATAAAGTTATTCGTTTTATTAGACTAATAGTAAAATCTTTTTATATAAAATAGAATACTTTTATAAAGTTATCTGTTTTATTAGAAACTAATTAGAATATATTATATTTTATTATGCATAGTGTTTGCATAGTAAAATCTTTTTATAAAATTATTCGTTTTATTAGATTATAAATAGAATATATTATATTTTATTGTAAACCAATCTGGACCGTCCGTTTAAAGTAAATCAATCTGGACCATTCATGAATTAGTTACTATGCAGTCCATTCTTCTATAAATAGAAGCTCATTCCTTCATTATTTCTTACGAATTCACTGAAACTCTAGAGAGAGAAACTATTGAGAGAGTTCTTCTTCTATAATCTTGAGCGTATTTCTTTGAGTTTAAGAAAGCTTTGAGCGTAGTGCAAGTTTTCTTTGAGTATATCATCGCCCTACCAGTCAAAATACTCTTCTTTTACGGTAAGGGATATTATTTGTTGTACTCGTTAGGGGTATTCCTTCTTTCTTATTGGTAAAATTCTTTTGTTATTCCATTCTTTATTATTCTGTTGGAATAACCTGTATACGCGGGATACCCTATACTTGGTGAAATTCTTCTGTTATTCCATTATTTATTATTCTGTTGGAACATCCTGTCTGTACGTTTACGCATGATCTGGTTCCGTTGTTTATTATTTTGTTGGAACATCTTGTCTGTGCTTTTACGCATGACCTGGTTCCATTATTTATTATTCTGTTGGAACATCATGTCTGTGCGTTACGCATGACCTGGTTCCATTATTTATTATTCTGTTGGAATATTACGTCGGTGCTTTCTGCATGACCGATTCCGTTATTTATTATTCTATTGGAATAACCTGTCTGTGCGGTCTATCGTATGCCTGGTGATTTCTTTTGTTATTCCATTCTTTATTATACTCAGTTGGTTAAAGTTTTGACTTCTATAGTCCATGAAATTAGTGGAATATCCTTGATATTTGCGCTTCATCCAGTATTTTTTCATGAAAATATTCTTCTGAGCATTCTTGAATTTTTACTCCACAAAGTAGTATCATGTTGACAATTTGGACATTATTAGTTCCTGGATAAATTAATTCTTGAACTTGTTTTATTGAATTCTTATATCCTTGTCATCATCCTCATATTTATATTATGTTGAAAGTCATCTGTAACATTCTAGAATTTTAAAGTGTTATATTAAATATTTATTGATTTATATAAGTATTTAATGGATATGTTTATTGTTGAATAAATAATTGTTCCATTTGAAATGATGTGGTTTAGTTAATTATTTGTTGAATAAATAATTAAATATTAAATATTAAATATTTATTTGCAATATTAAATATTTATTAAATTATATAAGTATTTAATGGCAATTTGAGTTGATGTGGTTTAGTTAATTATTTGTTGAATAAATAATTAAGGAGCTAAGAAAATTAATTGCTATGAGATTATATACTAATTTAATTTAATAAGTAAGCTAGAGAACTTATAATGATTAAATGAATTTTAGTATTTTAATTAGAATTTGTGATTAAAATAAAGTGTTAGTTGGTTGAATAAAATTATAATTTATGTGATATTGAATTATGTGTTAAAATAATTTAATAGATTAATATTTTAATTGATTAATTTTATTATATTGATTATTTAATTTAATAAGAAGTGTGACAAATAACCTTGCTATAAGGGAATTATTAAAATAAATTAAAGGAGTTAATTCAGTTTTGCCAAACAAGGTCTAATGCCTATTAAAGTGTTTAATCTAATTGTGTTTTACCAAACAAGGCATAAGGGTTAATTGATTATCTTTTTAGTGGTTAGCCAAACAAGCCTTATGGCTTTCAAATAAAAAATAACTGATGTCCGTTAAGTTAGAGTTATATTATATATTTAATATATACATTATGTCCATATACGTTATATCATAAGACGTAAGAATAGAGAAGAGAGGTTAGAGAGACGAAAAGAAAAACTCAGAGGAAGAAGAAGAGAAGAAGAAGAGAAGAGAGGAAGAAATGCTAGATATTGGAGAAGAAGAAGCTTGAGAATAGAAAGGAATAGCCATCATCGTCTTCTTCAAGTATTTCTCCTATTCTTTTTAGTTTTTAAAGTTTAGTTTTTCTCTTCCCAAATTCTCTATAGAATTCTTGTGTAAGGATGAATTGTTGTTGCTATGTGACTTTATATGACATACTAATGATGTTAAAACTATTTTCATAAGTTATAGTCAATGATTGATGATATAAATGTAGTTTGTGAAGAAAAAGTTTTTACAGAGAGTTTTTGTGAATATATATTGTTTAGCTTAAAGTAGAAATTGAGGGTTAATTAGTTGTTTAGTTGACAAATTGACCATCTAATTTGATAGAGTATGTAAAATGATTGATAAAGATACTTTGAATTAATTGTTTTGGTTGAAAAACAAAATTTACAATGTTGATTTTCATTGAAATATCAAAAAATGAGTTTTTAGCAAAAACAGTGAAATTGGATGTTTTAAATTTGTTGTTTATGTTGTTGTATGGGTAGAAACATGTTACGAGTTCTTGAATTATGTTTACATGATGTTTTTGTATGAATTGCATATGAATTAGTCTGTTAGAAATGAGCTTGTAGGCCAAAATGGCTTTTTCTTGTCTTTATTCTTTGCTATCATCGAATTGAAGCTTAACGATTTCGCCATGCGGAAGCGTCAATGATCGTTAGTGGCGGCCTATTTCCTCGCCATGTAGCTGTGTGACTTTGACCGTGAGTGTATTCACTGTAGCGCATGCATGTCATCATGCCTTGTATTGCGACCATGATGTAAAGCTGTGGCGTCATGCATGAAGAGTTAGCTAATGGTTTGACGATTGTACTTTTTGTACACGAAATTTTAAGAAAAGTAATGTGATGATAGTAGGATTTATTAAATTATGATTTCAGTATTTTATATCATGAATAAGCATGTTACTAGCGATTAACTTGTGTTATAACTTGATTATGTGATTAAATAGTCAAACCTACATGATGAATGTATTAGTTATGTGATAATGACTAACTATGTCATTATGACATATGTATATAGGATATTGTGATTCGAATTGTTCGGTTTAATCTACGAACAAGGCAAGTTTTCTAATCTATTATCTTGTTAATTCAATTACTATTGTCAATTCGATTACAATATAATGATGTAAGTTATTATGGAGTAAGTTATTCTTGTATTTAACTTGTTGTTTAGCATGCACAACTATCTATACGAATGTCGAACATTTCTATCGTTCAAATTGCTATGCATGCTTAGTATTAAATTCTAATTAACCTTGGCTTAGTATTGTTCAAGAAAGGTATGCTATAGTTATTCAAATTGTATGCTATTAGATTATTCCTAAAGCATGACTTTAATTACTATGTTTGATTCAATCACGATTATTCTATAGTATAGTGTTATTGGTTTTATTCAACTACTCCTTAGTTGATGTTCGTTGAATTCCAAATTTACCTTGAAAGCTTATCCAAACCAAACTTCCTTTGGTGTGAACTTGTACTCTAAATACTGAGATGAACAACCCTATTGTTATGATTAGGGGTTAAGTTACGCATAACATTAAAATGTTTGTGCACAATACATTGTACGAAGGGTTGATCCCCCTAAGTACGAGGTCCTTATAGTCTTATAACTGTTAAAGTTGGAGTTGAAAGATTTCTTGCAACTGTGGACGTAGTTCATAGTCTTACGACCCTCAATGATGTATATTTTCCATATTTTGGGATTTCAGTTTCTGATTATTATTGATAGAGTACTATTCACTTTTGATGAACCTATTTCAGCAGTTATTATTGTTATACTCCTGCTGATTCCATATTATACCCAGTGAGCAATTGTTTTGCTCACTCTTGCATATTTATAAACTCATTACAGCTAAAGAAGAGAAGGTGGGTGAACCTACTACTAGCAAAGGGAAGGGAAAAATGTACAAGTGATGAAGACTTGTAATAGTTTTGATAGTTTTATTATCATACTTTGATTTAAAGATTGTAATGAAGTTTATTTAATTTTCCGCATTTGAATGTTTGTAATTAAAGGTTAGATAACCTGTGAGATTTTTATTTAAGTTTAATCTCAGATGTAGTTTTTATTATTCAATTTTATTATAATTGGGTAGTTAGAAATGAATGTTTTGATTAAGTGAACACCAAATCTTGAGGAAATGAAGTACCAGGATTTGGGGGTATCACAAGTTGGTATCAAAGCTTTAGGTTATGAACCTTAGGTGGGGGGAAAAGACTTAGGAAGTAACCTTTGAAAAGATAGTGGAGATAACTCTTATCGAGTTTTAGGAAAGAAGTAATAAAACACTTATGTGCTTATGTGATTTTAATTTATGTACTCGTGAGTGTCGAATAGTAATGATTAATAATTAAAACTTTAAAACTTTATTGTTAGGATGACTAATGTCGGAGAATCCAGTCAGGCTAGGGAGGAGGGACCTCAAGTGCCTATAGAGGAGGAGCCTCGCGACATTCAGGTAGTTTGGGAACAACTCACGCCACGAAATTGACCCGTGGGTCATAGTAGTAGTTGAAGATGAGGATGATGATGTGGAGATGAATTGAGGAGGATCTCGTTGAGTTACCACAGGAGGATGAGGATGGCGAGGGCGTGGAGGAAAGGATTCCACTTAACTTCGATAGCAGCCATATATACGATTAGGTGCATGGCCAAGTAACGTGGAACTTCGAGGATCTGATTGAGGAGTTGCAGGAGATAGTAGTCGAACAACAGTATCGCAATGACACAAAAGACGGCGAGATCCGGGATGGTGAAGAACGAATGACAAATGTCGAGGATAAACTAATCTTGGTGAAGGAGACAAAGAACAACTGATCGAAGTGGTCATTTGAATCAAGAACAAGCTAAGAGAAGAAGCTACTAAGAGGGAAAGAGTTGAAGATGCTTACGAGGAAGCTTTTCAACGAACCAGATTAGCAGCAAGAGACACGCAAGCAAAGAGGATAAAGATGGAAGAGTTGGATAAAGTGTGACGCCCCCAAAATAGGTATACAACACCCATTCTGAGTCGCCAAATACATGGTACAGAAAGCAAACTACAACTTCAATAATACAATTGTCGTGCAAAATACGACAATACATATTGTGAGTTTAAATACAAATATTGTCTTCTAGACAATATCCACACTCAAATAAGTCCTCGTTACAATTATTCAAACACTATTTTATAGAAATAGTGAGGACTGCTAAAACATCTTTCTAGAACGAGTTCAAGTAGAGAATGAGTTATACTATCTTCTAAGATTTAAAAGTCCATCATCAATATTTTATCCATGTAACAACAATCAATATACATCTTTAATCAAATATTCATCTTTGCACTACAGACCAAGGATATTCATTTGTATCACCGATTGGTCATGTTCATCTCAACACTGTTCATCTTTGCACTGAATCAAAGATATTCATCGATTAATCATTTATCTTTGCACTTCTGGGCCAAATATATTTAGTAATATCATCATTTAGGACCGAGGATGATGAAAAATATTTTAAAGAAAAGCGAATCTAGTGAGACGGAAGGACAAATAGTAGGGATTAGACATAACAGTTTATCAAGATCAATAAAACTCCATAATAACCAATTTTAAAGCAAAATTCAAGAATAAAGATCAAAACATGGATACAATCAAAGATAGTAACCATAATAGACATCTTGGACAAAAGAAGAAAATTTCATTTTTTAATGAATAGTCTTTGTATTAAGTGAATAGTGTCGAGTATCGTGAATAGTGTCGTGTCGTGAATAGTAACCCCGCACAAAAAGTTCCAAATTTGATAAAAAGTTCATACCAACATTTTGGTATAATGATATTGAAGAAAATATTATTTTAAGAAGAATATAACACCCCTTACGTCAAAATATCAGTACTTCTGATCGGAATATCGGTATAAGGCTGAATGAAACTTGCACTAATGAATAGAAACTCACAAAGTATCTAAATACTCACAAAATATACTCAATAATCTAGAGAGAGAAAGAGAGAAAGCTTATGTTTCTGGTGTGATTTTCAATTCTAACTTAGCCCTCTATTTATAGGAAAATGTTAGCAGACTTGACCTGCAACCTGATGGCTTTACCTGCTACTATTCCCACCCACCACATTTGAAATAAATTCAGTACATTTCTTCACCAACCACAAGTGGGGCCCACCAATTCTAGAATTTTCCACCAAAATGCTAAATTCAGATATTTCAATAATTTCTGAACCAGTCACCTCTTAAAATTCATAACAAATCATACGTTCATTTTTAACGGTTCAAAATTTGTGGACATATACTCAACTTATATATGTATAACATATCCAAAAATTACAACAATCCAACGGTCAGATTAAAAATTATAACTCACACAATATATCTCAAAAACATTGGTTTAATTTTTAATACCTTCATTCCGACAAAAATACTAATAAAACACCTCAACATTAACTCCTTCATTTTTAACCACAATAAATATATCCAACATTTATATCCACATAAAATAAATATTTCCTTATCATATGAATCAATAATTAATTATTCACATATAATATTACATAATCACATTTATGACAATCAGTAGTTCTGAGAAAGAGGGGCTTTCCAATAAGAATTTAAGCCTTATTGGCGCAAATTAGGTGAGCAAACCTCTCCTTGATGTAACTTTCTAGACATTGCCAATAATGCTATCTAATAATATTATTCAAATAATATGAATTATTGATCGATAATGGGAAATCATTGTCGATGACAAATTATTGAAACAACAATAATATAAAATATCAACGCAGACAATTATTGAATCAATAAAATAAAATATTGAGCGATAACTCACCGTAACAATTATTGAGTAGTGCCTTCTTACGTAAGGATCAATAATTCATCAATCTTGTGCATCCACGCATATTACTATATTTTAACCACCGTATTCCAATGATGTTACTTGATAACAACTACGCCATTATTTATAAAAACTCAAACTTGTCATTTTCTTCATCCCATGGTTATTCTATTATGGGGCCCATAAATGATTTAGCGCCGTATCGTCGACTATTCCCGACAACAAGAATATTCCACGACCAAACGAATATTCCCAAACAATGATGATTATTTTATAACCACTTGCATATTTTGCAAAATTTGAACATTTCACCCATAACCGAGAGAATTATATCAAATTAATACCTTATTATTCACAAATATAATTAGAGGAAATTGATTTTATTTATAATAAGTTGGGGTCTTACATAAAGTATTTAACACATGAATTAATCGAGAGCTCAAGATCGGGTCATGGGAAATCCGATTTAGTTCGAGACGCTTCCATCATTCGTGTTAGATCGCAGAACAATGTTTCGAGTCGTGGAGGAAGAACGTGATAGGGCTAAGAAGTATCTTAATAGAACATCGTGTACATTGTTATACGATGAGTGAAAGGTTAAATAAATTGTAAATCCCAAGTGTTATGCAACCTATGGGATATGACTATGATGTTGTCCTGAAACTTTTGTAGTTCAGGAAAGTAATGTAGATAGCAGAGATGTTTTATGTTTTTCAAAAAGGTTATGAATAAATAAAAGTTGTTACTTTATTCAAAGTGTTATGTGTTATGTGATTATTTCTTTTATGGAGGCAAGTTAATTAGAAAATACTTAAAGAAGCTGAGTAATAGTCTAATAGAATTATATCAAATTAATACCTTATTATTCGCAAATATAATTAGAGGAAATTCGATTTTATTTATAATAAGTTGGGGTCTTACAACCTCCCCTCCTTATAAAATTTCGTCCTCAAAATTAACATACGTACCTGGTGTTTCGAAAAGGTGAGGATACCTCACTTTCATTTCTGATTCCAACTCCCAGGTCATTTCTTCAATAGCATGGTTTCTCCATAAAACCTTAACTTGTGGTATAACCTTGGTGCGTAGGACATGCTCTTTCCTATCGAAGATCTTAACAGGTACTTCTTCGTATGTTAAATCTTCTGACTATCTCTCGTCCGGTTCTAACGCGAATAATATGGTTCGGGTCTTTCACATATTCTGAAGCATGGATATGTGAAAAACATATGAACACGAGAGACATACTTGGAGGTAATCTTGAGTCTATAGGCCACATTTCCTATTCGGTCAAGAATCTCAAATGGACCAACAAATCGTGGATTGAGCTTTCCTCTCTTCCCAAATCTTGTAACTCCTTCCATGGTGCAACACGTATAAATACATGATCCCCAATATTAAATTCCACGTCTTTTCGATGAAGATCCGCATAACTCTTTTGTCGATCTTGTGCCGTTTGTATACGTTGTCGAATCATTTAGATTTTTTCTGTAGTCATGGGTACTAATTCTGGTCCCAACAACGTTGTTTCTCCCACCTCGTCCCAGCATACTGGAGAATGACACTTTCGTCCATACAACGCCTCAAATGGAGTCATGCCTATACTTGCTTGATAACTGTTGTTGTAGGAGAATTCCACCAGTGGAAATACTTATCCCAACTTCCTTTATAATCTAGGACACAAAGTCTTAATAGATCTTCAAGGTTTGAATAGTCCTCTCGATTGTCCGTCCGTTTGAGGATGGTATGCCCGAATCAGATCGTAAATTGTGCCCATAGCTTCATAAGCTAACCCAAAATCGTGAAGTGAATCTTGGGTCACGATCCAAAACTATGGATCTTGGCATGCCAATCAATCTCACAATCTCATTCACGTACATGCGAGCAAGACGTTCAAGGAATAAGTCTCACGTGTCGGTAAAGAAATGGGCGAACTTGGTTAATCTATCAACAATAACCCAAATCGCATCTATGCCTTGAGAAACTTTGGGAAGACCTGTAACGAAATCCATAGTAATGTGTTCCTACTTCCATTTTGGAATCTCAAGTGGTTGTAATGGACCCTTAGGCACTTGATGCTCTTCCTTTACACGTTGACAAGTTAAACACCTCGAGATAAACTCCGCGATCTCTCTCTTCATATTGTTCCACCAAAATGTATGTCGAATAACATGATACATTTTGGTACTCCCAAGATGGATTGCAAACGGGGTGTTGTGTGCCTCCATCATGATTCTATGCTTCAAGTCAGAATCGTTAGGAACACAAATTCTGGAGTTGAATCTAAGTATTCCTTCTTCATCGATTTTCGCTTCTGGAATAGTTCCTTCTTGCACTTTCTTCTTCATACATATCAGCTCCAGGTCCGTAGCTTGAGCAGCTTTAACTTTATCGATTAAAGTCGGTTCTACTCGTATATTTGCCATCATCATATGGGTCCCTGGAGTCTTTAATTCTACCTCCATCCTTTGCAAGTCATACAGAATGGGCCTTTGCATTAACAATATCGCACTCGTACTCACATATAATCTTCTACTCGATAAATAACTACTACGTTCGCTTTTCGAGGATGATATTGAATAGTGTGATCGTAATCTTTCAATAGTTCAAGCCAACGTCGTTGCCGCGATGTTGAGTTCTTTTGGGTGAAGAAATATTTGAGGCTTTTATGGTCCGTATAAATCTCCACTTTCTCCCCATACAAGTAGTGTCTCCAAATTTTCAACGCGAATCATTGCTTTGCTAACTCTAGATCATGAGTAGGATAATTCCTCTCATATTCTTTAAGTTGTCATGAGGCATAGGCTATGACTTTCCCATGTTGCATGAGAACGCATCCTAACCCTTTGCCTAAAGCATCGCTGTATATAACAAATCCATCCGTTCCTGATGGTATTGCGGAAACAGTCTGCAAAACAGAGTCTCCTCTTGAGATCTTGGAAACTTTTCTCACATTCCTCGCTCCATACAAATTTTGTATCTTTAAAGTCAACTAAGTTAGCGGAGTAGCGATTCAGAAAATCCTTCCACGAATCTCCGATAATAACCAATTAAGCCCGAGAAGCTACGCACTTGGTCCATGGACTTTGGTTGCTCCCAACATTGTATTGCTTGAATCTTTCTTTGGGTCGTGAGATACTCCATGTTTTGACACCATTGCCCAAGGAATGCTACTTCCTCGAGCCGAACTCACATTTCTTGACTTGGCATAAAGTTTGTTTTCACGAAGCCTTTCAAGTATCGACTTCAAATGGTGCTCATGATCTTCACGGCTTTTGGAATAGATGAGGATGTCATCAATAAAGACAACAACAAAAAGCGATCCAAATATTCCTTGAATACACGGTTCATCATATCCATGAAATCGGCGGAGCATTAGTCAATCAAAAGACATGACTAAGAATTCATAATGCCCGTCTGGGAGTTACGAAGGCGGGTCTTTGGAATATCCTCGGTTTTAATTTTCAGCTGATGATATCCAGAATGATGATCGATCTTTGAAAAGAATTATGCTCCTTGTAACTTGTCAAATAGGTCATCAATGCGAGGTAGCGGATACCTATTCTTGATGGTGACATGGTTTAATTCTCGGTGAGTCAATACAAAAAGTGGCATACTCCGTCTTTCTTCTTTCTGAATAAAACAGAGCACCCCAAGGAGATGTACTAGGGGCGAATGAAACCTATGTCTAACAATTCACATAGTTGGACTTTTAACTCCTAAAGTTCAATAGGAGCCATTCGATATGGGGTTTTAGAAAATAGTTTTGTACCCTCAAGGTCAATAAAGAATTCAACATCACGTTCTAGGATAGGCAAGGAAGTTCTTGAAATACATCGAGAAAATTCTCTAACACGCGAAATATTATTCAAATCGACTTATCTTTGTTCAAATCTATAACATGGGCTAAGAAAGCTTGACATCATGTTTTCAATAAACGAATAGCTTTATGGCTTGATATGATATTGGCTGATTTTAGTGGTTTAGTTGTTTGAATTAGTATTGTGACAGTTGGTTAGGAATATGAAAACTAACAACCTTACGAGAATAATCAATTTTGGCATGATGAGTGGTTAATCAATCAATTACTAAAATCACATCAAAAGCAAGTATCTTTAAATATATAAGATCAACGGGTAATGTGATAAGCCTGACTTGGATCATGCAAGATTTATAAAGCGTAGATGTGAAGAAGGTTTCACCCAATGGAGTTTTAACAGATAAGTCAAAGTCCAATTTCTCCGGAGTCAAGTTTAAATGTTGAGCACAAGCAGGAGAGATAAAAGAATGGGTAGAACCGGTATCTAGTAAGGTATAAACTTCAAAAGAGTTCAAGATTAGCTTACCCGTAATCACCTCGTTCGGGTTCCTCGCGTTTTGGCCAGTCACGACAAACGGTCTTCCAGGAACCGCTGATTTCGACTTATCCGGGACAGCCCTTGGAGTCACCATCCCCGTTGAACTTAGTTTTGCTATAGAACAATCCTGAGTTATGTGGCCTTCCTTTCCACAGTTGTAACATACCTTGGATTGTTGTGGGCCGATTTAAGTGATATGTCCCTCTTTCCATTTGTAACATCTAAGCTGTCGATCGTTCTCCTCCCTAGAATTTGTTGTTGGTCTTTGGTCTTCTTTGTTGATGTCTTCCCATCATTGTTGAATCTCCCCTTTAAAATTTCCACTTGACTCACCTCTCCTATTATCATGGCCACGATGACCACCCCGAGTGGTTCTGCGCCTTTGTTCATATTTTTCCTCCTCGTTGGTTATCATCGCTCGATGATTATTTATCCACCGGGTATGACCACAGTTGTGGTCCCTCGGTTGAACATACTCATTATCTCGCACTAATAATTGAGCCCTGTTTACAACATCTGAATATAAAGAAAATTTATGAGATATAAGATATTGCCGAATCTCGGGCTTTAGACCTCTCAGAAACATCCTCGTCATTCGTTCCTCATTTTCGACCAAATGAGGTGCAAACCTCGATAACTCTACAAACTTCGCCTCGTACTGGGACACCGTCATGTTGTTTTGTTCCAGTCTGATAAACTCCACCTCTTTCATATGATGAATACTTTCAGGAAAGTACTTGTCATTGAATAGTTTACGAAATGTTTCCCAAGACATCTCTTGAGTCTGGTGGCTAGAGTGCCTTCACAGACTCCCACCAATGAGTCGCCTCACATCATGGAACATAAAGGTGGCGAATGGAACCTTACATTTCCTCCGTACATCCCAAGACATCGAATATCTTGGTAATTTGCTTGAGCCACATTTCCGCCATGATCGGATCCAGCTTTCCCTTAAATTCTGGTGGTCCCAACTCCTTGAACTACTTGGCTGTGACAAGCCGCACATTTCTATCATTTCCACCCGTATTTTGTGCACGAGTCTCCCTCGTCTGGTTTTGCATGAACTGCAAAAAGCTCCTAAACATTCCATCATTCATTGTTTGCTCGGTAGTGTTGTTTACAGGAGCAATATTGCCTTCCTATTGCACGTTCTCCTGGTTTGTAGCTAAAGGTTGTTCCACAGTCTCATACACTCCATTGTTAACGTTCTCAGTGGCCATTCTTAAATACTACCATAAAACAAGGGTTAATTAAACAAATTAACATATCATATAATATCCCTATATTATGACTGACCAACAAATAAGCTTAGATAAGACACACTAGCGAAGGATTTACTCATCTCTCCCCTCCTAGTTCTATTCCCGATCTCCTTGGAGACCATATCCTAAGCTCGATACCAATTGTGGCGCCCCCCCAAAATAGGTATACAACACCCATTCTGAGTCGCCAAATACATGGTACTAAAAGCAAACTACAACTTCAATAATATAATTGTCGTGCAAAATATGACAACACATACTGTGAGTTTAAATACAAATATTATCTTCTAGACAATATCCACACTCAAATAAGTCCTCGTTACAATTATTAAAACACTATTTTACGAGAAATAGTGAGGATCATCTAAAACATCTTTCTAGAACCATCACTCAAGTACCCAGACTAGTTCTGCTATGTTCTCACCTCCACGAGAAAATGGAACAAAAAAGGAAAGGGTGAGCTCAACTAGCCCAGTAAAGAATATTATGACTAAGATAATATACAACAAATTATCGTTAGTCTTCAATAGGGAAAAATCTGATAAAATATAATAGCCAACAAGTTTTAGATCAACAACTGCAGCGGAAACAACAATCCATTAGAAGAGTCAAGTAGAGAATGAGTTCTACTATCTTCTAAGATTTAAAAGTCCATCATCAATATTTTATCCATGTAACAACAATTAATATCCATCTTTAATCAAATATTTGTCTTTGCACTACAGGCCAAAGATATTCATTTGTATCACCAGTTGGTCATATTCATCTCAACACTGCTCATCTTTACTACGGGCCAAAGATATTAATCGATTAATCATTTATCTTTTACTTCACGGGCTAAAGATATTTAGTAATATCATCATTTAGGGTTGAGGATGATGAAAAATATTTTAAAAGAAAAGCGAATCCGGTGAGACGGAAGGACAAATAGTAGGGATTCGTATAACAGTTTATCCAAGATCAATAATACTCCATAATAACCATTTTTGAAGCAAAATTCAAGAATAGAGGTCAAAACATGGATACAATCACAGATAGTAACCATAATAGAAATCTTGGACAAAAGAAGAAAATTTCATTTTTGGTGAATAGTGTAAGTATTAAGTGAATAGTCTTTAGTATCGTGAATAGTAACTTGAACACAAAAAGGTCCAAATTTGATAAAAAGTTCATACCAACATTTCGGTATAATGATATTATTGCTTTAGAACATATCCATGTTTCATAAATATGTGAAAGACCTGAACCATATTATTGCATTAGAACCAGACGAGATAGTCGAAGATTTAACGTACGAAGAAGTACATGTTAAGATCTTGGATAGGAAAGAGCATGTCCTATTCACCAAGGTTATACTACAAGTTAAGGTTTTATGGAGAAACCATGCTATTGAAGAAATGACCTGGGAGTTGGAATCAGAAATGAAAGCTAGGTATCCTCACCTTTTCGAAACACCAGGTACGTATGTTAATTTCGAGGACGAAATTTCATAAGGAGGGGAGGTTGTAAGACCCCAACTTATTATAAATAAAATCGAATTTCCTCTAATTATATATGTGAATAATAAGGTACTAATTTGATATAATTCTCTGGTTATGGGTGAAATGTGCAAATTTTGCAAAATATGCAAGTGCTTATAAAATAATCATTGTTGTCGGGGAATATTTATTTGGTCGTGGAATATTCTTTTTGTCAGGGAATATTCATACGACGGCGCAGTCATTTGTGGGCCCCCATAACAGAATAACTGTCGGATGAAGAAAATGACAAGTTTGAGTTTTTATAAATAACGGCGTAGTTATTCACAATTAACAATTGTTGGAATACCCGATGGTTAAAATACGATGTCTGGCGTGGATGCACGGTATTGATGAATTATTGATCCTTATGTGAAAGGCACTACTCAATAATTATTACGATGAATACTATTCAATATTTTATTTTATTGATTCAATAATTGCTGCGTTGATATTTTATATTATTGTTGTTTCAATAATTGTCACTGCACAGTATTTCCCATTATCAGATCAATAATTTATATTATTTGAATAATATTATTAGATAGCATTATTAGCAATGTCTAGAAAGTTCTGTCAAGGAGAGGTTTGGTCACCTAATTGCGTGCCAATAAGGAGAAATTCTTATTGGAAAGCCCCTTCTTTCCTGGGAACGGCCTGGTTGTCATAAATTTGATTCTATAATATTATTTGTGAATAATTAATTATTGATTCATATGATAAGGAAATATTTATTTTATGTGGATATAAATGTTGGATATATTTATTGTGGTTAAAAATGAAGGAGTTAATGTTGAGGTGTTTTATCAGTATTTTTGTCAGAATGAAGGTATTAAAAATTAAACCAGTGTTTTTGAGATATATTGTGTGAGTTATAATTTTTAATCCGACCGTTGGATCGTTGTAATATTTGGATATGTTATACATATATAAGTTGAGTATATGTCCACAAATTTTGAACCGTTAAAATGAGCGTATGATTTGTTATGAATTTTAAGAGGTGGTTTGGTTCGAAATTGTTGAAGTATCCAATTTAGCATTTTGGTGGAAAATTCTAGAATTGGTGGGCCCCACTTGTGGTTGGTGAAGAAATGTGCTTAATTTATTCAAATGTGGTGGGTGGGAATAGTAGCGAGTAAAACCATCGGGTTGCGAGTCAAGTCTGCTAACATTTTCCTATAAATAGAGGCTAAGTTAGAATTGAAAATCACACCGAAATAAGTTTTCTCTTTCTCTCTCTAGATTATTGAGTGTATTTTGTCAATATTTAGATACTTTGTGAGTTTCTATTCATCGATCTGCAAGTTTCCTTGACCTTATCTTAGATATTCCGATCGGTCAATCTTGATATTTTGAGGTAAGGGATGTTATTTTCTTCATATATGATATTATTTCTTCAATATCATTATGTTAAAGTATTGATCTGAATTTTTATCAAATTTGGACCTTTTGTGTCGGGGTTACTATTCACGTATCGACCTTTATTCACGAATCTGATCTTATTCATAGAAAAATGAAATTTTCTTCTTTTTTTGTCCAAGATGTCTATTATGGTTACTATCTTTGATTGTATCCATGTTTTGATCTTTATTTTTGAATTCTGCTTCAAAATTGGTATTTATGAAGTATTATTGATCTTGGATAAACTGTTATACGAATCCCTACTATTTGTCCTTCCGTTTCACTGGATTCGTTTTCTTTAAAATATTTTTCATCATCCTCAGTCCTAAATGATGATATTACTAAATATCTTCGGCCTGTAGTGCAAAGATAAATGATTAACTGATGAATATCTTTGGCCCGTAGTGCAAAGATGAACAGGTGTTGAGATGAACATGACCAACTGGTGATACAAATGAATATCTTTGGCCTGTAGTGCAAAGATGAATATTTGATTAAAGATGTATATTGATTGTTGTTACAGGGATAAAATATTGATGATGGACTTTTAAATCTTAGAAGATAGTAGAACTCATTCTCTACTTGACTCTTCTAATGGATTGTTGTTTCCGCTGCAGTTATTGATCTAAAACTTGTTGGCTATTATATTTTATCAGATTTTTCCCTGTGAAGACTAACGATAATTTGTTGTATATTATCTTAGTCATAATATTCTTTACTGGGCTAGTTGAGCTCACCCTTTTCCTTTTTGTTCCATTTTTCTCAAGAGGTGAGAACATAGCAGGAACTAGTCGGGTACGGAGTGATGGTTCTAGAAAGATGTTTTAGCAGTCCTCACTATTTCTGTAAAATAGTGTTTGAATAATTATAACGAGGACTTATTTGAGTGTGGATATTGTCTAGAAGACAATATTTGTATTTAAACTCACAGTATGTGTTGTCGTATTTTGCACGACAATTGTATTATTGAAGTTGTAGTTTGCTTTATGTACCATGTATTTGGCGACTCATAATGGGTGTTGTATACCTATTTTGGGGGCGTCACAATTTAATATCGAGCTTAGGGATATGGTCTCTGGCGAGATCGGGGAATAGAACTAGGAGGGGAAAGATGAGTAAATCCTTCGCTAGTGTGTCTTATCTAAGCTTATTTGTTGGTCAGTCATAATATAGGGATATTATGTGATAAGTTAATTTGTTTAATTAACCCTTGTTTTATGGCGAGATTTAAATTTCCGTGAGAACGTTAACAATGGAGTGTATGAGATCTGTGGAACAACCTTTAGTTTACAAACCAGGAGAACATGCAATAGGAAGGCAATATTCCTCCTGTAAACAACACTACCGAAAGCAAACGATGAATGATGGAATGGTTAGGAGCTTTTTGCGATTCATACAAAACCGCAGACGAGGAGACTCGTGCACAAAATACGGTGGAAATGATAGCAATGCGCCGGCTTGTCACATTTAAGCATGATTCAAGGAGTTGGGACCACCAGAATTTAAGGGAAAGCCGGATCCGATCATGGCGGAAATATGGGTCAAGTAAATTACCAAGATATTCAATGTCTTGGGATGCACGGAGGAACATAAGGTTCCATTCGCCACCTTTATGTTCCGCGGTGAGGAAGACTACTGGTGGGAGTCTGCGAAGCGTACCCAGCCAGCCGCACTCAGCATGTCTTGGGAAATGTTTCAAAAACTATTCAATGACAAGTACTTTCCTGAAAGTATTCGTCATATGAAGGAGGTGGAGTTTATCAGACTGAAACAAAACAACATGACGGTGTCCTAGTACGAGGTGAAGTTTGCAGAGTTATCCAGGTTTGCACCTCATTTGGTTGAAATTGAGGAATGAATGACGAGGATGTTTCTGGGAGGTCTAAAGCCCGAGATTCGGCAATATCTTATATCTCATAAATTTTCTTTATATTCAGATGTTTTAAATAGGGCTCAATTATTAGAGCGAGATAGTGAGTATGTTCAACCGGGACCACAACGAGGTTATCTGGGGTGACATCGGTCATAAGAGTGATGATAACCAACGAGGAGGAAAAAATACTGAACAAAGCGAATAACTCTTCGGGTGGTCATCGTGGCCATGATAATAGGAGAGGTGAGTCAAGTGGAAATTTCGAGAAAGAGAGATTTAACAATGACGGGAAGACATCAAGATGACACCAAAGACCAACAACAAATTCTAGGGAGGAGAACGTATTGCCAGCGGTTAGATGTTACAAATGCGGGAAAGAGGGACATATCAGCCCAAACTGTCTACAATAATCCAAGGTATGTTACAACTATGGAAAGGAAGGCCACATACCTCGGGATTGCTCTATAGCAAAACTAAGTTCAATGGGGATGGTGACTCCAAGGGCTGTCCCGGATAAGTCAAAATCAGCGGTTCCTGGAAGAGCGTTTGTCGTGACTGGCCAAAACGCGAGGAACCCGAACGAGGTGATTATGGGTAAGCTAATCTTGAACTCTTGCGAAGTTTATACCTTACTAGAAATCTGGTTTCTACCCATTCTTTATCTCTCTTACTTGTGCTCAACGTTTAAACTTGACTCCGGAGAAATTGGACTTTGACTTATCTGTTGAAACTCCGTTGGGTGAAACCTTCGTTACATCTACAGTTTATAAATCTTGCATGATCCAAGTTGGCATTATCACATTACCTGTTGATCTTATATCTTTAAAGATACTTGTTTTTGATGTGATTTTAGGAATTGATTGGTTAACCACTCATTATGCCAAAATTGATTGTTTTCGTAAGGTTGTTACTTTTCATATTCCTAACCAAACTGTCATACGAATTCAAACAACTAAACCACTAAAATCAGTCACTATCATATAAAGCCATAAAGCTATTCGTTTATTGAAAAATGGATGTGAAGCTTTCTTAGCCCATGTTATGGATTTGAACAAAGACAAGTCAGATTTGAATAATATTTCTGTTGTTAGAGAATTTTCTGATGTATTTCACGAAGAACTTCCTGTCTACCCCCGTAGCGTGATGTTGAATTCTTTATTGACCTTGAGCCGGGTACAAAACCCATTTCTAAAACCCCATATCGAATGGCTCATATTGAACTTCAGGAGTTAAAAGTCCAACTACAGGAATTGTTAGACATAGGTTTCATTCATCCTACTACATCTCCTTAGGGTGATCCTGTTTTATTCGTAAAGAAGAAAGACGGGAGTATGCGACTTTGTATTGACTACCGAGAATTAAACCATGTCACCATCAAGAATAGGTATCCGCTACCTCGCATTGATGACTGTTCTACCAATTTGCAAGAGCACAATTCTTTTCAAAGATCGATTTTAGCTTACGGATATCATCAAATTTGAAGATTAAAATTGAGGATATTCCAAAGACCGCATTCGAACTTCGATGCGGGCATTATGAATTCTTAGTCATGTCTTTTGGATTGACTAACGCTCCTGCTGCTTTCGTGGATATGATGAACCGTGTATTCAAGGAATATTTGGATCGGTTTGTTGTTGTCTTTATTGATGACATCCTCATCTATTCCAAAAGCCGTGAAGATCGTGAGCACCATTTGAAGCTGATACTTGAAAGGCTTCGTGAAAACAAACTTTATGCCAAGCTGAAGAAATGCGAGTTCTGGCTTGAGGAAGTAGCATTCCTTGGGCACGTGGTGTCAAAACATGGAGTATCTGTTGACCCGACGAAGATTGAAGCATTATAAAGTTGGGAGCAACCAAAGTCGGTGACCAAAGTGCGTAGCTTTCTGGGCTTAGCTGGTTATTATCGGAGATTCATGGAAGGATTTTCTCGAATCGCTACTCCGTTAACTCAGTTGACTCAGAAAGATACAAAATTTGTATGGAGCGAGGAATGCGAGAAGAGTTTCCAAGAGCTTAAGAGGAGACTCATTTCTGCACCTGTCCTGGCAATACCATCTGGTTCGGATGGATTTGTTATATACAGCGATGCTTCAGGCAAAGGGTTAGGATGTGTTCTCATGCAACATGGGAAAGTAGCCTATGCCTCACGACAACTCAAAGAATATGAGAGGAATTATCCTACTCATGATTTAGAGTTGGCAGCAGTCGTTTTCGCGTTGAAAATCTGGAGACACTACTTGTATAGGGAGAAAGTGGAGATTTATACGGACCATAAAAGCCTCAAATATTTCTTCACCCAAAAAGAACTCAACATGAGGCAACGACGTTGGCTAGAGCTGTTGAAAGATTACGATCATACCATTCAATACCATCCTGGAAAAACGAACGTAGTAGCTGACGCATTGAGTAGAAGATCATATGCGAGTACGAGTGCGATATTGTTAATGCAAAGGCCCATTCTGTATGACTTGCAAAGGATGGAGGTAGAATTAAAGACTCTAGGGACCCACATGATGATGGCGAATATACGAGTAGAACCAACTTTAATCGATAAAGTTAAAGCTGCTCAAGCTACTACGGACTGGAGCGTCACGTCGTATGAAGAAGAAAGTGCAAGAAGGAGCTATTCCAGAAGCGAGAATCGATAAGGAAGGAATACTTAGATTCAACTCCAGACTTTGTGTTCCTAACAATTCTGACTTGAAGCATATAATCATGATGGAGGCACACAACACCCCATTTGCAATCCATCCTGGGAATACCAAAATGTATAATGATATTCGACATACATTTTGGTGGAACAATATGAAGAGAGAGATCGCGGAGTTTATCTCGAGGTGTTTAACTTGTCAACGTGTAAAGGCAGAGCATCAAGTGCCAAAGGGTCCATTACAACCACTTGAGATTCCAAAATGGAAGTGGAAACACATTACTATGGATTTCGTTATAGGTCTTCCCAAAGTTTATCAAGGCATAGATGCGATTTGGGTTATTGTTGATAGATTAACCAAGTCTGCCCATTTCTTACCAATACATGAGACTTATTACCTTGAACGTCTTGCTCGCATGTACGTGAATGAGATTGTAAGATTTTATGGCATGCCAGTATCTATAGTTTCGGATCATGACCCAAGATTCACTTCGCAATTTTGGGTTAGCTTGTAGAAAGCTATGGGCACAAATTTACGATTCAGTTCGGCATACCATCCTCAAACGGACGGACAATCAGAGAGGACTATTCAAACCCTTGAAGATCTATTAAGACTTTGTGTCCTAGATTTTAAAGGAAGTTGGGATAAGTACTTGCCACTGGTGGAATTCTCCTACAACAACAGTTATCAAGCAAGTATAGGCATGGCTCCATTTGAGGCGTTGTAAGGACGAAAGTGTCGTTCTCTAGTATGCTGGGATGAGGTGGGAGAAGCAACATTGTTGGGACCATAATTAGTACGCATGACTACAGAAAAGATCTAAATGATTCAACAACGTATACAAACGGCACAAGATCGACAAAAGAGTTATGCGGATCTTCATCGAAAAGACGTGGAATTTAATATTGGGGATCATGTATTGTTACGTGTTGCACCATGGAAGGAAGTTACAAGATTTGGGAAGAGAGGAAAGCTCAATCCACGATTTGTTGGTCCATTTGAGATTCTTGACCGAATAGGAAATGTGGCCTATAGACTCGCATTACCTCCAAGTATGTCTCGTGTTCATAATGTTTTTCACATATCCATGCTTCATAAATATGTGAAAGACCCGAACCATATTATTGCGTTAGAACTAGACGAGATTGTCGAAGATTTAACATACGAAGAAGTACCTGTTAAGATCTTGGATAGGAAAGAGCATGTCCTATGCACCAGGTTATACCACAAGTTAAGGTTTTATGGAGAAACCATGCTTTATTGAAGAAATGACACAGGAGTTGGAATCGAAAATGAAAGCGAGGTATCCTCACCTTTTGAAACACCAGTATGCGTATATGTCAATTTCGAGGACGAAAATTTCATAAGGAGGGAGGTTGTAAGACCCCAACTTATTATAAATAAAATTGAATTTCCTCTAATTATATTTGTGAATAATAAGGTATTAATTTGATATAATTCTCTCGGTTATGGGTGAAATGTGCAAATTTTGCAAAATATACAAGTGGTTATAAAATAATCATTGTTATGCAGGAATATTCGTTTAGTCATGGAATATTCTTGTTATCGGGGAATATTCGTACAACGACGCAGATCATTTATGGGCCCCATAATGAATAAGCTGTGGGATGAAGAAAATGACAAGTTTGACTTTTTATAAATAACGACGTAGTTATTACCGTTAACACTTTGTTGGAATACCCTATTGGTTAAAATACTGTTAATACGGCGTGGATGCAGTATTGATGAATTATTGATCCTTACGTGAAGGCATTACTCAATAATTGTTACGATGAATTCTTTGCTTCAATATTTTATTTTATTGATTCAATAATTGCTTTGCGTTGATATTTTATATTATTGTTGTTTCAATAATTGTCACTGCACAATATTTCCCATTATCAGATCAATAATTCATATTATTTGCATAATATTATTAGATAGCATTATTGGCAATGTCTAGAAAGTTCTGTCAAGGAGAGGTTTGGTCACCTAATTGCGTGCCAATAAGGAGAAATTCTTATTGGAAAGCCCCCTCTTTCCTGGGAACGGCCTGATTGTCATAAATGTGATTCTGTAATATTATTTGTGACGCCCCCAAAATCGGTATACAACACCCATTCTGAGTCGCCAAATACATGGTACAGAAAGCAAACTACAACTTCAATAATACAATTCATGTATACGACACTATTCACGTATTCACGAATACGACACTATTCACTGAAAAATGAAATGTTCTTCTTTTTGTCCAAGATGTCTATTATGGTAGCTATCTTTGATTGTATCCATGTTTTGATCTTTATTTTTGATTTCTGCTTTAAAATTGGTATTTATGAAGTATTATTGATCTCGGATAAACTGTTATATGAATCCCTACTATTTGTCCTTCCGTTTCACTGGATTCGTTTTCTTTAAAATATTTTTCATCATTCTTAGTCCTAAATGATGATATTACTAAATATCTTCGGCCTGTAGTGCAAAGATAAATGATTAACTGATGAATATCTTTGGCCCGTAGTGCAAAGATGAATAGGTGTTGAGATGAACATGACCAACCGGGTGATACAAATGAATATCTTTGGCTGTGAGTGCAAAGATGAATATTTGATTAAAGATGTATATTGATTGTTGTTATAGGGATAAAATATTGACGATGGACTTTTAAATCTTAGAAGATAGTAGAACTCATTCTCTACTTGACTCTTCTAATGGATTCTTTATTTTATTTACCGCAGGTTGTTGATCTAAAACTTGTTGGCTATTATATTTTATCAGATTTTTCCCTGTTGAAGACTAACGATAATTTGTTGTATATTATCTTCGTCATAATATTATTTACTGGTCTAGTTGAGCTCACCCTTTTCCTTTTTGTTCCATTTTTCTCAGGAGGTGAGAACATAGCAGGAACTAGTCGGGGTACGGAGTGATGGTTCTAGAAAGATGTTTTAGCAGTCCTCACTATTTCTGTAAAATAGTGTTTGAATAATTGTAACGAGGACTTATTTGAGTGTGGATATTGTCTAGAAGACAATATTTGTATTTAAACTCACAGTATGTGTTGTCGTATTTTGCACGACAATTGTATTATTGAAGTTGTAGTTTGCTTTCTGTACCATGTATTTGGCGACTCAGAATGGGTGTTGTATACCGATTTTGGGGGCGTCACAAATAATATTACAGAATCACATTTATGATAATCAGGCCGTTCCTAGGAAAGAGGGGGCTTTCCAATAAGAATTTCTCCTTATTGGCGCGTAATTAGGTGACCAAACCACTCCTTGACAAAACTTTCTAGACATTGCCAATAATGCTATCTAATAATATTATTCAAATAATATGAATTATTGATCTGATAATGGGAAATACTGTGAAGTGACAATTATTGAAACAACAATAATATAAAATATCAACGCAACAATTATTGAATCAATAAAATAAAATATTGAACAAGAATCATCGTAACAATTATTGAGTAGTGCCTTCACGTAAGGATCAATAATTCATCAATATTGTGCATCCACGCCAGATTCATCGTATTTTAACCACCGTATTCCAACAGTGTTAATAGTAACAACTACCCCGTTATTTATAAAAACTCAAACTTGTCATTTTCTTCATCTTACAGTTATTCTCTTATGGGGCCCACAAATGACTGTGCCATCGTACGAATATTCCCCGACAACAAGAATATTCCATGACCAAACGAATATTCCCTGACAACAATGATTATTTTATAACCACTTGCATATTTTGCAAAATTTGCACATTTCACCCATAACCAGAGAATTATATCAAATTAATACCTTATTATTCACAAATATAATTAGAGGAAATTCGATTTTATTTATAATAAGTTGGGGTCTTACATAAAGTATTTAACACCGCAATTAATCGAGCTCAAGATCGGGTCATGGGATATCCGATTCAATTCGAGACGCTTCCATCATTCGTGTTAGATCGCAGAACAATGTTTCGAGTCTTGGAGGAAGAATGTGATAGGGCTAAGAAGTATCTTAATAGAACATCGTAGCTGTTGTACGATGAGTGAAAGGTTAAATAAATTGTAAATCCCAAGTGTTATGCAACCTATGGGATATGACTATGATGTTGTCCTGAAACTTTTGTAGTTCAGGAAAGTAATGTAGATAGCAGAGATGCTTTATGTTTTTCAAAAAGGTTATGAATAAATAAAAGTTGTTACTTTATTCAAAGTGTTATGTGTTATGTGATTATTTCTTTTATGGAGGCAAGTTAATTAGAAAATACTTAAAGAAGCTGAGTAATAGTCTAATAGATGTTTTGTTTTAACAGAAAATGCCTCCCTAGATGTGAACCACCCCGACAGAGAAACAACGAGAGAACTACCAATAACGACAATGTTGACGGTAACCCCGTTCAACAACTAGTGACACTGCTGATAGGAGTGTTGCAGAATCAACCACAAAACCATGGTACAACGTTTAAGGATTTCAAGGCGGTTGGACCACCTGAATTCCGTGGTCCATGAATGCAGTTGAAGCACAAACCTCGATTATGGAGATAGAAAAGGTGTTCGATGTCGCTAGGGTAGGTGATGACCAGAAGACTGCTTTCGCAACATTCATGTTGAAAGCAGAAGCTAGTTATTGGTGGCAGGCCAATAAAACTCGTGTAGGGCCAGGAGTGATGACCTGAGATAGGTTCAAGGAGTTGTTCTTCGAGACCTATTTTTTAGAGAGTTCGAAGAGCCAGCTAGAAGTGCAGTTTCTGGAACTAAAACAAGGAACGATGACGGTATCTGAGTATGCTGCGAAATTTAACGAATTGGCGAGGTTTGCGCCATATCAAGTTAGCAAAGATGAGTGTAAGGCGAAGATATTTGAACAGGGACGGAAGCCCCGGCTGTACAGTAGGGTATCCCTGTTCTAGTTGAAGACGTTTACAACAGTGATGGAGAAGGCAGTACTCGCTGAGGGTGGAGGCGAGGCAGAAACAAAGTTCAATCAGGAACAAAAGAAGAAGAAGAATGAGAATGATATTAAGAATGGAGGTGGTAACGGTGGAAACAACAACAACAACAACAGCAACAACAGCTTGAAGAGGTAGTGGAATGGAAACATGGGTGCTGGAAACCATTAGGGTAACCAGCAAAACAAAAAGTTTGAAGCATGTGCGACGTTTGGGAAATTTTATAAGGGTGCGTGCTTGATAGGGAAGCGAGTATGCTTCAATTGTGGCCAGGCGGGTCACATCGCCCCAAATTGCACTCAACCGAAGAAGAATGTATGCTTCACGTGCGGATCCAAGGATCACTTTGCTCGTGAGTGCCCTATGAAGAAGGATGGAGTGACAACCAAAAGCAATGGAGGTAACAATGGAGGTACATGGGTCATTGCAGGACCTGCCGCATCAAATAAACCCACAGCCAGAACCTTCAACATGACTGTGCAAGATGTTGTGCAATCAAAAGATGTGGTGTCAGGTATTATCCCAATCAATGATATTAATGAATATCTATTATTTGATTAAAAATGCTACTTGATCGTTTATATCGATGAATTTGCTAAGAGGTTAGAATTGCCTAGAAAGAACCGAATTTTCCTTTGAACATAGAAATTACGAATAAGGAAGTAATCCTGTTAGATTCATTATACAAGAACCGTAGGGGTGAACATTAAGGAGAATATCTTATTGGTAGATTTGATTCAGATTAGACTCAGGGAATTTGATGTAATTTTGAGAATGGATTGGTGCTCAAATAATATGGAGCGGAATTGATCGCCAAAAGAAGTGTGTAAACCTTATGACTCACAAAGGTAGTATTTCATGGTAGTAAGTCGCTTAGACAAATGAAATGTCCTGACGACTATGCAGAAGCAAGAAATTGTTGAGTCAAGGTTGTGTGGGCTATTTAGCTTACATAGTCTATACTCGTAAGAAGGGTGTGAAACTAGAAGAAATATCGATAGTGAGGGAATTCAAGACGTGTTTCAGAGGATTTGCCGGGACTTCCTTTTTGTAGAAATTGAGTTCGTGATCGACTTAGCACCGGAATAACACCATATCGAAGGCCCCATACTGAGAATGGCTCCGAGAAATGAAGGAACCGATGGAATACAAAGTGGTAAGAGTTCTTGACAAGAAATATATTCAACCAAGAGTATCGCCATGGGGCGCCAGCTTTTATTCGTGAAGAAGAAGGACGAACGAAGGTGTCTTTGCATTGATTATAGAGAGTTAAACAAAGTCACTATTAAGAATAGGTATCCGTTGCCTAGAATAGATAACTTGTTTGATCAGCTGAAGGGTGCTAAATATTTCTCGAAAATAGATTTGAGATGTGGGTATCACCAATTGAAGGTAAGAAAGGAGGATATACCTAGAACGACATTCAGAACTCGGTATGGACATTACGAGTTTCTGGTGATATCTTTTGGTTTAACAAATGCTCCTATTGCGTTCATGGATTTGATGAACATGGTGTTTAAACCATTCTTAGACAAGTTTGTAGTGGTATTTATTGATGACATTCTGGTGTATTCCAAAACTCAAGAAGAACACGTGGAACATTTATGTTTGACATTGGAAACACTAAGGAAGGAAAAGTTGTACGCGAAATTCTCTAAGTGCGAATTTTGGCTCGACCGTGTATAATTTTTGGGTCATGTTATTGACAAGGATGAGATTTCAGCAGATCCATCAAAAGTGGAAGCTGTAATCAATTGGGAACAACGAAGAACACCATCAGAAGTGAGGAGTTTCTTGGGACTGGCTGGTTATTATAGAAGAGTTATTCTAGATTTTTCTAAAAAGCCACTCCTCTAACAAATTTGACAAGAAAAGCTGTAAAATTCATTTGGACAGAGAAGTGTGAAGAGAGTTTCCTCGATTTGAAGAAAAAGTTAAGTATGGCACCTGTGTTGACATTACCAGATAATACAGGAAATTTTGTGGTGTATAGTGATGCCTCACACAAAGGGTTGGGTTGTGTTCTTATGCAGAACGACAAAGTTATTGCGTATGCATCAAGACAACTGAAGGATTACGAGAAAGGATATCCGACTCATGATTTTGAATTGGCTGCAGTTGTATTTGCTCTGAAGATATGAAGACACTATCTTTATGGAGAGAAATGTTAGATCTACACAGAACACAAAAGTCTGAAGTATATTTTCACTTAGAAGGATTTGAACATGCGTCGAAGAAGGTGGATGGAATTGATAAAAGATTATGATTGTGAAATCTTTTATCATTCGGGCAAAGCGAACGTGGTGGCAGATGCTTTAAACAGGAAAGGTCGGGAGAAATTGATGCTGATAACAACTCGGGGAGGAGCTCGGTTCGTGAATGATAAAATCGAGTTGGAAATCAAATTTCCAAAAGAATCTGATGAACAACTATTCCAGATAGAAGTGGGTCCAACTTTAGAGGACAAAGTGAAGAATGCTCAACTACAAGATGAAGAGTGTGGGAAAATCAAAGAGAATCTGATTGAGAGTAGTGATGTAAAATACAAGATCGATACCGAAAGACTACTACGTTTTGAGGGAAGAATCTGGGTTCCAACAACACTGGAGCTGAAAGAAGAAATTTTGACCGAAGCTCATAGCTCCAAATATTCAATTCATCCAGGAAGCACGAAAATGTATCAAGATTTGCGCTGACATTTTTGGTGGCCGAATATGAAAAGGGACGTTGCAGAATACGTAGCAAAATGCTTGACATGTCAAAGAGTAAAAGCCGAACATCAAAGACCCAGCGGATTACTTCAACCGTTGGAAATACAGAAAGAATGTCATTTATCGATATGGTCTATGAAAGCAATGATGACTTCTTTTGTAACCCTGGGAAGGAGGCTACTTCTACCCACTTGGTGAAGTAGTCAATCATGGTGAAGATAAATCAATGTCCATTACTGGCTTTAGGCTCAATGGGCCTAATAACGACCATTCCACACATTGAGAAGGGCCAAAGTGAACTCATATTGTTAAGTTCCCGTGGAGGGGCGTGGATAGCATTCCCATGAATCTGGCATTGATAACATCTCCTGATGTGGTCATTGCAATCAACTTTGAGAGATAGCCAATAATGTCCTGTCCTGAGGACTTTCTTGACAAGGAGGAGGCCACAGACTCCACCATGGATTTCATCCATAAGCCTTTGAGCTTGATCTTTGTCTAAACATCTGAGGAGACCTAGTCATGCATCTCTTTTGTAGAGCGCATCTCCACTCAGGTAGAATTTCATAGCAAGTCGATGGATCTACCTTTTCTCAGTCGGGCTCGCCTCAGTAGGTGTAGATCCATCTCGTAGGTATTACTTGATATGTTGATACCAAGGATGTTGGATGGGAGGTAGCTCATCCAATACTTCTCCAACGTAATTCCCATAGGTTGGGGCCTTGTGCAGGGAAATTGTGACGTTTGGCAAGTCTCCTTTGTCGGATATGCGAATTAAGGAGGCCAAAGTTGCTAATGCGTCTGTAAAGTCAATCCTATTACGAGAAACATATAGAAAGGAGATTTCTTTGAACTCCAAAACCATCTGTAAAACTTGCCGATGGTAAGGCATCAAATGTAGCTCTTTGGTTTGATAGATTCTGATGGATTGTCTGATTACCAACTCTGAATCTCCAAAGAAAGTTAACCGCCTGATGCCCATTGAACGTGCAAGTTTTAGCCCCATGAGACAGCCTTCATACTCAGCTGTGTTGTTGGTGCTAACAAACTACAATTTGACGGCGACGAGATACTGCTCCCCTGTACCAAATACTAGAACTGCTCCAACTCCAGCACCTTCCATATTAACAGCTCCATCAAAATACAACTTCTATGCTTGGCGTGTATCGTACTGATGGTGTTGCTGAACTGTCATTACTCTTTCATCGGTGAAGTATGTCTCCAAGGGTTTTAAATCCCCTAAAGGTGCAGCGGCTAGTTGATCCGCAATTCCTTTACCTTTGATGGACTTTTGAGTCACATATACGATGTCAAATTGTTGTAGGATCAACTGCCATCTGGACAGCTGGCAATTTAACATGGGTTTATTGATCACGTACTTGAGAGGATCCACACAGGATATGAGATGGGTTGTGTGACCATGGAGGTAATGTTGTAACATCATGGACGCCCATGCTAAAGCACAACAAGTCTTCTCAATCAGAGTATACTTGTGTTCACTGCTGCTGAATCTTTTGTTGAGGTAATAGATAGCTCATTCTTGGCCTCTATTGTCTTTCTGTCCCAGCATGCAGCCTATGGCATTGTCACTTACGGATAGGTACATGAATAGGGGAACATCATCCCTGGGTGGTACCAAAATAAGAGCTTCGACTAGCTGTTCTTTAATTGTGAGGAAGGCATTTTGGCACTCATCATTCCATTTCATGGAGGAGTTCTTCCTTAACAGCTTGAAGATTGGCTCACAAGTTGCTGTGAGTTGAGAGATAAACTTGCTAATGAAGTTGATTCTTCCCAAAAATCCCCATATTTCCTTCTCCGTCTAAGGAATGGGCATTTCCGTGATGGCCTGGATTTTGGTAGGATCCAGCTCAATCCCTTTGTGGCTGACTAGAAATCCTAGCAACTTGCCTGATTTAACGCCAAAGGCGCACTTGGCTTGATTCAACTTCAAGTTGTTCTTACGCAACCTATTGAAAAGTTTTCTATGATGGTCTAAGTGGTCCTCTTCCCTTCGGGACTTGACAATTAAATCGTGGAAGAGAGCCATCATAGCTCGCTGATAGGTGGCTCCGGCATTGATGAGGCCGAATGACAACCGTCTATAGTAAAAGGTTCCGCAAGGCATGATGAACGCAGTTTTCTCACGATCTTACTCAGCAACCATGATTTGATGGTACCCCGCAAAGCAATCAACAAAGGAGTACATGCAGTATTGAGTAGTATTGTCAATGAGAATGTGGATAAATGGCACGGGAAAGCTATCTTTTAAGCAAGCTTTGTTCAAGTTCCGGTAATCAACACAGACTCGCACCTTCCTTACGGGTTTAGGCACGAGAACAATATTAGATATCCACTCAGGATATGTTTTATCGATTAAAGTCAATTCTACTCGTATATTTAATTTCATCACGTGGGTACTTGGAGCCTTTAGCTCTCTCTCCATCATTTGCAAGTCATACAAAATGGACCTTTGCGTTGACAATATCGCACTCGTACCCGCATATGATCTTCTACTCAATGCGTCAACTACCACGTTTACTTTTCCAGGATGATAATGAATGGTATGCTCGTAATCTTTCAACAGTTCGAGCCAACATCATTGCCGCATGTTGAGTTCCTTTTGGGTGAAGAAATATTTGAGGGTTTTATGATAAGTATAGATCTCCACTTTCTCCTATCTGGTAGTGTCTTCGGATCTTCAACGCGAAAATGATCGGCACTTGACTCTAGATCATGAGTAGGATAATTCCTTTCATATTCTTTGAGTTGTCGCAAGGCATAGGCTATAACTTTCCCATGTTGCATGAGAACACATCCTAACCCTTTGACCAAAGCATCACTATAGATAACAAATTCGTCAGAACAGGTGCCGAAATGAGTCTCCTCTTGAGCTCTTGGAAACTCTTCTCGCATTCCTCGCTCCATACGAATTTTGTATCTTTCCGAGTCAGCTGAGTTAATGGAGTAGCAATTTGAGAAAATTCTTCCACGAATCTCTGATAATAACCAGCTAAGCCCAGAAAGCTACGTACTTCAGTCACTAACTTCAGTTGCTCTCAACTATGACTCATATCCCAATCTTGGATAGCACGTTCAAATGTTCAAGTAGAAGTAGGAGAGATAAAACTATGACTCATATCCCAATCTTGGAAAACTAATTTCTCAGGGGTCAAGTTCAAATGTTGAGCAGAAGTAGGAGAGATAAAAGAATGGGTAGATCCGATATATAATAAGGCATAGACTTCACAAGAGTTTGTAATTAGTTTACCCGTGATAACTTCGTTCAGTTCCTTGTCACGAAAAATGCTCTCCCTTAAACTACCGACTTTGATTTATCCGTATCCTCCTTTGGTGCGACCGTCCCAGCTGGACTTGATTTCGCTATAGGACAAAATTGAGCTATATGACCGTCTTTTCCACAACTAAAACATACCTTGGAAGGCTATGAACAGTTTGGACTTATGTGTCCCTCTTCTCCACATCTGTAACATCAAACTGGCGGTCTTTCTCATCCCGTAGAATTTGTTGTTGGTCTTTGGTCTTTGGTCTTTGGTCTTTGGTCTTTGATGCGCCGATGTCTTTTCGTCATCGTTAAATATTCTTTTCTTGAAATTTCCACTTGAATCATTTCTTCTATTATCTTGGCCATGATTACCACCGAAGTGGTTACCATTTCTAACATGATAATCTCCTCCACGATGGTTATCATTGTTCTGATGATCGTTGCCACCGGTACAATTATTATCGTGTTGTTGGTCGTTAACTTTTGGTTGAGTTGACGCATAATCCCGCTCCAATAACTGAGCCCTACTCACTACATCTGAATACAAACACAGTTTGTGAGAAATGAGGTATTGACGTATTTCGGGTTTCAAACCTCGAAGAAACATTCGCGAAATTCTCTCCTCATTATCAACCAAATGGGATGCAAACCTTTACAACTCGGCAAACTTAGCTTCGTACTGCGACACGGTCATATTGTTTTGCTCTAGCTTGATGAACTCTACCTCCTTCATGTGATGAATACTTTCGGGAAAGTACTTGTCATTGAATATTTTTTAAAACGTTTCCCAAGACATATTGAGTACGGCTGGCTGGGTACGCTTCACAGATTCCCACCAATAATCTGCCTCACCACGGAACATAAAGGTGGCGAATTGAACCTTCTATTCCTCTGTGCATCCCAATACATCAAATATCTTGGTAATTTGCTTAACCCACGTTTCCTCCTTGATCAGATCCGGCTTTCCCAAAAATTCTGGTGGTCCCAACTCTTTGAACTGCTTGGTTATGACAAGTCGCGCATTGCCATTGTTTCCACCTGTATTTTGTACACGAGTCTCTCTCATCTAGTTTTGCATGAATTGTAAAAAGCTTCTAGACATACCGTCATTCGTCATTTGATCGGTTGTGTTGTTTATAGGAGGAACATTACCTTCTTGTTGCACGTTCTCCTGGCTGGTGATAAAAGGTGTCTCCACGGTCTCATTCACTTAATTGTTAACATTTTCAGCTGCCATTATCAAATACTATCATAAAACAAGGGTTAATTCAAGAAATTGACCTACCACATATTATCCCTATATTCTGACCGACCAATTAAATACCAAATAAGCTTAGGTAAGACACACTAGCGAAGGATTTACTCGTCTCTCCCCTCCTAGTTCTATTCCCCGATCTACGCCAGAGACCATATCCCTAAGCACTGACACGAACTGTGATGCCCCCAAAATAGGTCCACACAACCCATTCTGAGTCGCCAAATACATGGTAAAGAAAACAACTACAATTTCATTATTACAATTGTCGTGCAAAATATGACAACACATATGTTGTGAGTTTAAATACAAATATTGTCTTCTAGACAATATCCAAACTCAATTAAGTCCTTATTACAATTATTTATACACTATTTTACAAAATAGTGAGGACTATTAAAACAATTGTATTGAAACATCACTCCACACCCCGACTAGTTCCCGCTATATTCTCGCCTCCTGAAAAGAAAAATGGAACAAAAAAGAAAAGGGTGAGCTCAACTAGCCCAGTGTCGACGTCGGGATTTTTAGTTGTCCCTTTTTCGTTACTTGTTCTTTGGTGTTCTCATTTTGGGTGAGATTTTTTTGAAAAAACAAGTGAAAAAGGTCCGACATGTATAATGTCGACGATGGACTGTTAAGAGTCGCCAGTTGGTTTGTTAAATGGTTGTACCAACACAACCAAGAAAAGGTTTGCACATTGACCCAGTGATGTGACACTGTTTAAACGGGTCGGTGAAACCGAGATTCATTAGGGTCTGGGGACTTGATTATGCGGAGGGAAGGTGTTAGGCACCCCCCGACATCCGTGTTACCACGGTGACCGCCACTTTTCAAGAAATTATTATCTAAATATGTGTGTGTGTGGGTCAATGTGCTGTTATTTGGTAGTAGTGCGAGGCCTCATTCGCACCTATATACACAGGGTTTGAATTTATGTAAAAATTCAGTTTTTAGCAAGATATGGCAGTGATGTTTTATAAAAGAGGTTTTTCAAACCCTGATGCTCAATAGTAATTGAGACTTTTTACACTCCCATTTTATTAAGTGTTCGACTTGATTGCTTTTATTTTCGAGATGCAAAGCATCTATAAGAAAATAATGTACAAAATAATGCCGACTTTTTCGTGGGTATGAAAACCATCTGAGGAAATTCAGACACCGCAGATAAATGGTATAAAAGCATGATGCTGCAATTGGTATAAAAGCAGTAAGTAGGTATATATATAAAAGAGTAAATATATATATACAGACATGATCACCAACCACGAAGCACCTCCATGGGGGATCAAAAAAGTAAATAATGCTATAAAAGCTATCAACCGCCACGGAGGAAACTCCAGGCGGGATGAAATGTAAAGAAAGATGTAAAAGCGATCAACCACCACAGAGTAAACTCCAGGTAGGAAGAAATATATATATATATGTATATATATATATATATATATATATATATATATATATATAGGCAATAAACGAACCGAGATATAAAATCCAAAGCTCATCGCACAAAGTTCGACACACAGTTCATATATATATATATAAGTATATAAGTATATAAGTATATATATATATATATATATATATATATATATATATATATATATATATATATATATAAAAGCGATAAATGCTCCGATGTAAAATTAGCTCATCGAATGAGTTCGACACACGATTCATATATATAAAGTATATATATATTAAAGAAATAAACGCTCGCATCAAGTCTAGGCTCATCGAACAAAGTTTGACACATAGTTAATATATATATATATATATATATATATATATATATATATATATATATATATATTAAGCAAATAAACATTCCCGGCAAGTTCAGGCTCAATCGAGGCATAACTCGATAATGTTAGTCCATATATATATATATATATATATATATGCAAACCTGAAATAAAACCACTGATCAAGTTCGGGCAAATAGACGCAACACGACTCTCAATATGAAGAAGGGTGTGTGCAAAGATGAGGAGAAAGGCTTTAAAGTGTATGAGAAGGGCTTACAGTGGGCTGTCAAAGAAGACTTCTATATCTTTAAAGTGGATGAAACTCGGCTTCCGCCGGTACAAGAGTAGCTATATGTGAGCTCACAAGTGTTTAAAATGAGAAAACACTCAGTATATTGTAAGTACGGAGCAAATTTGACAGGGCTTCCTCGCCTTTTCTCTCTCCTTAAAATGGCCACCCCAAGCCCTGTGACGAACAAGATTTTTGTAATTTAATTCTTAATATTTATTGAATTGAATAAATATTTTTGATGATTTAATTATTAGATTGAATAATTAATTGATGCAATTGTGATAGATTAATTTAATGATATGTATTATATTTATTAAATTAATGTAGAGAATTTTATTATTCAAAGTTTGTAATTATGTGAGCTTATTGAATTTCAAAAATATTTAATAAGCCTAATGTTATTTTAATTAATGTAATAATTAATTAGAGATTAATAATTTGATATTATTAATTAATGAGAAAATTAATTATATGATTATGTGAATTAATGATAAATTATTTTATTTTATTTAAATTAAATTAAATAAAATATTTAAATTATTGTGTAAGGGTGTGACATGATTTAAACTATAAGATAAAAGAGTTATTAAATTAAATGGGATTAACTCTTTAAAGCTAGCCAAACATGGCCTTAATGGGAGTTGAGGACAGTTAACCCATGATTGGGTAACTGACCACAACGCGTCAGGTCCTCCCTGTCTAGAAAATATTCAGAGAGAGAGAGCTTGAGAATTGTCAAAGAGAATTAATATTTTGAGAAGGAGACTAAGAGTGGGTAATTGAAAAAACATCTATGTTTTCTAATCTACACCTTACACTCAGGGTAATCTCCTCCTTCCCAAATTATAAATTACGTTATTAAAGTTTTTATGAATATGACTTTCAAAGTTCTGTAAGGTCTCTATATTTATAAAGGGTATGGATTATGTGTTCTATATGTATTAAATGTTATCAAATCGTATTCAATTATATATTATGTAAGTTATCATGTCATCAGTTTCATGAAAATACGTCGTATATGTTGCTCAAAACTTACAGAGTATGGGTTTTGGCCATATGGCCCTTATACGTAAATTTAATGTGTCAAACATAAATGGTTTTGTAAAATTTATACTCGTATATTATTATGCATGTTAATATGAAGAGACCAAACTTTAAATGAATGGATTCGGTGTTATAACGAATCCGTAGTATTAATTTTCATGATTTATGTTCAAAACCTTCAAGAACATCAAGAACAGTGAAATTTACATATTTTAATTCTGTAATTATGTGTTTTAATGGATTAAAATCATTATATAAATGTTGGGTAATGATTATGTATGAATTATATCATGTGGGTTTGATTAAATTCGTGTAGTAATAATTTAATTGGAGGTTTTGGCTGTGTTTTGCAATTGTTTGTGAAATTTAAATAGGTCCACTTAGAAGGGGGGGTTGAATAAGTGTAGGCACAAACTATGTCCAATTTTTATTTCTTATCAAAAATTCCTTAAGTGTTTAATACAGCAGGCTGGATTACTGATATGGATAGAATGCAGGTTGCTGGATAAATAACATAATACTCAAGTATAGAATGCAATCACACAAACACCCGAATTTTTACGTGGTTCAACTAATACCCTCTAGAATAGTAGCCTAATCCACGTCCAATACCAACTAGTATTGGAGACTCACTTTTATTCAACTTTTTCAATTACAATACAAGTTCTATCAAATTTGAACACCTTTGTTCCTTGTGCACCTATGCACTCTTAAGCACCTATGCTTTCCTTCAACTTGACTGTAATAAGTTAACAACCCAAACAGGATTACCCAATACAATACAGATTTAGATATGACAATTAAAATACAATACTAGAGGTCTAATGATCAAGCAATATATTACTTACCAACTCAAGGCTCTAGTATGAAATGATATGCAAGAAGGATATTACCAGAATGTATTCAAAACTGCAACTCTGTTCTTAAAGCAATCAATATCTATCTCAGTGAAACATAATCTCACAGCTTGTGTGCTATTATTTTCTGTGTATGTATTTCATGATTAAAACTATTAGCGAGTTATGTTTATATACACCTCTTCGAGAGTATTTTTGTTGCATAGATTTGATTCTCAGAATCACTTTCAGCTTAAAACCATTTAGCACAAATCATGATATATTCGGTTTTGATTTCCATGAGATCCTTATCAGAAATACTTTTAAGACTAATTGATTTTATGGCTTGTCCCAATTTCTAGAAGTCCGAAAATCAGTACCATATATATTGACACGCTAGTTTCCATATTTATATATTCGACCGTTAGACCCAACCAAATATATTTCCGAAATCATGGCTCATGATTCCTGTATTGCGTATGGTAATTAATCAACTAGTTACCTTAATTAATTTCCTAGAATTAAGACCCTTGATATATGACTCAATCTATGCAGCGTGATTTCTATGATGTCATGATTTATGCTTACCATAATTTTCTGGCCGGTGTCCATATGGATTGGGCCGTTGGAGATAACCAATTAAATACCTTGAATGGTAATGCAAGACTCCTGCTATCCCATTGTTGTCTACATGTGATTTTAGAGATAAAATGCATAATTTATGAGAGTCATTTCATGCTCTACCGTGTGGGTTTCCTTAATAGGATTTGATTCCTTATGTTGAGCAATTTTGTCATGCATATTATTAATCATGCAGTATCAAATATGAATGCAGATATATGTATGTAATGCACATGTCCTAGAGCCTTATTTTCTAAAATAATAACTGCTAAAATCTTACATATATTCATTAAGACTCAATTTGGCTTTTCTTTCTTCAAAGGCATGTTGACTTTGGATCTTCTTCCTTGATGATCCTGAAATGATATATAACAAAATTAGTGAACTACTATGGTCATCATCAAAACCTAGAATGTGACATAAGTCAACATTCTCCCCCTATTTGATGATGACAACCAGATAATTATGACTCCCCCTAAAACTATGTATTTCAAGAAAGTTATAGCTCCCCCTCAGTTCATGCATACCATTGACTGCATATGGGCAGTGTTTGAGCAACCCTGTATTTTGCAAGTTATATAAAAAATTTAACAGTAACCCTGAATTTTTTGGTTAGTTCATAACATGATACGCAGAAATTATAGTAAACTATTTCAAACCATCATCCATCAACAGATTTAAACCATAGTCTTAACAACATAAGTTATCATGCATGAAAAGTTTAAAAAAATTGTCTTTGAGATGCAAGCATAATTATAAGTCTTCTCCCCCTTTGGCATCCATCAAAAAGGTGTGTCTAGAAGCCAAAGAGGGGCAGGGTGACTAAGCATCCTCCTCATTAAGATTAACGCGATTAGCCTCGCGAGCTATGAAATAGGGACGGTGAAGCCTGCGGTGCATGATCTCTTCCAGGGAAATGTTATTGGCAAATCTGGGGGGTCGAGCAATGAAGGTATGAGGAGGTAATGACAGGTCCAGAAAGTCTCCTTGATATTCGGTCATCCAATTGCATTGGGGCCATTCGGGTATGCGTGCTTGGACTTGGTTTGCTTGCAGTTCCTCACTAAGATCATTCATGCGGCGCTCAATAAAGCGTCCCAGAGTTCCAATTTGGTTGCTGATGAACTTTAGCTCAGTACTCAATTGGCAAGCGTTGCGGTTCATCTTCCGTTGTAGGGCTTCAACCATTGCCCGAGTGTGCAACTCGAAACTGGCCTGAAGGTCAATAAACTCATCTTCCGCATTGCGAAACATACCCTAAAGATCAGAATGACGGATGTGCAGTTTTCCTTTTTCAAGGACGGAGAGACGGAGTTGGATGTCTTTGATATCAGAAGTGATTTGGGCTTGATTAGTGGCGATTGTGTGAAGGATAGTTAGAATTTCAGGGGAAGGGGGCAGTGAAGTAGGCGGTATTGGTTTGGGAATTTCTGGAACCAGACGAATGAATTTCCCTTTAAGCAGAGTGATATGAGCCCCTTTGAGATAGTTCGAATTGATAGAATCAGTCAAGTGAATACAACCCTCATCATCAAGTGGAATTTGGAAGTGATTAAGAGTGTGGTGAGGAAGCAACTGTAGGGAAGACACTTTTTGGAATGTTTAACACAGTGAAGCATGTGTTTTAGCATCATGAGTGAAAAGTTAAAAGGTTGACCGGTCATGATTAACGCTACTAAGACCAAATCCTGATACGTGAACTCAGCGCCACCACCGAGACGAGGGAGAAGATTATATCGTAAAATTTGTGAAGAACAATAGCGAGAGGAGACACGTCGGTGGTCTTAGGAAGGGTGACAGAGGACACTGTTGGGTCATCCAACACAATGCGAAGCTGTACTAGGGGGGACAGAGGAGTAGAGATTGGCCCCTTGAGAGTGAAAGGACAGTCATCGGTGTATGGGATGGACAATATACTCCCTAAATCCATGGCTGTGAAGAACAAGGATTTTCCTTTAACAAACGAGGTGTAACAATCGCCATTATTTTCAAGATTGGTATAAAATTGCTGAACTAATTTGGGGTAGGCTACCGAGGGAGGGGTTCTTCAGGAAGATAGACTACATGACTCAAAGAGATGATGAAGGGGGGGAGTTTTGACAGTAGAACATGTCTATCGATTTTTCATAGACAAAAGATTTTTGACAAATAGAGGTTTTGAAACGCAGTTCGAAATTGTGGCCTCTAAAAAAATCATCAAGCACATCATGCAAGAAGACAGAGAGAGGTATTTCCGGTTTAGGAGGCGAACCAGGTGAGCGGTCGGTGAGCTTTCGGCGTTTGTGACTTGTCAATGTCCCGATTTGAGGTGGGGAAGGTAGACTGGCTTCAGATTCGGCAGGGTAGGAGCCACCGAAGATTATCGTGATAGAGGATGGCCTTCGCTTCAGTTTTCGAGTGACGGTTGGTTGAGATGGTGGAGAGGGAGGTGAGACTTCGTCTTCCGATTCATCACGAAGCTATTTTCCTTGTCTTGTTCTCATTGTAACAGAGAAGAATAGAGTCGATTGAGATTATGGAATGGATTGAAGAGTCTAAAATAGAGAGAGATAGAGAGAGAGGAATAAGGCTGTTGGTCTTTATGTATAAGACATGGTATCTAGATATGGGAAGTGGTGAGGTCGTCCTTGGGAAGGAGAGAATTTGAAAAGATTTTAATTGGCGTAATTATGGCTGAATAGATACGCCAGTAATTTGGCTGTCTACACGCTTTAATCCACTCAGTTCATATTTATATTAAACACATGCCGAGTTCTCTCCTTAGAGTACTGAATCTTTCTTCCCCTAGAGGTTTTGTAAATATATATGCTTATTGATGCTCAGTGGGAATAAATATTAATCTTATTAACCCTTTGGACACATTGTCTCTAAGAAAATGGTGGCGTACTTCTATGTGTTTTGTGCGAGAATGTAGTACTGGATTTTTAGAAATGGCTATGGTGCTTGTATTATCACAGTATATGGGCACATTTTCACATATGATGTCAAAGTCACACAGTGTTTGACGCATCCATAAAATTTGGGAGCAGCAACTTCCTGCTGCTAAATATTCACCCTTAGTGGTGGATAGAGCGACTGACGTTTGTTTTTTGTTGTGCCATGAGACAAGACTTTGTCCCAAAAATGTACATGCACTGCTTTTGTTTTTTCTATCTATTTGGCAACATGCATAGTCAGCATCTGAATAACCCATTAGATCAAAATTGTCACATTTTGGATAGAATAATCCTAAATTAGTAGTACCACTCAAATATTTAAATATTCGTTTAACGGCCTGTAAGTGGGATTCTTTAGGTTTGGCCTGAAACCGAGCACATAGACACACACTGTACATTATATCTGGTCTAGAAGCAATTAAATATAATAAGGATCCAATCATACTTCTATATTTTGTTACCTTTACATCCGTACCTTTTCCATCTCCTGTAAGTTTTATTGATGTACTCATTGGTGGGTCTTTGAGTTTGAATTATCAAACCCAAATCTCTTAAGTAACTCTTTTGTATATTTGGTTTGATGAATGAATATACCTTCATGATTTTGTTTAATTTGAAGGCCCAGAAAGTAGTTGAGTTCTCCCATCAGGCTCATGTCAAACTCTTTGTGCATGCATTTGGAAAACCACTCACAAAGAAAAGTATTAGTAGCACCAAATATTATATCGTCTACGTAGATTTGTACAATAATAATATCTTTATTTTGACGTTTAATAAATAGCGTGGAGTCGATTTTACCTCGTATGAACCCATTTGATAAGAGATACTTACTTAATCTTTCGTACCAAGCCCTTGGACCTTGTTTGAGTCCATAGAGTGCCTTTTTGAGTTTGTATACGTAATGCGGGAACTTGTCATATTCGAATCCAGGTGGCTGTTTTACATAAACTTCTTCATTTATGTACCCGTTGAGGAAGGCGTTTTTGACATCCATTTGGTGTAGCTTGAACTTTCTGAAATAAGCGAATGCTAGTAGTATACGAATGGATTCCAAGCGAGCTACTGGGGCAAATGTTTCTTCATAGTCTATTCCTTCTTGTTGGTTATATCCTTGAGCGATTAATCTCGCTTTGTTTCTTGTAATTGTTCCGAACTCGTCAAGTTTGTTTTTGAATACCCATTTAGTTCCAATAATGGATACATCTTTTGGAGGAGGCATCAATTCCCACACTTGACATATTTCAAATTGTTGTAACTCTTCTTGCATTGCTAGTAGCCAATTTTCATCAAGTATGGCTTCTTTGGCGTTCTTTGGTTCAATATGGGATAGGAATGCTGAGAAAGCACACATGTTTTGTGCTTTTCTTCTTGTAGTAACTCCTTCATTTATGTCTCCAATGATGTTATCAGGAGGATGATTTTTGATGTATCTTGCTAATTTTGGAAGTTGAACATCATGTATTACTTCTTCAGTAGATTCAGAATTGTGGTCTTGTTGTTCATCCATTTTAGCTTGCTGAATATGTTCTTGATTTTCGTATTCAGTTTGCTGGATAGAGTCTTGAACTTGCTGCTCTTCTAATCCAGCTTGCTGGATTGGTTCCATAGTCTTGCTATTTTGCTTTATGTGGTATGATGGATTTGCAGCAGTCTCTAAAATTCCTGCATCTTCTTCTCTTTCTTTTGGAATATCATGGTTAAGTTCATTAAATTTGATATGTATAGATTATTCGATACACAGTTTTTGCACATTATAAATGCAATATGCTCTATTATTTTGTGCATAGCCAATGAAGATTCTCTCATAAAATCTAGCATCAAACTTGCCTAGATTCCCACTAGTGTCAAGAATAAAACATTTAGATCCAAAGATTTTGAAATAGCTTATATTAGGAAGTCGTTTATTTAATAATTCATATGGTGTTTTTAAAAGAATTGGGCGGATTAACACTCTATTTAGTACATAACATGATGTGTTTACAGCTTCAGCCCAAAATTTCTTTGGGAGTTTACTTTCTTGAATTAGTGTTCTAGCTGTTTCTTGTAACGTATGATATTTTCTTTCTACCACTCCATTTTGTTGAGGGGTTCTAGGTGCTGAGAATTCATGAGTTATTCCTTTTTGATTACAGAATGTAATAAAATCCTTTTAAAATTCAGTACCATGATCACTTCTGATTCTTATAAGATTAAGACTGTATTTGGTTTCCAAATTTTTAATCAGTTTTTCAAATTGTTTAAATGCCTCTTCTTTTGTTCTAAGGAATAGTACCCATGTATATCTAGAGAAATCATCGACTATCACAAAAGCATAGAATTTACCGTTTAGACTAACATGCCTTTCAGGTCCAAATAAATTGAGATGAAGCAATTGTAAGGGAGAAGAAGTTCATACCATGTTCTTAGCTGTGAACGATGTTCTTACTTATTTTCCGAGTTGACAAGGTTCGCATATACCTTTCTTCTCGAAATTCACTTTGGGTAATCCTCTTACTAAGTTCTTTGATGACAACTTCTTAATAAGGTCCATATGAACATGTCCCATCCTTCTATGCCATAAATTCGCTTCATCTTGAACAGTTGCAAGACATAATTCTTCCTCCTGTCGCTCAAAATCAAGAGTATATATATTCCCTTCTCTTTGGGCAACTAAATCAGCATTGTTAGGACCATGTGAAATTCTACATTTATCTCTTTCAAACTTTACTTGATGCCCATTATCCATTAATTGACTAACACTGATAAGATTGAATTCTAGTCCGTTGACAAGATGAACATTATTAATGTTAACCTTACCATTACCGATTTTACCTTTCCTAATTATTTCGCATGACCGATTATTACCGAATGTGATAGTTCCATGTTTCTTTTTGACATTTAGTTCCACGAACTTAGATTTGTCTCCCGTCATATTACGTGAACATTCGCTGTCAAGGATCCACTTTTGAGAAGATAGTTTGGCTTTGAAACATACCTGTATAAGAGAGATATAATTTATATTTATGGTTCCCATATCTTTTTGGGTCCACTTGTGTTAGTTGAAATCACATCACTTTTCTTTATCCATACAGCTTTACTTCGATTTTTTTTTCTCGAGCAATTTATCTCTAGATGTCCTTTAATGCCACAATTTTTGCAAGAAGTAAAAGGCGTGCAATAATTAAATTTAAACGATGACTTAGATTTTAACATTTTAACTTCTTTTTTCTATATATTTGGTTGTAGCCTATGCCTTGTTTATCATAGCTGGGTCTTTGTTTTCCTAGCATAATATTTAGGTTTTCTTCCCCATGAACAAATTTAGCTAGAGAGATTTTTAACGATTCTATTTCTTTTTGTAGATCATTAGTTGGAGATGTTTTATTAGTTGATTCATTACCAAATGCATTAATGCATACGTCTGTCATTTTTATCTCATTTTTTAGTTTTCCAACTTCATTATTTAGCTGTTTTACCTTGTTGAATAGTATTTTATTGAAATTATCTAAATATCCATTCTTTTCTTCTAGTACCTTTTCCTCATTCGTGTGTGTTACTTTTTTCTAATTCTTTCGTTTCATCTATTAGCTCCTCCACTTCACCCATTAAAGTGTTTACTAGATCTTTTAAGTACATATTTTTTTTTCTTTTAGTTTTTCATTCTCTTGTTTCAAAGTAGTACTATTAGAAAGAAGTACCTCACTGGATTCACCTTGAAGTCAGGAATGTTTTACGCTTTTTGAACTCCTTATTTCCTTGCTTTCCTTTGTTTTTGAGTTGGAAGCCATCCTTTTTAAATTGACCTGGTCGTCCACACTCGAAATAGGTTTCTTCGGTTGGCTTTGCTTTGAATTTGTTTGAGTTGAATGTATTTTTCCTTTGATTCTTTCTTTGAAGTAGGCCTTTAAGTCTTCTTGACATCATGGCTATTTTATCATCCAAGTTTTCTCAAGCTCTTCTTCAATTCCTGCATTTAAAGCTAGTACCTTCTTTCGAGGAACTTCTTCCTCGTCATCATATCTTCTTAATTAATGTTCATATTCTTCCAGTTCACCAAAGAGATTTAATGTATCCATAGAAGAAATATTGACGGAATCTTGAAGAGTAGTAATTTTAGATGCAAACCTTTTGGGCATAGCCCGAAGTAACTTACGGTTGATTTCACTTTGTGGAATTGATTTGTCAAGCAACTTTAAAGAATTTATAAGTACCAAGAATCGTGCTTGAGTTATTTTGATTGTTTCATCTCTTTCCAGTTTGAACATTTCGTAATCATGCATGAGCATACTTAGCTTAACTTTTGGTACTTTGGAAGTTCCTTTATGACTTACCACTAGGGTATCCCATATCTCTTTTGATGTGTTGCATGAAGAAACTTTATCTATTTCGGATTGCACCATGCCGCTAAGGAGAGTGTTCATTGCTTTTGAATCGTATGACACCATATATGTTTCGGTGGAGTACATCTCGAGTAGAGTTTTTGGAGTACCATCATCTTTCCTTGGAATTACCGGTCTGTTCTCTACCACCCACCATTCCCATGGGTCTCGCTTGAGATATATCGTCATCCGAAATTTCCAGAAGTTATAGTTCTCAATTCCAAAAAGTAGAGGAGGTCGGTTGGTTGATTGTCCTTCGTGATGAGTGCTTCCAAGTTGTGCCATGTCAGAATCTTTCCCTACAAGTCACCTTTAAGACCAAGATAAGTAGAGCCAAGCTTTGATACCAAATGAAATTTAAATAGGTACACTTATAAGGGGGGTTGAATAAGTGTAGGCACAAACTATGTCCAATTTTTATTTCTTATCAAAAATTCCTTAAGTGTTTAATGCAGCAAGCTAGATTACTGATATGGATAGAATGCAGGTTGCTGGATAAATAACATAATACTCAAGTATAGAATGCAATCACACAAACACCTGAATTTTTACGTGGTTCAACTACTACCCTCTAGAATAGTAGCCTAATCCACGTCCAATACCAACTAGTATTGGAGACTCACTTTTATTCAACTTTTCCAATTACAATACAAGTTCTATCAAATTTGAACACCTTTGTTCCTTGTGCACCTATACATTCTTAAGCACCTATGCTTTCCTTCAACTTGACTGTAATAAGTTATCAACCCAAACAGGATTACCCAATACAATACAGATTTAGATATGACAATTAAAATACAATACTAGAGGTCTAATGATCAAGCAATATATTACTTACCAACTCAAGGCTCTAGTATGAAATGATATGCAAGTAGGATATTACCAGAATGTATTCGAAACTGCAACTCTGTTCTTAAAGCAATCAATATCTATCTCAGTGAAACATAATCTCGCAGCTTATGTGCAATTATTTTCTGTGTATGTATTTCATGATTAAAACTGTTAGCGAGTTCTGTTTATATACACCTCTTCGAGAGTATTTCCGTTGCATAGATTTTATTCTGTAATCCGCTCGTTTTAAAACCATTTAGCACAAATAATGATATATTTAGTTTGATTTCCATGAGATCACGCTGTTAATACTTTTAAGACTAATTGATTTTATGGCTTGTCCCAATTTCTAGAAGTCCGGAAATGAGTACCATATATATTGACACACTAGTTTCCATATTTATATATTGGACTGTTAGACCCAACCAATTAGATTTCCCAAATCATGGCTCATGATTCCTGTATTGCGTATGATAATTAATCAACTAGTTACCTTAATTAATTTCCTAGAATTAAGACCCTTGATATATGACTCAATCTATGCAGCGTGATTTCTATGATGTCATGATTTATGCTTACCATAATTTTTTGGCCGGTGTCCATATGGATTGGGCCGTTGGAGATAACCAATTAAATACCTTGAATTGTAATGCAAGACTCCTGTTATCCCATTATTGTCTATCCGTGATTTTAGAGATAAAATGCATAATTTATGAGAGTCATTTCATGCTCTACCGTGTGGGTTTCCTTAATAGGATTTGATTCCTTATGTTAAGCAATCTTGTCATGCATATTATTAATCATTCAGTATCAAATATGAATGCACATATATGTATGTAATGCACAAGTCCTAGAGCCTTATTTTGGAAAATAATAACTGCTAAAATCTTACATATATTCCTAAGACTCAATTTGACTTTTCTTTCTTCGAAGGCATCTTGACTTTGGACCTTCTTCCTTGATGATCCTAAAATGATATATAACAGAATTAGTGAACTAATATGGTCATCATCAAAACCTAGAGAGTGACATAAGTCAACATTTCAATTGCGAAACAGTTTACAGTTACATTGCCATGCTGCCGCCGCCATGTGTCGTGCCTTAATTCCTGGCAAGTAAGCGCTTGAAGTCTCAAGTCAATGGCAGCACTTACCAGTAACAAGCAATATAAAAAGCTTAGTACAAAAGTGGCACCGCATACTCCACTGAAATGTCCGAAATGAATTATTTTTAATGTTCAAGTCTAACAATGTGATAACAACTTAAATTAAAGAACATAGAGATATGTTAGAAGTATAATGAGATATTAAAATAGATACTTAACATGTAAATAATATAATTGCATGTGATTGAATTATTGAATACATAATTAGCTTGTAATTCACGAAGTGTAAATTATGTGACATTAAGTGTAATAAATTGTCTAAGTATAGTCATAATTCGAGTTAGACAAAAAGAATGAACGTTTGATGATTAGTTAAGTTATAATTAACTGGTTTTGTGAATGTAAATGGTATGTAGGATTAAATTCAAGGAACGTGTTTAATTAACATGTAATCTACGCACGAGGCAAGTTTCCTAACCCTAATTGTTATCATTATTCAGGTTTATAAATCAAGTTCATTTGTTATGTTAAAGATTAATTATCTTTTCAAAGTATGATTCTGTTATACAATAATTATTCTATTGTATACCTATTGAGATTATTATTCATTTTAAATATCATTTATTGTTGAACCTTGTTAGACTAGCGAATCCTTATTGATTCAACTAGTCCATAGCTGATGAACGTTCTAAATTCAGAACCCTTATTGATTTATCCAAACCAAACTTCCTTTGGTGCAGGACTCTAATGTCAATGAGATGAACAACCTGCGCAAAAGGATTTACTTATGCGTTAGCGTTAAGATATTATGCACAATATGGTACTAAGGGATTTGATCCCCTAAGCACGAGTAGAAAGGTCCATAGTCTTATGACTGTTAAAGGTTTCAAGTATAACCCTTGTTAACCTAGGACATAGTTCAAGGTCTTATGACCCTCAGAAATCTTTTGATTCTTGTTACTCATTCTTGATTCAAAAGTTGAGCTTTTATTTCAGAAGTCTTTGATTCACTCGCATGTTATTATACATTGTTATTTCATTATTTTACTTATGGGAAATAGTGCTCACTCTTGCGTAATAATAACATTGGAGTTAAGAATGAAAGGTCCGACGAGCCTTCTACTAGCAAAGGCAAGGGCAAGATTAACAAGTGATGAAGACTTGTTGTTTTATATGATGATGTATTTATGTTTAAGACTTAAGTTAATGATGTTGTTTAAGACTTATTTATTTATGTTTCCGGACAGATGTTTAAGGTTAGTATGACCTGGGATTATGTTTATTATTCAGATGTTGTAACCCCATATGGGGAAGATTTATTTCTATCTATTGCATGGTTTACATTTATTATGGGTAGATAGATAGATGATATTTGTACAGTGAACACCAAATCCCGTGGAATCGAAGTACCTGGATTTGGGGGTGTCACAAGTTGGTATCAAAGCTGTAGGTTATGAACCTTAGGTGGGCGAAACAACCTTAGGTAATAGCCTTATAGAAAGAACATAGTGATGGAAAACTCTTATCGAGTTCTAGGACATGAATTTTTGTAATTCATTGAAGATAATAAAAGACTTTATGTGCTTATGTGTTAAATTATGTGCTCACTAAAATGCGACTTAGTAACTAAAACTTGAAATTTTGTTGTCGGGGATGTCGGCGTTGGATGAACTAGTCGAGGGGAGGAGGAACCTCGAGTACCTACAGTACCTACAGAGGAGGAACCCCAAGACATTCATGTCGTTAGGGAACAATTGGTATAGAGGGAGTCATCTCCATTGATCACCATTGTTGGTCAGGAGCATGAACTTGAGACTGATCCTGAGGAGGATTTTGAAGAGTAAGAGGAAGAAGAGGAGTTTCCACAACACTCCATTGATACTGAGATGTACGACACATTATACGACCATAACGTGGAGTTACGAGATGAGGTGTAGGATCTGACTGAGCGGGCGATTATTCAGCAGATTACTCTCGAGCAGAAGGAGAGGGAGATTTCAACTCTTCACTCACGATTGGGAAATGTAAAATGGGATTTGGTCCACGAGAAGGGTCAAACCGAAGATAAGACCGCAGAGATAAAAAAGTTGAAGAAGGAACTGAAGGAAAGCTCTGAAAGGCTGATCATAGTAGAGGAAGGCTGGGTGAGAGAGTCACGTCGTGCTGATCTTGCGGAAGAGGATGGTCGTTCAAAGAAGGCGAAGCTTGGGCAGACATACTCTACACTTAATCATGCAATGGATGAGGCCCAGGATCAAGTTTTGAGGTACCCCATCCAGTTTGAAGGACTTCCATCGTACATGCTGGATCGCAGGACGATGTCTCGCATCATGGAAGAGGAGCGTAGCAAGCCTATTCAGCGCCTTAACAGACAGTGATAGAATTTGTTTACTTATGTGATAAACTTGTCTATTATTTAGATGTAAATTCCGATGTAGTTATGAACAAAGGAATATTTTAATATTTAAATCCTGTGGATTCTTTATCTCAGGATAGTTGATGTAAATAGCGATGATGCTTTAAATGCGATGTTAAAACTTTTGATTTGAATTAATATATATCAAGTTATTTGAGATAATGTGTTACCTAATTATATTAAATTGTTGAGTTAAGTCTTAACTATTTAGAGAATTTAATAGAGATTTAATAAGCATATATTTTAACAGAATTATGCCGCCAAGAAGAAGACAACAACGTCAACCAGCTCAGGAAGAGTCAATAAATAACAACAATAATGCCAATGCTAATCCCGTTCAGCAGTTGGTTAACTTACTAATTGGAGCAATGAATAATCAACCTCAAGCTCCACCAAATACTACGTTTAAAGATTTCAAGGCGGTGGGACCGCCAGAGTTTAAAGGTTCCATGAACTCGATCTAGGCTCAAACGTGGGTTATGGAGATGGAGAAGGTTTTCGACATTGCTAGGATTATAGAGGACCAAAAGACCGCTTTTGCAATGTTTATGCTGAAGTCTGAAGCTAGCTATTGGTGGAAAGCAAACAAAGTTCGTGGAGGTGAAGGTGTAATTACTTAGGAGAGATTTAAGGAGATGTTCTTCGAGATGTATTTCCCGACCAACTCACAGAACCAGATGGAGGTTCAATTTCTGGAATTGAAGCAGGGAAATATGAGCGTACCTGATTATGCGGCTAGATTCAACGAGTTGGCGAGGTTCGCCCCGTATCAAGTACACACGGACGAGAGAAAAGCCAAAAGATTCGAACAAGGACTAAAGCCTTGGGTATATAGTAAAGTATCAATGTTTTAGATAAACACTTTTGCTGGAGTACTGGAAAAGGCCATCCTTGCTGAAGGTGGAAGTGATGCGGTGACCAAGTACAATCAAGATCAGAAGAAGAAGAAGAGTGAAGGTGAAGGAAATAACAAGACTAGTGGAAGTGGCACATGAGGTGGTAATTTTAACCAGAAGAAAAGGTGGAATGAAAACTCATCATCGGGGAATCAACAGGGAAGTCAGAAGAAAAGAATTGAAGCATGCCCGACCTGCGGGAAAGCTCATCTGGGAGTTTGAATGAAGGGAAAAAGAGTGTGCTACAATTGTGGTCAGGAAGGCCACATAGCACCTAACTGTCCTAACCCAAAGAAGGGTGCTTGTTTCACTTGTGGTTCGAAGGACCATCTGGCAAGAGAATGTCCTAAGAAGGGACTGGGAGGGTCAGGATCAGGAGGAAACCGGGGAAACAACAGTGGAAACGCCTTAACTATCACTGAACCAACCGCAACAAACCGACCGACCGCCTGGACTTTCAACATGACGGTGCAGGATGCAGTTCAGTCTCGTGATGTGGTGTTAGGTATCATTTCGATCAATAAAATTAATGCTTATGTATTATTTGATTCGGGTGCTACTTGTTCCTTTATATATGATTAGAATTTAGATTTGCCTAAGGATGAATTGGAATATCCCATGAACATAGAAATTACGAATAGAGAAATAATCTTTGTTAAGTATGTACATAAGAATTGTAGAGTGGATATTAAGGGTAATATCATGAACGTAGATCTTATCCCTATTCGACTTAGGGAATTTCACGTTATCTTTGAGAATGGATCGGTTATTCAATTACGGGTACATAATTGATTGCCAAAAGAAGCGTATTAACCTTATGACTCCGTCAAATGTTGTGTTTTATGGTAGCAAGTCACCTAGACAAGCGAGTTGTCTGACGATGATACACACCAGGAAGTTGTTAAGACAGGGATGTGTAGGATACTTAGCTTACATAGTCGACAGTCGAAAAGATAATCCGAAGGTAGAAGAAATACTGATTGTGAGGGACTTCGTCGACGTATTTCCAAACAATTTGCCAGGACTTCCACCAGATAGAGAGGTAGATTTCGTGATCGATTTGGCGCCCGGAACTGCTCCAATATTGAAGGCACCATACCGAATGGTGCCAATAGAGATGAAAGAATTAATGGTACAACTACAAGAATTACTGGACAAAAAAGTACATTCAACTGAGCATATCGCCGTGGGGAGCGCCGATGTTATTTGTGAAAAAGAAGGACAGATCGATGCGGCTCTACATTGACTATAGAGAACTGAATAAGGTCACGATTAAGAACATATATCCATTACCGAGGATCGACGACCTGTTTGATCAATTGAAGGGAGAGAGATACTTTTTCAAGATAGACTTGAGAAGCGGTTATCATCAACTGAAGGTGAGGCCTGAGGATGTACCGAAGACAACGTTCAAAACGAGATATGGTCACTACGAATTTGTAGTACTGTCGTTTGGTCTAACGAATGTTCCTGCAACATTTATGGGACTAAGAATGGTGTGTTTAAGCCATTTTTGGATAAATTCGTAGTTGTATTTATAGACGACATTTTGGTATATTCAAAAACCAAAGAAGAACACGAAGAGCATTTGAGATTAACGTTGGAGGTATTGAGAAGGGAAAAGTTGTATGCTAAGTTTTCAAAATATGAATTTTGGATCGAGCGAGTATAATTTCTTGGTCATGTGATCGATAAAGACGGAATTTCGGTAGATCCATCAAAAGTCGAAGCCGTGATTAACTGGGATTAGCCGAGGATGCCGTCAGAAGTACGAAGTTTTCTTGGATTGGCAGGATATTACAGAAGGTTCATACAAGACTTTTAACTCAAAAAGCTATGAAATTTGTTTGGACGGAGAAGTGTGAAGAAAGTTTTCAAGAATTGAAGAAGAGGTTGAGTACAGCTCCTGTGTTGTCTCTTCCGGATGATACATGAAATTTTGTTGCTTATAGTGATGCATCACATAAAGGACTTGGATGTGTGCTGATGCAAAATGGAAAAGTCATTGCGTATGCATCACGACAATTGAAGGATTACGAGAAGGGATATCCGACCCACGGCTTGGAGTTAGCTGCAGTTGTTTTTGCTTTGAAAATTTGGAGGCACTATCTCTACGGGGAGAAGTGTAAAATATATACGGACCACAAGAGTCTAAAATATATTTTCACGCAGAAGGATTTGAATATGCGTCAAAGAAGATGGTTGGAATTAATTAAGAATTACGACTGTGAAATTTTATGCCATCCGGGTAAAGCAAATGTGGTTGCCGATGCCTTAAGTAGAAAGGGTCGGGAGAAATTGATGATGTTGACTGCTCAGGAGGAGCTAATTTCAGAAATGTAGAAAATGGAGTTGGAAGTGAAGTACCCTATGGAAATTAATGAGAAGCTATTTCAGATGCAATCTGGTACAACCCTACTAGATAAAGTTAAAGAGGCTCAACTTCAGGACGATTAATGTAAAAAGGTGACAAAGAAGATATCTCAAGGAACCGAACCAAGATTTAAGTTTGGATAAGGAAGGAATAATTTGAGATTCGAGAGTAGAATTTGGGTACCACCAGTCACAGAGATTAAGGAAGACATTTTGAGCGAGGCTTATAGTTCACGATATTCGATTCACCCTGGTAGTACCAAGATATACCAAGATCTTCGACAACATTTCTGGTGGCCGAATTTGAAACGTGATGTTGCGAATGTGTGTTGCCAAGTGTCGACTGTCCGAGAAAGTGAAAGCGTAACATCGAGACCGAGTGGATTGCTATAACCGTTGGAGATCCCAGAATGGAAATGGGAACATATTACAATGGACTTCGTGGTTGGCCTTCCGACGACTCAGAAAGGCTACGACGCAGTATGGGTTATCGTTGACCAACTGACGAAATCCTCACTCTTCCTTCCGATAAAAATCAGATTCAACTTAGATCAGTTTGCGAGGTTATACGTAAAAGAGATTGTTTCAAGGCACGGAGTTCCGGTGTCAATTGTATCTGATAGAGATCTGCATTTTACATCGAATTTTTGGAAACGTCTTCAGGAATGCATGGGTACGCAATTACGAATGAGTATAGCATATCACCCTCAGACAGATGGACAAAGCGAAAGAACGATTTAGACATTAGAAGATATGCTAAGAGCATGTGTGATGAACTTTAAAGGAAATTGGGATGATCACCTACTGTTAGTAGAGTTCGGCTACAACAACAGTTACCACGCTAGTATAGGCATGCCGCCTTATGAAGTGTTATACGGCAGAAAGTGTAGAACTCCACTTTATTGGGATGAAGTTGGCGAAAGACAATTTCTAGGGCCAAAATTGGTACAATGAGACAATGAAATAGTCAAAGTGATCCAGAAACACGACCGTAGCGACTCAAGATAAAGCGTAAAGAAATACGCTGATCCACATCGTAAAAATGTTGAGTTTGAATTGGGTAGTTATGTGTTCTTAAAGGTCTCTCCTTGGAAGGGAAAGATTAGGTTCGAAAAGAAAGGAAAATTGAGCCAAAGATTCATTCGACCCTTTGAAGTCCTACGAAGAATTGAAGAAGTCGCGTATGAGGTAGCCCTACCTCCAGCACTCGAGAATGTCCACAATGCCTTCCATGTTTCTGTTTTACTACCCTACAAACCCGATTACAAGCATGTAATTGAATACGAACCCCTGCATTTTGAAAAAGACTTATCTTACGAAGAAATTCCTATTCAAATTATCGACAAAAAAGAACAAGTTCTCAGAAATAAAGTAATACCTTCTGTTAAGGTAATTGGGAGGAACCACAACGCTGAAGAAGCTACGTGGGAACTCGAAGAGAATATGATGAAGAATTACCCTCATTTATTTACTTAACTTATGTATATGCGATTCTGGGGACAGAATCTTTGTAAGGGTGGGAGAATGTAACGGGTCAAATTTATTGAGTCGTGATTCTGGGGACCGAATCCTTTTAAGGGGGGAAGATGTGACAAACGAGATTTTTGTAATTTAATTCTTAATATTTATTGAATTGAATAAACATTTTCGATGATTTAATTATTAGATTAAATAATTAATTGATGCAATTGTGATAGATTAATTTAATGATATGTATTATATTTGTTAAATTAATGTAGAGAATTTTATTATTCAAAGTTTGTAATTATGTGAGCTTATTGAATTTTAAAAAATATTTAATAAGCCTAATGTTATTTTAATTAATGTAATAATTAATTAGAGATTAATAATTTGATATTATTAATTAATGAGAAAATTAATTATATGATTATGTGAATTAATGATAATTTATTATATTTTATTTAAATTAAATTAAATAAAATATTTGAATTATTGTGTAAAGGTGTGACATGATTTAAACTATAAGATAAAAGAGTTATTAAATTAAATGTGATTAAGTCTTTTAAAGCTAGCCAAACATGGCCTTAATGGGAGTTGAGGACAGTTAACCCATGATTGGGTAACTGACCACAACGCCGCGTCGATTCTTCTCAGTATTACTACGACGTCTTCTTTATTCCTTTCATTATTGCTAAGTTTAGAAAATATTCAGAGAGAGAGATCTTGAGAATTGTTAGAGAGAATTAAGATTTTGAGAAGGAGACTAAGAGTGGGTAATTAAAGAAACATCTGAGTTTTCTAATCTACACCTTACACTCAGGATAATCTCCTCCTTCCCGAATTATAAATTACGTTATTAAAGTTTTTATGAATATGGCTTTCAAAGTTCTGTAAGGTCTCTGTATTTTTAAAGGGTATGGATTATGTGTTCTATATGTATTAAATGTTATCAAATCGTATTCAATTATATATTATGTAAGTTATCATGTCATCAGTTTCATGAAAATACGTCGTATATGTTGCTCAAAACTTAGGAAGTATGGGTTTTGGCCATATGGCCCTTATACGTAAATTTAATGTGTCAAACATAAATGGTTTTGTAAAATTTATACTCGTATATTATTAAGCATGTTAATATGAAGAGACCAAACTTAAAAGAACGGATTCGGTTTTATAACGAATCTGTAGTATTAATTTTCATGATTTATGTTCAAAACCTTTAAGAACAGTGAAATTTACATATTTTAATTCTGTAATTATGTGTTTTAATGGATTAAAATCATTATATAAATGTTGGGTAATGATTATGTATGAATTATATCATGTGGGTTTGATTAAATTAATTGTAGTAATAATTTAATTGGAGTTTTTTATTTGTGTTACGCAATTTTTTTGCGAATTATAGAACAAGATTTGGTTACATGGCCATGCTTTGATCCTCGTCTTTTAATTCTCATACCAGCATAATACTCAACCTTCTTGTTGTTGGTCTCAAGTCATGAAAGCCATAAGCTATACAAATGAAAACTTAATATGAAAAGTGAAATAATGCCATACCACTCTGCAGAATGTCCAGAAATGAATAATTTTTAATGTTCAAGTCTAACAATGTGATAGCAACTTAAATTAAAGAACATAGAGATATGCTAGAAGTACAATGAGATATTAAAATAGATACTTCACATGTAAATAATATAATTGCATGTGGATTGAATTATTGAAAACATAATTAGCTTGTTATTCTTGAAGTGTAAATTATGTGACATTAAGTGTAATAAATTGTCTAAGTATAGTCATAATTCGAGTTAGACAAAAAGAATGAACGTTTGATGATTAGTTAAGTTATAATTAACTAGTTTTGTGAATGTAAATGGTATGTAGGATTAAATTCAAGGAACGTGTTTAATTAACGTGTAATCTACGCACGAGGCAAGTTTCCTAACCCTACTTGTTATCATTATTCAAGTTTAAAAATCAAGTTCATTTGTTATGTTAAAGATTAATTATCTTTTTAAAGTATGATTCTGTTATACAATAATTGTTCTACTGTATATCTAGCGAATCCTTATTGATTCAACTAGTCCATTGTTGATGAACGTTCTAAATTCAGAACCCTTATTGATTTATCCAAACCAAACTTCATTTGGTGCTGACTCTAATGTCAAACTGAGATGAACAACCCTGCAAAAGGATTTACTTATGCGTTAGCGTTAAGATATTATACGCGATTATATGGTACTAAGGGCTTTGATCCCCCAAATGCGAGTAGAAAGGTACATAGTCTTACTGATATTAAAGGTTTCAAGTATAACCCTTGTTAACCTAGGACATAGTTCAAGGTCTTATGACCCTCAGAAATCTTTTGATTCTTGTTAATCATTCTTGATTCAAAAGTTGAGCTTTTATTTCAGAAGTCTTTGATTCACTCGCATGTTATTATACATTGTTATTTCATTATTTTACTTGTGGGCAATAGTGCTCACTCTTACGTAATAATAACATTGCGGTTAAGAATGAAAGGTCCGACGAGCCTTCTACTAGCAAAGGCAAGGGCAAGATTAACAAGTGATGAAGACTTGTTGTTTTATATGATGATGTATTTTTGTTTAAGACTTAAGTTAATGATGTTGTTTAAGACTTATTTGTTTATGTTTCCGCATAGATGTTTAAGGTTAGTATGACCTGGGATCATGTTTATTATTCAGATGTTATAACCTCATAAGGGGAAGATTTATTTCTATCTATTGCATGGTTTGCATTTATTATGGGTAGATAGATAGATGATATTTGTACAGTGAACACCAAATCCTATGGAATAAAAGTACCTGAATTTGGGGGTGTCACAAGCCCTCTATTTATAGAGGGGGGGAGCCGCAGGTGTACCTGAGGCTGCCCTGGTTGCCCCGAGTTTTGCTAGTCACATCGTCTCGTAGTACGTGCACAGAGGCACTGCAATGTCCGCTCAAACTTTCAGAAATATAATCCGGGCATCCGACTGAGGTATGACCTATTTCGGACTGTCTTTGTCGAGAGTTATACAATGGCATGGGATTAGAGGTTGTACAAAGTCAGGAAGATGGGACGGTTCCCTCCGGTCTTCAAGCTTCAAATTCTATCTGTTACCCTGCATAATAGTCACTCGAGATTTGTTTTCCTTGATTCTTGTGGGACATTGTTGTATAGAAATGCGTGTATGAAATGTTGAGACGGCGTGATGTGGTTCTAAAGTGGCGAGATGATGACTTTTCCCCTCACCAGAGTTATTGCCGGTTTGGGTTGATAAAGAAGACGTTGCTCAGGGTTATTGCTGAGATTGGACTGCTGCAAATATTGAAGGTCCTCAGTGTCATCTCTGAGGTGCGCCTGTATTCCCGGTGTTATCTCCGAGCCTTGTACTGAGTGCCTCGGTGTAAGTGCCGAGGTTGAAGCTGATTGCAGACTTTTGAAACAAGCATTTCCGGGGTTATCTCCGGAACTGCAACTGCCTTCCTTAGTGTTATCACCAAGGTTGGTAAATGTTATTCCCAGTGTTGGGACTAAGACTGGACACCTCGGGGTTATCTCCGAGATTGATCGGTCTTCTTTGGTAGATTTTCCGGTATTGGAACTGCATGCCTCGGTGTTATCTCCGAGGTTGGAATTGTTACTCCCGGTGCATGGTCCGGGGTTGAGACTGAACTTCCAGAATTATCCGGACAGGACGTGAACTGTCTTCTAGGGCTATCTCTGAAAGATGAATCTGCCCTCCTGCAATTTCAGTGATAGGTGTGCAGAAAATTTCTAGTGTCTACAGATGCCCCTCTTTATCATATTCATGTAATGCAATGCATGGGTAGGATAAAGAATCCTAGACACTGGAAATGCAACATGATGTAAATATATGATGCATGTGTGCGGGATTGTATCCCAACATGCTGGGGATGATTGACGGCTCCATATTGCTTTTACTGGGGATTTGCAATGATGACTAGATTTGATGTGTGATCTAAATCTTTTCGGATGTTGACGTTGGGGCTATCACCAAAGTCCTTAATCCTTAATACAAACTTGATTCCGAAGAAGTGCCTCTTATGTGTAAGAGATCTATGGGGATACAACCTTGTCTGTTTTGAGGATGTGTATAACATATTCCATCATCGATCCTCTTTGATGATATTGACCTTTCCTGGTTTGTATCGCCAAGATATGTCAAGGTTCTGCTGGATTTACTGCCAACATCATATGTCATCAGGGGTGCCTAACCTTCATTGATGTGTACTTCACCGATGTGTTAATCAACGGATGAAAACCCTGTGGGGTAGACTGTCAAGGCTATTTGACCTTCGCTGACGTGTGAATCAACGGATGAAAACCCTGTGGGGTAGACTGTCAAGGCTACTTCACCTTCGTTAATATTTACTTCACTGACGTGTGAATCAACGACTGATATTTTGTTGGGCAGATTATCAAGGCTGCTTGACCTTCGTTGATATGTGTGTCTACGGACATTGCGTTGTGACCGCCGCAGGGGATCCACTGGGGACTATGAATACCAACGGACGAAATCATCGAATAGCTTTCGATGCATTGATGGGTTTACTTGCCATTGCCTAAAATAACATCAAGGTTGCTTGACTTCATTGATACGTACACCAATGGATGACAACGCGTGGTGACCCCCACCGGGGAATGCGTTGTAACTCCTGCCGGGGTATATGTTGTAACTTAGGGTTACGACCCTGAATTGGCGGCATTTGACCTACGCTACGTATTTCCGAGCGTGACTTACAATATCTGAGATCATCGGCATAGTATACCATGTGTTTGGGCGAATACCACTGAGTGATGTATATACCCAAGATTCAATCGCAGAAGACAAGGATTGTACGCTATTCTGCTCAATCACGTAACGTTTTTATTCCCGATTTGACCTTTTCTGTCTATGAGAACTCCTTTGCAACTCAAACTGGACAGAGCCAGAGGGGTGGGGCCCACATAGGGGTGCCACAGGTACACTACTCGCTTCCAATGAGATGGACTGCGACCAACCGTGGATATTAAAGTCCTGCGCAGTTGCTTTCATAAGTCATTTTCAAGTTGCATACCGCTTGAAGGAAATCTGAGAGCTCTTCTTCAGATCTGCTGAGTTCGGGCAACTTTCTACAAATTCTGTCACCGTACAAGTGTTCTACACTATTCTGGTAACGTGTGCATGTATTTTTTCTAGTTTTTATCCGTTGGAAAATGACTTATAACATGAAATGCATCTATACACATAGTAGTGATTATGTATGCTCAAATGACTTGATAAAAAATATTCAACATAGTAAATGTTAGTATTAAACCATGCTGAACATAATGATGTGAAAAAATTTGACTTTTGAGATAGTCAAATTGGCACCTTTTTCTGTTATTTCTTATCCTATTTGAGGACAGATGAGCAAAAGGTAAAAGGCAAAGTACTCCTGGTATTGAGGTTAACTTTATGGATTGATATTTTTGATTTTTAATGCATATATTATGTATATGACTTTGGGGAAAGTGTACTACTGAATGGCCACCTCGTCATGCCTATGTGCATGTGGATAGTCCGATTTACAAAGGGGACTATGGAAAAATTTTCCAAAATGTAGGCATTTGATTAATCATGCATTTTTAACTCTATTGTAGATGTATGTTAAACTAATGCATGCATGCATGTAGTCATAAGATGCATTTTGAAAAGCTCCAGGCTAAAAAATACCACACCCTTTCTAAGGTGATTTGGAGATTTACTATCTAGATATTATTGATCTAGATCAGCCGAGTAGTTCCCGTAGGACCACTTCTAGTGTACGAAGGAGGTATTCTGAACTGCCTCGACCTCGTTCTATTAGACAGCCTCGTCGGTTGGTAGAGGCGGTGATACGTCCAGTCCAGGTTGATGTGCGAGATGCTTTGAGGATGAGGAGGAGGATGTTCTGATTTTGGACCCCGCTCCTGCTATGCATGTTCCCCGTAGGGAGCTCCCGAGTATTCAGGTGGAAAACCCAAAGCTTCTGGGTGATTTGAGTCAACATCCCTCGATGTATTTGAATGCCAACGAGGTATGACGTTAGATCTTGAAATTCCTTCTTTCCTATTGATGAGGAGTAAAGGGTTTTGATGTTGATCTGCATTTCATATAGGTTCCCGGCTTTACACAGACTTGAGGAAATTGGTTTAGCATTCAGTCCATGTACCAGGCTCTTCATCCTGACTGTAGAGCGGTAGTGCATGACTGGGGTTTTGGAGCATTCTTTTCCATCCTTCCCCATCGTTGTCCCTGGGGTTACCTCAGGGCATTGTCTGAGCGATGGTTCCACTAGACTCAGTCTCTCCATTTGTTGGACTATGAGGTGATGATGACGCCGATGGATTGGCGGTTTTTCACAGGTATGGAGTTTGGAGGGGCACTAGTGCCTTGCATGGCGGATATTACCCCTACTGTCGTCAGATCTTTGCTAGGAGGTTCGGCGGAGGCGCTCAAGGGCAGGACTGTTCGTGCAAGTCCTTTGAGCGTAGATGCTATGAGTGGGCTATTGAGTGAGCCCATGCCAGATGATGTCAGAGTCAGGGATCGCATTCTTTGGCTATTGTTCCTGATGATCATTAAAGGCTGCTTCATAGCAGATAACTCTTCTACGGTGTCGTTCGCTTTGATCAGCGCCATGCGTCATGTGGACCGTAATGGAGAGTATGATCGGGGTTCCTACACCTTTTCCTATTTCCTCAAGGGCATACGTATGCGCTCACAGGGTTTGACTGAGGCTTGGCTAGGATTTTACCCGTTTCTATTGGTGAGTATTGCTCTTATCATTTCCCATTTATAGGTTAAGAGTGTTTACTGATCGCAGATATTTTGCCATTGTGTTGGCAGTTTTGGGCCTATGAGAGGCTCCTATGCTTACGTCCCGTGAGTGTGTTAGGTTTAGATACCTATCCACAAGGACGACGATGGCATCATTCCATATTGGCGGAGGTCCCTGTAGCTAAGGGTTTCGCTCACTGTCGCCTGCAGCTGGAGTTGTGGACAACTGATATTATCACATGGATTCCCTATTCTGGGGAACATTTGGCCATTGGTTTTGAGGATGGGTACCCGACTGGTGTCGAGTATGTGATTTCCACCCGGAGAGTTCCTCTCATTACAGATGGAGGATGGGAGCTCTATTTAGGAGAGCGTGCTATTAGGAGCACCACATGGGAGATTCGTATGCCGATCTTGCCTCCTGCTAGGCGTCATTGGCTTGTATCACAGTCACCCGTCACTGATATCCCATTGTTGGGGGTTGACGGCTTTGCACTGTCAGACAGTCCCTACACTCATGAGATATTCCAGCGCTGGTGGTTCCCTCGTCCTATTAGAGCCCAGTCCCGTGCCACTCAGTTCATGGGGAATATGGTTCCAGGATCTGTGATGATGATGGATTGGATAGCTTGTGTTCGAGATCTGACTCATGTGACACAGATTGACAGTTTGACCCGGAGACTAGACCATGCACATTTCTTTATCCGACATTTGGGCATAGATCCGGCAGAGGCAGATTCGTTTGATCCTTCCAGCTCAGACGTTGGCCCCTCAGATGACCCATTTAGTTTTGCCGGTGAAGATCCTCTTTTGTATAGGCATGAAATCCCTGTAGATAGAGATCCAGTGACTCAGGAGGAGTTACATCAGGTGGACAAGATTGATGATGTAGACATTGACACCATTGTCTTCTTTTGATGTGTATTATCGTTATCTCTTTTGATAGGCCTCTATTAGCTATTGGGTGGCTGTGCCCCATTCTCGCTATATCTTTTGATAGGCTTCTGTTAGTAGTAGGGCGTCTGTGCCCCATTTCACTGTATTTGTAGCTCTACAGAGATGATGTATTAGATGTTGATATACTTAGGAATGTATGCACAATTTTTCATTCCCTATATCATATTTCCATCTATTATCTGCAATGCATGTATCATTTTATGCATATGTATGTCTAGAGATATTCAACATTGAACCCTGGATGGTTTTATGACACGGTCCGTACAGATGGCTTCTTCAACAGTTAGCCGTATTGATCATACCCCACCATCATTGGTGGCATCAGGTATGCCATCGTCGTATGATAGCAAGTCACCATCAGATAGGGTGACTATAGATCATTTGTTGCAGCATACTATAACCCTGTTGATGTTTCAGGTTCCCACATGATTCGTGGATGGAATGCTAGAGCACTGGGTATCGGAGAGGCAAGTTTTTCGATTTGGGACCCAGGAGTTGACTCCCACTCTAGAGGAGTATACACGATTGACGATGCTGCCGCTTGACAGACCTTGCGTGCATATGGATTTGGGGGACATGAGTCGACGGTTCATGACCCTGACTCGATTGAGGCGTAGGGTGGTGCAGGATGAGCTTACATCTGGCCACGTTATATCCTAGCATTTTCTGTTTGATAGATTTGGCTCTGAGGATAGTTATACATGACATTCTGGGGATTTCACCACACCGGAGGATCATTGGCGTCTAGCCAGGGTTGACGTAATGCTATTGTGTGTACTGTCGTATGTCTATATGCCACAGTACATTGATGAGATAGACATTGGAGTCATCATGGCAGTAAGAGCTCTCAGGGAGGGTCATACCATCATACCGATGATTATAGCAGAGACTCTGAGGTCGGCTACATACTGCTGCACTTATCCGACAGGAGTGTTTACGGGTAGCTCGGTCATGCTGTACGTGTGGTTTATGTCACACTTGATACCGATCGGCACTTTTAGATGGCATGGGTATTGTTTCACCCATGATATAGCCATGTCATACTCCTTTCAGCCATCGGAGTGTACGGACGCTATGACTTGGTGTATGTTCTTGGCGGATATCAGAGATCTGTTTGGCATTCTGCCGTGCACAAGGCTCAGCTCACCCTATAGATTCATTACTCATGCTCCGGGCATGGACTATCTCCCTCTGGCTGGCTAGAGGGTCATGACTACCTACCACCCGCTAGTCGTGATGTCGCAGTTTGACCAGTCCAGGATTTTCATCCTTTCGAGGGGGCGTTAGGACAACGTTTAGCTTCTCGCTATCTTTCAGCAGAGGATCGATCCCATGTGTATACTTGTTGGGATCAGCATGAGATAGCTGCTTTTTCGGTTAGTCATCCAGGTTGTTCCGTAGAGTATTACGCATGGATGGAGATAGAGATTTTAATTGGCTGCGACAATATCCATAGTATCGGGTAATGAGTCAGATGATGGAAAGCCCATGGAGGACATTGATTCCCACTTCAAGGAGGAGCTAGTTATCGGGTTGCCATCATTTCCTTTAGATTCTCCCAGTACTAGTACTGTTGTGATTCAACATTCAGCACAATACTTTGAGTAGAGTCTGCATCTAATGACCTTCGAGAGAGACCAGGCTAGAGCCTTGATGTTGACTGCCCTTGATGGGAGAGACGCAACTATGTTAGAGAGAGACGAGTCATTAGCCCACAGAGATGTCGCTGTTGTTGAGCAGGATAACGCCAGATCAGCCAGAGATGCAGCGATAGTTGAGCGGGATAGTGCCATATCTGCCCGGGATGTAGCCAAATCACGAGATAATCTTTGCGATGAGGTCCCTTACCACTAGCATGATTGCAGAGATGAGCGCTTACATTGATGAGCATATGGTCACCATGCAGATGGCTGCAGATCTATTGGGTCGTGTGGATATTCTCGCACAGGAGACCACAGCTTTGCCTCCTTCTTTTGAGAGGGATGCCATGTTGGGCTTGTTAGCTCGCATATACCCTGACATGTAGATGGGCTGATATTTTCCTGCACAGACTAGCATAGCCATTTTGTCATGTACAGTTTACATTATGTATATCAAACAGCATTATATATATAGTAGGGAAATATATTTTTGATCACTTCCCTTTTAAATATGCTCTGATACTTGCTTGATATTTTGCCTGCTTCTTCATGGCTTGTGATCTTGATGTATTCCGAACTCTTCCCGAATGGATGGACATTGAGTTGTCTTTGGACAGTTCAGAATGGATCATTGATCTGTGTGTGTCCCTACCATCTTTGGTGTCTTCGGACTAGTTTCTATATGGAAATGTGGAGAGGAGTGTGGCTTTCCTCTTTAAGATTGACCGCACCATAGATGGTTGCCAGTTCCCCTATTCAGGAGGAGCCTAGTTAATTCCATCTCTTATGGATTGGTGTTGCTCTTCAAGGTACAACCGTAACTTAGATGGTCGCCGAATCTCTTATTTGGGAGGAGTTTAGGTAATTCCATTCCTTTGGTCTCAAGCCAAATGAAATGTAGTGGATTAAAGTTTGATCCCAGTACCGCTGATAAGTTTTTTATGTTTTGGACGGGAGTGAGACCGAACCATGACTGGCTTCCTACGTACTCCTATTGAAGAGGAGATCAGGTCTGCGTAGTTCGAACTTGGTGTAAGAGGTCTAAAGCTGTATGGTAGAAAAAGGGTGCAGGAATGTTTTTGTTGTTTTTGTTTTTGTAAGGAGAAGGGGGTAGAAATGTTTTTATTGTTTTTTTTATTGTGACCGGGCCATATGAAATGGTTGCCTACGTACTCCTATTGAAGAGGAGATCAGGTCGGCATAGTTCGTCCCTCAGGGCGAGTTGAAAAGTGTGATCCCATGTGCAGGTCAGACTGCAGGGAGGAGAAAGTTTGATCCTAGGTTGAGGATAAACTGCAGGTACGAGAAGCTTGATCCCATGTATGGGTAGCCAAACTGCAAACGCGAGAGGTTCAATCCGTAGTGGGATGACCTAAGTTGTATGAGCGCAGTGAAGCCAGGCTGCTGGCTTGAAAAGTATATTTCCTTGAGGGGCAAAGTATGGAAAAGCGTTGTATATGGTAAAGGGGTTAAAGAACCGGAATGACGGGTGATTTGATGATCCAACATTAGGATGTTTGCTTGATGGTAACCTCAGACATAGTACTGTTTCACGGTGTCCGCATTGATGAGTTGTGGAAATTCATTGTCGTCCATTTCTTACAATCTAAGGGCGCCACCTGTCAATACTTCCTTGACAACAAATTGGCCTTCCCAGTTAGGAGCAAATTTCCCTTAGATTTATCTTGGTTGTCAATGATCTTCTTCAAAACCAAGTCATGTTGTTTAAACTGCCGTAGCCAGACTTTTTTGTTGTAGGATCTGGCGATCCTTTGTTGATATAACTGACCATGGAAGATAGCCGCGGTTTGCCTTTCGTCTATTAGAAACAATTGGTGATACCTGTCTTGTACCCATTGGTCTTCACCTAGCTGAGCTTCCATCAACACTCTGAGGGATTCCATTTCTACTTCTATGGGGGAGCACTGCTTCCATCCCATAGGATAATGCGTAGGGGGTTTCCCTAGTGGAACTGCGCATTGAGGTTCTGTAGGCTAACAGAGTAAGAGGCAATAAGTCAGGCCATCCTTTGTGGTTGGCACTCATCTTTTGCATAATCTTCTTAAGGTTTTTGTTAGCCGCTTCAACATCACCATTCATCTTTGGATGGTAAATGATAGAGTTAAGATGTTTGATGTAGAATTTACTGCATAACTCCTCCATCATCTTGTTGTTGAGGTTCTTAGCATTGTCTGATACAATCACCTCTGGTTGTCTATATCAACAAATAACATTGTTTCTGATGAAAGAAATAATGACTTCTTTGGTAACCCTGGGGAAGGAGGCTGCTTCTACCCACTTAGTGAAGTAGTCGATCATGGTGAAGATAAATCGATGTCCATTACTTGCTTTAGGCTCAATTGGCCCAATAATGTCCATTCCCCACATTCAGAAGGGCCAAGGTGAACTCATATTGTGGAGTTCCCGTGGAGGGGCGTGGATAGCATTCCCATGAATTTGGCACTGATAACATCTCTTGACGTGGTCATTGCAGTCAGCTTTGAGAGAGAACGTGTAATGTCCTGTCCTAAGGATTTTCTTGACAAGGAGGGGGCCACTAATGTGTGGGCCACAAACTCTACCATGGATCTCATCCATGAGCCTTTGCGCTTGATCTTTGTCTAAACATCTGAGGAGACCTTGTCATGCATCTCTCTTATAGAGGGCATCTCCACTCAGGTAGAATTTCATAACAAGTCGATGGATCCGCCTTTTCTCGGTCGGGCTCGCCTCAGCGGGTGTAGATCCATCTCGTCGGTATTCCTTGATATACTGATACCAAGGATACTGGATGGGAGGTAGCTCATCCGATACTTCTCCAACATAGTTCCCATAGGCTGGTACTTTGTGCATGGCAATTATAATTCTTGGCAAGTGTCCCTTGTCAGGTATGTGAACCAAGGAGGCCAAATTTGCTCATGTGTTTGCAAAGTCATTCCTATTACGAGGAATGTGTAGAAAGGAGATTTCTTCAAACTCCAAAACCATTTGTAAAACTTGCCGATGGTAAGGCAGCAAATGTAGCTCTTTGGTTTGATAGATTCCCGTGGATTGTCTGACCACTAACTTCGAATTTCCAAAGACAATTAACCGCCTGATGCCCATTGAAAGGTCATGTTTTAGCCCCATGAGACAACATTCACACTCACATGTGTTGTTGGTGCTAACAAACTATAATTTGATGGCGACGGGATACTGTTCCCCCGTACCGGATACTAGAACTGCTCCTGCTCCAGAACCTTCCATATTAACAACTCCATCGAAATACATCTTCCATGTTTTGCGTGTATCGTACTAATGGTGTTGCTGAACTATCATTATCCCTTCATCGGGGAAGTATGTCTCCTAGGGTTTGAAGTCCCATGAAGGTGCGGCGGCCAGTTGATCCGCAATTCCTTAACCTTTGATGGACTTTTGAGTCACATAGACGATGTCAAATTGTTGCAAAATCAATTGCCATCTGGACAGTCGGCAATTTAACATGGGTTTATTGAACACGTACTTGAGAGGATCCAAGCGGGATATGAGGTGGGTTGTGTTACCATGGAGGTAATGTTGTAACCTCATGGACGCCTATGCTAAAGCACAACAAGTCTTCTCAATCAGAGTGTACTTGTGTTCACTACTACTGAATCTTTTGTTGAGGTAATAGATAGCTCGCTTTTAGCCTCTATCGTCTTTCTGTCCCAACATGCATCCCATGGCATTGTCACTTATGGACAGGTACATGAACAGGGGAACATCATCCCTGGGTGGTACCAAAATGGGAGCTTTGACTAGCTGCTCTTTGATTGTAATGAAGACCTTCTAGCACTCATCATTCCATTTCATGGAGGAGTTCTTCCTTAACAGCTTAAAGATTGGCTCACAGGTTGCTGTGAGTTGGGAAATGAACCTGTTAATGAAGTTGATTCTTCCCAAAAATCCCCGTATTTCCTTCTCGGTCTGAGGAATGGGCATTTCCGTGATGGCCTAGGTTTTGGTAGGATCTATCTCAATCCCTTTGTTGCTGACTAGGAATCCTAACAACTTGCCTGATTTAATGCTAAATGCGCACTTAGCTGGATTCAACTTCAAGTTGTACTTACACAACCTGTTCAAGAGCTTCCTGAGATGATCTAAGTGGTCTTCCTCCTTCCGGGATTTTTTAATGATGTCATCCACGTAGATCTCTATCTCTTTGTGCATTAAGTCATGGAAGAAAACCATCGTAGCTCGCTAATAGGTGGCTCCGGCATTGATGAGGCCGAATGACAACCATCTATAGCAAAAGGTTCCCCAAGATGTGATGAAAGCAGTTTTCTCACGATCTTCCTCAGTAACCATGATCTGATGGTACCCCGCAAAGCAATCAGCAAAGGAGTACATGCAGTATTGAGCAGTATTGTCAATGAGAATGTGGATAAATGGCACGACTTGCAATGACCGGTCCCTTCGGACTGTATATCATCATCAGTGAAGGATATCACATTGTTGTTAAAAATGTGATCAACCAAGTGTTGAAATTTTTCCATATCCACTGATGTCGGTAAATAGGCTTCTTCCAAAACCCTTATCAAGATTTTCATGTGATCCTCGTGTTAGAGTTTATGCCCTAGAGGCAAATTATTTGATATAATTGCTTAACGTTTTGATATTATATTTGATTGAATAAATGAATGATTTTATTATGGTTTTATTTAATGCGTTATATAAATGTTAACATAATAAAAATCCTTAGAATATTGATACAAATTATATAGTTTTAAGTATGTGACTTGAACATGAGATTATATAATTATAATTAGTATCATTGTTCTTAAATTTCCCTAGTCGAGTATCATTGTTGATGGGACAACAATGATGCATTAAGACTAGTATGTGGATTGACTGATGACCAAATCTCATTGGTCATAAATATATGAGATATTAATTCAATGCATATATACATGTTAGAGAACGAAGTACTGGATAGACCCACCATGAGAATTCTATGTGGAGCATTATGCGAAGTGTCATTAGAAATTCTCATAGTGACAATGATGTAATGGTCCTCCGATCTGAAATAACTATATTTCTACATGGGAATTTATATACTTTGATATTATCAAATGTCACCTTTAATAGGGTGGACTATAAAGGTGATTATTGGGTACATCATGAATCATGTGAGGAATATGAGTGATATAGATTGAATTTAACCATCCTATATATTAGGGGTGATATCCATAGGCCTCTTGATTGAGTAGGACTATGAAATGCATGGCCATGCTCAAATAGTGATTTGTTTCATATAGTCTACTCATTGATCAAGAAAAAACTCAGATTAAATTATGAAGAGTATGACACATTCCATGACTCGAGTTTAATCTAGGATATTAAGGTTAAAAGGATTAAATTACATTGAAACATTGGTCACGAAAAGGTTGCATCGAATCATCGACCTTATTATTACTTGAGTAGCAGTAATGCATTACTAGATGCCGCTCAGTGTTTATAATTTTACAATATGATTTTAAAATTATTGCCAACGTAATAATAACCTATAGGGTCACACACATAGAACGTAATTTAAAAGGGAATTAATTTAAATTTTAAGGATTTAAATAAATTAATATTATTAATAGTATTTAAATCACGAATTTAAATTAAAAGGATAATTGTATATATATGTATATTAATTAAGTAAGACTTAATTAAGATATATATATATATATATATATATATATATATATATATATATAAATTGATTTTATGAAATTAGTTTTTGATTAATACCTTTTGACTACTATATATATGATATATAGCAGACCACTTAGGGTATTATTCATAAACAAAAACCCTAGCCGCTCTTAGAGAGAGACTAGAGAGAAACAGTTCCGAAATCCTCATCCTTGGTGGCTAGTACCGTAGTTCCTTTTTACTGCAGATCGTACGACGGTTCGCAGGGCGTTCATGTGGATACCGTAGAGGTCCGATTCATTTGGATTGCGTTGGAGATTCAAGCGCATCAATTTTATTTTCACAATCGGTATATTTTCTAACCACTGAGTTAATTGATTTTCGCATGGATCTTGTTTAGGGTTTCAAAATTACTTAAAATTTTAATTTTCACTGTGCATTTTTGTATCGAAAACCCAACACCTCGGAAGTTAAAACCAAGTCCAGGATTGAAATTTGGTGTGGAGCTTCTCTTAAGCTTAAAACCACCTTGGCTTCGTTATGACCCATAATGCGGAGGAATTTTTCAATCTTCTCCATGGGTATTTTCCCCTTTGATTTGATGGTAGACTTCATCACCCGTTGGGGAAGATACAGTGGATTCTCCTTCGATACTGTAGTTGTATGCGAGGTGGATCATTCACCTTCTCCATAATTCCATGGAACTTTGTGCAAACTGATAATAGGATATTATGCTCTTCATGGTAATTTGAGTGGCTCTAGAGCGGCAACTTTCAAAGGATTATTGCTTCCTCTGAGTTCAATTGCTGGTATAGTGAATGGTTTGCCAATGTCATCACCCTCAGCGGATATAACTGCTACCAATCCCTTCCACTTAGTAGGACTAGTATTCTCACTGACCCGCAGCACGGTGTCATCGTCTGCTAGTTGCAGGACATCACTATTAATTAGATTCTGGAAAAGGTGGTGGAGTGCCCAGCATTCTTCGGTGCTAATAGTATAAATGTTCGTTAATAGTGTAAATGTTCGCAACTAACCCGACCAATAAAAAAATTTCTCCAGAGTCTCCGCTGTAATATGGACTAGCGACATGCACAACGGCATGTATATAAGGTCATTTCTAGGAACCCAAGACATAAACCAACAGTCCATATGAGATACCATAGGAATTGGATGGAAATTATGAACTTATCGGAATCCCAATGCTCATAAAAAGAATTACCATCCGCAAACAGTTTTAATCTAGAGATTTACTACAAAAGCGTTTTGCAGGTATCCGTAGCATGTGAGGATCAAACTTGCAAACTTTGAAACCCAATCATTTTCTGTGGGAGTAATTATTCACGTTTTGATTCACATTATGATGTCAATGTCAAGTTCTCAGTCTACAAATGATTTTTTCACAATGACCAATATAATTGGTTAAACTACAAACATAAACAGGGATTCACGAGTCTATATCATGTGCATGACTTCCTATAATAACCAAACTGTTACTACCTCTATTGCACAAAAAGAATCCCAAAATATAAATTTTATAATAACTAAAATCTAATACATTCATCCTATTACCCAAATCAAGTTACCCAAAATATAAATTTTATACTAACTCCATCCTATCACTAATCAAGTTACCCAAACTGACGTAAATTAACAAAATCAAATTAACCAAAGTACTGCGTATTACCCAAATAAATTTTACTCTAATCAAAACTTATAAACCAAACATAATCATATTACCCAAATCGACTTCAAATACTAATAAAATCATAATTATATTACCAAAAATATGATTTAAGCATGCTAGCCATATTCATTCATTCAACTCTTTGCAATAAATTAACTCTTAAAACAAAAATTTGTAGCAAACATACTGATTTGGAGAAGAACGAACAAAAATAACAAACAACCAAAAAAATTAAAGAAGAAGAACTTAAAAAGTAGCTCTTACCTCTACAATTAGTCTCTAATTTGAAGAAGAATGAACAAAAACTGGTTCTCCTTCTTCTCTTCTCCCCCCTTTCTCCTCTCTTACTCTCTATTTGGTGACCTCCCTCTTTTTTTCCTTACGTGTTACGTGGTCGAGCGAACTAGTTCTTCAATTCATTTAGTTTGATCGTGACCGCTATCTGCATTTGCGCATGCGGTCGCTTTTAATAACATGGACTTATCGGTGATTGCATCAAGAATATTTGCTTTGAAGTGGTCATGATAAAACTACGCGCCAACTTTTCCGCCAAATTTTCTGGGGAATTTGTTCTAGCGATCGAGTCATGCGATCATGATCGATCGTGATATAGATTAACGACTAGAATATAGGTTGGTCGCTGATATCGGTCGCTATGAAGAATATCGGCCGGATATCGCGATCATTGATATAATTGGTCGCTGATAGACCTTTTTCTTGTAGTGTGACTGCGAGAATGTGAGTGATATTGACATACTCCATCAGAATTGTACCGTCCTGAACGGGGATTGATTAGAGGTAGAAGGGAAGTGATCCTTCATTCATTGATTAACATCTGAAGGATTTGCTCCATAGGTTGGTCCATGTATGTAAATTCCCTTCTATTGGCAAAATCCCGACGGGCTTTGGCATTCGCTCTCTTTCTCACTTTGTCCTCTAGCATTTCATTTTCTGAAAGTGACGAGGGAATACTCATGATAAGAGGAAGGAGACTAGCATGCTCCTGGCTGACTAACTGGCGTGTAACTTAATGCTGATAGATCACCAGTTCTGCCAATTGCTCAATTTGCTTGCATAGAGCTTTCATCTTATGTTCCATTGCGAAATGGAACTTGGCATAATCCCACTTGTCAACACCGTCTTTGGTGGTCTGAGATGACTCGCCGTTGAAATTGGAACTCTGTCCATTGCTCCAATTAATCATGTTGACTTCTTCCTCTTTGTGTTGAGGAAGAGGGTTGTCTTGAACGTGAGGCTGATCTGGTTTAGTGACCACGATCTCACCATTGTCTATCAGGTCTTGGATCTTGTGTTTCAAGGCCCAACAATCCTGAGTATCATGTCCAGGTGCCCCGGCATGATAAGCACATTTCCGAGCAGCATTGAAACCCCGTCCATTAGGGTTGGCTGGTGGAAGAAGATGCATGATTTTCTTCTGCGTTGTCAGAATAATGAAAATATTCTCGAGTGAATCCCCTAAGGGTGTGAACACTCGAGGGCATTTAATCTCTCCACCTTTTGGTACTTGAGGGTTTGAAGACTGTACTTGAAAGGGAGTGTAATTTCTCCTATGGATAGGCATGTTCTGATTGCCTTTTTGACCCTGTAGTATCAGGGAAACATCTTCCTCTTTCTTTTTATGGACCCTCCTGGGGTTGTTTCCATAATTTCTGAATTGGATGTGCTCAGCGACATCTTTAAGGGAAGCTAGGTCTTGAATCTTTCCTTACTTTAATCCCATCTTAGCCATCTCCCCGTGTTTAACCATTTCAGAAAATGGTTTACCGATGTCGGCTAATACTCGTTCATAGAAAGGAGCTTCTTGTATGTCTATGAAGGTCATGACCATTTCTGATTCTGTCATGGAAGGAATAACTTGAGCAGCAAGGTGCCTCCACCTCTGGGCATACTCTCTGAAAGAATCGTTAGACTGCTTCTTGACCTTAGTAATCTAGTACCGGTCAGGAGCCATCTGAGACTGGAAGCTATATTGTGTGAGGAAGGCATATGCTAGCTCTTCCCAGCAATGGATCTTTGAATTGTCTAATCTGTTATACCACGAACGGGCTTCTCTAGTCAGACTTTTCTGGAACAACTGCAGTTTGAGCTTCTCATCCTCTGCATAAGAACCAAGTTCTCCAACAAACACCTTCAAATGTGTATAAGTGTGACGCCCCCAAAATAGGTATACAACACCCATTCTGAGTCGCCAAATACATGGTATAGAAAGCAAACTACAACTTTAATAATATAATTGTCGTGCAAAATACGACAACACATACTATGAGTTTAAATACAGATATTGTCTTCTAGACAATATCCACACTCAAATAAGTCCTCGTTACAATTATTCAAACACTATTTTACAGAAATAGTGAGGACTGCTAAAACCTCTTTCTAAAACCATCACTCCGTACCCCGACTAGTTCCTGGTTTGTTCTCACCTCCTGAGAAAAATGGAACAAAAAGGAAAAGGGTGAGCTCAACTAGCCCAGTAAAGAATATTATGACTAAGATAATATACAACAAATTATCGTTAGTCTTCAACAGGAAAAATCGATAAAAATATAATAGCCAACAAGTTTTAGATCAACAACTACGATTGAAAACACCAATCCATTAGAAGAGTCAGTAGAGAATGAGTTCTACTATCTTCTAAGATTTAAAAGTCCATCATCAATATTTTATCCTCAGAATAACAATCATCAATATACATCTTTAATCAAATATTCATCTTTTCACTGAGGCCAAAGATATTCATTTGTACCACCAGTTGGTCATGTTCATCTCAACACTGTTCATCTTTTGCACTACAGGCCAAAGATATTCATCGATTAATCATTTATCTTTTTGCACTACAGTAGAAGATATTTAGTAATATCATCATTTAGGGTAAAGATGATGAAAATATTTTAAAGAAAACGAATCCGATTGAAACGAAAGGACAAATAGTAGAGATTAAGTATAACGGTTTATCCAAGATCAATAATACTTCATAAATACCAATTTTGAAGCGAAATTCAAAATATAAGATCAAAACATGGATACAATCAAAGATAGTAACCATAATAGACATCTTGGAAAAAAAGAAGAAAATTTCATTTTTCAATTGAATAATATCAGATATCGTGAATAGTCTTGGTATATGTGAATAGTAACCCCGACACAAAAAGTTCCAAATTTGATAAAAATTCAGATCAATACTTTGGCATAATGATATTGAAGAAATAATATCATATATGAAGAAAATAACATCCCTTACCTCAAAATATCAGTACTTCTGATCGAAATATCGGTATAAGGCTGACGGAAACTTGTATAGATGAATAGAAACTCACAAAGTATCTAAATACTCACAAAATACACTCAATAATCTATAGAGATAAAGAGAGAAAACTTGTTTCTGGTATGATTTTCAATTCTAACTTAGCCCTCTATTTAAAGGAAAATGTTAGCGGACTTGACTGCTGACTTGATGATTTTTACTCACTTATTCCCACCCACCACATTTGAAATAAATTCAAAGACATTTCTTCACCAACCACAAGTGGGGCCCACTCAATTCTAGAATTTTCCACCAAAATCATTTATAAACCTAATTTCTGAATCAGTCACCTCTTAAAATTCATAACAAATTATACGTTCATTTTTAACGGTTCAAATTTTGTGGACATATACTCAACTTACATATGTATAACATATCCAAAAATTACAACAATCCAACGGTTGAATTAAAAATTATAACTCACACAATATATCTCAAAAACACTGGTTTAATTTTTAATACCTTCATTCCGACAAAAATACTGATAAAACACCTCAACATTAACTCCTTCATTTTTAACCACAATAAATATATCCAACATTTATATCCACATAAAATAAATATTTCCTTATCATATGAATCAATAATTAATTATTCACAAATAATATTACAAAATCACATTTATGACAACCAGTAGTTCCTCAGAAAGAGGGGCTTTCGATAAGAATTTCTCCTTATTGGCACGCAATTAGGTGACCAAACCTCTCCTTGACAAAATTTCTAGATATTTCCAATAATGCTATCTAATAATATTATTCAAATAATATGAATTATTGATCCGATAATGGGAAATCATCAGCAAGTGACAATTATTGAAACAACAATAATATAAAATATCAACGCAGATAATTATTGAATCATTAAAATAAAATATTGAATAATAATTCTCGTAACAATTATTGAGTAGTGCCTTTTACTTAAGTAAGGATCAATAATTCATCAATACTTATGCATCCACGCCGTATTCATCGTATTTTAACCACCGGGTATTCCAACAGATGTTAATTCAGAACAACTACTGCAGTTATTTATAAAAATTCAAACTTGTCATTTTCTTCATCCGACAATTATTCTCATTATAGGGCACACAAATGATCGTGCCATCGTCTTTAATATTCCCAACAACAACAAGAATATTCCACGACCAAATGAATATTCCCAAACAATGATGATTATTTTATAACCACTTACATTTTTTGCAAAATTTGCATATTTCACCCATAACCGTAGAATTATATCAAATTAATACCTTATTATTCACAATAATAATTAGAGAAAATTCGATTTTATTTATAATAAGTTGGGGTCTTACAACCTCCCCTCCTTATGAAATTTCGTCCTCGAAATTTACATACGTATTCAGTGTTTGAAAAGGTGAGGATACCTCACTTTCATTTCTGATTCCAACTCCCAGGTCATTTCTTCAATAGCATGGTTTCTCCACAAACCTTAACTTGTGGTATAACCTTGGTGCGTAGGACATGCTCTTTCCTATCCAAGATCTTAACAGGTACTTCTTCGATACGTTAAATCTTGAAGTATCTTGTCCGGTTCTAACGCAATAATATGGTTCAGTCTTTCACATATTTACGAAGCATGGATATGTGAAAAACATTTTGAACATGAGACATACTTGGAGGTAATGCGAGTCTATAGGCCACATTTCCTATTCGGTCAAGAATCTCAAATGGACCAACAAATCGTGGATTGAGCTTTCCTCTCTTTCCAAATCTTGTAACTCCCTTCCATGGAGCAACACGTACCAATACATGATCTCCAATATTAAACTCCACGTCCTTTCTATGAAGATCAACATAACTCTTTTGTCGATCTTGTGAGGTTTGAATACGTTGTCGAATCATTTGGATCTTTTCTGTAGTCATGCGTACTAATTATGGTCCCAACAACGTTGCTTCTCCCACCTCGTCCCAGCATATTGGAGAACGACACTTTCGTCCATACAACGCCTCAAATGGAGCCATGCCTATACTTGCTTGATAACTGTTGTTGTAGGAGAATTCCACCAGTGGCAAGTACTTATCCCAACTTCCTTTAAAATCAAGGACACAAAGTCTTAATAGATCTTCAAGGGTTTGAATAGTCCTCTCTGATTGTCCGTCCGTTTGAGGATGGTATGCCGAAAGCCCAATAAATAATCCGTGCCCATAGCTTTCTGCAAGCTAACCCAAAATCGTGAAGTGAATCTTGGGTCACGATCCGAAACTATAGATACTGGCATGTCATGCAATCTCACAATCTCATTCATGTACATGCGATCAAGACGTTCAAGGGAATAAGTCTCACGTATCGATAAGAAATGGGCAGACTTGGTTAATCTATCAACAATAACCCAAATCGCATCTATGCCTTGAGAAACTTTGGGAAGACCTGTAACGAAATCCATAGTAATGTGTTCCCACTTCCATTTTGGAATCTCAAGTGGTTGTAATGGACCCTTTGGCACTTGATGCTCCGCCTTTACACATTGACAAGTTAAACACCTCGAGATAAACTCCGCGATCTCTCTCTTCATATTGTTCCACCAAAATATATGTCAAATATCATGATACATTTTGGTACTCCCGGGATGAATTGCAAATGGGGTGTTGTGTGCCTCCATCATGATTCTATGCTTCAAGTCAGAATCGTTAGGAACACAAAGTCTGGAGTTGAATCTAAGTATTCCTTCTTCATCGATTCTTGCTTCTGAAATAGCTCCTTCTTGCACTTTCTTCTTCATATGTATCAGCTCCATGTCCGTAGCTTGAGCAGCTTTAACTTTATCGATTAAAGTCGGTTCTACTCGTATGTTTGATATCATCACATGGGTACTTCGAGCCTTCATCTCTATCTCCATCCTTTGCAAGTCATACAAAATGGGCCTTTGTGTTACAACATTGCACTCGTACCCGCATATGATCTTCTACTCAATGCGTCAGCTACTACGTTCGATTTTCCAGGATGATATTGGACGGTATGATCGTAATCTTTCAATGCTTCGAGCCAACGTCGTTCTTGCATGTTGAGTTCCTTTTGGGGTGAAGAATTATGTGAGGCTTTTATGATCCAGATAGATCTCCACTTTCTCCCCATACGCCTAGTGTCTCCAGATCTTGAACGCGAAAACGATCGCGCTTGACTCCAAATCATGAGTAGGATAATTTCTCTCATATTCTTTAAGTTGTCACGAGGCATAGGCTATGACTTTCCCATGTTGCATGAGAACACATCCTAACCCTTTTTGCTAGAAGCATCGGCATGTAGATAACAAATCCATCCGAACCCGGATGGTATTGTCGTAACAGTCTCAAAATGAGTCTTCTCTTGAGTTCTTGAAAACCCTTCTCACAATCCTTGCTCCAATCGAGTTTTATATCTTTACGAGTTAGCTGAGTTAACGGAGTAGCAATTCGAGAAAATCCTTCCACAAATCTCCGATAATAACCAGCTAAGCCGAGAAAGCTACGTACTTCGGTCACCGACTTCGGTTGCTCCCAACTTTGTATGGCTTCAATCTTTGCCGGGTCGACAGATACTCTATGTTTTGACACCACATGCCCAAGGAATGCTACTTCCTCAAGCCAGAACTCACATTTCTTCAGCTTGGCATATAGCTTGTTAGCACGAAGCCTTTGCAGTACCAGCTTCAAATGGTGCTCATGATCTTCACGGCTTTTGGAATACATGAGGATGTCATCAATAAAGACAACAATGAACTGATCCAAATATTCCTTCAATACACGGGTCATCATATCCATGAAAGCAGCAGGAGCATTAGTCAATCCAAAAGACATGACTAAGAATTCATAATGCCCGCTGGGAAGTTACGAAGGAAGTCTTTGGAATATCCTCAGTTTTAATCTTCAGCTGATGATATCCAGAACGAAGATCGATCTTTGAAAAGAATTGTGCTCCTTGCAACTGGTCGAATAGGTCATCAATGCGAGGTAGCGGATACCTATTCTTGATGGTGACATGGTTTAATTCTCGGTAGTCAATACAAAAGTCGCATACTCCGCCTTTCTTCTTTACGAATAGAACAGAGCACCCCAAGGAGATGTACTTAGGGACCAATGAAACCTATGTCTAACAATTCTCGTAGTTGGACTTTTAACTCCTAAAGTTCAATAGGAGCCATTCGATATGGGGTTTTAGAAATGGGTTTTATACCCTACTCAAGGTCAATAAAGAATTCAACATCACGCTCTAGGGTAGGGCCAGGAAGTTCTTCAGAAATACATCGAAAATTCTCTAACAATGAAATATTATTCAAATCGATTTGTCTTTGTTCAAATTCATAACATGGGCTAAGAAAGCTTGACATCCGCTTTTTCAATAAACGAATAGCTTTATGGCTTGATATGATAGTGGTGATTTTAGTGGTTTAGTTGTTTGAATTGTGTATGACAGTTGGTTAGAATATGAAAACTAACAACCTTATGAAAACAATCAATTTTGGCATGATGAGTGGTTAACCAATCAATTCCTAAAATCACATCAAAAGCAAGTATCTTTAAAGATATAAGATCAATAGGTAATGTGATAGTGCCAACTTAGATCATGCAAGATTTATAAATTGTAGATGTAACGAAGGTTTCACCCAACGGAGTTTCAACAGATAAGTCAAAGTCCAATTTCTCTGGAGTCAAGTTTAAACGTTGAGCACAAGTAGGAGAGATAAAAGAATGGGTAGAACCGGTATCTAGTAAGGTATAAACTTCGCAAGAGTTCAAGATTAGCTTACCCATAATCACCTCATTCGGGTTCCTCGCGTTTTGGCCAGTCATGACAAATGCTCTTCCAGGAACCGCTGATTTTGACTTATCCGGGATAGCCCTTGGAGTCACCATCCCCGTTGAACTTGGTTTTGCTACAAAACAATCCCAAGCTATGTGGCCTTCCTTTCCACAGTTGTAACATACCTTGGATTGTTGTGGACATTTTGGGCTGATATGTCCTTCATTCCCGCATTTGTAACATCTAACCAAGGTGATGCTCTCCTCCCCTAGAATTTGTTGTTGGTCTTTGGTGCTCTCACGCTTTGATGTCTTTCCGTCATTGTTGAATCTCATCTTTCTAAAATTTCCACTTGACTCACCTCTCCTATTATCATGGCCACGATGACCACCTAAGTGGTTACCGCCTTTGTTCGTATTTTTCCCTCCTCGTTGGTTATCATCGCTCTGATGAATGTTATCACCGGTATAACCCTGGTTGTGGTCCCTCGGTTGAACATACTCATTATCTCGCTCTAATAATTGAGCCCTGTTTACAACATCTGAATATAAATAAAATTTATGAGATATAAGATATTTTCGAATCTCGGGCTTTAGACCTCTCAGAAACATCTTCGTCATTCGTTCCTCATTTTCGACCAAATGAGGTGCAAACCTGGATAACTCTGCAAACTTCGCCTCGTACTGGGACACCGTCATGTTGTTTTGTTCTAGTCTGATAAACTCTACCTCCTTCATATAACGAATACTTTCAGGAAAGTACTTGTCATTGAATAGTTTCTAAAATGTTTCTCAAGACATCTTTGAGTGTGCAAGTGGTCAAGTGCACGCTTCACAGACTCCCACTAAAGGTGGCGAAAGGAACCTTCTATTCCTCTGTGCATCCCAAGACATCGAATATCTTGGTAATTTGCATGACCCACGTTTTCGCCATGATCGGATCCGCTTTCCCTTAAATTCAGTGGTCCTACTCCTTGAATCGCTTGGGCATGTGACAAGTAGCGCATTGCTATCATTTCCACCGTATTTTGTGCACGAGTCTCCCTCGTCTAGTTTTGCATGAATTGCAAAAAGTTCCTAAACATTCCATCATTCATCGTTTGCTTTGGTATTGTTGTTTACGGAGGAATATTGCCTTCACATTTGCACGTTCTCCGGTTTGTAACTAAAGGTTATTCCACGCCTCATACACTCCATTGTTAACGCTTCTCGGCTGCCATTCTTAAATCTCGCCATAAAACAAGGGTTAATTAAACAAATTAACATATCACATAATATCCCTATATTATGACCCACCAACAAATAAGCTTAGATAAGACACACTTTAGTGAAGGATTTACTCATCTCTCCCCTCCTAGTTCTATTCCCCGATCTCCGCCAGAGACCATATCCCTAAGCTCTGATACCAACTGTGACGCCCCAAAAATAGGTATACAACACCCATTGTGAGTCGCCAAATACATGGTACAGAAAGCAAACTACAACTTCAATAATATAATTGTCGTGCAAAATACGACCACACATACTGTGAGTTTAAATACAGATATTGTCTTCTAGACAATATCCACACTCAAATAAGTCCTCGTTACAATTATCCAAACACTATTTTACAGAAATAGTGAGGACTGCTAAAACATCTTTCTAGAACCATCACTTCGTACCGCGACTAGTTCCTGCTATGTTCTCACCTCTTGAGAAAAATGGAACAAAAAGGAAAAGGGTGTGCTCAACTAGCCCAATAAAGAATATTATGACTAAGATAATATACAACAAATTATCGTTAGTCTTCAACAGGGAAAAATCTGATAAAATATAATAGCCAACAAGTTTTAGATCAACAACTGCAGCAGAAACAACAATCCATTAGAAGAGTCAAGTAGAGAATGAGTTCTACTATCTTCTAAGATTTAAAAGTCCATCACCAATATTGTATCCCCAGAATAACAATCAATATACATCTTTAATCAAATATTCATCTTTGCACTACATGCCAAAGATATTCATTTGTATCACCAAATTAATCATGTTCATCTCAACACTGCTCATCTTTGCACTACGGGCCAAAGATATTCATCGATTAATCATTTATCTTTGCACTTTACAGTCAAGATATTTAGTAATATCATCATTTTGGACCGAGGATGATGAAAAATATTTTAAATAAAACGAATCCAAAAGAAACGGAAGGACAAATAGTAGGGATTAGATAATAACGGTTTATCCAAGATCAATAATACTTCACAAATACCAATTTTGAAGCAGAATTCAAAAATAAAGATCAAAACATGGATACAATCAAAGATAGTAACCATAATAGACATCTTGGAAAAAAAGAAGAAAATTTCATTTTTCGGTGAATAGTGTCGTATTCGTGAATAGTGTCGTATACGTGAATAGTGTCGTATACGTGAATAGTAACCCCGACACAAAAAGTTCTAAATTTGATAAAAATTCAGATCAATACTTCGGCATAATGATATTGAAGAAATAATATCATATATGAAGAAAATAACATCCCTTACCTCAAAATATCAATACTTCTGATCGGAATATCGGTATAAGGCTGAAGGAAACTTGTACTGATGAATAGAAACTCACAAAGTATCTAAATACTCACAAAATACACTAAATAATCTAGAGAGAGAAAGAGAGAAAACTTGTTTCTGGTGTGATTTTCAATTCTAACTTAACCCTCTATTTATAGGAAAATGTTAGCAGACTTGACCTGCAACCTGATGGCTTTACCTGTTACTATTCCCACCCACCATATTTGAAATAAATTCAGCACATTTCTTCACCAACCACAAGTGGGGCCCACTCAATTCTAGAATTTTCCACCAAAATCATTTATAAACCTAATTTCTGAATCAGTCACCTCTTAAAATTCATAACAAATCATACATTCATTTTTAACGGTTCAAAATTTCTGGACATATACTCAACTTACATATGTATAACATATTCAAAAATTACAACAATCCAACGGTCGGATTAAAAATTATAACTCACACAATATATCTCAAAAACACTGGTTTAATTTTTAATACCTTCATTCCGACAAAAATACTGATAAAACACCTCAACATTAACTCCTTCATTTTTAACCACAATAAATATATCCAACATTTATATCCACATAAAATAAATATTTTCTTATCATATTAATCAATAATTAATTATTCACAAATACTATTACAGAATCACATTTATGACAACCAGGCCGTTCCCAGAAAAAAGGCGGCATTCCAATAAGAATTTCTCCTTACTAGCGCAATTAGGTGACCAAACCTCTCCTTGACAGAACTTTCTAGACATTGCCAATAATGTTATTTAATAATATTATTCAAATAATATGAATTATTGATCTGATAATGGGAAATATTGTGCAGTGACAATTATTGAAACAACAATAATATAAAATATCAACGCAGCAATTATTGAATCAATAAAATAAAATATTGAATAAAGAATTCATCGTAATAATTATTGAGTAGTGCCTTCTTACGTAAGGATCAATAATTCATCAATACATGCATCCACGTGTTATTCTCAGTATATTAACCACCGGGTATTCCAACAGTGTTAACGGTAACAACTACGTCGTTATTTATAAAAATTCAAATTTGTCATTTTCTTCATCCGATAATTATTCTGTTATGGGGCCCACAAATGACTGTGTCATCGTACGAATATTCCCCAACAACAAGAATATTCCACGACCAAATGAATATTCCCCGACAACAATGATTATTTTATAACCACTTGCATATTTTGCAAAATTTGCACATTTCACCCATAACCAGAGAATTATATCAAATTAATACCTTATTATTCACAATAATAATTAGAGGAAATTCGATTTTATTTATAATAAGTTGGGGTCTTATAGTAAGGATCTCCTAACCCGTCATATTTTTCGAAGTCAAGAGTTTTAAACTTTTCTGGATAATGAACACCAGGGAATACACATAGGTCAGCATATGAAACACTCCCGTGCGTTCCAATTCCTTTGATAACACGAAGGGTTTCTTCCATTTGAAGGACTTTATTTCTGATGTCACCGGTGTCTAGATCTCCTGTGACATGGGTAGCGTCATGAATTTTATTGGTCGTATCCAACTGCAGTTCAGGTATCACAAGGGTTTGAGTTCCTCCTTGTGTAGAGGATTCAGCATGTATGCGTATTTTTGGACCTTGAGTAGACTGGTGTAATTCTTTGAGTAGAATAGCCAAATCTATAATTTGTTTGCTAAATCCTTCGAATTCTTTGCGAGAAACTGGATTAAGGTCAGTCTGGTGGGATGACGACATGATTGACTATAGGCTCGCGGTATTTTTGGATTTCGACCGGGTAGTGGGTCCGATTGTTTCCCTGCGAAAGACTTGCATAATTTAGTCTTTAGGGAATGTGTAAATATTAACATGCTATGTGATTGTGTCCATTTTAGGAATTTTATCCTACAAAATGGATGTTATCTGTTTGTAATACATGGTAGCATGTTAATGTAAACATGTATGTATACACATTTCTTCATATTTCTCATTACATGGAGATGAATATGGAATGAAATTACAAGTAATTTAAAATGAGAAAGCATGAAGAGACTTTCCTCCGTGTTGGGTTTAGTAAAGGCTGACCTATCTTAGCTAGGTTACTCTCGCGGCTTTTTGGCATGAAGGTTCCCAAATCATCGCAATTTACTCGACGGGAATTTAATCCAGCATTTCAACTGGAGCAAATTTGGGTGGTGCCTTTCCTGAGACTCGTTGGAATTAGTCTTCCTACGAGTCCAGTAATCAAACACCGATAGGATAGCCTCCTGGTGGAGTGACCACACAACATACATTCACATACATCGCGTCTCACCGTATGGAAATGATGACATGTGCGAAGCATTAATATCGTAAGCAGATATGGTGCGAAGCACTAAGTGCAATAAGTAAATGCATTCGTACACATTCATCATAAATGTAAATGCAACATCTACACACAAGTAGATAACAGTTTTGAAAAGATTGTAATAGCGGCTTAAGTACTCTTACTAGAAGTTTCCAACAGAGTCTCCACCTGTCAACGTCGGGATTTTTAGTTGTCCCTTTTCGTTACTTGTTCTTTGGTGTTCTCATTTAGGTGAGATTTGTTTGAAAAAACAAGTGAAAAAGGTCCGACATGTATAATGTCGACGATGGACTGTTAAGAGTCGCCAGTTGGTTTTTTTTTAAATGGTTGTACCAACACAACCGAGAAAAGGTTTGCACATTGACCAAGTGATGTGACACTGTTTAAACGGGTCGGTGAAACCGAGATTCATTAGGGTCCGGGGACTTGATTATGCGGAGGAAAGGTGTTAGGCACTTCAGACATCCGTGTTACCACTGGACCCCTTTTCAAGAAATTATTATCTAAATGTGTGTGTGTGGGTCAATGTGCTGTTATTTGGAAGTAGTGCGAGGCCTCGTTCCCACCTATATACACACGATTTGAATTTATCTAAAAATTCAGTTTTTAGCAAGATATGGCAGTGATGTTTTATAAAAGAGGTTTTTCAAACCCTGATGCTCAATAGTAATTGAGACCTTTTACACTCCCATTTTATTAAGTGTTCGACTTGATTGCTTTTATTTCCGAGATGCGAAGCATCTATAAGAAAATAATGTACAAAATAATGCCGACTTCCTTGTGGGTATGAAAACCATATGAGGAAATTCAGACACCGCAGATAAATTTACAAGCAGATTATAGCTGAAAATGTCCATCATGGGAACCAAATCTAGATTCATTAGACTGAATCTGTGATCACATGATTCCTAGGCTCACATGATGCTGCAATTTGTATAAAAGCAGTAAGTAGGTATATATATAAAAGCGTATATATATATATATACAGACATGATCACCAACCACGAAGCACCTCCATGGGGGATCAGAAATATAAATAAAGCTGTAAAAGCTATCAACCGCCACAGAGGAAACTCCAGGCGGGACGAAACGTAAAGAAAGCTGTAAAAGCGATCAACCACCATGAAGTAAACTCCAGGTGGGACGAAATATATATATATATATATATATATATATATATATATATATAAGCAATAAACGCATTCTGATATAAAATCAAGGCTCATCGAACAAAGTTCAACACGCATGATTCATATATATAAGTATATATATATTAAAGCAAAGAAACACTCTAGATGTAAAATTCAAAGCTCATCGAATGATTTCGATTGACACGCTAATATATATAAGTATATATATATATTAAAGCAATAAACTCCTGCACTAAAGTCTAGGCTCATCGAACAAAGTTTGATACAAAGTTAATATATATATATATATATATATATATATATATATATATATATATATATATATATTAAAGCAAAGAAATGTTCCGGCATCAAGTTCAGGCTCAATCGAGGCATAACTCGATAATGTTAGTATATATATATATATATATATATATATATATATATATATATATATATATATATATATATGTATATACGAAATAAAACCACGAATCAAGTCCTGCAAATAGACGCAAACATGACTCTCAACGTGAAGAAGGGTGTGTGCAAAGATGAGAAGAAAGGCTTTAAAGTGTGTGAGAAGGCTTACAGTGGGCTGCTAAAGAAGACTTCTATATCTTTAAAGTGGATGAAACACGGCTCCCGCCGGTACAAGAGTAGTTATATGTGAGCTCACAAGTGTTTAAAATGAGAAAGCACTCAGTATATTATAAGTACGGAGCAAATTTAACAGGGCTTCCACCTGCACCTACAACTTGTTTCGTTCTTCAGTCATTTCGCGTACCGCTTACTCCGTCTTCCATAACTCCTCCAAGAGAAATACTTTACTCCGGAGTTCTTGGACTTCTGCAGATTCTTGATCTTTTTCTCCTACTTTGATCTTATTTTCTTTTTCCATCTTAGCTTCTTCGGACTCTGCCTCCTCATCACCACTCAGATATATATCGGGATAATCATCATGATCACTCCCTAGATTGATCATAGGTTTATCTTTTCCCACTTCTTCAAACATCTCGCTTTGCGCGGGTACCTCGACTACTGACACTGATGCAACAGCCGCTAGCATTTCAGCACTCATTTCATCTTCTCCTGACATCCTACAGTCAGTTAAACAACTTGATTAGTACTTCACCAGTACAACCTTAACACACACGATGTCAACACATCTCACTATTTATACACTTCGGTAATCCCTCATTTAGAACTCTAAATGAGTTTTTTCTATCTCGCTTATGGTTATAATCCTGGGTTCCCCCCCACTTAAGGTTTATAACCTACAGCTTTGATACCAACCTGTGACGCCCCCAAATCTGGGTTACCTGACCTCCAAGTTTGGTGCTCACGATCCATAATATAATAACATCTATCTACCCATTTAATTATAAATAGCAATACATATCTCATTAATAGATATTGTTAATACATTCGTCCCAAGTTATCTAACCTTAATATTACAAACATACCCTTTAGATATACAAAAAGGGTTTATAAATATAACATAATAATAATGTTATTCATAACTATTCCAGCATAACACCTTTGCCCTTGTTCTTCACAGCACCTCCTACCACTTCTTCCCTAGGTGAAATGTTTTATTTAGCAAAGGTGAGCAACAAATTTGCCCCGCAAGTTAAGACATACAATGAATGTATAAGAATCAATAATAACAAACTATATACTTTGATAAAATAACACCAAAGTTCGGGGAACTTTAAAATAGCTGAACAATTCGTTAATTGCTAACAAGTCTTCTCGCATTCTATGCAACACAATAATTTGATAAGGAAAGAATACAACGCTTTCAAAGTTTCTACAATATTCTAATGAATAATCAAGAATCAATTCTATGCAATAACAAAGTGGAATGTTTTTCTAGATTTATGCTGAGCGATCCATTGGATCTTAAACTTCTCTTCTCGAGTAACTATCAAAGATTGGACTTTGATATACCCAGGTGTATCAGATAACCATATTGATTAAATTATACCCCTTTGCAAGAACTTAGAGTTACCAACTCCTTGTAACCTATATTATGCATAATACTTACACGCGCGCATCGGTCGAATATACGACCAAAAATGTTCCCTTTATAAAAGGTTGTTCTTCTCAGTCTTATAATAAGAATACAATAACGAAATACTATGATTTTAATATCTAATCACTTTCTTGATCTAGCCAGAATAATTGGCATCGGTCTATTAATAATAATTGAGTTCTCTTCTCGAACTTATCAAGTTTTAATAAATGTTCGTCTAGCCAGAATAATTAGCTAAGACATATCTAAACACAATTCGACAATAGACATGAATTATCTGTACTGTCAATAATAGCTTCTATGGTGTAAGTATCCAACAACACTTATTCTCCAAGTATATTCTTAGAATCACTAATTCAATTTGAATTGATAAACATGCACTAACTGCGAATAATCAACAATAATTCTCAGACGTGGTCTAATCAACAATAATTAACCACCATAATTAAGGAAACTTGCCTTTCGCGTTGATTACTGCTACACAATATACTTATCTGCGTTCACAAGACCCATAATCATAATATCGGTCTCACAATTAGAACAATAAATCACAACACATAACACTGTAATTTACAATCAATACTTCTCTTAGACACATTACCACATAATCACATCAGTGTTTATAACCTATATAAACACTCATCAAGTCTAACTAGTTCGGTCTGGTTGGACTTCGGCCTATTCTCGGTGTCCTAGTCACCCTATCTGACAATTAACACTTATATTGTCAATTAAACTCGATCTCAAAGCTTTAATATTATTTTAGATAATTCAAATATCATTTTCTAATAATTATTGTAATTTATAATAATTTTTCAAACAACGGAATCATTTTTAAATGATTTAAATACTAATTAATTCTATCATCATCAATATTTCATAATATTAAAATATTAATGACATTCTTGTCAAAATATTAAAGTTATTATTAATAACTTATAATATTTTAAATCATCAATATTATCCTTAAATGATTTTAAAAATAATTAAAATCATTTTAAACAATCACCATTAATATTTAAATATTAATGAATTTATCATAAAAATATTAAAAGTCATTAATTATAGTTTAAAATATTTTAAAATCATTTTTTCTCATTTTAAATGATTTTTAAATCAATAAAATCATTTTCCCATCATTTATTTAATATAATAATTAAATAAATCTAATATCATTAATATTAAATTATTAATGAGAATTCTATAAAAATATTGAAAATTACATTTTATAATTCAAAATATTTAAACACTTTATTCTTATTTAAAATGATTTTATAATATTAAAATCATTTTCTCCAATTTATTTAATACACTAATTAAATAAATTAAATATCATTAATATTCAAATAATTATAAATATTAATGAAAATATAAAAATTATCAAAAGTTAATTTTCATAATTTAAAATAATTTTTAAAACCATTTTTCTAATTTTTAGAATTTATTTTCTATTTTTAATCATTTTCCGAAAAATCAAAAATTAAAAATATTCAAAATCATCGCAGTAGACTATAGCGTCGCTTTCTGTCGCTGTTGGTGTTCTTGGGCTCAAGAACACTGACAAGCCAGTGTTCAACAACCCTGTTTGACCGACTTTATATCTCAGTCCAATATTGTTTCTGGGCTAACTTAGGCTTTGATCTTGTAGTTTACATATAGTACTACAAGTATCACCCATTATCAGAGTCATAACTTAACAATCTAGCAAGATCCAAAGCCCCAAAGTAGCTGTCAAAAGCTTCTGGGCTTTCTGGGTTACCCAGAAACCCAAACAACTTCGACTGCCTACTTTGTGGTTCGATTCTCTTCCAGTTCTGGTCATCACTTAAGTGGTTTCTTGGTTCATTCATATAGTACTCATGTCAAGGAACATTTGAATGTCATGATCTCAGTCTAACAAAATCAACATCACCAGATACAACTCGGTCAAAGGCTGTCAGAAAACTTGTTCTTACGTTTTCGGGAAATTCCAGAACACATGAAATGTTACCGGATGGTATACTTTGACCATCCATGTGACGCCCCCAAAACAGGTATACATCACCCATCTTGAGTCGCCAGATACATGGTACATAAATTCAAATACAACTTAATTATACAACAGTCGTGTAAAATACAACAAAACATAGCTGAGAGTTTAAACAAGAATATTGTCATCTAGACAATATCCACACTCAATGGTGTCCTCAGTACAATTATTATCACATTATTCCGTAGAATAGTGAGGACTACTAAAGCCAATAATCCTGGACCATCACTCCATTCCCGACTCGTCCCAGCTATATTCTCAATTCCTGAAGAGAACAATGAAAGAAAGGGTGAGCTCAACTAGCCCGATAAGAAATATTATGACTAAGATAATGCATACTAAATTATCCTTAGCCTTCAATAGTATAACAACTGATAGAATACAATAGACAACAAGTTTTAGATCAACAACTGCAGCGAAAATAAGCAATCCATTAGAAGAGTCAAGTAGAGCATAAAATCTACTATCTTCTATGATTTAAAAAGTTATTCATCAACTTTATCGCTGAGACTCGGATTAATAAATAAAACACGTCATCGAATCATCCCTGCACCACGACCAAGGATATTCATGTAATCATCAATGGTCATGATTATACCGAATAATCCCTGGTCATAATCATTTCTACAACTGTCCATCAATGAACTACAGGCCAATGAGGACTTTTACCACATCATTCGTTACATTACGGTCATGATTATACCAAATAATCCCTTGTCATAATCATACCAAGTCCATCTATGCACGTAAGCCAAATATGACTTTCATCACAATATAAACATGAGGATGATGAGAATGACATAATAATTCAATAAAACAACTTCAAGGATAAATTTTAAAGATTTATAATTTAATTTATCCAGAAATTAATAACGTCCAAATTGTCAACATGATACTATTTTGTGGGGTAAAATTCAAAAATAATATTCATTTACCAAAAATAATTTGGACGGAAAAGAAATATATTTTTCGAGTGAATAGTACCCCGTATATAGTACTTCGGGAATAGGACCCCGTGAATAGTACCCCGACACGAAAAGTGTCCTGAATACCCGAGTGAATGATACTAGAGTGAATAGTAACTCGTGAATAGTACTCCGACACGAAAAGTGCTCCGAACACCCGAGTGAATAATACTAGAGTGAATAGTAATTGGGTGAATTGTAACCCGTGAATAGTAACTCGTAAAAGAAAAAAATACATTAGAAAATGATATTTCATAACGAGTACAAAAGAAATGATATCTCATACAAGTATAATAGAATATACGAAACTGCAAATAGATTTTCACCCGCCATGCCAGTAATCCACGAGATGCATCATTTTCACAATTTAATAAAGAATGAATACTGAAGGATCATTCACCATGCATGCGGTAATCCACATAGACAAAGTTATTCCAATGTAATAATAAAGAGTGGAACCAGTCATTCGTAATTACATATGATAGGATATTCCAATGTAATAATAAAGAACGAAACTGTGTCATGCGTAATCCGCACAAACATGATATTCTAATGTAATAATAAAGAATGAAATAACAACGAAATTCATCGTGCATGCGATAGACCTCACGCATAAAAGTTATTCCAATGTAATAATAAAGAAGGGAATAATGTAAGAATTTCACCATGTATGCGATTGCTTGATGACAAAAGTTATTCAACATAATAATAAAGAATGGGATAACAACCCTTACGAGTATTGAAAGAAAATAACTCTCTTCATGAATACGAAAAGAATAATACCCTTACGACTATTAAATCTAAAATAATATTCATACGAATCTAATTTAAAAATAATTTCTCTTGAATATGGAATAAATATTACCCCTTACCTCAAAAGAAGACTGGATACTGGAATAGTGAGGTAGCAGACTTCTCTTCTTCTTTCTCTCTATAATTTCTCTATATAATAATTGCTCTATAGCTTTAGTGAATTGGTGAGAAATGAAGGAAGAATGAGCTTCTATTTATAGGAAAATATAGTTTCGATAATTGCACGTTTTGGGGCTCGAAATATTACAGTATAATACATTCCTCTTTTCCTTCATTTTTAATTTAGTCCTGCAAGTATTATCAAACTTGTACCACCTCCCCTAATAGTAAATCATGTGAATCAATAGTAAATCATGTGACTCAATAATTCTAAACATGTGAAAAATTTAATTATAGTATAGTACCTTCAACTATACCTTCATTTTTAATTTAGTCATGCAAGTATTATCAATCTTGCACCACCTCCCCTAATAGTACATGAATGTGAATCAATAGTACACACATGTGAACAAATAGTTATAAACATGTGAAATAATAGCAATTAATTGCTCATTTATTCGATTAATTACCCGATTGATCAATATAACTTCCGGACATCAATTATCATCGAAATAAATGTCGTTTTCTACTAACACTAATAATTTCCACACAATGGAACTATCAATTTCATCTTTAATCAACATGAACTTATTAATCATTAATATTATAACTCACAATATTTAACAACCAGGTCGTTCCCAGGAAAGAGGTGGCTTTCCGATAAAGATTTCTCCTTATTGGCACGTAATTAGGTGACCAAACCTCTCCTTGACAGAACTTCTAGACATTGTTAATATTGCAAATAATAATATGAATAATTTTTCCATCTCAATTATTGATTTAATAATATAACATATTGTGCAGATGATACTGTGACAATAATTGAATCAATAATATGAGAGATATGATGCATCAATTATAGTAGCAATAATTGAGTATAACTGAGTGACTTCTTACGTAAGCATCAATAATCAATACCGTGTACTACTATGCAACCACGCGCATTACTGTACTTTTACTATCGGGTAGTTCAACAGTTTTAACGGTAACACTTTCGCCGTTATTTTTTATAAAAAGATAATTCTGTCGTTTTCTAACTACAACAATACTTTCGTTGTGGGGTCCACCAATGATTGTGTCGTCGTACGAATATTCCCTGACCAAATGAATATTATATAACGACTTGCTTACTTTGCAAAATTTATAAATAATACCCACAACTATAACATTATATCAAATCCACACCATAATATTTAAAAAAAATATTTCGAGAAATTTAAATCTTTATTCATAAAATTTGGGGTCTCACAATCTCCCCTCCTTATGAAATTTCGCCCTCTAAATTTACGTACGTATCTGGTATGCCGAAGAGATGAGGATACCTTGACTTCATTTTAGATTCTAACTCTTAAGGTATAACCTTTGAGTGTTGAATGCGATCCTTCTTATCCAAGATTTTAACACGTATCTACTCATACGTTAAATCTTCTGCTATCTCGTCTAGTTCTAATTTAATAAAGTGGTTCGGGTCATCCACATATTTATGTAACATCGATACGTAAAAAAGAAAATGTTATGAACACGCGACATACTTGGCGATAAAATGAGTCTATAGGCCACAGTTCCTACTCGATCAAGGATTTCAAATGGGCCAATAAAATCGAGGGTTGAGATTTCCTCTCTTCATCGATTCTTGCTTCTAGAATAACGCCCTCTTGAACCTTCTTCTTCACATTCATCAGCTTTGAGTATGTAGCTTGCATGACTTTTTATCGATTAAATTCGATTCTACTCATATATTTGATATCACCACGTGGGTCCTTAGAGTCTTTAACTCTGTCTTCATCATTTGTAAGTTATACGAAATGGGTTTTTGTGTTAAAAACATCGCACTCATAAATGCGTACGATCTTCTACTCAACGCGTCAGCTACCACGTTCGCTCTTCCACGATGATATTGAATGTTATAATCGTAATCTTCAACAGCTCGAGCCAACGTCTTTGGCACATAATACGTTTGTTTTGGGTGAAGAAAATATTTGAGGGTTTAAGAAATGGGTTTTGTACTGGGGTCAATACAAAATTCGATTTCACTCTCTGGGGTAGGCTAGGAAGTCTTCAAGAATACGTCAAGAAATTTATTAACAATAGAAATGTCATTCAAAACTGTGACTCTCATCCAAGACTTGGATAACACGACACATTGATATCTATCAACTTGCCACCGTTATTCACGACGTCCCCTACGAATATTCTAGCTTCGGTGTATTCCAAGACTTAGAAGTCACCAGCGAAAAGCTCGGGGCTTTTTACTTATGGCTTGATATAACAATGATTAACTTCAGTGGTTTGGGTGCTTGAATTCGCATAACAGGTATTGCTTCAATTCCTAAAATCACATCAAATGCAAGTATTTTCAAAGAGATAAGATCGACGGGTAATGTGCGATTACCGATTTGAATCAAACAAAACTTATAAATAGTGGATGCAATGAAGGTTTCTCCCAACAGATTTTCAATAGATAAATCAAAGTCAAATTTCTCTGGAGTTAAATTTATACGTTGAGCGCAAGTAAGAGAAATAAAAGAATGGATAAAACCGGTGATCACCTCGTATAGATTCCTCACTTTTTGGGAGGTTACGACAAATGCTCTCCTTTGAACTACTGGTTTTGTCTTGTCTGGGACGGCCTTTGATGCCTCCATCCCAGCTGGACTTGGCTTTGGTGCATGATAAAATCATGCTAAGTGACCTTCTCTTCCACAATTGTGACATACTTTGGACTGCTACGTAAAGTTTGGACTGATGTGTCCCTCCCCTCCGCATTTGTAACATACAACCGGCGGTCGTTCTCCTTCCTTAACAACAAGTGCTGGTGTTGACGTACTTCCATAATAATTGAATCTCATCTTCTTAAAATTCCCACTTTTATTGTCTTGGCCATGATTACCACCGAAGTGGTTACCATTTCTGGCATGTTGACTTCCACCACGTTTGTTGTCACCGCTTCGATGAATGCTACTACTGGTATTATCATTTTGCCGACTGCTCTCTTTTGGTTGGGTTGACTCGTTATCACGCTCCAATAACTGAGCCCTATTTACAACATCTGAATACAAACACAGTTTGTGAGAAATTAGATATTGACGTATCTCGGGTTTTAAACCTCTAAGAATCATCCGCGTCATTCTTTCCACATTATCAACTAAGTGGGACGCAAACCAGGACAACTCGACAAACTTAGTTTCGTACTACGACACGGTCATATTGTTTTTCTCCATCTTGATAAACTCTACTTCCTTCATGTGACGAATACTTTCGGGAAAGTACTTGTCGTTGAACAGTTCTTGGAACTTCTCCCAAGATATCTTCAGTGTGGTAGGTTGAGTACGCTTTACCGATTCCCACAAGTAATTTGCCTCTCCTCGCAACATAAAGGTGGCAAAGGAAACCTTTTGCTCCTCGGAGCATCCCAAGACATCAAATATCTTGGTGATCTTCTTTATCCACGTCTCCGCCTTAAGTGGTTTTGGCTCTCTAATAAACTCCGGTGGTCCCAACTCCTTGAACTATTTAGCGGTGACCGTCCGAGAGTTGCCAGTGTTTCCACCTGCATTTTGAATAGGAGTCGTTCTCGCCTGATGTTGCATGAATTGCATAAAGCCTCTGAACATCCCATCGTTCATCATTTGGTCAGTGTTGTTATTTTCTTGAGGATTATTGCCATCCTGATGCACATTATCCTAGGTATTGATCGTTGGTGACTCAACGGTCTCGTGTGCTTCATTGCTTATCTCAACATTTTCGGATGCCATTTTCAAATACTGCCATAAAACAAGGGTTAATTGACATGTCACATATTATCCCTATACTCTGACCGACGAAATAAATACCAAATAAATTTAGGTAGGTCATATGAGTGAAGGAATTCCCCGTCTCTCCCCTTCTAGTTCTTGTCTCAAATCTCAGCCAGGGATCATATCCCTAAGCTTTGATACCAACTGTTACGCCCCCAAAATAGGTATACATCACCCATCTTGAGTCGCCAAATACATGGTACAAAATTTAAATACAAACTTCTTTTATACAGTACGACAAAACGTAGCTGAGAGTTTCAACACGGATAATATCTCGTAGAGAGTATATAAACTCAAATAAAGTCCTCATTACAATTATTATCACACTATTTCACTAAAATAGTGAGGACTACTAATGCAAACATCTGGACCGTCACTCTGTTCCCCGACTAGTCCCAGTTATATTCTCATTTCCTAAAGAGAACAATGAAAACAAAGGGTGAGCTCAACTAGCCCATTAAGAAATATTATGACTAAGATAATGCAGAATAAATTATCGTTAGCCTTCAACAGTGTTAAACTGATAAAATATAATTAACATCAAGTTTAACTGCAGCGGAACAAGCAATCCATTAGAAGAGTCAACTTGAGCATGATATCTACTATCTTCTATGATTTAAAAAGTTTATCATCAATTTTATCGCTGAGACACAGCTTAATAAATAAACCACATCATCGAATCATCCCTGCATTACGGGCCAAGGATATTCATGTAATCATCAATGGTCATGATTATACCGAATAATCCCTGGTCATAATCATACCAACAACTTTCCATCAATGCACTACAGGCCAATGAGGATTTTTACCACATTATTTGTAACATTACGGTGATGATTATACTGAATAATCCCTGGTCATTATCATACCAATCAATAGTACATCTATTCACGTAAGCCACAGATGACTTTTGTCACAATATAAGTATGAGGATGATGACAATGATATAAAAATTCAATTAAAAGAAAGCAAAGGATAATTTTTTAAAGATTTATAACTTAATTTATCCAGAATTTAATAATGTCCAAATTGTCAACATTATATTGCTTTGTGGAGTAAAATTTAAGAATAATATTGTATCAAAAATGATTTGGACGACAAAGAAATCAATTTTTTCATGAATAATTCCCCAAGTGAATAGTACACGAGTAAATAGTATCCTGTGAATAGTACTTCAGGAATATTACCCCGTGAATAGTACTTTGTAAATAGTACTCGTGAATAGTAATTTGTGAATAATACTCGTGAATAGTACTTTGTGAATAGTACCCTGTGAATAATACTTTGTGAATAGTATAGTAAAAATGAATACTACTCATGGAAAGTACTCTGGCATGAAAAGCGTAAAATTTAACAAGAATGTGTAAAAAATATCCTTATGAAACGATACTAGATGAAGCACAAATTTCAGGGATATTTTACTAATTTCACGGAGTATAGAAGCAATACTTAAACAAAATGAGGGTATAATCAGGAATACGAGACGAAATAATATTACTCACATACTACAGAGTATGGAAGAAAATATTATTTCTATGAATACTGAACAAAATAATATCCCTTACCTCTGAAGAAGACTGGATACTGGAATAGTGAGGTAGTAGACTTCTCTTCTTCTTTCTCTCTATAGCTTCTCTCTCTATAATTGCTCTTGTGAGTCTTAGTGAATTGGTGAGAATGAAAGAAGAATGAGCTTCAATTTATAGGAAAATATAGTTTCGATAATTACACGTTTTGGGGCTAGAAATATTACAGTATAATACCTTTATCTTTTCCTTCATTTTTAATTTAGTCCTGCAAGTATTATCAAACTTGTAAGACCTCCCCTAATAGTGCCTAATATGAATATATAGTACATTCATGTGAATCAATAGTACACACATGTGAAAAAAAATAGTTACGGTATAATACATTCATATATACCTCTATTTTTAATTTAGTCATTCAAGTATTATCAATCTTGCACCACCTCCCCTAATAGTACATGCATGTGAATCAATAGTATATACATGTGAACAAATAGTTATAAGCATATGAATTAATAGCAAATTAATGGCTCATTTATCCGATTAATTACCCGATTTGTCAATATAACCTCCAGACATCAATTATTATCGAAATAGATTTTCATTTCCATTAACACTAATCCCAACACAATGAAAATATCAATTTCATCTTTAATCAGTACGAACTTATTCATCATTAATATTATAACTCATAATATTTAAAAACCAGATCATTCCCAGGAAAGAGGGGGCTTTCCAATAAGGATTTCTCTCTATTGGCGCACAATTAGGTGACCAAACCTCTCCTCGACAGAACTTTCTAGACATTGTCAATATTGCACATAATAATATGAATAAATTTGTCGTCTCAATTATTGATTTAATAATAATAAATATTATGCAAATAATACTGTGTCAATAATTGAATCAATAATATGAGAGATATTATGCAGTAATTATTGTAGCAATAATTGAGTATAAATGAGTGACTTCTCACGTAAGCATTAATAATCAATACCGTGTGCTACTATGCAACCACGTGTATTACTGTACTTTTACCACCGGGTAGTTCAACAATTTAACGGTAAAACTTTCGCCGTTATTTTTATAAAAATATAATTATGTCGTTTTCTAACTACGACAATACTTCCGTTGTGGGGTTCACCAATGATTGTGTCGTCATACGAATATTCCCTATTAAAACGAATATTCCCCGACCAATCGAATATTATATAACCACTTGCTTACTTTGCAAAATTTGTAAATAATACCCACACCTATAACATTATATCAAATCCACACCATAATATTCAAAAATATATTTCGAGAAAAATTAATCTTTATTCATAAAAGTTGGGGTCTTACAAGGCAGAGATCTACGACCACTGACATTAGCTTGTCAGATGACTTTAGGGTTCAAGAATTTTTTTTCAAAAACATCATTTTTAAGGCCTTTGATGCTATGGATCTATTATAGATAATCATAGATCATCATAAAACATCCTTTAGCATGATTCGAAACACATAAACACAATTTTTTTCTTAGCACACAAGATCAAAAAGTGAATTAGGGTTTATACCTCTCTTGTCCAATCTTTGATCTTAGCTCTCCAAATCTATTCTTGGTGATCTAGGGGGTATTCTAGGGACTGATACACTTGTATATTTCAGAGGTTAGGAGAGAGAATGAGTTTGTTGAGAGCTTGAGAGAAAAATGACCAAGTTTAGTAACTTTCTCTCTCTTATAATCTTTAGATGCAATGAATCTAGCTGTGGTTGCTGTCAATAATTGGCTGAGTTGATGATAAATAAGTCACAATGTCAACAATAGTTGGTCACCAACTCTCAATTTTGTAAGATTTACAAGTAACTTAATGAAAAAAATCCAAAAAGGGCGTTTTGGACATTTGCATTATCATTTTAATGGCATTCTAGTCAATTAACTTAGCCCTTAGGGTTTAACCCTAAGGTTCTAACCCTTAGGTTTTATAACCTCCATTTCTAGAATTTTTTAATTAGGGTTTTTAAATTGAAAATTAAGATTTCTAAAATATAATTAGGGTTTAAATAGAAATTGACATTTCTAAAGTATAATTAGGGTTTCCTAATTATATTATCATTTACTAATCACTTTAGGGCTTAGTAATTAGGATTATGGTTTCCTAATTAGGGTTTAGGATTCCCGAATTTAAATTTAGGGTTTCCCGGCATTCGATTAGGGTTCCTAACTACGCGTTAGGGTTTTTAGATCTGAGATTAGGATTTTTAATCCCTTATTAGGGTTTACTAATATTGTACCCTACCCGATCAATCATTGATCAAAATTTCTCTACAGTACAAACACATACTCATCAATATAATTATCTTAATTATATTCTCAATCAAATCCCTATCCGTAATTAGGGTTAGGGTTTCTAAATATATTATGAACAACTCTTGTGATGCCCCCAAAATAGGTATACATCACCCATTCCGAGTCGCCAAATACATGGTACATAAATCAAATACAACTTCTTTTATACAATACGACAACATCGTAGCTTAGAGTTTTTACACGAATATTGTCCCATAAACAGTATTCAAACTCAAATGAAGTCCTCATTACATTTATTATCACACTATTTCATAAATTAGTGAGGACTACTATAGCCACCATCTCGGACCATCAATCTGTTCCCCGACTAGTCCAGGCTACGTTTTCATTTCCTGAATAGAACAATGAAAGCAAAAGGGTGAGCTCAACTAGCCCAGTAATAAATATTATGACTAAAATAATGCAGAATAAATTATTGTTAGCCTTCAACAGTGTTAAACTAATAAAATATAATATACATCAAGTTTAACTGCAGCAGAACAAGTAATCCATTAGAAGAGTTAAGTAGAGCATGATATCTACTATCTTCTATGATTTAAGAAGTTTTTCATCAACTTTATCGTTGAGACTCAGCTTAATAAATAAACCATATCATCGAATCATCCCTACACTACGGGCCAAGGATATTCATGTAATCATCAATGGTCATGATTATACCGAATAATCCCTTGTTATAATTATACCAACAACTGTCCATCAATGCACTACGGGCCAATGAGGACTTTTAATACATCATTTGTAACATTACGGGTCATGATTATACCGAATGATCCCTGGTCATAATCATACTAATCAACAGTCCATCTATGCACGTAAGTCAAAGATGACTTTCATCATAAAATAAGAATGAGGATGATGACAATTGTAAGACCCCAACTTATTAATGAATAAAATCAAATTTCCTCTAATTATTATTGTGAATAATTAGGTATTAATTTGATATAATACTTTGGTTATGGGTGAAATGTGCAAAATTTTCAAAATAAGCAAGTGGTTATAAAATATTCATTTGTCGGGGAATATTCGTTTGGTCGTGGAATATTCTTTCTGTCAGGGAATATTCGTACGATGGCGTAGCCATTTGTGGGCCCCATAACGTATAACGGTCGGATGAAGAAAATGACAAAATTGAATAACGGCGTAGTTGTTACCGTTAACACTATTGGAATACCCGGTGGTTAAAAAAGCGATAATAAGCGTGGTTTGCACAAAGAATACTTGCAGTATTGCACGCGATTTTTGAATTATTGATTCTTACGTAAGAAGGCACTACTCAATAATTGTTATAGTAATTCTTCGCTCAATATTTTATTTTATTGATTCAATAATTGTTGCGTTGATATTTTATATTATTGTTGCTGAATAATTGTCACTGCACATCATCTCCATTATCAGATCAATAATTCATATTATTTGGAATACTATTATGAGATAACATTATTGACAATATCTAGAAAGTTCTGTCATGGAGAGGTTTGGTCACCTAATTGCGCGCCAGTAAAGAGAAATCCTTATTGGAAAGCCCCCTCTTTCCTGGGAACTGCATGGTTGTCATAATTGTGATTCTGTAATATTATTTACGAATAATTAATTATTGATTTATATGATAAGGAAATATTTATTTTATGTGGATATAAATGATGGATATATTTATTTTATGTGGATAAAAATGAAGGAATTAATGCAGAGGTGTTTTATCAGTATTTTATCGGATTAAAAGTATTAAAAATCATCCGTTTGTGGATTTCGGATATTTTCTTATTGGAATTTGGAAAACCTTTCTTCTACAAAGTTGTAGAGAATTAAATTTCCTATGAGAAGCACGTGAGATTTGAATTTTTCTGATAAAAGGGCTATTTATTATAAATTGTTGAAGTTTCGGAAAATAAAATGATTTTTATTAACACATGGGTGGGCCCCACTTTTGGTTGGTGAAAATGTGCTGAGATTTTTATTTAAATGTGGTAGGCTTGAATAGTAGCAGGTAAAGCTATCGGTGTGAGTTAGTCTTCTATATGCGTTCTAAGCATTTTCCTATAAATAGGGTCTTAGTTAGAATTGAAAATCACACGAATTTAATTCATAAGTTTTCTCTCTTTCTCTCTTTATAATATTGAGCGTATTTTGTGAGTATTTTAGTACTTTGAGTGTTGCTATCTGATGCAAGTTTCTTGACAGACTATATCCAAGATTCGATCGAAGTCTTTGTCTTTGCGAGTAAGGGATGTTGTTCTCTTCTTAAATGATATTATTTTCTTAAAAATCATTATGCCAAAATATTGGTCTGAACTTTTTATCAAATTTGGAACTTTTTGTGTCGGGGTTACTATTCATGTCACTAGTCACGTATACGGCACTATTCACGAATACGGCACTAATCACCGAAAAATAAAATTTTCTTCTTTTTGTCCAAAATGTTTATTATGGTTACTATCTTTGATTGTATCCATGTTTTGATCTTTATTTTTGAATTCAGCTTCAAAATTGGTTATTATGGAGTATTATTGAACTTGGATAAACTGTAATACGAATCCCTAATATTTGTTCTTTTATCTCATTGGATTCGTTTTCTTTAAAATATTTTTCATCATCCTCAGTCCTAAATGATGATATTACTGAATATCGTTGGCCTGTAGTGCAAAGATGAATAATTAAACTGTTGAATATCTTTGGCCCGTAGTGCAAAGATGAACAGGTGTTGAGATGAACATGACCAACTGGTGATACAAATGAATATCTTTGGCACAGAGTGCAAAGATGAATATTTGATTCAAGATGTATATTGATTGATGTTACAGGATAAAATATTGATGATGGACTTTTAAATCTCGGAAGATAGTAGAATTCTTTCTCTCTTGACTTCTTCTAATGGATTGTTGTTTCCATTGCAGGTGTTGATCTAAAACTTGTTGTTCTATTATATTTTATCGATTTTCCTGTTGAAGACTAATGATAATTTGTTGTATATTATCTTAGTCATAATATTCTTTACTGGGCTAGTTGATCTCACCCTTTTCCTTTTTGTTCCATTGTTCTTCTTAGGAGGAGAGAATTTAGCAGGAACTAGACGTGGTATGGAGTGATGATTCAAGATAGTTGTTTAGCAGTCCTCAATATTTTTGTAAAATAGTGTATCAAAAATTGTAATGAGGACTCCTTTTGAGTTTGTATACTCTCTAGTATACAATATTTGTATTCAAACTCACAGTATATGTGTTGTCGTATTTTGCACGGTAATTATATTACTGAAGTTGTATTTGTTTCTGTACCATGAATCTGGCGACTCAAGATGGGTGATGTATACCTGTTTTGGGGGTGTCACAACAATGATATAAGAATTCAATTAAAAGAAAGTAAATGATATATTTTTAAAGATTTATAACTTACTTTATCCAGAATTCAATAGTGTCCAAATTGTCAACATGATACTTCTTTGTGGAGTAAAATTCAAGAATAATATTGTATCAAAAATGATTTGGACATCAAAGAAATCAATTTTTGTCACGAATAATTCCCCGAGTGAATAGTACCTCGTGAATAGTACTTCAGGCATAGTACCCCGTCAATAGTACTTTGTGAATAGTACTCGTGAATAGTAGTTTATGAATAGTACTTATGAATAGTACTTTGTGAATAGTACCATAAAAATGAATACTACTCATGGACAGTACTCCAGCATGAAAAGCTTAAAATTTAAATGTGTAGAAAATATCATTGTGAAACGATACTAGATGAAGCGCAAATTTCAAAGATATTCTACTAATTTCACGGAGTATAGAAGCAATACTTTAACAAAATGAGGTTATAATCAGGAATACGAGACGAACTAATATTACTCACACACTACAGAGTATGGAAGAAAATATTATTCCTATGAATACTGAACAAAATAATATCCCTTACCTCTGAAGAAGACTGGATACTGGAATAGTGAGGTAGTAGACTTCTCTTCTTCTTTCTCTTTATAGCTTCTCTCTCTATGATTTCTCTTGTGAGTCCTAGTGAATTGGTGAGAATGAAAGAAGAATGAGCTTCTATTTATAGGAAAATATAGTTTTGATAATTGCACGTTTTGGGGCTCAAAATATTACAGTATAATACCTTCATTTTTAATGTAGTCCTGCAAGTATTATCAAACATGCACGACCTCCCCTAATAGTACATTATGTGAATCAATAGTACATTCATGTGAATCAATAGTTATATACATGTGAAAAAAATAATTACAGTATAGTACATTCATCTATACCTCCATTTTAAATTTAGTCATGCAAGTATTATCAATCTTGCACCACCTCCCTTTGTAGTACATGCATGTGCGTCAATAGAACACGCATGTGAACAAATAGTTATAAGCATGTGAATTAATAGCAATTAATTGCTCATTTATTTGATTAATTACCCGATTGGTCAATATAACCTCCAGACATCAATTATTATCGAAACAGATGTCCATTTCCATTAACACTAATAATAATGCCAACACTTCTCATGTAAGCATTAATAATCAATATCGTGTCCACTACATGCTAATAGTGTGATGTTTTTGTGTTCTATGACTTCTAGATTCTAGCTCACATGTAACACTACAGATCTATTACCAAACATGACCATAACAACAAGTAATCAAGCAAATAATATCCGGTCAAACCTTGTCAGTCATCACGCTCAAATGTTTTCTGGGTTACCCAGAAAACAGAAAATGTTATCGACTAGGCTGGTTTGACCGACTTTTAATTCCCATGCATTTATCATTTAGGTGATATCAAGGCATGATATTGAAGTACAAACAACCTAATATAACTTAGATTCAACAAAAAACATAAATTAACTTTATACAGAAAGATCTAGCCGGTCAAAAGTGTTGTCGACCGGTTTACGGGTGATTCTTGGCTTCAAGAACGGTAAATTAAATGTCAATCAACCCACTTTGACCTTAAATAACTTTGATCTACAATGATCTCTGAATCGATTCTTTTGTAGATTAAAGACCACATTCTGAGCTACATAACAACTTAAAAACAACAAAAATCATAAGCGACTAAAGATATGTGGTCACTGACATTTGTTGTCAGACCACAGTTTAACCTTTTTCCAAATTTTGTAAAAACTCTAATCCAAGCCTCTAGATGTTATGGATTCAACATCTAGCAACCCAGATCATCAATATAGACTATAACTAACATGTTTAACACATAAAATCTAACATATAACATAGCAACTAAGATCAGATTTTCAAGTTAGGTTTATACCTTTTATGAACAAGTTTGATTCTAGGCCACTGATTTGGTTATGGTTGTTAGTGAGGCTCGATTTGTGACTGATCTTAGCAAAGGATTTCGTATGCTAGAGAGAAAGAGGAACTTGGTTGAGTGTTGATAAGAATGAGCAACTTTTGTAAACTTTCTCTCTCTTAAATTATGAAATAAATTGATGCAATGTGTTTATAATGGTTGAATCATTGTTGGTAATGCTATAGTATCATAGGTAAATTCTAGAGTAAAGTGGATAGCCAGATTTTGCAAAGATATGCTAGCAATAATGCACAATAATGCACTAATAATACACTAATGGGACAAAAAGGGCATTTTGGTAATTTCACTTAAAGTTTCAAGGGCAATCTTGTACGATGTGCTTGCATCTAGGGTTTAATCATTAGATTGTAAATCTTACAATTTCCCAATTAATTTCTAGGGTTTGACAAATTAAAAATAAAGTACAATAACATCTTAATTAAACACAATAAATTAAAATTAGGGTTTTCAAATAATAATTAGGGTTTTTCCTAATTATCCGTATAATTTATAGTAATTAGGGTTTCTTCTAATTACAGACATTCTAATACACAGTAAATTCATATAACACAATTACTACCCAGTCTTAACTCATAACTGAGTTTAATAATTATGGTTTAATAACAGAATATTAGTTTATGACCTAATTTACCATAATTGATCAACATTAATATTCTACAGATATACGGTATATATTTATAGCACTGAAAAATTAAATTATAATTAATATTACATTATTATTCTCATTCTTGGATAAAAATCCAATTTAGGGTTTGGATTCCATATCTGACTTATCCTTCGTACACAGCATCAATAATCAAGTTAAAATAATTAACTTAAATATTCTGAACAGATTCATATAATAAAATATGTATTATCATAATTCTAATTGTCACTTCATATATTATTTAAATAATATAGAAATTATATTTTCATGGAAAATAAATAATAAAACATTTCAACTACGTAAAATTAATTACCATAAGAATATAATTTGTAATAATTAATAATTATAAAATTATTTATAATTTTTTAACTAATAAATATATTCGCATTTATCATACACATTACCTGTCACTTATTCTCATTATTTAAAATAAATAAAAAAAAACTTTATATGCAAAATTTCTTATTTATTTTTATAGAAAATATCGGTTTATTACATTCACCCTCCCTTATAAGGATTCCGTCCCCGGAATCAACGTTTTAAAACTCATACGTACAAGGGTACACAACATATATAATCATTGCAAGTAGACCTCGATCATAATTGATCGAATCGATCTTTTTACTATTCAAAGATAACGCATGTCTATCTGATTAAATAGAAGTTTGATTTCTAAAAGAACTCAAATTCCTCATTCAAAATTTCTTTATAAAATAATTTACTATATATATAAGAAAATCATATAAAATATATAAGTTATTCGAATAGCACCTGGAGTTCCATTTCCAGCTGCCACAGTATCCTGGACCGTCATGTTGAAGACCCTCAGAGTTGCTCTTGTTGGGTTGTTAGTTGAGGTCGGTCCTGTAATTGCTAAAGTTCTACTGCCTTTCCCCGTGGTTACATTCCCTGCCTCCATTCTCCTCTTTGGACAATCCTTCACCTTATGTTCAGTCGATCCACATATAAAACACCCACTGTTCATCCTTGGGTTGGGGTAGTTGGGAGAGATATGACCCTCCTGCCCGAACTTGTAACATACAAACTTACCCTTCAGGCACTCACCAGAGTGATTCTTCCCATAATTTTTACACTGCACAGTCTGTTTCTTCACACCTTCCTGCTTCATTTGAACATTTTCGAAATAATTCCCTTTTCTTTTCTCACCCTTATTCCCACTATTTGTTTTCACCTTCAAAGATCCTTCTGCCTTTCTTTTGTTCTTCTTCTCCTTGTTGTAGAGGCTCATGGCCTCACTCCCCTCCTCTGCTATAATAGCCTTCTCCATGAGTACTGCAAAAGTATTGATTTGCAATACTGCCACCCTATTGTAGAGCCAGGGTTTTAAGCCCAGCTCAAACCTTCTTGCCTTCCTAGCCTCCGTATCAACTTGATGTGGAGCAAACCTAGCTAACTCAATAAACTTTGCGGCATACTCCGCTACAGTCATGTTATCCTGCTTTAACTCCAGAAATTTCACCTCCACCCTAGCCTGTATACTAGCTGAGAGATAGTTTTTGAAAAATGAAGTCTTAAACCTATCCCAAGTAACTACTCCTTCTCCTGCCCTAGTTTTATTTTCCTCCCACCAAAATTTAGCCTCCCCTTTCATCATATAAGTGGCAAAAGCAGTATTTTTCCCCTCATCTACTCAAGCAATTACGAACGCCTTTTCTATCTCATTAATCAATGTCTGGGCTTCTATAGGGTTAATGATCCTCTCTCAATTCGGTGGTCCTCTTTGCTTTGAAGTCTTTAAATTTTGCTGCTGCGATTATCTGGGCTTGTTTCTGCTGTACCGGTATTCCTATTTGCATAGCTTTGAGCTACCATGTTTGCAAAGTTTTGCATCGGGTCTTGTTGTTGTCCCTCAGTGTTGTTGAGAGATTCTTCTACCCTTTGGTTTTGAGTTTGACGTCTTGGCGGCATTATCTGGTTAAGTAAAACCATAAATTATACTTACATTCTAAACCTTATTGCCTAAGATTGATATATTAAACTTGTTTTATTTCTCAAACTTAGATTCATATTCATTTGTTGAATATTTTACATAGCATAACACATACTGCTTTAAACACCAACTATCCCTTTCTGACTACGAAAGTTGGGATTTACAACTTTGACCAACATAAAAGTTGAAATTATTTCATTACACAAACATACTTATCACACATACTACATTAAACATACCTACACAACAGAACCTACACTACCTATTTACTAAGCCTTTTTCTCGGACAATCATTCGATCGATGACCTTCCATCCCACAAATAAAACATTCGCCTTTCTTATAGTCGGGACAACGAGGAGAGGTATGTCCCTCACGGCCGCAAATATAACATATCTTTTTCCCTTTCTTCTTATCAGGTTTTCCTAAGTCATGGTCTTCTATCTTTCTTTTTCCCTTATCTCTCGGAGCTGCACACAATGTGTTGCTTGAGGCTCCCATCTGATCAATTTGAATTTTAAGCTTATCTTGCTCTTCCATTGTTTCTATTAACGCTTTGTGTGATTGTCTATTCAACAGCCTTTTCTATTTCCCACGACTTTTCGGAGAAGAAACCTTGTTCCTCAGATCCTGCACCTCTGTTGATGCTTGATCAGCTTCAACTTTAGGGTTTAATCATTAGATTATAAATCTTACAATTTCCTAACTAATTTCTAGGGTTTGACAAATTAAAAATAAAGTGCGATAACATCTTAATTAAACACAATAAATTAGAACTAAGGTTTTCAAATAATAATTAGGGTTTTTCCTAATTATCCGTATAATTTACAGTAATTAGGGTTTCTTCTAATTACAAACATTCTAATACACAGTAAATTTATATAACACAATTACTACCCAGTCTTAATTCATAACTGAGTTTAATAATTAGGGTTTAATAACAGAATATTAGTTTATGACCTAATTTACCATAATTGATCAACATTAATACCATTCTATATACGGTATATATTTATAAAGATTTGAAAATTAAATTATAATTAATATTACATTATTATTCTCATTCCTGGATAAAAATCCAATTTAGGGTTTGTATTCCATATCTGACTTATCCTTCGTACACAACATCAATAATCAAGTTAAAATAATTAACTTAAATATTCCGAATGATTCATATAATAAAATATTTATTATCATAATTCTAATTGTCACTTCATATATTATTTAAATAATATAGAAATTATATTTTCATGGAAAATAAATAATAAAACATTTCGCTTCGTAAATTAATTACCATAAGGATATAATTTGTAGTAATTAATAATTCTAAAATTATTTATAATTTTTTAAGTAATAAATATATTCTCATTTTTCATACACATTACCTGTCACTTATTCTCATTATTTAAAATAAAAAAAAATTATATGCAAAATTTCTTATTTATTTTTATAGAAAATATCGGTTTATTACAGAAGAGATGAGGATACTTTGACTTCATTTCAGATTCTAACTCCCAGGTCATTTCCTCAACATCGTGGTTTCTCCACAAAACTTTGACTTAAGGTATAACCTTGGAGCGTAAAATATGATCCTTCTTATCCAAGATTTTAACAAGTACCTCCTCATATGTTAAATCTTCCACTATCTCATCCAGTTCTAATTCAATAATGTGGTTCGGGTCTTTCTCATATTTACGTAACATAGATATGTGAAAAATGTTATGAACACGAGACATACTTGGCGGTAAGGCGAGTCAATAGGCCACAGTTCCTACTCGATTGACGATTAAAAATGGGCCAATGAATCGAGGATTGAGCTTTCCTCTCTTTCCAAATCTTGTAACTACTTTCCATGGAGCAACACATAACAACACATGATCTCCAATATTGAATTCCACATCCGTTCACTGAAGATCAGCATAACTCTTTTATCGATCTTGTGAGGTTTTTATACGTTGTCGGATCGTTTGAATCTTTTTCGTAGTCATACGTACCAACTCTGATCCCAACAACTTTGCTTCACCCACCTCATCCCAGCATACTAGAGAACAACACTTTCTTCCATACAACGCCTCAAATGGAGCCATACCAATACTTGCTTGATAACTGTTGTTAAAGAAAAACTCCACCAATGGTAAGAACTTGTCCCAACTTCCTTTGAAGTCAAGGACACAAAGTCTTAATAAATCTTCAAGAGTTTCAATAGTCCTCTCCGACTGCCCGTCCGTTTGTGGATGATATGCTGAACTAAATCGTAAATCTGTGCCCTTAGCTTTTTACAAACTAACCCAAAATCGTGAAGTGAATCTTGGGTCTCGCTCAGAAACTATGGATACTTGAATACCTTGCAATCTTACAATCTCGTTTATGTACATACGAGCAAGACATTCAAGTGTATAAGTTTCTCGTATCGGTAAGAAATGAGCACACTTGGTAAATCTATCAACAATGATCCAAATCTCATCTATGTATTGAGAAACCTTGGGATGACCAGTAACGAAATCCATGGTAATGTGCTCCCACTTCCATTTTCAAATTTCAAGTGGTTGCAATGGACCTTTTGGCACTTGATGCTCCGCCTTGACTAGTTGACAAGTTAGACACCTTGAGATAAACCCCGCTATCTCTCTCTTCATATTGCTCCACTAAAATGTATGTCGAAGATCACGATACATTTTGGTACTCCCAGGATGGATTGCAAACGGTGTGTTGTGCGCCTCCATCATGGTTTTATACTTCAAGTCAGAATCGTTAGGAACACAAAGTATGGAGTTGACTCGAAGTATTCCTTCTTCATCGATTCTTGCTTCCGAAATAGCACCTTCTTGCACTTTCTTCCTCATACGCATCAACTCCGTGTCTCAGAGCTTGAGCGCCTTTAACTTTATCAATTAAAGTCCGTTTCTACTCAGTATATTCGCCATCATCACATGGGTCCCTGGAGTCTTTAACTCTATCTCCATCCTTTGTAAGTCATACAAAATGGGCCTTTGCGTTGACAATATCGCACTCGTACCCGCATATGATCTTCTACTCAATGTGTCAGCTACTACGTTCGCTTTTCCAGGATGGTATTGAATGGTATGATCGTAATCTTTCAACAAATCAAGCCAACCTCATTGCCGCATGTTGAGTTCCTTTTGAGTGAAAAAATATTTGAGGCTTTTATGATCCGTATAGATCTCCACCTTCTCTCCATACATGTAATGCCTCCAAATCTTAAGCGCAAAAACGACAGCTGCCAACTCTAGATCATGAGTAGGATAATTCCTCTCATATTCTTTAAGTTGTCGCGAGGCATAGGCTATGATTTTCCCATGTTGCATGAGAACACATCCTAACCCTTTGCCTAAAGCATCACTATAGATGACAAATCCCTCCGAGCCAGATGGTATTGTCAGAACAGGTGTTGAAATGAGTCTCCTCTTGAGTTCTTGAAAACTCTTCTCACATTCCTCGCTCTAATCGAATTTTTATCTTCCGAGTCACCGAGTTAATGGAGTAGTGATTCGAAAACCCTTCTACTGAATCTCCGATAATAACCACCAAGCCTATAAAGCTACGTGCTTGATGAATCGACTTAGGTTGCTCCCAGCTTTGAATTGCTTCAATCTTTGCCAGGTCAACAGATATTCCGTGATTTGATATCACGTGCCCAAGGAATGCTACTTCCTTAAGCCAGAACTCGCATTTCTTCAACTTGACATATAACTTGTTTTCACGAATCTTTTGGAGTATCAGCCTCAAGTGTTGCTCATGATCTTCACGATTTTTGGAGTAAATGAGGATGTCATCAATAAAGACGACCAAAAAGTGATCTAAATATTTCTTGAATACTCGGGTCATCATATCCATGAAGGCAGCAGGAGCATTAGTAAATCCAAAAGACATGACTAGGAATTCGTAATTCTAGTACCGAGTTCTAAAAGCAGTCTTTGGAATGTCATCAGTTTTAATCTTTAATTGATGATATACGGAACGAAGATCGATCTTTGAAAAGAATTTGACGCCTTGCAACTGGTCAAACAGATCATCAATACGAGGTAACGGGTACCTATTTTTTATGGTGACATGATTCAACTCCCGATAATCAATACAAAGTCACATACTTCCATCTTTCTTCTGAACGAATAAAATAGGAGCACCCCAAGGAGATGTAAAAGGACGAATGAAACTAATGTCTAACAATTCCTGTAGTTGGATTTTTAACTCCTGAAGCTCAATAGGAGCCATTAGATATGGGGCTTTGAAAATGAGTTTTGTAACGGATTCATGGTCGATACAAAATTTAATTTCACGCTCTAGGGGTAGGCCAGGAAGTTCTTCAGGGAATACATTAGGAAATTTACTAACAATAGAAATATCATTCAAATTTGATGTATTTTTGTTTAAATCCGTGACATGTGCTAAGAATGCTTGACATCCATTTTTGAATAAACAAATAGCTTTATGGCTTGATATGATAGTGATTGACTTTAGTGGTTTGGTTGCATGAATTCACATAATAGGTTGGTTAGGAATATGAAAGCTAACAACCTTACAAAAAAAATCATTTTTTGCATAATGAGTAGTTAACCAATCAATCCCTAAAATCACATCAAATGCAAGTATTTTTAAGGAAATAAGATCGACCGGTAATGTGAGGGTACCGAGTTGAACCAAACAAGACTTATAAACAGTGGATGTAATGAAGGTTTCTCCCAATGGAGTTTCAATAGATAAGTCAAAGTCTAATTTCTCCGGAGTCAAATTTAAACATTGAGTGGAAGTAGGAGAAATAAAAGAATGGGTAGAACCGGTATCAAATAAGGTATATACTTCACTAGAGTTTATGATTAGCTTACCCGTGATCACCTCATTCGGATTCCTCACTTTTTGGGAGGTTACGACAAAGGCTCTCCCTTGAACTATCGGATTTGTCTTGTCTGGGACAACCTTTGATGCCATCATCCCAGCTGGACTTGACTTCGGTGCACGACAAATCAGGCTAGGTGACCTTCTCTTCCATAATTGTAACATGCCTTGGATTGTTGCATACAGTTTGGACTTATGTGTCCCTCCCCTCCGCATTTGTAACATACGACCGACAGTCGTTCTCCTTCCTTAACAATAGGTGCTGGTGCTGACGTCTTTCCATCATTATTGAATTTCCTCTTCTTGAAATTTCCACTTCTATTATCTTGGCCATGATTACCACCGAAGTGGTTACCATTTCTGGCATGTTGATTTCCTCCATGTTTGTTATCATCGCTTCGATGACTGCTACCATTGGTATTATTGATTTGTTGGCTGCTCTCTCTTGGTTGGGTTGAATCATTATCGCACTCCAATAATTGAGCCCTATTTAAAACATCTGAATATAAACACAGTTTGTGCGAAATTAGGTATTGACGTATCTCAGGTTTCAAACCTCTTAGAAACATCCGCGTCATTCTCTTCTCATTAGGTATTGATGTGATCTGCTTTATCCACGTCTCTGCCTTAAGTGGTATTGGTTCTCCAATAAACTCCGGTGCTTTCAACTCTTTGAACTGTTTAGCGGTGACCGTCCGAGAGTTGCCAGTGTTTCCACCTGTATTTTGAACAGGAGCCGCTCTCGCCTGATGTTGCATGAATTGCATAATTCCTCTGAACATTCCATCATTAATCATTTGATCGGTGTTATTATTTACCTGAGGATTATTGTCTTCCTGTTACACATTATCATGGGTATTGATCATTAGTGACTCAACGGTCTCATGTGCTTCATTGCTGATCTCAACATTTTTAGATGTCATTTTCAAACACTGCCACAAAACAATGATTAATTAACATGTCACATATTATCCCTATACTCTGACCGACCAATTAAATATCAAATAAACTTAGGTATGTCATACTAGCGAAGCAATTCCCCGTCTCTCCCCTCCTAGTTCTTGTGTCACATCTCATCCAAGGATCATATCCCTAAGCTTTGATACCAACTGTGACGCCCCCAAAATAGGTATACATCACCCATTCTGAGTCGCCAAATACATGGTATATAAAATCAAATACAACTTCTTTTATACAATACGACAACAGCGTAACTTAGAGTGAATATTATCTCATAGACAGTATTCAAACTCAAATGAAGTTCTCATTACATTTATTATCACACTATTTCATAAAATAGTGAGGACTACTATAGCCACCATCTCGGACCGTCACTCTATTCCCCAACTAGTTCCGGCTACGTTTTCATTTCTTGAAAAGAACAATGAAAGCAAAAGGGTGAGTTCAACTAGCCCAGTAAGAAATATTATGACTAAGATAATGCAGAATAAATTATCGTTAGCCTTCAACAGTATTAAACTGATAAAATATAATAAACATCAAGTTTAACTGCAACGAACAAGCAATCCATTAGAATAGTCAAGTAGAGCATGATATCTACTATCTTATATGATTTAAAAAGTTTTTCATCAACTTTATCGCTGAGACTCAGCTTAATAAATAAACCACATCATCGAATCATCCCTGCACTATGGGCCAAGGATATTCGTGTAATCATCAATGGTCATGATTATACCGAATAATCCTTGGTTATAATCATATCAACAACTGTCCATCAATTCACTACGGGCCAATGAGGACTTTTACCACATCATTTGTAACATTACGGGTCATGATTATACCGAATGATCCCTGGTAATAATTATACCAATCAACATTCCATCTATACACGTAAGCCAAAGATGACTTTCATCACAAAATAAGCATGAGGATGATGACAATGTTTAAAGATTTATAACTTAATTTATCCAGAATACAATAGTGTCAAATTGTCAACATGATACTACTTTGTGGAGTAAAATTCAAGAATAATATTGTATCAAAAATGATTTGGACAACAAAGAAATCAATTTTTGTCATGAATAATTCCCCAGGTGAATAGTACCTGAGTGAATAGTACTTCGGGAATAGTACCCCGTGAATAATACTCGTGAATAGTAGTTTGTCAATAGTACCCATAAATAGTACTTTGTGAATAGTACCCCGTGAATAGTACTTTGTGAATAGTACCCCTTGAATAGTACTTTATGAATAGTACCGTAAAAATGAATACTACTCATGGACAGTACTCCGGTATGAAAAGCTTAAAATTTAACAAGAATGTGTAGAAAATATCCTTGTGAAACGATACTAGATGAAACGCAAATTTCAAGGATATTCTACTAATTTCACGAAGTATAGAAGCAATACTTTAACAAAATGAGGGCTTAATCAGGAATACGAGAAAAAATAATATTACTCACATACTACAGAGTATGGAAGAAAATATTATTCCTATGAATACTGAACAAAATAATATCCATTACCTCTGAAGAAGACTGGATACTGGAATAGTGAGGTAGCATACTTTTCTTCTTCTTTCTCTCTATAGCTTCTCTCTCTATAATTGCTCTTATGAGTCTTAGTGAATTGGTGAGAATGAAGGAAGAATGAGCTTCTATTTATTGGAAAATATAATTTAGATAATTGCACGTTTTGGGGCTCGAAATAATACAGTAAAATACCTTCATCTTTTTCTTCATTTTTAATTTAGTCCTGCAAGTATTATCAAACTTGCACCACCTCCCCTAATAGTACATCATGTGAATCAATAGTTTTATACATGTGAAAAAAATAATTACAGTATAGTACATTCATCCATACCTCCATTTTAAATTTAGTCATGCAAGTATTATTAATCTTGCACCACCTCCCCTAATAGTACATGCATTGAGTCAATAGTACACACATGTGAACAAATAGTTATAAGCATGTGAATTAATAGCAATTAATTGCTCATTTATCTGATTAATTATCCGATTGGTCAATATAACCTCAACACATCAATTATTATCAGAATAGATGTCGATTTCCACTAACACTAATAATCCCCACACAATGAAAATATCAATTTCATCTTTAATCAACACAAACTTATTCATCATTAATATTATAACTCACAATATTTAACAACCAAGTCATTTCCAGGAAAGAGGGGGCTTTTCAATAATGATTTCTCCCTATTGGCGGGCAATTAGGTGACCAAACCTCTCCTTGACAGAACTTTCTAGATATTGTAAATATTGCAAATAATAATACGAATAACTTTATCGTCTCAATTATTGATTTAATAATAATAAATATTATGCAGATGATACTATGACAATAATTGAATCAATAATATGAGAGATATTATGCAACAACTACTGTAGCAATAATTGAGTATAACTTAGTGACTTCTCACGTAAGCATCAATAATCAATACCGTGTGCTACTATGCAACCAAGCGTATTACTGTTCTTTTACCACCGAGTAGTTCAACAGTTTAACAGTAAAACTTTTGCCGTTATTTTTACAAAAAGATAATTCTATCATTTTCTAAATACGACAATACTTCTGTTGTGGGGTCCACCAATGATTGTGCCATTGTATGAATATTCCCTGTTAAAACGAATATTCCCTGACCAATCAAATATTATATAACCACTTGCTTACTTTGCAAAATTTGTAAATATTACCCACAACTATAACATTATATCAAATCCACACCATAATATTCAAAAATATATTTCGAGAAAAATTAATCTTTATTCATAAAAGTTGGGGTTTTACAACTTTACTCTTATTTTCTCAGTCAACACACAAACTGACCACTTTTTGAGACTCGTATCACAGATACTTCACACAAAATTGATAATCAATATTAATATTAAATAAAAAAAATTATTCAAAAAAATTGGATTATTCGAAATCTCGGGTTATCACAGTAGCACTAAAAAACTTAAGAGGACTAGACATTGCATAATCATGAGTAAAATAAAAAGTGAAAAATTGGAAAAAGTGCGTAAAGCCCCCCCCCCCCCCGTATGTGAATAAATAAAGTAAAAGTATCCCATTTTGACCTTTGAATTTGGTAACTGTTTGATTTTTTTTTAGTTGTATGATTCCTTTAAAGAGGTTTATTATGTGTTTTATTTAGCTTTAAGTCAGTTACCATAGTTGTTGAGCACACACACGTACTATATCAGTTATAACAGGTTAAGATTTGTTGATTGATTGAGAAGTTATTGATTTGTCTTGATATGATTTACTATCATGTCTATTATGATTTCTCTAAGGCAATGCGAATGGACTTTATTATGTTAGATAGCTGGATTTTTAGTCATGTAGTTAGCTGCATTGCATTGCATATTGTTATGCTCGAGCACTATCACGATTTAAGTTTGGGGGAGTTTGATGAGATGGTTTTATACCTTCGAATCGGGTTCCTATTTAGACTTAAATAGTATTTATTCTATCTATTTTAGTATAGTTTTATGTGTTTGTGTTTGTTTTTTTTGTTTGTTTGCAGGTTTCATTATGGGTTAGCTTTGGTACAATGGTGGTAATGTGGTGAAGAACAACATGGAAAAGCAAGGAAACAACAAACAGTAGTTTGGTACCTAGCCGAGGCGGGCAAATAAGAAAGGAATTACCCCACCGGGGCTGGGGGTACACGTGGAAAAAGGAAAGCACCCCGCTGGGGCAGGCATTCTTAAGGCATAATACCCCGCCGGGGTGGGGGTGTGCGGTCAGAAGGGAAGTGTTTTACTGTGATTCTAACACTGCTGTGACGTGGACTGAACGAATTTGGCTTCGATTAGGACTTGATTGGGGACATTTTTATCAACTATTACAGAGCCTAAAGGGAGGAATTAATAAATCAGTAATACAATCAACAATTATAACTTTTGAAACCCTAATTTGTACAAGATCGTGGAGGAACAGAGAGAAGGAGCAGGATCACAAATTTTTCAGAACTAAGTGCAAAAAAGGGTGGTTTTATACTATTCTATATCTTTATTTCAGTTTCTATAATTAGGATGATGTATTCTTTAATCTATTCAGTGTTTAATTCATTCGTTATGAACTAAATTCCTTCTTAAGCTTGCAATGGATCTTTAAGTGGAATGATGATTATCATACTTTGAATTAAGTTTAATAAAGCTATTTTTTTTAGTTCATCTATTGTGATTTATACGTAGTGTATGAATTAATTGATCACCAATTCAATGTGGATTTGTATGGATTCGAGAGATGAGATATGAATCTAGACTTAGTCATAATAGCATGTGTTCATGATTTCTGCGTCTTGATAGAATTTATTATGTATGTTTAGGATAGAGATATACCTAACATCGCATGTAATCGTGTAAGAACTTTGAATTTAAACCTTCTTTGATTTTAATTCACATAAGGATATGATGAATTATTTAATTAGGGTGTATGTCTTAATTCTATCAATTGTGGATTTAAGTTAATATGATTTTAGTTCATTAGGAGATGGATAATTCTACTTATGTGTTCTTGATTAATGAACTGAGATAGTTAATTGAATTGAAAGGAAGTGTGATCATCTAAGTGAAGCTTAAAGTGAAGTTGTAGGCTTAATTCTCCATTATTTGATTAAAATTTTTGGTAACTAGTTGAGTTGATTTATTTTGATTTTTATTTATTAGTTTTTCATTAGTTTAAACCATTAATCCGATTAGTTTAATAAAATTGAAATAATACAAAGCTGGTAATTATTTGATTAAAATTAATACTTGTCTCTGTGGGAACGATACTTGACTTATCATTATATTATTTATTGACCACGTATACTTGTGTGTCGTGCGTAATTTAAATTTTACACCAACACGTCTTTGAAATTGGACGACGCTTTATGGGCTTATAGAACAACATACAAGACACTAATTGGTATGTCTTTGTATCAACTTGTTTATGGGAAAGCGTGTCACCTCCCAGTTGAACTTCAACACAAAGCATATTGGGTCATTTAGAAGTAGAATTTTGATCAAACAGCTATGGCCGAGAAATGATTGTTGCAACTTAATGAGCTGGATGAGTTTTTTTTTGCAAGCTTACGAAAAATCTAAGTTGTATAAAGAAAATGTCAAGAAGTGGCACGACCAGAAGATTTTGAACCAGGCCAAGTTGTGTTATTGTACAACTCACGACTGATATTATTTCCCTGGAAACTCAAATCACGATGGTCGGGGCCATTCACTATAAAAACATTCTACCCACATGGCGCCGTTGAACTCTATATCAGGAATACGCTGGAAACGTTCAAAGTCAATGAGCAACGTCTAAAGCATTATTAGGGTGGTGACGTCGATAATCAAGCCACCGCAATTGCTCTTGCCGATGCGCCATGACACAGGGAGTAGCCAGAGTGTAAGACTTAAAAACAAGCTCTCATTGGGAGGCAACCCAATTTTCTTGTTATTTACAATATTTTGTTTTATATTACATAATTCAGTAGCTTAGTTAATAATGTTAGTATTCAGCAGTTGAAATTTTTGCAATTCATAAGTTAGTAGTTAAGTACCTTGTTATTGTGTGGCAACTTAATACATTCTTGCTCAATTTCTCTGCGTTTAACTTAAATCATGGGTTGTAATGGTTTTCAGGAACAAAGGAGGAAGTTGTACACACGTGCGGGTTAAAATAACAAGAAATCAGATGTCATGAAAGAAGCACATGCCCGCCCCAGCAGGGGTATTCTAGGCTTAGCATGCCCGTCCCACTGGGAGCTCTCTGAAATGCTCACCTTGCCAATTTTTAAAGGAAAAGGACCTCGCCTACGTGGTATGGAATCCTGTTTTTAAAACAACTCTAAAGATCATGCTCATCTTACTACCATCTCTCAAAACTGAAACCAAGGCATTAGAAAACCCATGAACTCACCCCCATAACCCCCCACTTCACACCAAATCTATACTCTACTGCAATCTTATATAAACCAAACCCCATACTCTCTAATTCTACACCAAATACTCATCAAGCTCTCAAATCTCAAATTTTTCAAAGTAAGCAAGTGGTTATATAATATTCGATTGGTCGAGGAATATTCGTTTTAACAGGGAATATTCGTACGATGGTACAATCATTGGTGGACCCCATAACGGAAGTATTGTTCTAGTTAGAAAATGACAGAATTATCTTTTTATAAAAATAACGGCGAAAGTTTTACCGTTAAAACTGTTGAACTACCCGTTAGTAAAAGTACAAATGAATACGCTGTGGGTTGCATAGTAGCATTACCTGTATTGATTATTGATGCTTACATGAGAAGTCACTTAGTTATACTCAATTATTGCTATAGTAATTGTTGCATCATATCTCTCATATTATTGATTCAATTATTGTCACAGTATCATCCGCATAATATGTTATATTATTAAATCAATAATTAAGACGACAAAGTTATTCATATTATTATTTGCAATATTGACAATGTCTAGAAGTTCTGTCAAGGAGAGGTTTGGTCACCTAATTGCGCACTAATAAGGAAAAATCCTTATCGGAAAGCCCCCTCTTTCCTAGGAATGACCTGGATGTTAAATATTGTAAATTATAATATTAATGATGAATAAGGTCGTGTTGATTAAAGATGAAATGGATAGTTCCATTGTGTTGGAATTATTAGTGTTAGTGAAAATCGACATTTATTTCGATAATAATTGATGTCTGGAGGTTATGTTGACCAATCGGATAATTAACTGGATAAATGAGCAATTAATTGCTATTAATTCACATGATTATAACTATTTGTTCAAATATGTGTACTATTGATTAACATTCTTGTACTATTAGGGGAGTTGGTGCAAGATTGATAATACTTGCATGACTAAGTTAAAAATAGAGGTATAAATGGAGGTACTATACTGTAATTCGTATTTTTACATGATTATAACTATTGATTCACATTATTTACTATTAGGGGAGTTGGTGCAAGATTGATAATACTTGAAGGACTAAATTAAAAATGAAGAAAAAGAGGAAGGTATTATACTGTAATATTTCAAGCTCCAAAATGTGCAATTTTCGAAACTATATTTTCCTATAAATAGAAGTCCATTCTTCCTTCATTTCTCACCAATTCACTAAAGCTACAGAGCAATTATTATGGAGAGAAATTATAGAGAAAAAGAAGAAGAGAAGTCTGTTACCTCACTATTCCAGTATCCAGTCTTCTTCTAAGGTAAAGGGTATTATTCATTCGTATTCATGAAGAGAGTTATTTTCTTTCAATACTCGTAAGGGTTGTTATTCCATTCTTTATTATTATATTGGAATAACCTGTCTATGTGAAGTACACATACATGGTGAAATTCTTCTGTTATTCCATTCTTTATTATTCCGTTAGAATAACCTATCTGTGCGGTCTATCGCATGCCTGGTGAATTTTGTTGTTATTCCATTATTTATTATTCTATTGGAATATCCTGTCTGTGCGGGTTACGCATGACCTGGTTCCATTCTTTATTATTCTGTTGGAATAACCTATCTGTGCGGATTACTCACGCCTGGTGAATTCTTCTGTTATTCCATTCTTTATTATTCTGTTGGAATAACTTGTCTATGTGGACTACCGCATGCATGGTGAATGATCCTTTGTATTCATTCCTTATTAAATTGTGGAAATGATCTGCTCACGTGGATTACCGCATGGCGTGCAAAAATCCATTCTTGCTTTCATATATTCTATTATACTCGGGCTTGTTAAAGTTTTGGCTTCTATACTCCATGAAATTAGTAGAATATCCTGGATATTTGCGCTTCATCCAGTATCTTTTCATCGAAATATTCTTCTGAGCATTCTTGAATTTTACTTCACAAAACAGTATCATGTTGACAATTTGGACGTTATTGATTTATGGATAAATTAAATTATAAATCTTTAAAAATTTATCCTTGAACTTGTTTTATTGAAGTCTTATATCATTGTCATCATCCTCGTGTTTATAATATGTTGAAAGTCATCTATGGCCTATAGTGCATAGATGGACTTGGTATGATTATGACCAGGGATTTTTTGGTATAATCATGACCGTAATGTTACAAATCATGTGGTAAAAGTCCTCATTGGTCGTAGTGCATTGATGGACAATTGTTGGCATGATCATGACCATTGATGAATACACGAATATCCTTGGCCCGTAGTGCATGGATAATTTGTGGTCGTGATACTAATGAATATCCTTGGCCGTAGTGCAGGGATGAGGTGGTTTATTTATTAAGCTGAGTCTCAGCGATAAAAGTGATGAAAAACCTTTTAAATCATAGAAGATAGTATATTTTATTCTCTACTTGACTCTTCTAATGAATTACTTGTTCCGCTGCAGTTAAACTTGATGTTTGTTATATTTTATCAGTTTAACACCGTTGAAGGCTAACGATCAATTATTCTACATTATCTTAGTCATAATATATCTTACTGGGCTAGTTTAGCTCACCCTTTCTTTCACTGTTCTCTTCAGGAAATGAGAATATAGCTGGGATGAGTCGGGGAACGGAGTGACGGTCCAGATGATTGTATTAGTAGTCCTCAATATTTTGTTAAATAGTGTGACAATAAATATAATGAGGACTCCATTGAGTGTGGATATTATCTAGATGACAATATTCTTATTAAAACTCTTAGATTATGTTTTGTCGTATTTTACACGATTGTTGTATAATGAAGTTGTATTTAAATTTTGTACCATGTATTTGGCGACTCAAGTTGGGTGATGTATACCTATTTTTGGGGCGTCACAGTTGGTATCAAAGCTTAGGGATATGATCTATGGGTGAGATGTGAGACAAGAACTTGGAGGGGAGAGACGGGGAATTCATTCGCTAGTATAACCTACCTAAATTTATTTGGTATTAAATTGGTCGGTCAAAGTATAGGGATAATATGTTGCATGTCAATTAACCCTTGGTTTGTGGCAGTATTTAAAAATGACATCCGAGAATGTGGAGAATAGAAATGGAGCACAGGAGACCGTTGAGTCTCCACAAATCAATAATCAGGATAATGTGCATCAGGAAGACGACAATCCTCATGCAAACAACAACATTGACCAAATGATGAATGATGTAATGTCATAATATGTTATAGTAATTGCTGCATCATATCTCTCATATGAATGCTTCAATTATTGTCACAGTATCATCCGCATAATATGTTATATTAGTAAATCAATAATTAAGAGGACAAAGTTATTCATATTATTATTTGCAATATTGACAATGTCTAGAAGTTCTGTCAAGGAGAGGTTTGGTCACCTAATTGCGCGCCAATAAGGAGAAATCCTTATCGGAAAGCCCCCTCTTTCCTAGGAACGACCTGGATGTTAAATATTGTGAATTATAATATTAATGATGAATAAGTTCGTGTTGATTAAAGATGAAATGGATAGTTCCATTGTGTTGGAATTATTAGTGTTAGTGAAAATCGACATTTATTTCGATAATAGTTGATGTCTGGAGGTTATGTTGACCAATCGGGTAATTAACTGGATAAATGAGCAATTAATTGCTATTAATTCACATGATTATAACTATTTGTTCAAATATGTGTACTATTGATTAACATTCTTGTACTATTAGGGGAGTTGGTGCAAGATTGATAATACTTGCATGACTAAGTTAAAAATGGAGGTATAAATGGAGGTACTATACTGTAATTCGTATTTTCACATGATTATAACTATTGATTCACATGATTGAACTATTGATTCACATTATTTACTATTAGGGGAGTTGGTGCAAGATTGATAATACTTGAAGGACTAAATTAAAAATGAAGAAAAAGAGGAAGGTATTATACTGCAATATTTCGAGCTCCAAAATGTGCATTTTTCGAAACTATATTTTCCTATAAATAGAAGACCATTCTTCCTCCATTTCTCACCAATTCACTAAAGCTACAGAGCAATTATTATGGAGAGAAATTATAGAGAAAAAGAAGAAGAGAAGTCTGCTACCTCACTATTCCAGTATCCAGTCTTCTTCTAAGGTAAAGCGTATTATTCTTTCGTATTCATGAAGAGAGTTATTTTCTTTCAATACTCGTAAGGGTTGTTATTCCATTCTTTATTATTATGTTGGAATAACCTATCTATGCGAAGTACCGCATACATGGTGAAATTCTTCTGTTATTCCATTATTTATTATTCCGTTAGAATAACCTATCTGTGCAGTCTATCACATGCCTGGTGAATTTTGTTGTTATTCCATTCTTTATTATTATGTTGGAATATCCTGTCTGTGCGGGTTACGCATGACCTGGTTCCATTCTTTATTATTCTGTTGGAATAACCTGTCTGTGCGGATTACGCGCGCCTGGTGAATTCTTCTATTATTCCATTCTTTATTATTCTGTTGGAATAACTTGTCTGTGTGGACTACCGCATGCATGGTGAATGATCCTTTGTATTCATTCCTTATTAAATTGTGGAAATGATCTGTCTACGTGGATTACCGCATGGCAGGCAAAAATCCATTTGCAGTTTCATATATTCTATTATACTCAGTTGGTTAAAGTTTTGGCTTCTATACTCCATGAAATTAGTAGAATATCCTGGATATTTGCGCTTCATCCAGTATCTTTTCATCGAAATATTCTTCTGAGCATTCTTGAATTTTACTTCACAAAACAGTATCATGTTGACAATTTGGACGTTATTGATTTATGGATAAATTAAATTATAAATCTTTAAAAATTTATCCTTTAACTTGTTTTATTGAATTCTTATATCATTGTCATCATCCTCATGTTTATAATATGTTGAAAGTCATCTATGGCCTATAGTGCATAGATGGACTTGGTATGATTATGACTAGGGATTATTCGGTATAATCATGACCGTAATGTTACAAATGATGTGGTAAAAGTCCTCATTGGTCGTAGTGCATTGATGGACAATTGTTGGCATGATCATGACCATTGATGAATACACGAATATCCTTGGCCCGTAGTGCATGGATAATTTGTGGTCGTGATACTAATGAATATCCTTGGTCGAAAAGGTGGATGAGGTGGTTTATTTATTAAAGAGTCTCAAATATAAAAGTGATGAAAACCTTTTAAATCATAGAAGATTGTATATTTTATTCTCTACTTGACTCTTCTAATGAATTGCTTGTTCCGCTGTAGTTAAACTTGATGTTTGTTATATTTTATCAGTTTAACACTGTTGAAGGCTAACGATAAATTATTCTGAATTATCTTAGTCATAATATTTCTTACTGGGATAGTTGAGCTCACCCTTTCTTTCACTGTTCTCTTCAGGAAATGAGAATATAGCTGGGATGAGTCGGGGAACGGAGTGACGGTCCAGATGATAGTATTAGTAGTCCTCAATATTCTGTTAAATAGTGTGACAATAAATGTAATGAGGACTCCATTGAGTGTGGATATTATCTAGATGACAATATTCTTATTAAAACTCTTAGATTATGTTTTGTCGTATTTTACACGATTGTTGTATAATTAAGTTGTATTTGGATTTTGTACCATGTATTTGGCGACTCAAGTTGGGTGATGTATACCTATTTTGGGGGCGTCACAGTTGGTATCAAAGCTTAGGGATATGATCCATGGGTGAAACGTGAGACAAGAACTTGGAGGGGAGAGACGGGGAATTCATTCGCTAGTATAACCTACATAAATTTATTTGGTATTAAATTGGTCGATCAAAGTATAGGGATATTATGTTGCATGTCAATTAACCCTTGTTTTGTGGCAGTATTTGAAAATGACATCCGAGAATGTGGAGAATAGCAATGGAGCACAGGAGACCGTTGAGTCTCCACAAATCAATAATCAGGATAATATGCATCAGGAAGACGACAATCCTCATGCAAACAACAACACTGACCAAATGATGAACGATGGAATGTTCAGAGGCTTTATGCAATTCATGCAACATCAGACGAGAGCGGGTCCTGTCCAAAATATAGGTGGAAACACTGGAAACTCTCAGACGGTCACCGATAAACAATTTAAGGAGCTGGGACCACCGGAGTTTATTGGAGAGCCAAAACCACTTAAGGCGGAAGCGTGGATAAAGCAGATCACCAAGATATTTGATGTCTTGGGATGCTCCGAAGAGCAAAAGGTTCCCTTTTCCACCTTTATGTTGTGAGGAGAGGTAGATTACTGGTGGGAATCGGTAAAGCGCACTCAACCTGCCGCACTGAAGATGTCTTGGGAGAAGTTCCAAGAACTATTCAATGACAAGTACTTTCCCGAAAGTATTCATCACATGAAAGAGGTAGAGTTCATCAAGTTGGAGCAGAATAATATGATCGTGTCGCAGTACGAAGCTAAGTTTGCCGAGTTGTCCCGGTTTGTGTCCCACTTGATTGATAATAAGGAGAGAATGACGCGGATGTTTTTAAGAGGTTTGAAACCGGAGATACGTTAATATCTTATTTCTCATAAATTGTGTTTGTATTCAGATGTTGTAAATAGGGCTCAATTATTGGAGCGTGATAACGAGTCAACACAACCAAGAGAAAGCAACCTGCAGAATGAAAATACCAGTGGTAACAGTCATCGAAGCGGTGACAACAAACGTGTAGGGAATCAATATGCCAGAAATGGTAACCACTTCGGTGGTAATCATGGCCAAGACAATAAGAGTGGACATTTCAAGAAGAGGAGATTCAACATTGATGGAAAGACGTCAGCACCAACACCCGTTGTTAAGGAAGGAGAACGACCACCTATCATATGCTTCAAATGCGGAGGAGAGGGACACATCAGTCCAAACTATGCGCAACAGTCCAAAATGTGTTACAATTGTGGAAGAGAAGGTCACCTAGCTAGATTTTGTTGTCCTGGGAAGCCAAGTCCACTTGGAACGGTGACACCAAATGCCGTCCAAGACAAGTCAAAACCAGTAGATCAAGGGAGAGCGTTTGTCGTAACCTCCCAGAAAGCAAGGAACCCGAACGAGGTCATCATGGGTAAGCTTATCATAAACTCTAGCGAAGTATATACCTTATTTGTTAGCGGTTCTACCCATTCTTTTATTTCTCCTACTTACGCTCAACGTTTAAATTTGACTCCAGAGAAATTAGACCTTGACTTATCTGTTGAAACTCCGTTGGAAGAAACCTTTATTACATCCACTTTTTATAAGTCTTGTTTAATTTAAATCGGTAACCGCACATTACCTGTCGATCTTATCTCCTTAAAAATACTTACATTTGACGTGATTCTAGGGATTGATTGGTTAACTACTCATCATGCTAAAATTGATTGTTTTCGTAAAGTTGTTAGCTTTCATATTTCTAATCAACCTATTATGCGAATTCAAGCGACCAAACCATTAAAATCAATCACGGTCATCTCAAGTCATAAGGCTATTCGTTTATTGAAAAAATGGATGTCAAACTTTCTTAGCTCATGTCATAGATTTAAACAAAAATACGTCAGATTTGAATGATATTTCTATTGTTAATAAATTCCCTGAAGTATTCCTCGAAGAACATCCTGGCCTACCCCCGGAGCGTGAAATCGAGTTTGGTATCGACCTTGAACCCTGTACAAAACCCATTTCCAAAGCCCCATATCGAATGGCTCCTATTGAACATCAGGATTTAAAACCCCAACTACAACAATTGTTAGACATCGGTTTCATTCGTCCTAGTACGTCTCCTTGGGGTGCTCTTATTCTATTCGTGAAGAAGAAAGATGAAACTATGCGACTTTGTATTGATTATCGAGAGTTGAATCATATCACCATCAAAAATAGGTACCCGTTGCCTCGCATTAATGACCTGTTTGACCAGTTGCAAGGAGCCAAATTCTTTTCAAAGATCGATCTTTGTTTCGGATATCATAAGTTAAAGATTAGAACCGATGACATTCCAAAGACGGCTTTCAGAACTCGATACGGGCATTACGAATTCCTAGTCATGTCTTTTGGATTGACTAATGCTCCTGTTGCCTTCATGGACATGATGAACCAAGTATTCAAGGAATATTTGGATCACTTTGTGGTCGTCTTTATTGATGACATCCTCATATACTCTTAAACCCGTGAAGACAATGAGCAACACTTGAGGCTGATACTTCAAAAGCTTCGTGAAAACAAGCTTTATGCCAAGTTGAAGAAATATGAGTTCTGGCTTTAGGAAGTTGCAGTCCTTGGGCACGTAATATCAAATTATGGAATATCTGTTGACCATGCAAAGATTGAAGCAATTCAAAGCTGGGATCAACTTAAGTCAGTGACCGAAGTACGAAGCTTTCTCGGCTTAGTTGGTTATTATCGGAGATTCGTATAAGGGTTTTCTTGAATCGCTACTCTATTAACTCAGCTGACTCGAAAAGATACAAAGTTCAGTTGGAGCGAGGAATGTGAGAAGAGTTTTCAAGAACTCAAAAGAAGACTCATTTCAGCACATGTTCTGATAATACCATCTGTGTGACAACCCAAGAATTTGGATAATTATTAAAATCCTAAAATGATGGAATAAAGGTTAAAGAAAAAAACCAAGACGAGAATTTGAGGTTTATTTAAAATTTTCAAGTAAAACATATATGGTTTGCTATTCGAATGAGAATAGAGAAAATATGGGTTATAAAATTCCTAAACCCTAGAAATGAATCAATATGTACTTGAAGGAATATCAAGAATAAGATATTACGATGCCTGTAAATTTGATGTGAACAGAATAGTCTAAGAAATGTTATATAAGTACATATGGAAATTTTATTAAGGAAATAAGATTTCACATGAAGAGATGTTATGAGGTTACACGAAGATGAGTATATGTATAGAAATATATATACTTAGTAAGGTGTTATATATATTTTAGCAAGAGAAGTGATGAAGTAAGTTAATGATATAAGGATCAAGATAAAACTATGTTAGTAATTAACATAGCTTGAACGTTGGCCTTGACTGGCAAATAAGAATTTGAATAAGTAGAAAGTCGTTAGTTAATGCGATTAGCAATAAGAAGGGAGTAATTTAAAACTCAAAATTTGAGTTAGAAATAGAATTTTGAAGCATAGACTGCTCGGTTGCGTCCGGAACGTCAAGATTAGTCAGAATGGACAATAAACACAAAATGTGTAAATGTTGACTTTTGGTCAAAGTTAAAAGTTGACTTTTTATGGAGAAAAGTCAAAATTAGTGTGAGAAGTGTAATATGTTATATGGATAATGATATAATATTTAATATTATACCAAAGGATGTAAATTAAAAATATGAGAGGAGATCTAATATGCAAATATGTATATTGGTATCAAAGTAGTTAGTAAATTAAATTCATATTTGAATAAATGATTGAATATATTAAATTATATATTTAATATATAAATAAATTGTTTGAAAACAATTTATGGAGAGGAGGAGGAAATTAATATAATTATACAATATAAATTGTATAACTTAAATAAGTTATTTAAATTAAGTATGAGAATTAAAAGACCTAAATGGTTATTATTATTTAGTGGTCCTAGTATTTATATATATACTAGTGTCCTAATCTAAGAGAATTGTGGAGCATGTCATAATTTATTTAATTATTATGTGAGTAAGTGAATATGAAAATTATATGATTGTTTATATTTGTTTATTATATAAACAAATAAAAAGAAACTAGTGTAATCCCAATTATATATTAGGAATGAAGGATTGAATAACTTAAGGGTTATGAGATGAGAGAATTATGATATTTAAAATATATACTAATTCTAAGAGATTTATTTTATATATCTCAATTAATTAATTTTATAACCTAATTAATGCAAGTCTAATTGGGTTAAGAAATTAAGTGTACTTGGGATAAGAATTTGTATTTAAATTGAGTGCATGGAAACCCTAATTAAATGATTAGGGTAAGATATAATTTAATGTAATGGACCATATTAATTTTTATGGCCCAAACATTTTAGTTAGGAAGTCCAAATATTTTATTTGGAAAGTCAAAAAAATTAAGTGTTAAGCCCAAGTGAGCCCAATTGTTAAGGAACATGTGGGAGAATAATAATATTAAATATTATATTAAGTCAAGAGATATATCTTTATTATCTCAAGTTTATTAATTTTATAACTTAATTAAAGTAAGTTTAATTTGGTTATAAAATTTAGTGTACATGAGTAATGACTTAAATTCTAAATGTATGGAATGAATACATTAATTAAATAATTAGGGATTGATAATATTAAAAGTAATGGACTATAATAATATCGTAGCCCAATAATTTATTTAGAGTCCAAAAGAATTAGATTTAATGGACTAAGGAGGTTATATTATTTAAACAAGTCCAATTAATTATTTAATTAAGTGACTTGTGGATAAAGTGATTAAGGGCGATTAAATTGTTAATCTAGCCCAATATATTATGTGTGGGACAAGTATTATAATGGCCCAATTACTTTTTTTGGTGGAAGGCCAAATTTATTTTGTTAGTAAGCAAAATAATAAAAATACAAGCCCAATAGAATTTAATTGATAAGTGGCCCAATTTTTGGACCCACTTAAGGAGGGGCTATCTAGTCATTTGTTAAATAAATTAACAATTTAAAATAAAATAAGGAGTTGGAAGGATAAGAAGAGATAAGAGATAAGAAAGATAAGAAAGATAAGAAGGAAAGAGAAAAAAAAGAAAGAGAAAGAAAGAAACGGGAAAGAAGATGAAGAGAGAGAAAGTGAAGAAGATCAGCCATGGAAGAGGAGAAGGAGAAGAGGGGGTGGCAGCCCATGAGTGAAAGAAGATGAGAGAGAAGAGATCCTCCATGGAAGAAGGAGGAGAAGAAAGATTTTGAGAAAAGGTAAAATCTATACTTGATTTCTAAAACTTTAATTTGTATGTTATTGGTATTTTTATGATGGATCTTTGGAGTTTTAGTTTTATATGGTTAGATCCATGAATAAATGATAGATCTAGAATTTTATTGGTTTGAGTTTTGGATTTACATGAGTTTATATGGAAAGATTTGGAAAAAAAAGTAAGAAAATAGAATTTTCCGGAAAGCTTAAATTTGAAAGTGTGATCTAGCTTTTGATTTTTGAAATCTATGATGGATATTAGTGATTTATTTTCTTGGAATGCTAGATATATGTATAAAGGATAAAACCCCTTTGGAATCACTCAATTAGGTTGAAAAATGAGCAAGTTATGGAATTTATCCCAAACTACTCAAAGTTAAGAAAACTGTTAGAACAACGGTTTTTACAAGCCACTTCCGGGCTAAATTTCAGGAGCTTCACATGTCCAAATATGGATTGTGATAGATGAAAATTTTATATCGGAAAGTTATGAATCCAACAAAATTGACGGATCGTTAATTGGAGTTATAGATCTCATTTTATTTAAGTTTTACCAAAGGACTCCAAAACTGTAAAACGCCAAATAGCTGCTGCCAAGATTTTCCAGGGGGTGTTTTGACAACTTAGTTTGTGAGATAAATTCCGGCCTTTTTGGAAATGAAAATATATAGTATAAATTACCTCTTGTCCAAAAATGAGCTCATTCCGAGTTAAATTGAGCAAGTTATGACCATTTCAATATTTGTGTTTTTTCGACGAAAACGGCTATAACCGGAGTTCTATAACTCTGATGGCCACGAAATTTAAACTGGAGTAACACGTTAACACGTATAAGATTATGCCAAGAGATGGGAATTTCTGGAGTTGAGCATGATGGGGCTAAATTCTTAAGCCACACACTAAAAATGATTTTTCAAAAATACTAAAGAAAGTTGGAAAATTATGGAAAAATACTTTTTGTGTATGAAATATGTGTATATGTGTTTGGACAAAGAATAGAAAAATAATAACTGATTTAGTATTTTCGTGAAAAGGATATGGAATCCAGCTTGCTGGATTGGAAAATCTGATGAGTCCAGCTTGCTATATTGAAAAGAAGCTTGCTGAATTGAAGGATTTAGAATCCAGCTTGCTGGATTGATGGATTGGTGAATCCAGGTTTGCAGGATTGCAATCTAGTTGCTAGATTTTGAATCTAGTTAGTTGGATTGTCGTTTGGGTTGCTAGATTTAGAATCCAGGTTGCTCGATTAGTATTTGACTTATTAGATGTTAAAGAATAACGTATGAAATGAAAAAGCGAGTGATAAATCATAATGTATATGATACAATGATTGAAGAATTATCAAAGGATAATAATAATACTGATGTGTTAAGCTATTATCTAATATTTGATTAAGTGTTAGATAATCTATGGATAAAATAATAGTATTATGAGCTAACAAGTATGTTATGCTGACTAAAAGATCCAACTTATACTGATAGGTCTTTCGTGAGAGATTAAATTAGATTGCTTAGCGGTAATCAGCGGTACAGGTAAGTTTTCCTAACTCAAACTTCAGTTGTACGTTCAAAGCATGTTAGTGAATAATTATTGTTGATTATTCACGTCTATACTGATTATTGATTCACACGTTGTGCATGTTATAAATGTTCATTAGGTATGAAAGGCTGATCACCTTCATTACCATTTGGTTCAGTTAATCTGTTCATGTTCATGTTTGACCATTCATTTTTATTGACTTGGTCGTTTAGCTAATAAAACATGTTAATGCCCTTTCACAATGTTTATATTGTTGAAAGTTAGCTAGCTTATTGTTCAATTCTTTCAATCATGAAATATCCTCAAATAACTTAAACTTGCTGGGCAAATTTGATGCTCACCCTTGCTATATCATGATAAAATTTTCAGATTTAGATGAAAGCTCGAATAAAGACAGAAGCAAAGTCAAAGTGCAAGATTAAATTATGTTGCAGTTAGATCTATTAAATTTTCTGATGAAAATTAGCATTGTAAATCTTCTAAGATATTGAAGGTATGTATTAAGTTAAAGTTGTAGACCTTGGGAACGATGTGTAAAATTATAATGGATAAACAATTTATGTTTATATCTTCCGCAATAGTTATAGAAATGATGTACCAAATTTGTGGTAAAAAGTACCCGGATTTGGGGATGCTATAGTTGGTATCAGAGCCGTAGGTTATAAACCTTAGGTAGGAGTACCTTAGGCTATAACCGCGGAGATGATGATAAGGAATAAACTCAGATCTAGTTTAAGGTATAAGAGAAGAATTTAAGGAATTCATCAGTAAAGTAAAGAGAAAGATAATTAAGATTCAAAGAAGAATCTTGAAGAGATATAAGGATAAGAATCCGGAGTTACCTGACTCCAGTAATAAAGATGAAAAGTGAAAATAAATAGACTATGTCTATAAGATGAAAAGTGTAAATAAAATCATAATATAATATGCTTAAAGAGAAGAATAAGATGATCGTAAAATAAAACGATCGTAAGTATAAGGAGAAATGATTACGAAATAAGATCACGACGTGATCAGATTAAATTATTGAATAACATATGATATGTTAAGTGATTGGTATGATATAACTTGATGTTATAAAGAGAAGGTACTATAAAATGGTACAATGTAAACTCAGAAAAGAGTGGTAAATGTTAAAATACGGATTAAAGAAAATTCGTATTAAGAAAAGAGAAAGTAAGAATGATGAGGGATTTCAATTGAGGACTCAGGTCAGCAGCTGAGTTATATGATTCCTTGTATGGGCGGGGAATTTGTACTTGGTTTTAGAACTGCTTAGCTTCCTGGTCGATATAGTGGTTAGGTTGAACAATTCTTTATATGGGCGGGGAATTGTCCGCTTAGCTTCCTATGTTGATTAGTGGCCGAGTTTGGTTTGACAACCACTTAGTTTTTGGTACTGATAATCATTGAAATGTCGATGTCGCGCTATTTGCTATATGCATGTTGATAAGGTGATTCTTTTTTTATGTGTATAACGAATAGGTAGAGAATATAAGGTTAGTTGCGAGTTCTTAAAACTCATACTTATGGTAAGTTCATGACTCATAATTATATGAAATGTTTATGAACCCCTCAGCGAATGGACGCCAAAGGTCTGACTAGGATAAGTTCTTAAACTCATATGATTGTGGAAAGTTACTGAACTCATAATGTGTGGTAAGTTTGATGAACTGGGTATGGGAAAGTTGTGAATAGAGAATTGAGGATGATAGAAATAGATAAAATTATTAAGAAATGAATCAGTAGAGAAAGTGAAGTTGACGATGGAAGCATAGGTATTTCAAATCTTCTAGCTATGCTAGACTTCGATGTTTTTGACATCAAGCTAAATTCGCACTGATGTGCTTTTAAAAATGAATTTTGTTATCCTCAACACATGGTGACAAGTGTGTAGGTGTGGACTTGGGGCCACTAACACATCGTTACTTGTTGTGGCATGATGACACCAAATATGATTTTTAAAGTTTTTTTGAACGATTTAAAGAAGAGTCTATACTAAATAATTCGGCTAGACAAAAATGAATTGAATGATCAAAATGTAATTTTTATATCATCAATGCATCATGTAACCTGGTGCAGAGATGATAAAAATGATGGAGTTATCAATGCAGAATTACTTAGTGTCGGATGTGATCTAAAGATCGTCAGCCCACTATAGTATGACAAAGTCACAGAATGACGGAATCCTCAAACGGACTGTATATACAGTGCGGTATCATGACGTCATAAAATGATTTTAAGAATTTGAAAGATAAATTATTGCCAACTGAATTTGGCCAGAAATGTTTCAATTGAAATTCAAATTATTGATATGCGTCTAAGCTATTTGATTCAGCTAGACAAATGTTTATGAAATTCAAAGTATTCTTTGAAAGATTATGCCGAACCAAATTATTTTGGTGTGGAATCTTATGATAAGTCTGAGGTTAACAACCCTGAAAATGGGGATATATTAATTAGATAAAATACTCCAATCTAAGAACGTATATAGTCGTTCCAATTACTAAGGTACAACAGACTGATCCTCTGAAGTACTCGCATCGGTAGTTTACCTTCTTCGTGATTGTAAACATACCTATTAAAGAAATGTTTCAGAGGTAGAGTACCTTTCTTTCGTAATTGAAAGAGGTAGCAGGTAGAAATACCCCTAAACCTCAAAGTTCATGGTTTTATAATCCCTCGGATAGATATGAAAAATTTTAAACTCTTTAGAGTAATGTTGTGGTAGTATGTGATGATGAATATAAAATAGTGTGAACTCGTTGTGTACGAGTAGATTCTGAAATGATTGAATAAAGGTTATAATGACAACCTAGTTTTGATGAATGTTTAGAAGATGTAAACTCCTAGTGAGTAGTTATGATGAAATGTGATAATAGATGAGAAATCTTCAAAGAAGGAAATTATAAAGGTTAAGTTATAAACCTAGTTTTGATCAAGAGAATAAGCTGAGATTAGTATGCTTTAATTTCGAGGACGAAATTCTTAGAAGAAGGGGTGAATGTTACAACCCGAGAATTTGGATAATTATTAAAATCCTAAAATGATGGAATAAAGGTTAAAGAATAAAACCTAGACGAGAATTTGAGGATTTATTTAAAATTTTCAAGTAAAACATATATGGTTTGCTATTCGAATGAGAATAGAGAAAATATGGGTTATAAAATTCCTAAACCCTAGAAATGAATCAATATGTACTTGAAGGAATATCAAGAATAAGGTATTACGATGCTGAAATTGATGTGAATGTAATAGTCTAAGAAATGTTATATAAGTACATATGGAAATTTTATTAAGGAAATAAGATTTCACATGAAGAGATGCTATGAGGTTACACGAAGATGAGTATATGTATAAAAATATATATACTTAGTAAGGTGCTATATATATTTTAGCAAGAGAAGTGATGAATTAAGTTAATGATATAAGGATCAAGATAAAACTATGTTAGTAATTAACATAGCTTGAACGTTGGCCTTGACTGGAAAATAAGAATTTGAATAAGTAGAAAGTCGTTAGTTAATGCGATTAACAATAAGAAGGGAGTAATTTAAAACTCAAAATTTGAGTTAGAGATAGAATTTTGAAGCATGGATACGCTTTGGCTTGCATCCTAACGTCAAGATTAGTCGAATGGACAATAAACACAAAATGTGTAAATGTTGACTTTTGGTCAAAAGTTAAAAGTTGACTTTTATAGAGAAAAGTCAAAATTAGTGTGAGAAGTGAAATATGTTATATGGATAATGATATAATATTTAATATTATACCAAAGGATGTAAATTAAAAATATAAGAGGAGATCCAATATGCAAATATGTATATTGGTATCAAAGTAGTTAGTAAATTAAATTCATATTTGAATAAATGATTGAATATATTAAATTATATATTTAATATATAAATAAATTGTTTGAAAACAATTTATGGAGAGGAGGAGGAAATTAATATAATTATACAATATAAATTGTATAACTTAAATAAGTTATTTAAATTAAGTATGAGAATTAAATGACCTTCATGGTTATTGTTATTTAGTGGTCCTAGTATTTATATATATACTAGTGTCCTAATCTAAGAGAATTGTGGAGCATGTCATAATTTATTTAATTATTATGTGAGTAAGTGAATATGAATATTATGTGATGGTTTATATTTGTTTATTATATAAACAAATAAAAAGAAACTAGTGTAATCCTAATTATATATTAGGAATGAAGGATTGAATAACTTAAGGGTTATGAGATGAGAGAATTATGATATTTAAAATATATACTAATTCTAAGAGATTTATTTTATATATCTTAATTAATTAATTTTATAACCTAATTAATGCAAGTCTAATTGGGTTAAGAAATTAAGTGTACTTGGGATAAGAATTTGTATTTAAATTGAGTGCATGGAAACCCTAATTAAATAATTAGGGTAAGATAAAATTTAATGTAATGGACCATATTAATTTTTATGGCCCAAACATTTTAGTTAGGAAGTCCAAATATTTTATTTGGAAAGCCAAAAGAATTAAGTGTTAAGCCCAAGTGAGCCCAATTGTTAAGGAACATGTGGGAGAATAATAATATTAAATATTATATTAAGTCAAGAGATATATCTTTATTATCTCAAGTTTGTTAATTTTATAACTTAATTAAAGTAAGTTTAATTTGGTTATAAAATTTAGTATACATGAGTAATGACTTAAATTCTAAATGTATGGAATGAATACATTAATTAAATAATTAGGGATTGATAATATTAAAAGTAATGGACTATAATAATATTGTAGCCCAATAATTTATTTAGAGTCCAAAAGAATTAGATTTAATGGACTAAGGAGGTTATATTATTTAAACAAGTCCAATTAATTATTTAATTAAGTGACTTGTGGATAAAGTGAATAAGGACGATTAAATTGTTAATCTAGCCCAATATATTATGTGTGGGACAAGTATTATAATGGCCCAATTACTTTTTTTGGTGGAAGGCCAAATTTATTTTGTTAGTAAGCAAAATAATAAAAATACAAGCCCAATAGAATTTAATTTATAAGTGGCCCAATTTTTGGACCCACTTAAGGAGGGGCTATCTAGTCATTTGTTAAATAAATTAACAATTTAAAATAAAATAAGGAGTTGGAAGGATAAGAAAAGATAAGCGATAAGAAAGATAAGAAGGAAAGAGAAAAAAAGAAAGAGAAAGAAAGAAAAAGAAAGAAACGGGAAAGAAGAGGAAGAGAGAGAAAGTGAAGAAGATCAGCCATGGAAGAGGAGAAGGAGAAGAGGGGGTGGCAGCCCATGAGTGAAAGAAGATGAGAGAGAAGAGATCCTCCATGGAAGAAGGAGGAGAAGAAAGATTTTGAGAAAAGGTAAAATCTATACTTGATTTCTAAAACTTTAATTTGTATGTTATTGGTATTTTTATGATGGATCTTTGGAGTTTTAGTTTTATATGGTTAGATCCATGAATAAATGATAGATCTAGAATTTTATTGGTTTGAGTTTTGGATTTACATGAGTTTATATGGAAAGATTTGGAAAAAAAGTAAGAAAATAGAATTTTCCGGAAAGCTTAAATTTGAAAGTGTGATCTAGCTTTTGATTTTTGAAATCTATGATGGATATTAGTGATTTATTTTCTTGGGATGCTAGATATATGTATTAAGGATAAAACCCCTTTGGAATCACTCAATTAGGTTAAAAAATGAGCAAGTTATGGAATTTATCCCAAACTACTCAAAGCTAAGAAAACTGTTAGAACAACGATTTTTACAAGCCCATTATGGGCTAAATTCCGAGAGCTTAACTTGTCCAAATATGGATTGTGATAGATGAAAATTGTATATCAGAAAGTTACGAATCTAAAAAAATTGACGGATCGTTAATTGGGGTTATAGATCTCATTTTATTTAAGTTTTACCAAAGGACTCCAAAACTGTAAAACGCCAAATAGCTGCTGCCAAGATTTTCCAGGGGCTGTTTTAGCAAATTAGTTTGTGAGATAAATTCCGGCCTTTTGGGACATGAAAACATATGGTATAAATTACCTCATGTACAAAAATGAGCTTATTCTGAGTTAAATTGAGCAAGTTATGGCCATTTCAATATTTGGGTTTTTACGACGAAAACGGCTATAACTGGAGTTCTATAACTCCGATGACCACGTAATTTAAACTGGAGTGTCGCGTTAACACGTATAAGATTATGCCAAGAGATGGGAATTTCTGGAGTTGAGCATGATGGGGCTAAATTCTTAAGTCACGCACTAAAAATGATTTTTGAAAAATACTAAAGGAAGTTGGAAAATTATGGAAAAATACTTTTTGTGTATGAAATATGTGCATATGTGTTTGGACAAAGGATAGAAAAATAATAACTGATTTAGTATTTTCATGAAAAGGATATGGAATCCAGCTTGCTGGATTGGAAAATCTGATGAATCCAGTTTGCTGGATTGAAAAGAAGCTTGCTGAATTGAAGGATTTAGAATCCAGCTTACTGGATTGAAGGATTGCTGAATCCAGGTTTGCAGGATTGCAATCTAGTAGCTAGATTTTGAATCCAGTTAGCTGGATTGTCGTTTGGGTTGCTAGATTTAGAATCCAGGTTGCTGGATTAGTATTTGACTTATTAGATGTTAAAGAATAACGTATGAAATGAAAAAGCGAGTGATAAATCATAATGTATATGATACAATGATTGAAGAATTATCAAAGGATAATAATAATACTGATGTGTTAAGCTGTTATCTAATATTTGATTAAGTGTTAGATAATATGTGGATAAAGTAATAGTATTATGAGCTAACAGGTATGTTATGCTGACTAAAAGATCCAACTTATACTGATAGGTCTTTCGTGAGAGATTAAATTAGATTGCTTAGCGGTAATCAGTGGTAGAGACAAGTTTTCCTAACTTAAATTTCAGTTGTATGTTCAAAGCATGTTAGTGAATAATTATTGTTGATTATTCACGTCTATACTGATTATTGATTCACACGTTGTGCATGTTATAAATGTTCATTAGGTATGAAAGGCTGATCACCTTCATTACCATTTGGTTCAGTTAATCTGTTCATGTTCATGCTTGACCATTCATTTTTATTGACTTGGTCGTTCAGCTAAGAAAACATGTTAATGCTCTTTCACAATGTTTATATTGTTGAAAGTTAGCTAGCTTATTGTTCAATTCTTTCAATCATGATATATCCTCAAATAACTTAAACTTGCTGGGCCAATTTGATGCTCACCCTTGCAATATCATGATAAAATTTTTAGATTTAGATGAAAGCTCAAATAAAGACAAAAGCAAAGTCAAAGTGCAAGATTAAATTATGTTGCAGTTAGATCTATTAAATTTTCTGATGAAAATTAGCATTGTAAATCTTCTAAGATATTGAAGGTATGTATTAAGTTAAGGTTGTAGACCTTGGGAATGATGTGTAAAAGTATAATGGATAAAAAATTTATGTTTATATCTTTCGTAATAGTTATAGAAATGATGTACCAAATTTGTGGTAAAAAGTACCCGGATTTGGGGATGCTACAATCTGGCTTAGAGGGATTTGTCATCTACAGTGATGCTTCAGGCAAAGGGTTAGGATGTGTTCTCGTGCAAAATGGGAAAGTCATAGCCTATGCCTCATGACAACTTATAGAATATGAGAGGAACTATCCTACTCATGATCTAGAGTTGGCAGCTGTCGTTTTTGCGCTTAAGATTTGGAGGCATTACCTGTATGGAGAGAAGGTGGAGATATATACGGATCATAAAAGCCTCAAATATTTCTTCACTCAAAAGGAACTCAACATGCGGCAATGACGATGGATCAAACTGTTGAAAGATTATGATTATACTATTCAATACCATCTTGGAAAAGCGAACGTGGTAGCTGACGCATTGAGTAGAAGATCATATGCGTGTACGAGTGCGATATTGTCAACGCAAAGTCCCATTTTGTATGACTTGCAAAGGATGGAGATAGAGTTAAAGACTCCAGGGACCCATATGATGATGGTTAACATACGAGTTGAACCGACTTTAATCAATAAAGTTAAAGTTGCTCAAGCTATAGACCTAGAGCTGATGTGTATGAGGAAGAAAATGCTAGAAGGTCCTATGCCAGAAGCAAGAATCGATGAAGAAGGAATACTTCGAGTCAACTCCAGACTTTGTGTTCCTAACGACCCTAACTTGAAGTATAAAATCATGATGGAGGCGCAAAACACTCCGTTTGCAATCCATCATAGGAGTACCAAAATGTATCGTGATCTTCGACATACATTTTGGTGGATCAATATGAAGAGAGAGATAGCGGAGTTTATCTCAAGGTGTCTAACTTGTCAACGAGTCAAGGCGGAGCATCAAGTGCCAAAAGGTCCATTGCAACCACTTGAAATTCCAGAATGGAAGTGGGAGCACATTACCATGGAATTCATTACCGATCTTCCTAAGGTTTCTCAAGGCATAGATGTGATTTGGGTCATTGTTGATAGATTGACCAAGTCTGCTCATTTCTTACCAATACGAGAAACTTATACACTTGAACGTCTTGTTAGTATGTACATAAACGAGATTGTAAGATTGCATGGTATGCCAGTATCCATAGTTTTTGATCGAGACCCAAGATTCACTTCAAGATTTTGGGTTAGTTTGCAAAAAGCTATGGGCACGGATTTACGATTTAGTTTGGTATATCATCCTCAAACGGACGGGCAGTCGGAGAAGACTATTCAAACTCTTGAAGATCTATTAAGACTATGTGTCCTTGACTTCAAGGGAAGTTGGGACAAGTTCTTACCATTGGTGGAGTTTTCCTACAACAACAGTTATCAAGCAAGTATTGGCATGGCTCAATTTGAGGCATTGTTTGGAAGAAAGTGTCGTTCTCCAGTATGATGGGATGAGGTGGGTGAAGCAACGTTGTTGGGACCGGATTTGGTACGTATGACTACGAAAAAGATTTAAACGATTCGACAACGTATAAAAACCTCAGAGGATCGACAAAAGAGTTATGTTGATCTTCATCGAAAGGTCGTGGAATTCAATATTGGAGATCATGTGTTGTTACGTGTTGCTCCATAGAAAGGAGTTACAAGATTTGCAAAGAGAGGAAAGCTCAATCTTCGATTCATTGACCCATTTTTAATCCTCAATCGAGTAGGAGCTGTGGCCTATAGACTCGCCTTACCGCCAAGTATGTCTCGTGTTCATAACATTTTTCACATATCTATATTACGTAAATATGTGAAAGACCCGAACCATATTATTGAACTAGAACCAGGCGAGATAGAGGAATATTTAACATATGAAGAGTTACCTATTAAAATCTTGGATAAGAAGGATGTTACCTCAAGTCAAAGTTTTGTGGAGAAACCATGATGTGGAGGAAATGACATGGGAGTTAGAATCTGAGATGAAGTCAAGATATCCTCACCTCTTCGATATACCAGGTACATACCCTAATTTTGAGGACGAAATTTCATAAGAAGGGGAGGTTGTAAGACCTCAACTTTTATGAATAAAGATTAAATGTTCTCGAAATATATTTTTGAATATTATGGTGTGGATTTGTTATAATGTTATAGTTGTGGATAATATTTACAAATTTTGCAAAGTAAGCAAGTGGTTATATAATATTCAATTGGTCGGGGAATATTCGTTTTAACAGGGAATATTCGTGCGGCCAATGACAATCATTAGTGGACCCCACAATGTAAGTATATTGTCGTAGTTAGAAAACTATGTAATTATCTTTTTATAAAAATAACGGAGAAAGTTTTAGCGTTAAAACCGCTGAACTACCCTAGTAGTAAAAGTACAAAGAATACGCTGGGTTTCATAGTAGCACACGGTATGATTATTGATGCTTACGTAGAAGTCACTTAGTTATACTCAATTATTACTACAGTAATTGCTGCATCATATCTCTCATATTATTGATTCAATTATTGTCACAGTATCATCTGCATAATATGTTATATTATTAAATCAATAATTGAGACGACAGAGTTATTCATATTATTATTTGCAATATTGACTATAACGCCCGAGAATTTTGGATTTTGAATGAATTAAATTTTTATTTGATTATGTGAATTAAATGAACTTAATTGATTTATTTTGTGAGTAAGATGTTCGAAGGTCGTTCTATGACCTTGAATATACGGATGTGGTTAGTATCCTGGCTTTGTGCTAGGATTAATTGTTGAGAATTATCAAGACGAAAATGAAGGTTTTCCGAGAATATTTACGTAAAAACACTATTTGTAAGACCCCAATTTATTATAAATAAAATCGAATTTCCTCTAATTATTATTGTGATTAAAAAGGTGTTAATTTGATATAATGCTTTGGTTATGGGTGAAATGTGCAAATTTTGCAAAATAAGCAAGTAGTTATAAAATATTCATTGTTGTCGGGGAATATTCGTTTGGTCGTGGAATATTCTTTCTGTCGAGAAATATTTGTACGATGGCGCAGCCATTCGTGGGCCCCATAACGGATAACGGTCGGATAAAGAAAATGACAAATTTAAGCTTTTACAAATAACGGCGTAGTTGTTACCGTTAACACTGTTGGAATACCCGGTGGTTAAAATACGATGAATACGTGTGGTTTACGTGATAGACACTGCGGCTTTGCACAAGATTTTTGAATTATTGATTCTTACGTAAGAAGACAATACTCAATAATTGTTACAATAATTACTATTCAATATTTTATTTTATTGGTTCAATAATTACTGCGATGATATTTTATATTATTGTCATTTCAATAATTGTCACTGCACAGTATTTCCCATTATCAGATCAATAATTCATATTATTTGGATAATATTATTAGATAGCATTATTGATAATGTCTAGAAAGTTCTGTCAAGGAGAGGTTTGGTCACCTAATTGCGAGCCAGTAAGGAGAAATCCTTATTGGAAAGCCCCCTCTTTCCTGGGACTGCCTGGTTGTCATTATTGTGATTCTGTAATATTATTTGTGAATAATTAATTATTAATTTATATGATAAGGAAATATTTATTTGATGTGGATATAAATGATGGATTTATTTATGTGGTTATAAATGAAGGAATTAATGTTGAGGTGTTTTATCAGTATTTTGTTGGATTGGAGGTATTAAAATATCAAATCGGTGTTCTTAAAGATCTATTGCGTGAGTTATAATTTTAATCCGACCGTTGGATCGTTGTGATTTTTGAATATGTTATACATATATAAGTTGAGTATATGTCCACAAATTTGAACCGTTAAAAATGAACGTATAATTTGTTATGAATTTTAAGAGGTGACTGATTCAGAAATTAGGTTTATAAATGATTTTAGTAGAAAATTCTAGAATTGAGTGAGCCCCACTTGTGGTTGGTGAAGAAATGTGCTGAATTTTATTTCAAATGTGGGGGTGGCAATAGTAGCGAGTAAAAAGCCGCCGTAAGTGGCAGTCAAGTCTGCCTTCGCGTGCAATAATATTTTCTTATAAATAGAGGGCTAAGTTAGAATTGAAAATCACACCAGAAACATAAGCTTTTTCTCTTTCTCTCTCTATATTATCGAGTGTATTTTTTGAGTATTTAGATACTTTGTGAGTTTCTATTTATCAGTGCAAGTTTCCTTTAGCCTTATACCGATATTCTAGTCAAAAATACTGCTCTTTTGAGGTGAGGGATTGTAAGGGTTATTATGTTTTTTAGTTTTGTAATTTTTTTGACTCTTAAAAATTCTGGAAAAATTTGAAATGGTAATTTGATGAGTTTTCTAGATTGTGTCCAAAAATGGCGATTTTTGGATGTATAGATTAGGAGTTATGAATTTTATGGGAAAAGACTATTTTAAAAGTAAACCCTTATAACTCCTTGTGGTTAACTCCAAAATTGGTGAAATTATTATTGGGAGTACATGTATATAATGTATATACTCAGAAATTTCAAAATTTTTGGATAAAAGTACATGCTTTATGATAAATGTCTAAATATTCTACTGTTTTGGCCATATAAAAAATAGTAAATGAATTTTAAAAATTAAGAGAAAAATATATGTTCAATATGGAACTATATCTCGCTAAATCCTTAAAAGAAAATTTGTTTTGTCTTGATTTGGTATTTTTCATGAAAATGGACTAGTTATGAGTAAATGAATTAAATATGTTATGTGAAGTAAGAACATTAGAAAATAGGATTTTATGGCTTGAGAATCCTATATGAGGTATATGCAGATTTTTGATGAGGGTTTTGGTTATTGGTGATGAAATCTTATGAGTTTGGCATTTTAGGATGATTAAATGTATTATTTAGTAAAGTGTAAACAATTAAAATAAATTATTTATAAGTTTAAGAAATGTTATTCTTACAACATCATTATACCGAAATATTGGTATGGATTTTATTATGGAATTTCTACATTTTTGAGTTGGGGTTACTATTAACGTATACGTTACTATTCATATATACGGCACTATTCACGTATATGGCACTATTCACGTATACGGCACTACTCATGTATATGACACTATTTACGTATATGACATTATTTACGTATACGGTATTATATACGAATACAGAGTACTATTCACGAGTTACTATTCATGCGTTACTATTCACGAGTTACTATTCACGGGGTACTATTCACGACAAAATTAGTTTCTTTTTCTGACCAAATATGGTTGAAAAGTTTTATCATCTACCATATGTTCTAAATCTCTGATTTATTACTGTTAAAGGCTATTGATAATTTATTTATCTTTAGTCATGATATTCTTTACTGGGCTAGTTGAGCTCACCATTTTCCTTCACAATTCCTTTTAGGTAATAAGAGTGTAGCTGGATCGAGCGGGGGTAATAAGGGAATAGAATGGTGGTCTCTAGCTGTGGAGTTCTCCCTAAACAGTATAGAAAAGTGTGTTGTATTTTATATATCATTTAGTAGTTATATTTGGTGAATCAAATAGGGTGAGGCGAACCCAACGTTGGAAGGGTGTTTTGCCACTATCATACAAGATGTCTAATGACATACAACCTCGTGTCATCATAAGACATGGTTGTGCTCATCCACTTGCTGAGTATATCTACGAGCATTACCTATATAATCTTGGTATTTGGTTGAAGTATAACTCTCAATTAGAGACAGTGGAGATAATGATATGTCAAGAGAAGACTCACCATTGGAAAGAATATGATAACAATCTTCTCGTTTTTCTTTGGGGTCTACTGGGTCAACCAAGGATAATTCTGTGGACATATGATATCTATCATAACCTAGACGCATTGGCTCCCATGTACGAAGGTTTCCTTGAGCACTTCCCAAAGATTCTAAATTCTAAAACAGTTTTTGACTATACCTTTATGTAAGGTGCTATTGTGACGTGCTATCCAAGGTTGGGATGTGAGCCACGGGTGGTATATATTTGTATCAAAACTCACAGCATATGTGTTGTTGTATTTTGCACGACAATTGTTGTAATAAAGTTGTAGTTGTTTTTTGTACCATATATTTGGCGACTCAAAATAGGTTGGAAGGATTGGACCTATTTTGGGGGCGTCACACTATTCATCCAATTTTGTTCGGAGCTAGGGTTTGAAATTTCGAGAAACGTGTAATGATAGAATATGAAGATATTATGGAATATCCAATAATATTTCTATTATGGAAAATGAAGTTTTCGCCTGCGGACTTAAAACCTAAGGGTTTGTGAAAGAGGTTTCCAAAAGGGAAATGAAATGCGTATAGTCGTTTCGATGATTATACATATAAGATACGAGTATTATACTAGTATAAATACGAGTATGGTATGAAGAATAGTACGACGTATAATACGAATATCGTATGAGTATTAGACGAAGAGAATACTGGAGTTATATGCGTAGAATACGAGAAGTATTAACGGAGTATGAGTAAAGAATTTTGGTATAATTCAATTGGACTTAAACCAATAACAAGCCCAATGAATTATATAAGCAAGCCCATGTCAAGGCCCAACGTTAAGTTATGTCAAGCCCAATCCAAAAAGTAAACCGCGGGTCAAACCGATGGGTCGTGGGATGGGTAAAACCCATGGGGCAACCCATGGGATGATCCAAAAGGGAGTGGGTCGGCCACTTGGTGGTCAAGTAAAGTGGCAACTTGCTCACCAAGTACTTTACTTGGTGGCAAAGTTGATTAAGGAGGTGGAATAGTAAAGAGGTGGAGTTTGGACAATTTTACCCCATAAGTTGGTTTTCTATATATACAAAGCTAGAGTTGGTTAATTGTTGTTTTACAAAACTTGACCAATACATATTGAGAGAGAGAAAGAGCTAGAAACGCTTAATCATTCTACTTCCAAGCAAACCAATAGACGTTTATCAAGAACGTTAATTACTTTAAAGGTAAATTCTCAATAACCGAAATCTTCACCTTTTTCAATTTCTTTCTCGTAGAAGAATCGTAGATTGGTGGAGCATGTTTATTGAGGAGATATAAGGATGTCTATTAATGACCAAATCATTAATAGGTCATGACCAAATAGAAATCGTAAGTGTTTACGTGAGTTAAAACCATAGAAAGTCTTGAACGTTAACTTAGTTATGAATAAACGATTTGAAAACCGTTATAGCTAAGGAATGTCCTTATTGTTTGGTTAGGATGACTATGATGAATCAATGGAGTTTTCCATTTGATTTGGCTTATAGAACACAAGTAACGAAAGTATTGGCGAATTTTGCGAAAATAGACGTTAAACGTCGAAAAACGTATAAATCTCAGATTAAAGGTCAAAAGTTGCAGTGTGACTTGAAAATGTTGGTTTCCAATGTCAACACATGAGATAAGGTAATTAAGAGTCGTTGGCGAAAGAATCGTCGCATTCCGACTTATAACGAATAAAACGAGTATTGAACGGTCGAAAATGCTAAACGAACGCTTAAAAATGAACTCAAAGGTGAATTCCGAGTTAACAGATTCAAAAATCCGAAATTCTTATATGAACACGTAAAGGATGTAATTTGTGAGTTGTAGGCTTTCGAATGGGTCATTTCGGAAGTAAAACGAACAAATTAGGAAGCCGGGAGTTTCGTTAGAAAAGTGGACTGTTTTGGCTAACCTAAGTGCACGAGAGGTGGCCAAGCAAATACCAAAACCAAAGGTAAAGTGGTCACGTCATTGCGATGCTGCACTTACCGAGTCCTTTGTTAACTCGCCACCATAGCGCCACCGAATATTAAGGATGTCGCACCAGAAGCGCCGAAAGCGGTAGAAAAAATGTTGACCAAGTTAGGTTTTGTTCCATTTGAATGTAAACATAAGGTAAGACATTGAAGGTACTTAATGTACATAATAAGAATGAACTTAAATCACTTATAAGGTGATAATGTAAGAAGAGTTAGTAAGGTTTAATAGAAATTAAACGAAGAATGCGAGAACGTAATAAGTAAACCATAAATGACGTTCAACGTTGGTACTTAACCAATAATGATTGAATGTCAGTCAGTAACGTAAAAACGTTAACGAACCGTAATGAAGTATAGAAAGTCGAATCGACTTTATTAACGAAGTCGAACCGTAATGAGTATGTTCATGGTCTATTGACCGGTTCATCATTCCTAAGCTATTATATATACTTTGGAATTGTTGTTATAAGAAGTACTAGTCAAATGTTTCATAGTGCTTCGTAGTTAATTGTTCAAATATTGAAATAAAGCATGTAATTGTTAAGGTGATATTCATATGATTCTTTGTTAAGACTTGCTGAGCTAGTTATGCTCATTCTTGCTTGAACCATATGTTTGCAGCTAAAGTCGAACGAACTGAGAGTTCTAAGAGAGATAAAGGCAAGGCTAAGATCACTACAAAAAAATGGGACATCCGCAACAACTGATTTTTCGTTGCTAATGTAACGACCCCATAATCCATACAATTTAAATCTCAACTTCGGTCGTTAACTATACATTAAATCTCAAATTTTACATCATTATTCGATGTTAAACTTAATAAAATTTTAGAATATTTAAAACGTTTATACATTTCCTTATTTCTTGCCCAGAATCGCAACCTTTACATTATATCTCTTTGATTCAATCTTATATCATGAATCGTTACAACAAAATTACTATACAAAGTCTTACATCATAACTAAATATCCATATACATTGGATAGCTCAACTTACAATTCAACAACATGTTACGTTCAAAATATGAATTACATTTCTCATAAAACATAAGTAATCTTCGTGAATATAGATCTTTATAACTCACTTAGCACATATCTTTACCTTAAAATCTTGACTTGTAAAAGTGGTTATTTGCAAGAGTGAGCTCGATAGCCCAGCAAAGTCTAATAGTTTTCATGCATCACATAGCACATAATAACATTCTTGATATACATCTCATTAAAGTAACATGGCATACATGCTTTTAATTCACATAGCAAATATAAAGATTGAGTTCCTTACTCAATCATCATTACTTAGCCAAAACAATGCAGTCATATATCGACTTTAACATTTCATTATTTCAACATGCATAACATATCATGTAATTTAAAACAGTTCATCAAGTCCACGTAGAAAATAGGAACCGAAAGACTTTCCTTGATCATTGTTTACCAATAACAGTTTAACAGCTTACAGTTATCTGCACTTCACGTGCCCTACATAATTATATAATCATACACATCAATTATTAGTCACATAACAACACATAGTAATTGTAATGTAAACTCTACTTCACATCTCATAATCTTTCCTATTAATTAGCACACAATGTTCAATTAGATTGTGTTAACTTTTCGACATATGACTCACTATATTTCTTCTTAGTCAAACTCGAAGTTCATTCAAGTGCTTGAGTCTTGTTAGGACTACTTATTGGTTTTATGTTAAACCCATTCCATATCTCATAATATTCATTTCAATTGAATGAAAACACTTTTTAAGTTCATTAACACTTGGCACGGCGTTTTGACGTTCAATTGTCACACGCCCGATTTGCATCTCTTGTGTATGCTTACTATGCTTCTATAACTTATCTAATACATTATTTATTAATGTTAAACATCATTATATTTACTAATATTCAAGTTTTATAACTTAGAATAACATCTTTTATCATCAGGAGCACTACACATGCATATGTGCATGCCCGGCACCCTCCGATTGCCCCTTAAAACACAATAGTCCTAAAGATGACCATTTTGACTACTGTTACAGACCTCAAATTGAAAACCTTAAAGGACGAAAATTGTAGGTCTACTCGTCCTCGTTCCGGATCATCTTGAATCACCTCAATCGGAGTTTGTATGAGAAAGTTATGGTCGTTTTACTACAGGAGGTCAAAACTGTCCAACTCAGACTACAATTCCGACGCTGGGGCGTGAGGACAAAGCTAGCCAGTGGCGCCGGGGCGCGAACTTTGGCGCTGGGACGCGAATATTTGCGCTGGGGCGCCATTTTTGGCGCTGGGGCGCGAATTTCGGCGCTGGGCCTCCATTTTTGGCGCTAGGGCATCGAAGCTTGCAGAACGCAGCCCACGAAGAACAGAACAACTAAATTTATGTCTATAACTTAATTTCTAACACTAATTAACATGCATAACTTCATCGTAAACTACACATAAACGTTAACAATCATCCATATAACAATTACCAACAATTAAACAACTACTTTAGAAAACATAATTCTTTGAAAATACTGTTTTAAGAAAAACTCTATTTTTAACGTTGTTTAACAATGTAATATCAATAATAACCCAAACTTGATTACTTAAAAGTACGATTCTCTGAAATTCATACCCAATTAACATACATGACGTTCAATTTCATAAATAGCATACAATCACCTACTAATTTTTGTTATCATGCAAAACATACGTTCATACATATATATTCACTGTAAAAACTATTTCCTTCTTGTAAACATAATTTATCATACAATTCTTCATCTAACACTAGTTATAATCCTCAGAATCACATACCATCACTATAATTCAATTGTATATAACAAAGAATTACGTAAATTATACCACCAATGCAAAGAATTTCAAGAACAATTTAGACTAAGGAATTATAGTATAACACATATATGTTAAGATTATAAAACATACTTTTTGTTGCTTTGAAACTATTTGTTAATCACTGATAATAGCTAGAAGAAGTCAGAACTTACTTTGAAAATCACAGCCTTTTCTCTCTCAAATTTCTTTTCTTTTCTTTCTTAGGTTCAGTCTTAGACTAGGCTAGCGTAAACCAATAACTGATAAAAGTATAGGTCAAAATAAAAACTAATATGGCAATAATAAGCCTACTTATTATATCAGTTACAAAAGATAAGTATAGATTAAATATATTTTATTTATTTATTTTATTTTGTAAATAATTTAAATTTCAAAAATCCAAAAGCCATAGGGCTTTGTTTGGCAAACCAGTTAAAATTAAGGAATTTATATCCTTAAGCATTGTGTTAGTTCCTAGTTGGCACAATAGTTATCTAGAAGGGGGGGTTGAATAGATATTTAAAAATCTTTTCGTTTTAAACTTGTTCTTTGATAATGATTAAAACTTAGCGGAATAAATGTTTGTTTTAATCTTCTTTACCAAGCAATGGAGTAATGAGGGTGAGGCAGTTATGGCAGTTATAACAAATATAGCAGTTATGATATGAATGTAAATGACACATACTGTTTTAAGTGGTTCGTAGAGCACTTAAAGCTCCTAGTCCACTCTTCTACTCAATGAGTAGGATATCCACTAAGGATGTCTCATTACAACTTCGAATCACACGTGATTCCTTCTAGACCAAATAGCTAGGAACTTCTTAGTTCACTCTTGAACTCTTCAAGTCCAGCAGACTTGTCTTTCTTATAGTTCACTACGAACTCTTCAAGTCCAACAGACTTGGTACTCTTCTTCAGTTGGTTGATAATGTTGTGTTCTTGATGGTTGCTACTTAGTCATTGTGTAAGCACTTGTTCTAAAGAACTGAGTAGCTGAGCAAGCTTTACAATATCTTATATCGTAGAGTTGAGCTTGAGAGATGTTCACGTTGTTTGTTCAATGCTTGCTTGATTCTGTCTCATCTGTCTGATCTGCATATATGTGATGTTGAAAACTATCTGTTGGATCCATCCGTTGTGGCATTAAATGCATCTAAACTTTTTGTACTGTGATGGAGACATTTCTGCACATCTTCTGAAATTGCATTCTGGCCCACTGACACAGCAGACTACTTTCTCACCTACCACCTAAAAAGGTGTTTTGTCCCTCTTATCCATGGTACTATCCTTAGCTTCTTCAATACGCTTCTTTGTTGCATACTAAGGATATTTCTTTACTCTGGGACTGATGAGCACTGCATCGTCTAGAATCCATTCCTCATATGTTGAAATCTACCTTTACACAAATCATAAGGCTCGACGTTTTCTGACATGAGACAGATGATGCTCTACGATTTGGATTATGATTCTCAATGATTAAGATCGTAGTGACTTGTTGCCTTGGTGCTTGATCTGATGCTATCATTTAGAGAGCACTACAATTTCTCTTAAACCCTTGCACTCTACGATCCTCATTTGCTCGTGTTGTTGACTCTACGTTCCCGAGAGCACACTACGATCGTTGACTTGTAAACTTCATGTTTCCTTCAGCACATTGCGATCGTGGAGTTTGCTCGGCAAACGTTGGGACTACTCTACAATTTTCGAAGAGTCCCTTGAAGGCAGGAACACACTACGATTCATTAAGCTCTACGTTTCTGCCTTGACTTCTGCACTGTTGATCAGATGATACACTATGATCTCTTCGAACCCTATCTATTACATCTCAAGATCAACCTAACAGATTTGATCTTTTTTATCTATACATTCCATTAAAAGAATGATACACGTTAAGATCTTAGATTAACCTAACAACTTTGATCTATCACTAAGTCCTTGTACATATATTCATTGAAGGACCTTACAAATAATCATGAGCATATACATTAAAACATCAAATCATAATATGCATTCTCCCAACAATCTCCCCCTATTTGATGTTAACATAACCAAAGAGATTTGTTGTCATGATTATTTGTGACTACATGCATTTGCAGAAAATTTATACATGACTTAGTATTTCAGTGAGCAGCTGAAATTTCTAGTGAATAAGCATGAATTTATTGATGATCAGAAGATATTACAATTCAGCATTACATCAATAAGAAATTTTAGTTTCAACTTATCTCTATTTCCTTGGCTTCTTTCGTGGAGGTGGGTTGGCGTACTCCTCAGCCCTTCTTTTTCTTTGAGCTTCCTCGTTTTTGGCTAACTCTTCCAGCTCGCTTAGACTTAGTATTGGATTCTCCTCATGCCTGTGCATGAATGCAGGATCTCCAGTTAGCATTCTTATGCATACAGTAGACACATCTTGTGAGCTTGGAGTTGACTCCTGACGGCTTAATGGTATAGCCATTACAATTCCCTGTTGATCAGATCGTTGAGTCTGACTGTGGAATTGTCTTGCAGGAAGGCTTCGTGATGCCTGTGCATGATATTGTCTTCCTCCCCCTTTCTTGAGTTCCATGACCTCCTCTTCCTCTGCCTTGTCCTCCTTGAACTCCTTTCCCTTTATTCTCCCCCTTTATGTCAGCATCAAGGGTTCGAATATCAGCAGACAGGCGATTAACACCTTGGACAAGCTCGTTCGATTGGCTTTATTATCCGAAAGCAATGTCCTCTCTATTTTCCTTGATCTGCTTTTTCGATCTTGCTTCTTTGTTTTGGAGAACCCGAAAAAGAATCATATCATTATGTTTTTCCTGATTGGCATAAGATTTCTGGAAGTCATAGACAGAGGCTTTTAAGTTGATGATATTCTCCAGCATCAGGGTATGTTGGTCATCTTGATGTTGCTGTATTGCAAGAACAATCTCTCTTTGCTTGACAGCTATCTGGAAGTGAATTTCATCTCTGTCCTTCATGCTCTTAAGAATTTCTTGTATAATCTCCCTTAACTTCTTTGTAAGCTCAGTATTCATAGTGCCAGGGAAATTATTTGCAGCTGTGATCATTTGATTCAGCCGGATATTGATGAGATCAGAGTGAGATTCCAAACTTGCTTCTATAGACTTGACCATTTTCTCAGAAGTTTCTTTCAAGTCCTCCTTTGTAGGCAGGCTTGGGAGAGTATCATTGGTGTGAGGATTGTTGGTTGGAGGGGTTGTATGCGGGGGTTGATCTTGCAAGTTGTAAAGAGCAAGGTCAAGACTAAAGTAGTCATTTGAGGAGGAGGATGGTATGTCTGATGGAGGGGCTTGGGTTTGGATGTCTGGGATAGGTGACTCTACGATTTCGATGTGAGGCTCTACGATGTGGTTGGAGTCTAGAATCGTAGAGGTGGTGATTTGTGGGAGCAAAGTAAAGTTGGCTTCATTTGGTTCTTCAGTTACATAATTTTGGGATTCTGCAACTAGAAATTGATTTACTGGATTGAGACTCACTTCCAACCATCGAGGGAATTCATAAAAATAGCTAAATGAAGAAGATGGTAAGTGATTAACTAAGAATTTTGTAGGGATAGACAGTACCTCAGGTTTATCTTTTGAGGAAGAGGTATTTGTAAGTAGCTTCTTGGCAAAGATGACTTTTCCTAGAAATCCATGAGCCAGAACTGAGATGGCTGGATACTCTTTAAAGCTCCAGAACATGTGATCCCATGAGTTCAGGATTTGAGCTTGATGGTATGCCATCATAGGTAAGTAGGAAAACATTTGAGTGTACAGATAGCTCCTATATCCATCTTTCCCCACGCCAGTGATTACAAGCTCATCATCATCTTCTTCCTCTTCTTTATCTTTATTTGAGGATTCCATTATCTCAATGGGCTCTGGATGGTCTGGCACTGATTAATTTTTATCTTGGGTAGGAATCTCTTCTTCTGCCATGTAGATATCATGAGGCTCCCCCTCAGCATGATTATCTTCTTATATGTTCAGTAAATTCCCCTCAGCTGGAACATTTTCTTGAGAGTTTAGAAACTCCCCCTCAGCTGTAACATCTTCTTGAGCTGCAGACTTCTCCCCCTCAGCCGGTGTATTCTCTATCATGAGAATTTCAGGGGTCTCCCCCTCAGCTGGAGCACTGTCCTCTTTATTTGCTTGGGATAGTTCTTCTTTTGCAGCCACACTCTTGGCTTCCTTTTTCAGCACCTTTTCATTTTCAAAAATGTATTTCTTGACCAGCTTTCTCCTTGATTTGTTGGGTTTAGCCACAACTTCAGGACTCTTTTGAGTTAAAGCTTTGTCTTTTTGAACAACTTTTATACTTGAAGTAATTACCTCCTTTTCTACCACACTTGGTCTTGTCTCAGTAGGCAGCAGAGACTCTACGATAGAGGTGACTGATGGTCTTTTAGACTTATATCCAACTTTGTTCTTCTTTAGGATCTGTGATATGGTGGCTTGATCCTCATCAGCTTCATCTTGTTGTTGCTTCCTTCTCAGCAATCTCAGAGTCTCTATATCAGAGGACTCTATAGGAATATCAGTTGTGGAACTTTGAGGCTCTTCTATCTGTCTAGCTCTTAGCTTCCTCTTGCCCTTGCTTTTTCTAGAAAGGGCAGAGGGTTCTTCCTTGTTGATTTCTCCTTCTTGTTCTTCTTCCCCGACAACGCACATGTTTCCGTGAATGCTGCGTTCTTCGTGATCCCGGTTCTTTCACTGGATTCCGTCATCATCCGAACATGCTCTGCTGGATTACTCTTCCAGTTTTCAAACAACTGTTGGGTCATTCTTCGATTTGGGTTTATGGCTTCTCCCTCTGCATCCCCAATTTTGTCACCAACTTCATCCCAGTAAAGCGGAGTTCTGCAATTTCTGCCGTATAACGCTTCGTAAGGCGGCATGCCAATACTAGCGTGGTAATTGTTGTTGTAGCCGAACTCTACTAACGGTAGGTGATCATCCCAATTTCCTTTGAAGTCCATCACACAGGCTCTCAACATATCTTCTAATGTTTGAATCGTTCTTTAACTCTGTCCATATGTTTGAGGGTGGTAAGCTGTACTCATTCGCAATTGCGTACCCATTCATTCCTGAAGACGTTTCCAGAAATTTGATGTGAAGCGCGGATCTCTATCAGAAACAATTGACACCGGCACTCCGTGTCTCGAAACAATCTCTTTCACATGATACTTCACTTCACTTCCAACTCCAGTTTTTCCATTTCTGTAATTAGCTCCTCCTGAGCAGTTAACATCATCAATTTCTCACGACCCTTTCTACTTAAGGCATCTAACCACAATCGCCTTACCCTGATGGTATAAAATCTCACAATGTAGTAGTCCTTAATTAACTCCAACCACCTTCTTTGACACATATTCAAGTCCTTCTGCGTGAAAATATATTTCAGACTCTTATGGTCCGTATATATTTCACACTTCTCCCCGTAGAGATAGTGCCTCCAAATTTTCAAAGCAAAAACAACTGCAGCTAACTCCAAGTCATGGGTCGGATATCCCTTCTCGTAATCCTTCAATTGTCGTGATGCATACGCAATGACTTTTCCTTTTTGCATCAGCACACAGCCAAGTCCTTTATGCGATGCATCACTATAAACAACAAAATTTCTGTATCATCCTAAGAGATAACACACGGCCGTACTCAACCTCTTCTTCAATTCTTGAAAACTTTCCTCACACTTATCCGTCCAAACAAATTTCACAGCTTTTCGAGTTAAATTCGTTAACGGAGTTCCGATCTTGGAAAAGTCTTGTATGAACCTTCTATAATATCCTGCCAATCCAAGAAAACTTCGTATTTCCGACGGCGTCCTCGGCTGATCCCAATTAATCACGGCTTCGAGTTTCGATGGATCTACCGAAATTCCGTTTTTATCGATCACGTGCCCAAGAAATTGCACTCGTTCAATCCAAAATTCGCATTTCGAAAACTTGGCGTACAACTTTTCCCTTCTCAATTCTTCCAACGTTAACCTCAAATCCACTCTACATTTCTTAAACACGTACTTAACAGGAATTATCTCTCTATTCGCAATTTCTATATCCATGGGATATTCCAACTCATCCATATGCAAATCTAAACTATTAGCAAATTCTTCAAATATAAAGGAACAAGTAGCACCCGAATCAAATAAAACATAAGCATTAATTTCATTGATCGGAATGATACCTGACACCACATCACGAGATTGGATTGCATCCTGCACCGTCATATTGAAAGTCCGGGCGGTCGGTCAGTTTGTTGCGGTTGGTCTGTTGATGGTTAAGGCATTTCCACTGTTATTTCCCTGGTTTCCTCCTGATCCTGACCCTCCCGATCCCTTCTTGTGACAATCTTTTGCCGATGGTCCTTCAACCACAAGTAAAACAAGCACCCTTCTTTGGGTTTTGGCGGTTTGGTTTGTGCTATGTGGCCTTCACAACAATTGTAGCACACTCTTTTTCCTTTCATGCAAACTCCTAGATGGGCTTTCCCAAGAGTCGAGCATGCTTGATTCTTTTCTTCCGACTACCTTGCCGATTCCCCGATGATGTCTTTGTCGTTCCACCTTTTCTTCCGATTGAAATTTCCACCTCCTGTGCCACTTCCATCGACCTTGTTATTTCCTTCACCTTCACTCTTCTTCTTCTTTTTTGATCTTGATTGTACTTGGTCACCGCTGACGCTTCCTCCTTCAACGAGGATGGCCTTTTCGAAAGACTCCAAAGAAACGTGTTTAGGAAACATTGATACCTTTCTATACACCCAAGGCTTTAGTCCTTGCTCAAACCGTCTTGCCTTTCTCTCATCCGTGTGAACTTGATACGGGGCAAACCTTGCCAATTCGTTGAATTTAGCCGCATAGTCGAGCACGCTTCATATTTCCTCGCTTCAACTCTAGAAATTGAACCTCCATCTGGTTCTGTGAACTAGTTGGGAAATACATTTCGAAAAACATCTCTTTAAATCTCTCCCACGTAATTATACCTTCACCTCCTCACACTTTGTTTGCTTGCCACCAGTAGCTAGCCTCGGACTTCAGCATAAACGCTACAAAAGCGGTTTTACGGTCTTCTTCTAACCCTAAGAACGTCGAAAACCTTCTCCATTTCCATAATCCACATTTGAGCCTCGATTGGATTCATGGAACCTTTGAACTCTGGCGGTCCCACCACTTTGAAGTCCTTAAACGTTGTGTTTGGTGGAGCTTGAGGTTGGTTATTCATGGCTCCAGTCGGTAGAAGTTCACCAACTACTTGCGGGATTAGCGTTAGCATAATTGTTATTATTCGTTGACTCTTCCCGAGCTTGGTTGGCGTTGTTGTCTTCTCCTTGGCGACATTTTTCTGTTAAATAAATGCTTTATTAGAACTTTATTTATTTCTCTAAATAGTTAAGGCATTACTCAACAATTTAACATATCACTTAACACATTATCTCAAACAACTTGATATATTTGCATTCAAATCAAAGTTTTAACATTAAACGATAGCATAACTGCTATTTACATCAACTATCCTAGAATAAAGAATCCACAGGATTTAAAACATTCAAATATTCTTTCGTTCATAAACACGTCAGAATTTACATATAAAAACTAATTAAGTCTTTCGCATAATTAAACAAATTCTATCACTGTTTGCCAAGGTGTTGAATAGCCTTGCCACACTCCTCATCTATGATACGAGAAATCGTCCTGCGATCCAGCATATACGATGGAAGTGCTTTGTACTGAATGGGGTACCTCAAAACTCGATCTTGGGCCTCATCCATTGCATGATTAAGTGTAGAATATGTCTCTTCAAGCTTTGTCTTCTTTGCACGACTATCATCTTACTCGTGACGATCATTTCGGCGCGATTCTCTTACCCATCCCTCTTCTGCTATGTTCACTTTTTCGGAGGTTTCCTTGATTTCCTTCTTCACTTTTCTATCTCCTCGGTCTTATCTTCGATTTTATCCCTTTTCATGGACCAAATCCCATTCCACATTTGCCCACCGAGAGTGAAGAGTCAAAATCTCCTCTCCTTCTCCCCTAGAGTAATATCTTTGAATAACCGCTCGCTTCGGTTAAATCATGGACCTCGTCTCAGTAACTTCACGTTTACGGTGCAGATAACGTGTCATACATCTCCGCATCAATCTGTACCGTTGTAACTCTTCTTCTTCCTCTTCCTCTTCCTCAACAAATTCCTCCTCGGGATCCTCCTCGGGATCGGTCTAGGAGCTCATGCTCCGACCAACAACGGTGATCAATGGAGATGACTCCTCTCACATACCATTTGCTCCCTAACGACATGAATGTCTCGGGGCTCCTCTTCCATAGGTGCATTTTATAGGTACACGGGGTTCTTCCTCCCCACTTGACTAGCTTCTCCAACATTCGACATCCCGACAACAAAATTTTAAGTTTTAGTTACTAAGTCGTATCATCTAACGCATACTTTAACACATAAACACATAAGGTCTTTTATTATCTTCAATGAATTACATAAATTCATTTCTTATAACTCGATAAGAGTTTTCCATCACTATCTTCTTTCTATAAGGCTACTACCTAAGGTTGTTCCCCCACCTAAGGTGCATAACCTATAGCTTTGATACCAACTTGTGACACCCCCAAATTCGGGTACTTCGATTCCACGGGATTTGGTGTTCATCGACAAATCTGAAATATCATCTATCTATCTACCCATAATAAATGCAAACCATGCAATAGATAGAAATAAAATCTTCCCTTATAGGTTACAACATCCCGAATCATAAACATAATCCCAAAGTTGAACTAACCTTAAACATCTATCTTGCGAAATATAAACAATAAGTCTTAAACAACATCATTAACTCAAGTCTAACATAAATACATCATCAAATAAAATAACAAGTCTTCAACACTTGCTAACTTTGCCCTTGCCTTTACTAGTGGAAGGTTAAATCGGTTCTTTCATTCTTAATCGCAATGTTATTATAAAGCAAGAGTGAGCACTATTGCCCACAAGTATAACAATGAAATAACGATGATAATAACATGCAAGTGAATCAAAGACATTTGAATAAAAGCTCAACTTTTGAATCAAAATGAATAACAAGAATCAAAAAGAATTAAAGGGTCATAAGACCTTGAACTATGTCCTAGGTTAACAAGGATTATACTTGAAACCTTTAACAGTCATAAGACTATGGACCTTTCTTCTCGTACTTAGGGGGATCAACCCTTAGTACCATACTGTGCACAATATCTTAACGCTAACGCATAAGTAAATTCCTTTACAGGGTTGTTCATCTCAGTTTGACATTCGAGTCCGCACCAAAGGAAGTTTGGTTTGGATAATTCAATAAGGGTTCTGAAATTTAGAACGTTCATCAACTAAGGACTAGTTGAATCAATAAAGTTCACTAGTCTAATAAGGTTCAACAATAATGATATTCAATTTGAATAATAATCTCAAGAAGTATACAATAGAACAATTATTGTATAACTGAATCATGCTTGAAAAGATAATAAATCTTTAATATAACAATTGAACTTGAATAATAGTAATGATAATTTACTCGAGGTAACTAATAACTTGAACAATAATGACAAGTAGGGTTAGGAAACTTGCCTCGTGTGTATACTAAACGATTACTACTTCCGTTCACCACAAATCCTACACATATACCATATGTATTCACGACATTCATTAGTTACATTTTCACTTAATTATTTAATATAAACTCCACTTTATTTAACAAATCATTACCCTTCTAATTTATTTCATTCTCATACTATTATTACACTTTCGAATAAATTATTTCATAATAATTTCCATCGAATATTTATTTTATTCCATAAATATCTCAATTAAAATATTTAATTTATTTTATAAATATTTTAATAATAATTTTCATCGAATATTTATTTTATTCCATAAATATCTCAATTAAAATATTTAATTTATTTTATAAATATTTTAATAATAATTTTCATCGAATATTTATTTTATTCCACAATATCTCAATTAAAATATTTAATTTATTTTATAAATATTTTAATAATAATTTTCATCGAATATTTATTTTATTCCATAATATCTCAATTAAAATATTTAATTTATTTTATAAATATTTTAATAATAATTTTCATCGAATATTTATTTTTAATTTTTTTTTTTTATTTTTATTTTTATTTATTTATTTATTTTTATTTTTTAATTTTTTTTTCACAAAATTGGGTAATTTAGTTTAGTAACGCCACATGGGAAGCTAAAGTTACCTGTGCTCATTTTCTGCGGTTTAGTGTAGCTCTGCAGTCATGAACATAACAAGGCCAAATTAGGCCAAAAATTAATCACACGTAAAATTATACATGAATATGGCCATAACTTCCAATTAGTTATTTTTACACGAATTTAGACTTACCCAATCATTGTAATACATATACAATCATTACTTAACCCATCTAGCATGATTTTTAACAAGTTACAACACATAATTTGCAAAATCAACACATTTACTTTCACTATTCTTGATGTTCTTGAAGGTTTTGAAAATAAAACATGAAAATTATCACTACGGATTCGTTATAACACCGAATCCGTTTATTTAAACATTGGTCTCTTCGTATCAACATGCATAATAATATACGAGTGTAAAATTTAGGGATAACATACGATCAATACATAAAATATCACGTATAAGGCCATAAGGCCAAAACCCATACTCTGTAAATTTTTGAAATAGCAATTCATAGTATTATGAAACCCGATGACATGATAATTCACATAATATATATATAATCAAATACAATTTGATACATTTTAACCCATATATAAACTCATAATCAAACCCTTTCTCAATTACTGAGATTTTTACAAAATGTATGAAAGCCATTTTATAAAAACTAATGACGTGAAATTTAGAATTTGGGAAGAGGAGATTACCACGAGAATAAGTATAGATTAGTAGGGAATAATTTCTTCTCAACTCTTCTTCAATCAAAATTCTTTCTCAACACTTCTCAATCTCTCTCTCAGAAACTCTCTCTGCTTCTACTTTTCTAGACTTAGGAAAAATGAAGAAAGAAAAGAAGGCGTATGATATAATAAGAGAATCGCGATCGAGTGGTCGATTAACCCAATAATAGGTAATCGTTTCAACTCCCCATAGGGCCTTGTTTGGCTAGCAAAATAGATTTAAAAAATATTTAATTTAATAAAACTTTATCATATAGTTTAATTAATGTCACACTCCTTCATAAAATAAATCAATATCTTATTTAATTTATTTTAAATAAAATATAATAATTTCTCATAATTTCACATAGTCACATTATTAATTCTCTCATTAATAAATAATGTCAAATTATTAACTCTCTAATTAATAATTAAATTAATTAAATAACATCATGCTTAATTAAATATTTCATTTAATTAGATAAGCTCACATAATTACATATTTGAATAATAATTATTCTCTACATTAATTTAATAAATATAACACATAATTATATTAATCTACCACAATTGCATCAAATAATTATTTAATCCAATAATTAAATCATCGAAAAATATTTATTTAATTCAATAAATATTAAAATTAATTTACAAAAATCTCGTTCAATCATAGAAGCTTACGAGTACGCTTTCCAAGGTTGCAGAGGCATTGCATGGCTTTTCCTTCACGAAGTTGAATTTGGGTAGGCCAGCTACTAGGTCTTTTGATGCCATTTTGGGCATGCTTTTGAATTTTAAGTGAGACAACCGCTCATGTCATAACCAAACTCATTTCTTGGATGCTTTTGCGAAAAACATATTGTCTCATCTGAGCTTAGTTGACCAAGATCCACTATGTAGACATTTCCTTCTCTTGTCCCGGTTAGCTTTACAGCAGATGTCTTCAAATCTCTGACTTGACATTGATTATTGAGGAATGTCACTTGATGACCCTTGTCACAGAGTTGGCTGATACTTAGAAGGTTGTGTTGAAGACCTTCTACATAGGCTACTTTGCTGAAAGATACTGCACCATTGCTAGCAGAGCCATATCCTCTTGTCTTGCCCGAGCCGTTATCTCCAAAGATAACTGAGGGACCTTCTTTTTCTATGTAGTTAGATAGTAGAGCTTTGTTCCGTGTCATATGCCTCGAGCATCCACTGTCCAGATACTATGTTGAGGTCGTGGAGCTCTTTTCCTGTCAAAATATTTGAACCTTCATTTTGGTACCCATATTTGCATGGGTCCTTCATTGTTAGTACCTTTGGGGACCCAAATCTGTCTAATCTTGGGTCTCACATGCATGGAGTTATAATAATATTTTTTGGCCCTATGACCATATTTATTGCATATGAAACATCTATTATGATGCATGCTTCTGTGTGCATGATGATTCATCTTCCATTTGGACTTGTGTGGTTCTTTAGTTAATCTTCTGTTAAACTGATTCTCTTTCTTCCACGTGTCCTTAGGTTTCATAAATAGTGATGAGTGTGCCTTACCTCTACTGTACCTTCCCAGTTGATTCGTAGAGTTGGTCTTGCTTGACTCTACGATTCTTCAAGGTTGGTGAGTAGAGGTTGGGTTACTCTTCTCCTTTATGAAGCCCAGGCCAACGTGAGATCCTTTACTTCTCTGAGTATAACTAGAAACAGTATAACTAGGTTGAACTGGCTCTTCCAACTGTGAGGATTTCACAAAGGCAATGCCTCTATCAAAACTTGAGGCATTACTAGTGCTAGTTTCCACTGTCTTTTCCACACAAGGCTCTGAGATGAATTCCCCAAAGCCTGACACTGCTTTTGTCGAAAGTGCTTTTCGACTAGAGAAGCGGTAGATCCATGGATGATGAGGATTTGTTCCATGCAGAGATAGTCTTCTCTAGGTCCTCAACTTTAGAGGTTAGAATAGACTCTCTTTGTGCATTGAGTGTGTTTGTCTATTTTAAGGTCTCATTCTCAGCCTCAAGCTTGGAAAGAAGATTAGTACTTAGAAGGGCTGTTTCAAGCTCTTCTTGAACTTTCTTCTTTTCCTCTTGAAGAAGTGAATGATCTTTAGACAAGACTCGGAACCACTTCATGTATTGATGTAGATCAGTAGTTATGCCATGCAAAGCGCTTTTTAAGTCATTCATGTCTACATCGATTAGTTGAAATCAAATACCTCGTCGAGACTTACATCATGTATGTTGAGGCTTTGTTTGTCCTTTGCATGTTTGGCCATTAATACGATTTGCCATATGTGGTTCTTCGCCTCTCAGAGTCGACATTTGAGTCATTATCCGAGTCACTCCACGATCCTCCAAATACTGGGCCTTTGTCTCTTTTCTCGAGGCCTCTTGTTTCCTTTGTATTCCTTCTTTGCATGTGTTTTCTTCTTTAGTTCTTCTTTGATAGGTTTGTTGCAGTTGGCGATGAAGTGGCCAGGCTTTTTGCAGTTGTAGCATAGGTCATTCATTTGCTCTTGATCACAGTAATTCTTGACCTTCTTTGGCTTCCTGATTCTGCCTTGTCGCATGAACCTTTTTAGTCTCTTTACCAGCATAGCAAAGTCATCATCATCGTCTTCATCATCATCAGAGTCAATCTCAATGTTGACCTTTGATGCACTTTCAGTTGCCTTGAGAGCAACACCCTTATCCTTCCTTCTTCCTTCTGATAAGGTTTCAACATGTTGGGTCAACTCCAGTTCGTATGTCAGGAGATTTCCATATAGTTGTTGAACTGTCATTTCGTTGAGATTCTTTGACTCTCTTATAGTAGTGGTCTTGGCATCCCACCTCTTTGGTAGGGCTCTCATAAATTTTATGGTCAGATCTTTGTTAGGACAGACCTTTCCATATGCTCATAGAGAGTTAAGCAAAACATTGAATCTTTCATAGGTGGCAGTTACATTTTCTCCTTGCACATGAGCAAAAATTTCGTACTACTGTGTTAGAAGAGACTGTTTGTTCTCTCTAACTTCTTCAATTCCTTCGTGCATGATCAGTAGAGCTTCCCAAACTTCCTTAGCTGTTTTGTTGTTTACAACATTTTCAAACAGATCATCCTCTAAGGATTGGAACAGGATGTTCTTAACCTTCTTATCAAGTTGGACAGCTCTTTTCTCGTTGTCTGTCGACTCTTCTTTAACTTTGATCTGTATACGATTTGGATCGTCACTGGTTAGTGCAAGCTTGGTTGGAATATAGGGCCCATTTTGAACGGTCTCAAATAGATCTTCATCTATTGAGTCCATGTACGCTTGCATCTTGACTTTCCAGTTAGCAAATTTATCCTTGTTACACATTGGTGGCTTGCTGCCTCCCTCGGACCTGGATTTGCTTGGTACGAATGCCATTGGATCTACTAAAGCTTGTAAGCTATAAAATAGAACCTGCTCCGATACCAATTATTAGTTCATAGTTGGCACAATAATTATCTAGAAGGGAGGGTTGAATAGATATTTAAAAATCTTTTCGTTTTAAACTTGTTCTTTGATAATGATTAAAACTTAGCGGAATAAATGTTTGTTTTAATCTTCTTTACCAAGCAATGGAGTAATAAGGGTGAGGCAGTTATGGCAGTTATAACAGATATAGCAGTTATGATATGAATGTAAATGACACTGTCGGTTTTAAGTAGTTCAGAACACTTAAAGCTCCTAGTCCACTCTTCTACTCAACGAGTAGGATATCCACTAAGGATGTCTGTTACAACTTCTGAATCACACAGATTCCTTCTAGACCAGCAGTCTAGGAACTTCTTAGTTCACTCTTGAACTCTTTAAGTCCAGCAGACTTGGCTTTCTTATAGTTCACTACGAACTCTTCAAGTCCAGCAAACTTGGTACTCTTCTTCAGTTGGTTGATAATGTTGTGTTCTTGATGGTTGCTACTCAGTCGCTGTGTAAGCACTTGTTTTAAAGAACTGAGTAGCTGAGAAAGCTTTGCAATATCTCAGATCGTAGAGTTGAGCTTGAGAGATGTTCACGTTGTTTGTTCAAAGCTTGTTTGATTCTGTCTCATCTATCTGATCTACATATATGTGATGTTGAAAACTATCCGTTGGATCCATCCGTTGTGGCATTAAATGCGTCTGAACTTTTTGTACTGTGATGGAGACATTTCTGCACATCTTCTGCAATTGCATTCTGGCCCACTGACACAGCAGACTGCTTTCTCACCTACCACCGAAAAAGGTGTTTTGTCCCTCTTATCTATGGTACTATCCTTAGCTTCTTCAATACGCTTCTTTGTTTCATACTAAGGATATTTCTTTACTCTGGGACTGATGAGCACTGCAGCATCTAGAATCCATTCCTCATATATTGAAATCTACCTTTACACAAATCATGAGGCTCGACGTTTTCTGACATGAGACAGATGATGCTTTACGATTTGGATTATGATTCTCTACGATTCAGATCGTAGTGACTTGTTGCCTTGGTGCTTGATCTGATGCTATCATTTAGAGAGCACTACGATTTCTCTTAAACCCTTGCACACTACGATCCTTACTTGCTCGTGTTGTTGACTCTATGTTCCCGAGAGCACACTACGATCGTTGACTTGTAAACTTCATGTTTCCTTCAGCACACTGCGATCGTGGAGTTTGCTCGGCAAACGTTGGGACTACTCTACGATTTCCGAAGAGTCCATTCAAGGCAGGCACAAACTACGATTCGTTAAGCTCTATGTTTCTGCCTTGACTTCTGCACTGTTGATCAGATGATACACTACGATCTCTTCGAACCCTATCTATTACATCTCAAGATCAACCTAATAGATTTGATCTTTTCTATCTATACATTCCATTAAAAGAATGATACACGTTAAGATCTTAGATCAACCTAACAACTTTGATCTATCACTAAGTCCTTGTACATATATTCATTGAAGGACCTTACAAATAATCATGAGCATATACATTAAAACATCAAATCATAATATGCATTCTCCCAACACATTGTTTGGGTAAAACCAAATCAAAACTACTTTAATTTATTTTAATAACTAATTATAATATAGTTATTTGTCACACTTCTTTTAATTAAGTTTTCATACTTAATTAATTAATTCTAATAACAATTCATTGCATAATATAATAATTTATTTGATCATTATAAACTCTCTAACTTAATTATTAAATTAAATTAGATTACTATTTCAAAATAATTACTTTCCTTAACTCATTAATTATTTATTAAACAAATAAATAATCAAATCACATCAAATCAATTAAACAAATACTTATTCAACGATAAACACATCCATTAAATATTTATATAATTTAATAAATTTTTAAATTTTTAATTAAAAATCTGGATTGTTACAGCTAAAGGTGCCAAATTTCGTTGCTAAAGGGTTTTGGCAACGAATTTACTGTCGTTGCGCAATGAGCGTTGTTAATTGTTCCGCAACGAACGTATTTTTTTCGTTGCCAAAAGTAATACATTTTGCAACGAAATTTGGCTTTCGTAGAGAGACATAGATCCTTTAGCAACAAAATGTATTGTTGCATAATAATTAACATTTCGTTGCTAAAAAGCCCATTTCGTTGCAAAAGCCTTCTAATTGGCAACGAAATGAACTCTTTTTTTTTTTTGCAACGACCATGCATTTTCGTTGCAATTGACGCCATTTTACAACGACATTTTTTGTTGCAGTAAATTATGAAAATTGTTGCCTAAGCTTGCTTTCGTTGTGGAATGTAAACTTTTTAGCAACGATTTTCGTTGCTAATTAGATTATTTGGCAACGACATTATGTTGAATCAGCAAAGAAAATGTTTGTTGCTGGTTATTTTTCAATAGCAACGAAAGTCGTCGAATAGCAACGACTTTATATGTTGCCGTTTCTTTATATGTGCAACGAAAGTTGATATGATTTGCAACAATTAAAAATGTTGCCTTTTTATTTTAGTATTAGCAACAATATCCTCTCCGTTGTTATTATGTTAATTTTTCGTTGCCAAATATTATATTTTTAATGTCATTAGCAACGAAAATTTGTTGCTAAATGTATAAAAAATTGTTGTTATATTAAATCTTGTTCAATACTTTTGTAACGAATTATATTGTTGCCAAATCAAAAAAACTAAAATATTATTAATTAAATAAAATCATCCGATACATGATCATTAATCATCTTTACAATCAAACTTTGTACGACTGAAAACTACAATCTAGTCGTAGAAAACATACAAAAATATTAGAAAGAATAAAAGTTTGCATACAACATTTGTATGCCATAAGGCTCCTCTAAATTTGACTAGTCATTCTGTACAATTATTAAAGAAAACAAATAGATTGTATGCCATCAGCATGCATGCGTAATCAGATCTTCGAAATTGTCAAAGACATGAGCTGCCGAAGAATCTAAATACCTCGAGAATAAAATGCTGGAAATTTGTATCTGGTGGCAAAACATCAGCTTTAACCCCCAAGTGAATAGAAAGAAATGATAGGGCCTTCAACATAGAGTTTATGAAATCTTTCTTCTTCTGTAGGTAATTTTTCCTGTTTTAAAAGTTTTCCTGTGATGTAAATAGGCAATCAAATTTTATAAATAGGCAATCACTAAGAGAGGTGGAGAATCCACTGTTTTGAAACATCAAAACACGACATTGAGCACAATTATTCATATATTTCATTGTGCTTTCAGTGATGACTAACCAAAGGTATCCAATCTAGTAGCATTGGAAATTATGTTCTTAGCAAAGAACTCTCTTCCATTTGACAGTCGCACTTCTACCTAAAATACACAAATTAAATAACATAAAGGGAAGATTTATCTTTCTGCATATAATGAGGACAAAAATATTAACTAACATAATGAGGACGAAAATAATAATATTAAGGGAAGATTTAACTCACAATTTTGGTTTTCCATTTCTGCTGGGAGAATCTATTGATCCTCTAATTGAAGCTTTGGCAGATTCTGGGACCATGTCTAATGGAAATGACTCTATAAAGCATGTTGTGTTAATTCGCGTCCTCTCAAGCTCTGCTTGAAGTAGTTCAGAGTCATCTGCTTTGGGTAAGAGCCTAAGCAAACAGTGAAAAATGCAGGGAAAGTATATTAGAGGAAGAACCATCATGTAACAACAGGAAAGATTAAATTATGAAGATGGTCACTGCCAGATGATTCATATAAAAGCCAACTTGAGGTCCAATTCTCAGGAAATTTACCAACGGGTCTAGAAAATCCAACTAAGCACATTTAATAATCACTAATAGCCACATGATTAGTGAGGACTGTGACAAGCATTTGTTAGGAGGAGATGACCATGAGCCGACACCAAGTGAGGGTGCAGGGTAAGAGTAAAATGTGGCTTAGAAAAAATGATTTCATATAGAGAAAAATGTTAAAACATCACGAAGTGTAGATCAAAAACATCGTCACTTCCACGTGTAGGCCTACGGTGATGGCTTCGAGTCTCAACAGACTCAGTCACACTCTCTGTGGCTTTCTCCAATAAGACCCCTTGTAAAGACTTTAGTGACTCTCTTGCCTCATGTGTAAAGTAAGGATTCAATATGGTCTCAAAATATTCAAGCTGCAAGAAATTCATGGCAAACAATAAATTAGTTGAGTAAGTGAATCAGGCATCTCAGTAATAGTAATCACTTGAATCTTCCACACACATATTTGTAAGACTGTATTGTTAATTTTTAATATGTTTTCAACTAGAAACTTCATAGAATAAGAATCTTCGTCATCTTAGTTTTATTCTCTATTATATAGGAACCACACAAATAACATGGTATCTAAAGCAGATTGGAAAGGAGGCTAATAACGAATCTCATCTTCAAGTTCCCAAAAATATAAAATTTGTATCAAGTTGCTATAAAATAGCTCTACTTTAAGCACTAATGGTTTTCAGAAACATCAGAAGTTCGATTAGATACAATTACAGCAAAAGAAAAAAAATAAGAGAAAAGAAAAAAGAAACAGCATATTCACCTCAAGCATGACCTGGCAGAAACCATTTGCATCCAATTATCTAAGATCTCTCTCTTTGTTTTCATTGAAAAGAATGAGCAAAGTGTTAATCAGACCTTCAACGAGGATACCGAGTGTCTTATCAAGCAGGGGTTTACATCCAGCAAAAACTTGCAATCAGAAAATACATCATATTCCCTAGATTAAACCAAAAGTTAAGCTAATAATTCAGGACTTAACCTGATTAGGATACGTTCTATTAAGATTAACACAACTTCTAATATAGTCAAAAATATGATTTAGCTGTATTAGAACTAACAAATGGTAGGGGTGATGGGAAACAAGTCTAAGTAAAACAAGAAAGTTTTTGTAGATCATTGGGTGGATGTGTCCTGCCAGGCACACATTAAGTACCTCAGCATGCACAGCTACTAGAGTGTGCAATAACTCCACTGCCGCATCTCGCACCCCCTACAAGATACCAGAACCAGTATTATACGATTTTGCAAAAAAATTAATGTTCACCGAAATATCAGAAAACAAGGGTATAAAAAATTATTTCACTATTTTCTTACTTTGACTGCTGGTGCACTTCCCCATTGCACTCCAGCATCCAACAAATAGTTTGCAAATTAACACTTCTAATAAAATTTGCCTCGAGAAAACATAAAAGATGGTATACAATTCCAAATATTGATGGAAGGCACATTAACAAGTTTTTTCTTATGGAAAAGCATTACAAGGCATTAGATCATTTCAATGAAGACTTGATCAACTCCGATTCATAATCTTGATAAAAGGAACTCTATCCCCCATGGCCCACTCCTTCCTATTTCTTGGCCTCATCTTTTCCCCTCTAAAAGGAACACACGATGAATATTCTAATCTTCCAACATGAGAAACAAAAGCCAAATACGCATAAATGTTAGAGGGCAAACAATTATTCTAAAAATTATGGTGGTTCCAATTTATTGACTTATTGCTTCATTGAGCATTACACTAACCACGAATCATAACTCAAGAACCAACCTCTCATAACAAACAAAATAATGGCATAAATCTAAGGAATCTTCACATGTTTCAAAGAGGATATATAGTCGAAAATAACCGGATATATTAGTTGGAAAAAATAAGTTGCTTTGCACAAAGAGTAAACCCAAATCCAACACATGGGTTCAAGATGACTTGAAAATACATCTCCCCACCCCCAAAAAAAGTATCCCAACAAAAAGATGTGATCCCTCTCAAATGGTAATCATCCCACATCAATAAGCAGTTAGTTTACACACATATTTTTTGTGCAAAATCAACATTCACATTTATACCGGACATAAGTTTGGTTATACCTTTGTAAAAGTATATTGTGCAAGGACCTTCTCTTCAAGTCTAGAGAAAGACATAACCAAAATTTTCATATCAGTATCCTCCTCGCCCTTTCCCTAACAGTAGTCATAGATATGATAAGATCACTCAAATCGAACCTCTGTTAAGTGAATCAAAAATATTTTTACTGATCTCAAGTATAATTTTAGTATTTAATGATGTAATTTGAATTTTTGTTCTTTTGATTAATTAACAAAATAATTTGAATTCTAGTTTTTTTTTTTTTTTAGTATTTTTTTAATTTGAATTTTTTAGTATTTTAGTTTTTTTTAATTAGTATTTTTAGTATTTGATGAAAATATGTAATTAGTATTTTTAGTATTTTAGTGTCGGATAACTGACTTTATAATAAAAAAAAATCCTTATAGCGTAGTTGGTTTGAGCATTTGTTTAAGGAGAGTGGGAGGTCTAAAGTTCAATTCTCAAGAAAAGCATTATTTTATTTTATTTTTTAAAAAGCCCACGAGTCGGGCCAGGCTTTTTTATTATTAGTACTATTATAATTATAATTATAATTATAATTATAATAATTAATAATAATAGTAATTATAATAATGATTAATAATAACAATAATAATAATAGTAGTAGTTATAATAATAATAATAGTAATAGTAGTAATAATAATAATAATAATAATAATAATTATTATTATTATTATTATTATTATTATATAATAATAATAATAACAATAATAATAATAATAATAATAGTAACAATAATAATTATTATAATAATAGTAAAATAATAATAACAACAACAACAACAACAACAACAACAACAATAATAATAATAATAATAATAATAATAATAGAAATTATAATAATAGTAATAATTATAATTATTATTATAATAAAAATAATAATTATAAGATTAGTAATAATTATTCTAATAATAATAATAAAATTATTAATAATAGTAATAATAATAATAATAATAATAATAGTAATAATAATAATAATAGTAAATATAATAATAATTATAATAATAGTAATAGTAATAGTAATAATAATAAAAAAATATAGCACATGAAGCATGAAAAAATTTAATAATGACTTATAAGTAAAAAAAGTTAAAATTTAAGTTATTGTCAAATACTAAATAATAACAAATGACTTATAACTTAGTTTAACCAACTTATAAGTCATTGCCAAACAATTCGCTAATACAAGATATAAAGAAAAATTAATATTTGATTATAAAAAAAATTACAAGTCAAGAAAAATTAGAATTTGAAAATGGGAGTTAAAAAAACTTACACACCATTGGTGCAATTTTATTATTATTGTTATTATTATTATTATTATTATTATTATTATTATTATTATTATTATTATTATTATTATTATTATTATTATTATTATTATTATTATTATTATTATTATTATAACTTCTTGAGATTATATTAATGGTATGTAGTGAAGGAGAAGAAAGGAATATATGGGAGAAATCTCATATTTTGATATAAATATTAATCCTTGCAAGATATTAACAGATAACTTGTGTTGCTCCAGCGGTCAAATGACCAAAGTTCTAAATGATAGGTCACAGGTTTGAATATGTTTCGCATTTGGATATAATTTTTAAATACTAAATATGAATATTTTTTCACAATTCTCCGAATACCGAATATGGTCTTACAAAAACATGCTTATTGGGATTATCTTAATTTAAGGCAACATTTTAATAGTCGTTGTAAAAAGTTGTATAAAATATGCAATGAAAATAAAAATTGTTTCCGATAAATGTGGTTCATATTAGGCAACGAAATATAGCAACAAAAAATTTTTCGTTGCCCACGATGAGGAGAAATCAAGTGGTTAGAAATTTTGTAACGAATTTCTAACGAATTTTGTTTCCAAATTGTGCAATCTACTTATGAATTTCGCTGCAAAAAGTGAAAACTCGACACAATCTGCAACGAAGGACAAGTTTCGCTTGCTAAACATACACTTTAGCAACGACTTATAAAGTTGTTGCTTGAAAAATCGCTGTTAAAGCCCCATTTTAGCAACTAAAAACTTTCGCTCCCACGATGACGACGGAAATCAAGTGGCCTAAAATTTTGCAACGAATTTCTAATCTAAATTTTTTCCCCGCCAATGAATTAGCAGAAACGAAATTTTGCAATGACTTATGAATTTTCTTGCCAAAAAAAAAAAAGCTCGATACAATCAGAACGAAGGACAAATTTCGTTGCTAAACATATACTTTTAGCAACGACTTATAAAGTCGTTTCCCGAAAAATCGTTGCTAAAGGCCCATTTTTTTGTAGTGGATGGACAATTAATCGTCCTGTAATAAATTAGTGTATTTGATTGTAATATACTTATGAAGAACAACGAATGTATTCGGTTTATGAACTTGGGAAATGATTTATTACAAATGTAATACAAAGATAGTAATTACACTCATTTTGTTGTTATCTCAATGGAATGATTGTATGAACCTGGGAATGGATTTTATTACAAATGATTGTATGATTGTCGGGTTGGAAGATACCCGAATTTGGGGGCGTCATAGGTTGGTATCAAAGCATTAGGTTATAAAACTTAAGGGGGGAAGAACCTTAGGCTAATAACCTCGTTAGGAAAGGAAGAGTCCGAAGAAAGTTAACTCGAGTCAAATGAGTTAATAAGGTATTGAGGAAACTCAGTACCGAAAGATTTAAAAGATGAAAAGTAACCCTAAATGGATTAAATGTGATTTGTGCTTATATTATTGTGTATTATGTAATAATCAATTTGTTATGTGTTATTGTAGATGTCGGTCGATAGCTTGATGTATAGGGATATACATGTGGTCAACTAGGAGTCCGTGAACAGAGTTGAGATAGTACCTGTGCCTATAACAGACATACATGTAGTGATTCTAGAAAAGTCAGAGCCCGAGGAATATTACTCGGAGGAGGATTATTCTGAGGAGACCATGGGAATAACATCATATCTGAATATGATAATAGATGTGGAGGATGACATGGAGGTGACATCGATTAATAGGGTGATGCCTGCCCTAGAGTCGACACCTACAGAGACTATGAAGGCGATGTACCTTTCAGTGCTTGACCGTAACGTGCAACTGCACAATATGGTGTAGCACCAAAAGGAAGAGATCAGTGATCTCTACGGTGCGAAGGAGTCTGCAGAGTCAGACTATGAGATAGAGTTGAAAGTAGTATGCACACAAGCCAATCATGTTTGATTATAAAACATATACTTTATAACAATCTTATTTATTTATTAATAAAAAGTATTAATTAATTAAAGGCTTTTAATTATCTACATGATTCTATTTTATAATATGTGATAAACTCATAGTTTTAAGCAATACTTTTAGAATAATGATGATGATCATTCTAATGAGATCTAAATTCTTAGAAAGCTTAAAACTCAAATAGTTCCCAATCGTTGGATTACTAAATTGGGGATTAATAAATCCGGATAGATTGGTACATACATTGCTTGCTCATTGGATGAGGATGATTGATCTCATGATCATTTGTGTGGAGACACTAAAGCAAGTATGTAGGTACTTATTAGAGAATAAGTTCACTGAACGTGGCTCGTTAAGGAATACCTAATGGAGTTTTACTTGCCTGTCAATAGGAATTCCTGTAGTGATGGTAGTACAAGTGATCCTTGGACTTGAGATCATCATAGTATCTTATGTATGATGAGTTATACTTTGACTTATTCCTTAAGACCCTTAGGGTATATCAAAGGGTATGCTTGGGTATAATAAGTTGTACATGGAGATAATGTATGATCAATAAAGAATCTACCGCTTTTAGTAAAAGAAGAGAAATGTCCTATGTGATTCGATAAATGATAACCCAAAGAGTCCTCGCTATAGGCGTAATAAAATTAGAAAGGAGTTTCTAATTTATATTATTTGGAGTTGTGAATTTAAGAGTCGAAATACATATAATTAAATAAATTAAGACTTGACAGTAATTCCATGTCTTATATTTAATTGGGACATTGTATGGTAGAAGGATTGAATTGTACAGTAACTATTTACTCAAATGTTCTTTTATGATTAATGTTGAAATCTATATTATCTAGAAAGTCGTTAATCGCTAGGGAGGCTTATCCCTATTGTAGAATAAATATTATTTATTTAAATAAATTAATAGTTTAATTTATTTATTTAAATAAGATTAGAATTGTTCTAATTGATTTATTCACAACCGGTTTAATATGGAGAACCTAAAAGGTCACACCATAAAAGGAAGAATAATTATTTAAGAAGCAAATGTCATAATCGTAATAATAAGTTAAGTATATTTAATTTAATCTATGGTGATAGAATAAATTAAATAACTTAATATTTATTATTTAATATTTTAGAAATATTAAATATAAATTAATAAGAGGAGTCTTATTATTATTATTACTATTATTATTATGTAATTCCTAAAGGAGTTTGGGAATTAATTAATAAAAGTACTCTCATTTATTCCTAATATGATTGGGAGCCTAATTAATTAAAGGAATTTAATTAATTAAAATAAAACTCAATTTCTTAATTGTTAAGGAGGGTTACCCACATCTATAAATAAGAGGAGTCTTATTATGGGTGAGTGTAGTTGTTGACTTTTTCACAACAGACGTGATTCCAATTGTTGGAGAGTACACTCTTTTTCTATGAGAGATAGAAAAACTAGGGTTTTGCCAAACACTCATCTTCTTGAATCTTTCTTCTTCCTTGGTGGATCACCTTTAGAGGCCAAATACTTGGGTGGCTAACGTTGATCAAAGGAAATAACCAAACCCGGTGGATTCAAGTTGAACGCGAAATGATTTGGAGGTGAACTTGTACTTGAGGAAGCTCGAATCTTCAAGGGTGTGATTTTTGTTCTTTATCTTTTCGTTTAATTAATAATTGTGCATAAAGGATGATCCGGGTATATGGTTTGTAAAATTTTAAAACTCTGATTTTCCATGCTTTCGCTTATTTTGTGCAATTTGATTGCGTTCATGAATTTTACAAACCTAACAGTGGTATCAGAGCCAAACCTTTATGCAAATTATTAATTGTTCAAATTTGATATATATATTGATATGTGTTTAGAACAATTTATTTGGGCATAAGTTGTTTTATAAAATTAAAAAAAGAAATAGCGAAATCTGTATACTGTTTTCTTTTACAACGAATCACATTAATATTATATATATTATCATTTTTTCAAAAATTGATCCTGATAAGGGATATGTTGTTTTATATATATATATATAGTATGACTATATATATGATCCTAATCTGGAGATTCACGTGGTATATGCTTAACAGGATTCATTGATTACTTATTATATATATTATATATGATATGTTATATATATATATATATATATATATAGGAACCGGATCCTATCCGGACTCCTGGACAGGTTTAAAATTCGGTCCTTTTTTTTGGTTTTTTTTTAAAACACATTAAAAAAAATAAAAAAAAATTACAGAATTGAAATTTTTCATAATACAATGATTTTTGGTGTGATTTGGGTACGTATAACATAACATGTATGTACAATTGCATGCATCGCATCTACTATTTTTGGTATAGGTATTCAAAACACGCCCAAAACATCAGATTATGGAAAAATTTCGGCCCATAAAATATTAAATATTTTTTTAGTTATTTTAAAAAAAAAATTGGTCCGTTTTGATCAGTCCGAATCCGCATCTAATCAAGGTTATATATATATATATATATATATATATTTATAATCTAAACCTTGCATGATAACACATGTCCAGATTAATAGTTAACAGGCCCGTGAATCTTAATAGCTAGCAGGCCCTAGAATGTTCACGTTACAAGAGATGCGGATTATAATATATATATATATATATATATATATATATATATATATATGAGACAAATTAATAACAAATCCTCAAATATTTTATATTAAGTTGTAACGCTCAAAGATATTTAGAATATCGAACGTCATTTTTCTAGCATGATAGAAACAATAGAGTATTGAATATTTAATATGAGTTTGTTGTGCACACACAAGGAAAGTATTAATATTTAAGATGTTGTTTTTATTACATATGATGTTTATAAGGAATTGAACATTACTACTTTATTGTGCACACACAAGGGCTGTAGTTTTCTCTTCACTTATATGAAAATGCTGGGTCTGACGTAACTTAAATCATTTTAGTTCGGATGTGCACACACTTGACCATTATGATTTAAGAGACAAAATACAAGGAGTTACATAGTTGATGTAATTGACAAGAGTTGTCTACCTATTTATTTAAATATAGTTTGTTGTTCACACACAAGGCTATATACATTTGAAATGGGATCCTTATTCTCACTAGCATATCTTTAATTGGATATTGCCGAACTATATATATTGAGGGTAATATAGTTTGAAGAAAATAGTGGGAGATACCAATTTAAAATAAGACCTAAATTATTTTGGTAATTAATAAAAGAATGTATGCTAAAATGTTGTTAATTACAAATTCATTTACAGAATTTTACAATGTTTAAATTACTATCACTGCAAGGCATATTAGATGTTATTTAATCGGACCGTATTAAACGAATTGGTTAAGGAAATTGATAAAAGTTCTCACGGCTAAAAAACTATCTTATGTCCTTAATACGCCTATCCCTGTAATGGTTGTAGACAATGCCTCTGAGGAAGAGATTGCTACTTTTAGAAAGTGGCAAGATGATGCACAAGTTGGCTCAATGCTTCATGCTCGCATCCATGAGTAACGAGCTTCAACATCAGCATGAAACTATAGATGCTCTTACTATATTCCTGCACATCAAGTAGTTAATGGTGAAGAAAGTATGACTGATAGATATCAGATATCTAAGGAGCTCTTCCGATCTAGAATGATCGATGACACTACAGTACATATAAAACTTCTTAACATAATCAATTTGATTGATCAATTAGGACAATGGGTTTTTGTCCTGGATGGAGAGTTGAGCCAAGATTTGATCTTGCACTCAACCCCGGACTCCTTTCACAATTTTTGTGAATTTTTCTTATGAACAAGCTAGATATCAGCTTCGCTGATTTTCTTAACATGTTCAAAAATGTTGAGAGTCACTTTCTAACCCAGAAAGACCAAGTCTTACTAGTAGGGGCCAAATGATCTTCTAAAAAGAAGAACGATTCTAAGAAGGTAAATAGAAATGGAAAAAAATAATGGATAATAAGAACAAAACATATACGGATAACAAAGGAGTTTGCTTCCACAATAATAAACCTGGACACTGAAAAAGAAAACTACGAGAAGCATCTTGTAGAGGCTAACCAGAAGAACCTTAGTGAAGCTTCGGTTATAAATATAGTTTTTGTTCATGATTGAAATAAATTTTTCTTTAAGTCAAGATTCTACTTGGGTATTGTATACCGGCTTGGTTATCATAAATATAGATTTATGAAGGGATCAAGCAGAAGTAGAAAGCTAAACAAAGGATAAGTAATCCTATGTCTGGTAAATGAAGCAAAGGTTGCTGCATTAGCAATAGAAACTTATAGTTTAGCATTGCTTACAAGTAAATATATTAAGTCAATAAGTTGTTATTGTATTCTAGTTCTCGTTAGAAACATTATTTCCATTTTATTATTGGACAATGAAATCTTTGGTATTATATTTAAGAACAATTGTTGTTCTATTTATAATAATAATAATGTTTTTGTATAGAACTTGAATATTACTTAATGGATTTTGTATACTTGAATTACGTGAAAATAATTTTACAAATTGAACAAACTAGTATAAGAAAAGGAGATGATCATTCAAAGAGTTGAATGTGTGTATTTGCTGAAATACAAGTGTTAATTATTTGAAAGGTTCAAAGAATTCAGAAGTTAAACAAATTGGCTAAATATTAGGATTCTTTGATCTGATCAATGAAGGAATACTTGAGCAATGAGTTTCTAGATCATCTCAAATGGTTTTCTCACAAAGGACACCTCCTGATACGCAAAGTAAGTTTAGGTTATATGTTCTATAATCTTACTTAGCAAAAGATGTTTGTTGCGAAACACGCTACCTTCTAAGATAAAGGTGATTATCATTGAAGAAGCTAGTGGGAGGATAATAGATCTTGAAGAGTTCAAGAACTACGAATCTTTATAAGTCAAATAAGAGGAACCTGTAGATAGACCTATTATACCACAACCGAATTGTACATCTGGAATAGTACCGAAAATACCTAGGAGGTATGGATTCATCATAGATTATGATTATGAGGTACACATCATAGAAGATGATGATCCAGTTAGATGCGATGAGGTAAGAGTTGTAGACACTCAGAGAAATGGATTGAAGCAAGCTTCTCAAAATGGAACATTCATTTTGATTAGACAATCAAAAAGGTTTGATTTTATCAAAAACAAGAATGAACCTAGTGTGTACAAAAGGGTTAGTGGGAGCATCGTGACATTCCTGGAATTATATGTTGATATACTACGGATAAGGAATGACATACTAATGCTACAATCAGTAAAGATAAAGTTGTCTAAACATTCCTCCATGAATGATTTGGGAAGATTGTCTTAATTGGGGATACAAATCTATATAGATTGTGACATCCCAGATTTTTAGAAATTATAAATAAGAATTTTATAAATAAAAGTATTATTTATGAGATATGTTGGGTGTGAGTATGTGTATGTCATATATTGTAGAATATGTGAATTGATGTGAAGAGAATGTTATATATTAATTTTAATATATATAAATATTTAATTGAATTATTTATTGAGTTAAATAAATAAATTTTGTTTTGATTATAGAGTAATGTAATTAAGTAGTGATTAATTAAATGAATATTTAGTATTTAATTTAATTAATATAATAATTTTATGTTTAGTTCTAATTTAATTGAGATAATTAAATTAGATGAGTTATGTGATGATTATTACACAAAATTATAATTAACAAGTAAATATAATTATGTGACAATTTGATGAGATTGATTGATGTTAAGCTATTGATTAATTAAAATAATGAGTATTTGCCAAACATGGTCTTAGGCTTTTCAAGTTCAAATTGGTGTAACCTATGTATTAACTAGTAATTAGTATATTTAATAACTACTAGGAGTTACATATATTATATGTTACTAGTATTGTATATTATATGTATATACTACAAGTTAGTATGTTAGTTTTAGAAAACAAACCAAAGAAAGAAGAAGAGAGTTATAGAGAGTTGTAGGAGAAGAAGAAGAGGAAGAAAAAGAAGAAGAAGGGAAAGCTTTGAGAAGATAAAACAAGCCCCATCATTATCATCATCTCCATCTCTCTCTTAAATTCATACTAATAAAGTTATAATCTAAATTCCTTGTTTTAATTATATTTTTATGTTCTTCATAATGTAGATAATTGTTATGTAGAAGTTGTATTGAAAAATTGAGAGAGATAGAGAGAAATAGAGGAATTGAGATGAGCTAGAAGAAGAAGAAGAAGAAGAAGAAGAAGAAGAAGAAGAAGAAGAAGAAGAAAAAAACTAGAAGAAGGTAACTTCTAAACTCTAATTTAATCCTTGATTTTTTTTGGGTAGATTTATGTTCTAGGGTAGTAGATCATGCTTAATCTGTTTTTATTGGTTTAATCTTGGATTATCAAGAATCAAACAAGAGGATTCAAGAAAGAAAATGAAATGGAAACAAAATTTGAAGAACAAAATTCGTAGGTTTTTAGTAATTGTGGACATATCTTGTGAAATTCATATCTCTTTGGGTATAATGAGTTAGAAAGTGAGTCTTATATCAAATCGAAGATATAGAAGTAAGCTATATTCTGAAAGTGAAATCACATAAAAACTCTTTGTAGATTTCTTGCAATGTCTGTTTTAGTAAGGCTGGTCTGAACGAAAAATAATCTGTCCAAAAAATCAAAACTGTTACGGTTTCTGACTTTGAAAAATTCATATAAATTCGCGTGTTTTGAATCTGAAGAAACGTAAAACTGCAAAGTTGTAGATATGGAAGTTTACTAGCTAGAAACGCGAGATTGAGCCATTTTATGGACCAGATCATGTCCAAAATAAATTTTTTTAGTAAGGATGTCCAGAAAATGAAATTTTCTAGACTAGTTGATGAATTACAGAATCTGGTTTAGATGGATAAGGGTCTGGCTTTAAGGCCTAGATGAGGTTGTAGTACACTGAGTAAGGGTTAATTCTATATAAGAAAGAACAAAAAACTTTACATGTAACTAACGAAGTTATGTTAAAAACGAAAACAACGCTTTTGTTAAAGAAATTGAGAAGATGAGTTTTATAATTACGCTCAATTAAGATTTTGGGTGATGATATATTTTGATGATTAAAAATATGTTTTGACATATGTAATGAGTATAGATATGTGTTATCATATTCTATGCATAATTAACCATTTAAGATCAAGAGTTGAGATAAGTTAATGTGTGCACATAACGTGCTCGATAAAATGCCCAAGAGTAATAGTGTTTTCTAAACTTTGGTATACAAAGTGTCTAACTAATGGCTAATATTGGATATCTAAGTATGAAAAGATGATAATACAAGAATAATAATGGAAAGAAATCGAAAAGGGTAATTTTTGATTTATGAAAGAAAATTAAACATGTAAACAATGTGTTGAATATGCATTTTGAAACCAAAGTGGTATAATAAAATGGTGTGATATACGCATTATTAAACTACAAGTGTGATAGTCTAGCATGTGTGGTGATGAAAATAAAAATAAAACCGAGTTGCATATAAAATAGTTAGATGTCTATAAAGACATTATAAAGGATAATAAGATAAAGTAAGGTCTTAGAATAAATTTGACCATGAGATTGAGTATTGATTTTATTTATTATCAATCTCACACATACAAGGTAGGTTGTGCAAGGACGCCAAGTATTAGCGTGTTGGTAAAACGCTTCAGTAAAGGCAAGTCTTTCATTCCTTTTTGCTATGTGAACTTGATGATGATCTCGCTTTAAAATTTTAGTGTATGATGTATTATATATGTCAAAATTATGAAATATGAAAGTCAATCTATGACTATGATGATTGAATTATGAATGTTGATTGAGTAAGGAACTCAATCTTTATAGTTGTTATGTGAACTATAACATATATGCTATGTTTGTTTATGATTATTCTTGTATGTTGAGCATGTTATTATATGCTACGTGATGCATGAAAATCATTAGATTTTGGTTGAAATGTCGAGCTCATTCTTGCAAATAACTATTTTTGCAGATTCAAGAATTGAAGGTAACGCTATGTGCTACTTGATTGTTATGGATCAAAAGTGATATATGAAGATTTAATATCCTAGCTAAATTGTTATTCTTGTAAACCATGTCTAATGTTTCGAATAATGTATTAATGTTGAGTTGTAATATTGTTTTGCGAATGTAAACTATTATAGTATTAAAATGATTCTGAGATATTTAGATGTAAAGGTTGAAGGTTTTGGGAACGAGGATAGTTTGTAATAGAAAATTTTAATTATTTCGTAAATTTCAATGGTTGTATTATCGTTTAATGATGTAAAATTAGAGGTTGAATGTATTATTAACGATCGAAGTCGAGAATTAAATTGTATAAATTTTGGGGTCGTTACAGTTGGTATCAAAGTTGTAGGTTATAAACCTTAGGTAGGAGTACCTTAGGCTATAACCTTAGAGAAGGAATGTGAATATAATGAAAGCATAAGCTCAAATAGAGTTTGAACAATAAGAAGTAATTTAAGAAACGTATAGAGAAGGGATTAAAAACATGCGTGAGAGGATTTAAAGAAGAATCTCGCAGAGTAATGGGGTTACCCAACTCCAATAATATGGATGTAAGGTGATAATAAATAGACAGTGTCTATAAGAAGAGAATCATAAAGAAGTTAAGAATAAAAGTTATAGTTAAGTATGGTATAGTTGTACTCTTTAGTAGTTGATGTATGGTATCTGGGCTAAACGATTCCTTCATAGAGCGGATGTATATACGAACTAGCAACTCGGAACATAGTTTGTTGGTTGTTTGTGGAAAACCACTCAGCGTACCATATTGAAACTATTAGAGACTCGATGTGTACCAAGTTTAGAAAATGGATACGTATGATGAAAATGTGGAACTCGATTGGAATGTTGAACAATGTAAATGAAGTTGGAAATTCTTAAAGCAGGAATTGTTATATAAACAAGAAGATTCAAAGAAGAATCTTGAAGAGATATGTAGATAAGAAATGGGAGTTACCTAACTCCAATAGCCAAGATAACGAATAATGTCGTAAATGAAAGGAAATAAAGGGGATCGTAAAACAAATCTATCACAAGTTAACAAAAGAATTTTAAGAGAGATGATTATAGAATAAGATCACGATGTGATCTGTTTAAGTTATAAAAGGAAGATGGTTTATAATGGTTGAATGATTATAGCTTGATGCTATGAAGATAATGTATTATGATAGTACGAGATAACTCATGAGGAGTTATAGATTGTAAGACCCCAACTTTTATAAATAAAGAATAAATTTTTTTGAATTATATTTTTGAATATTTTGGTATTGATTTGATATAATGTTATAGTTGTGGGTAATATTTATAAATTTTGCAAAGTACGCAAGTTGTTATATAATATTTGATTGGTCGGGGAATATTCGCTTTTAGCAGGAATATTCGTATAACGATACAATCATTGGTGACCCTATAACGAAATTATTGTCGGATTGAGAAAACGACAAAAATACTTTTTTATGAAAATAATAAATGAGGTGTTACCGTTAAAACCGCTTGAACTAACCCTAGAGTAAAAGTATAGTAATAATGCTGTAGTTGCACAAGAGTAGCACATGGTATTGATTATTGAGCTTACGTGAGAAGTCACCAAATATACTCAATTATTGCTACAAAGAATTGTCGATCATATCTCTCATATTATTGATTCAATTATTATTACAGTATCATCTGTATTATATGATATATTATTAAATCAATAATTGAGATGGCAAAGTTATTCATACTATTATTTACAATATTTACAATGTCTAGAAGTTCTATCAAGGAGATGTTTGGTCACCTAATTGCGTGCCAATAAGGAGAAATCCTTATCGGAAAGCCCCCTCTTTCCTCGGAACAACCTGATTGTTAAATATTGTGAATTATAATATTAATGATGAATAAGTTCGTGTTGATTAAAGATGAATTTTATAGTTCCATTATGTTGGACTTATTTGTGTTAGTATAATTGATGTCTGGAGGATATATTGTTCAATTGGGTATTCGGGACACTTTTCGTGTCGGAGTTACTATTCATGAGTTACAATTCACGAGTTACTATTCATGAGTTACTATTTATGAGTTACTATTCACGAGTTACTATTTATGAGTTACTATTCATGAGTTACTATTCACGAGTTACTATTCACCTGGTTACTATTCACTCTAGTATTGTGCATTTGGGTATTTGGGTACAATATTATTTTATGAGGAGATGTGCTAATTTTTCAGACAGTTGGTTGAAGATATAATAGTAAGTCAATATGGACCGATGGTGGAGTTATAATAGTAAATTAATATGGATCGCTGGTTTAAAGTTTTAATAGTAAATCAGTATGGACTGTTGTTTTAAGTTTTAATAGTAAACTAATATGGACCGTCCGTTTAATAGTAAATTAATCTGGACCGTTCATGAATTAGTTACTATTCATTCCATATTCCTATAAATAGAAGCTCATTCCTTCATTATTTCTTACGAATTCACTGAAACTCTAGAGAGAGAGAAACTATAGAGAGAAAGAAGAAAAGAATTTTGTTACTTCACTTTTCCAATATCCAGTTTCTTCTAAGGTAGGGAATATTATTTGTTGTACCCGTAAGGGTTATTATTTCTTTTGTGTTCGTGAAGGGAACTTCTGTTATTCTATTCTTTATTATTCTATTGGAATAACCCGTATACGCTGAATACCCTATACTTGGTGAAATTCTTATAATATTCCATTCTTTATTATTCGCTTTAATATCCTCGTCTGCAGCATTTACGCCGACCTAGTTCCATTATTTATTATTCTCATTGAATATCCCGTCTCATATGCGCTTACGCCGACCGGTTCCATCCTTTATTATTATTCATTGAATATCCTATCTCATGTATGCTTTTACGCCGGACCGGTTCCGTTATTTATTATTCGTTGAATAACTCGTCTGCATGCGCCTATCGCATGCATGGTGATTTCTTTTGTTATTCCATTCATTATTATACTCATACTGGATAAAACTTTGACTTCTATACTCCATGAAATTTTTGAATATCCTTGATATTTGCGCTTCATCCAAAGATCTTTTCATAGAAATATTCTTCTCGAGCATTCTTGAATTTTACTCTATAAAACAAAGATCATGTCGACAATTTGGACGTTATCGGGCCCTAGATAAATTAATTCTTGAACTTGTTTTATTGAATTTTTATATCATTGTCATCATCCTCATGTTTATATTTTGTTGAAAGTCATTTGTGGCCCAGTAGTATAGATGGACTTGGTATGATTATGACCAGAATTATTAGGTGTAATCATTACCGTAATGTTACAAGTGATGTGGTAAAAGTCCTCATTGGCCCGTAGTGCATTGATGGATGCTTGTTGGTATGATCATGACCATTAATGAATACACAAATATTCTTGGCCCATAGTGCATGGATAATTGTGGTCGTGATACTAAAGAATATCCTCGTCAGAAAAGCGTAAGGTGATTCGATGATGTGGATTATTTATTGTCGAGTCCCAAATGATAAAAGTGATGAAAAACCTTTAAATCATAAAAGATAGTAGATTTCATTCTCTACTTGACTTTTTTTAATGGATTGCTTGTTCCATTACACATGCTTAAACTTGATATTTATTATATTTTATCGCTTAACATTGTTGAAGGCTAACGATAAATTATTCTCGCATTATCGTAGTCATAATATTTCTTCGGGCTAGTTGAGCTCACCTTTTTTTTCACCGCTCTCTTCGTGAAATGAGAACGAATCGACTAATGGCCTGGGAACGGAGAACAGATGGATGGTCCATTAGTAGTCCTCACTATTATATGAAATAGTATGATAATAATTATAATGAGGACTCCTTTTGAGTTTGTATACTCTCTAATTGACAATATTTGTATTCAAACTCACAGCTTTATGTTTTGTCGTATTGTACACGGCAAATTGTATTATTAAGTTGTATTTGAATTTCTATATCATGTATCCGGCGACTCAAAGATGGGTGATGTATACCTAATTTTGGGGGCGCCACAAATGGTATCGTAGCTTAGGATATGATCCCCGCTAAGATGTGAGAATAGAACTAGAGGGGAGAGACAGGAATTCCTTCGCTAGTATGACCTACCTAAGTTTTTTTTTTGGTATTTAATTGGCTCACGTAATATAGGGATAATATGTTACATGTCAATTAACCTTTTGTTTTGTGGTAGATTCAAAATGACATCCGAGAATGTTGAGAATAGTAATGGAGCACAGTGACCGCTGATTCACCACATATCAATAATCGTGATAATGTGCATCGTGAAGGAGACAATCTTCATGCAAACAATAACACCGACCAAATGATGAATGGTCAAATGTTTAGAGGCTTTATGCAATTCATGCAACAAAGAGAGCTAGAGCGCCTCATCCAAAATATAGGTGGAAACATCGAAACTCTCGGACGGTCACCGCTAAACAGCTTTAAGGAGCCGACCACCGAGTTTATTGAGAGCCAAAACCACTTAAGGCGTAGCATGGATAAAGCAGATCACCAAGATATTTGATGTCTTGGATGTTCCGAGAGCAAAAGGTTCCTTTTGCACGCTTTTATGTTATGAGGAAAGGCATATTACCGGTGGGAATCAAGAAAAGCGACTCAACCCACCGCAGACCAAGATGTATTGGGAAAAGTTCCAAGAACTATTCAACGACAAGTACTTTCCCAAAAGTATTCGCTATATAAAAGAGGTAGAATTCATCAAATTATAGAAAAATAATATGACCGATCGCAAAGATGAAGCCAAGTTTGCCGAAAGTTATCCTGGCCATATCCCCACTTGGTGGATAATGAAGAGAGAATAACACGGATGTTTTTAAGAGGTTTGAAGCCGAAGATACGTCAACATATTATTTCTCATAAACTGTGTTTGTATTCAGATGTTGTAAATAGGGCTCAGTTAGTGGAGTGCGATAACGAGTCAACGCAACGAAAAGAGAGCAGTCAGAAAAATGATAATACCAATGAGAGCAGTCATCGAAGCGGTGATAACAAGAGTGGAGGGAATCAACAGGCCAGAAATGATAACCACTTCGGTGGTAATCAGGGCCAAAACAATAAGAATGTACATTTCAAGAAGAGAAGATTCAACAATGATGGAAGGACGTCAGCACCAGCACTCGTTGTTAAGGAAGGAGAACGACCACCTATCATATGCTTCAAATGCGAGGGAGGGACACATCACCAAAATCGCATGATGCCGCCCAAAGCATTTTATAATTGTGGAAGAGAAGGTCACCTAGCCCGATTTTATCGTTCACCGAAGATAAGTTCAGCTAGGATGGAGGCACCAAAGGCCGTCCCAGAAAAGTCAAAGTCGATAGTGCAAGGAAGAACGTTTGTTGTGACCTCCCAGAAAGCAAGGAACCTGAATGAGGTCATCACGGGTAAGCTTATCATAAACTCTAGCGAAGTCTATACTTTATTTGATATCGGTTCTACCCATTCTTTTATTTCTCCTACTTCATACCAACGATTAAATTTGACTCCGGAGAAATTAGACTTTGACTTATCTGTGGAAACTCTATTGGGAGAAACCTTCATTGCATCCACTGGTTAAAAGTCTTGTTTGGTTCAAATCGGTAACCGCACATTACCTGTCGATCTTATTTCTTTAAAAATACTTGTGTTTGACATAATTCTAGGGATTGATTGGTTAAATACTCATCATGCAAAAATTGATTGTTTTCGTAAGGTTATTAGTTTTCATATTCCTAATCAACCTATTATGCGAATTCAAGTGACCAAACCATTAAAATCAATCAGGGTCATTTCAAGCCGTAAAGCTATTCGTTTATTGAAAAACGGATGTCAAGCTTTCTTAGCTCATGTCACATATTTAAACAAAAATACGCCGGGCCAACGATATTTTTATTGTTAATAAATTTCCGACGATTCCCCTCAAGAACTTCCCTGCCTACCCCGTAGCGTGAAATTGAATTTTGTATCGACCTTGAACTCGGTACAAAACCCATTTCCAAAGCCCCATATCGAATGGCTCCTATTGAACTTCGTGAGTTAAAGACCCAATTGCGTGAATTGTTAGACATTGGTTTCATTTGTCCTAGTACGCCTCCTTGGGATGCTCCTCGCTTCTATTCGTGAAGAAGAAAGATGGGAGTATGCGACTTTGTATTGATTATCGGGAGTTGAATCATGTCACCATCAAAAATAGGTACCCATTGCCACGTATTGATGATGACATGTTTAACCAACCTGTAAGGAGCCAAATTCTTTTCAAAGATTGATCTTCGCCCGGATATCACCATTTGAAGATTGTAACCGATGACATTCCAAAGATGACTTTCGTAACTCCTAGACGGCATTATGAATTCCTAGTCATGTCATTTGATTGACTAATGCTCCTAACGCTTTCATGAATATGATGAACCGAGTATTCAAGGAATATTTGATCACTTTGTGGTCATCTTTATTGATGACATCCTTATTTATTCCAAAAGTCTTGAAGATCATGAGAAACACTTGAGGTCGACACTCCAAAAGCTTCGTGAATACAAGCTTTATGCCAAGTTGAAGAAATGAAGTTCGGCTTGAGGAAGTAGCATTCCTTGGGCACGTAGTATCAAGTCATGGAATATTTGTTGACCCGTAAAAGATTGAAGCTATTCAAAGTCGAGCAACCTAAATCAAGGATCAAGTACGAGCTTTCTCGCTTTAGCCGGTTATTATCGGAGATTCGTGGAAGGATTTTCTAATTGCTACTCCATTAACTCACCGACTCAAAAAGATACAAAGTTCGATTGAGCGAAGAATGTGAGAAGAGTTTTCAAGAACTCAAGAGGAGACTTATTTCAAAGACTCGCTCGACAATACCATCCGGTTCTTGAGGGATTTGTCATCTACAAAGGATGCTTCGTGCAAAGGGTTGGGATGTGTTCTCATGCAACATGGGAAAGTCATAGCCTATGCCTCAAGACAACTCAAAGAATATGAGAGGAATTATCCTACTCATGATCTAGAGTTAGCAGCTTGTTGTCTTCAAGACTTAAAATTTGGAGGCATTACTTGTATGGGGAGAAAGTGGAGATCTTTACGATCATAAAAGCCTCAAATATTTTTTCACTCAAAAAGGAACTCAACATGCGACAAACGACGCTTGGCTTGAACTATTGAAAGATTATGATCATACCATCCAATACCATCCTAGAAAAGCGAAACGTGGTAGTGGTGGCGATTGAGTAGAAGATCATATGCAAGTACGAAAAGCGATATTGTCATGCAAAGGCCCATTTTGTGTGACTTACAAAGGATGGAGATAGAGTTAAAACCCAGGACCCATGTGATGATGGCGAATATATGAGTAGAACCGACTTTAATTGATAAAGTTAAAGTTGCTCAAGCTACAAACACGGAGTCGATGCGTATGAGGAAGAAAGTGCAAGAAGGTGCTACGCCTAGCAAGAATCGATGAAGAAGGAATACTTGAAATCAACTCCGCACTTTGTGTTCCTAACGACCTCGATTTAAAGTATAAAATCATGATGGAGACACACAACACACCGCTTGCAATCCATCTCGGGAGTACCAAATGTATCATGATCTTCGACATACATTTTGGTGGAGCAATATGAAGAGAGAGATAATGAGTTTATCTCAAGGTGTTTAACTTGTCAATGAGTCAAGGCGAGCATCAAGTACCAAAAGGTCCATTGCAACCACTTGAAATTCCGTAATGGAAGTGGGAGCACATTACCATGGATTTTGTTACCGGCCTTCCTAAGGTTTCTCAAGGCATAGATGCGATTTGGGTCATTGTTGATAGATTGACCAAGTCTGCTTATTTCTTACAAATACGAGAAACTTATACACTTGAACGCCTTACTCAGATGTATATAAACGAGATTGTAAGACTACATGGTATCTTTGGTATCCATAGTTTCCGATCGAGACCCAAGATTCACTTCACGATTTTGGGTTAGTTTGCAAAAAGCTATGGGCACAGACTTACGATTTAGCTCTATATCATCCTCGTGATTTGACGGACAAATGAGAGAACTATTCAAACTCTTGAAGATCTATTAAGACTCGTGTCCTCGACTTCAAGGAAGTTGGGACAAGTTCTTACAATCGGTGGAGTTTTCCTACAACAACAGCTTATCAAGCAAGTATTGGCATGGCTCCATTTGAGGCGCTGTATGGAAGAAAGTGTCGCTTCCAAAGATGTCGGGATGAGGTGGTGAAGCAATGTTGTTGGGACCAGAGTTGGTACGTATGACTACGTAAAAGATTCAAATGATCCGACAACGATAAAAAACTTCACAAGATCGATTAAAAGAGTTATGCCGATCTTCATCGAAAGGACGAGAATTCGATATTGAGATCATGTGTTGTTAAGTGTTGCTCCATGGAAAGGAGTTACGAGATTTGGAAAAGAGGAAAGCTCAATCCTCTGGTTCATTGGCCCATTTTTAATTCTTGAGCGAGTGGGAACTATGGCTTATACACTCGCCTTACCGCCAAGTATGTCTCGTCTTCATAATGTTTTTCACATATCTATGTTACGTAAATATGTGAAAGACCCAAACCACATTATTGAGTTAGAACCAGACGAGATAGAGGAAGATTTAACGTAAGAAGAGTTACCTGTTAAAATCTTGGATAAGAAGGATCATGTTCTACGCTCCAAGGTTATACCTCAAGTCAAAGTTTTATGGACAAACCACGATGTGGAGGAAATGACTTGGGAGTTAGAATCTGAGATGAAGTCAAGGTATCCTCATCTCTTCGACATACCAGGTATGTACCCTAATTTCAAGGACGAAATTTTATAAGAAGGGGAGGTTGTAAGACCCCAACTTTTATGAATAAACAATAATTTTTTTCGAATTATATTTTTGAATATTTTGGTATTGATTTGAGATAATGTTATAGTTGTGGGTAATATTTATAAATTTTGCAAAGTACGCAAGTTGTTATATAATATTTGATTGGCTCTGGGAATATTCGCTTTTAGCAGGGAATATTCAGACAACCGCACAATCATTGGTGGACCTCATAAATGGAATTATTGCCTGATTGAGAAAACGACAAAAATACTTTTATAAAAATAATCGGTGGAGGTGTTACCGTTAAAACCGCTTGAACTACCCTAGAGTAAAAGTACAAAGAATACGCGTAGTTGCACAAAGAGTACACCAGATTGATTATCGATGCTTACGTGAGAAGTCACTCATTTATACTCAATTATTGCACAATAATTGCCGCATCATATCTCTCATATTATTGATTCAATTATTATTACAAATCATCCGCATTATATGATATATTATTAAATCAATAATTGAGATGGCAAAGTTATTCATATTATTATTTGCAATATCGACAATGTCTAGAAGTCCCGCAAGGAGAGGTTTGTCACCTAAATGCGCACTAATAATAAGGAAAAATCCTTATCTGAAAGCCCCTTTCCGGAACAACCTCGTTGTTAAATATTGTGAATTATAATATTAATGATGAATAAGTTCGTGTTGATTAAAGATGAATTTTATAGTTCCATTGTGTTGGACTTATTTGTGTTAGTATAATTGATGTCTAGAGGATATATTGTCCAATTGGGTATTCGGGACACTTTTCGTGTCAGAGTTACTATTCATGAGTTACTATTCACGAGTTACTATTCATGAGTTACTATTAATGAGTTACTATTCACGAGTTACTATTCATGAGTTACTATTCACGAGTTACTATTCATGAGTTAGTATTCACGTGTTACTATTCACCCGGTTACTATTCACTCTAGTATTATGCATTCGGGTATTTGGGTACAATATTATTCCATGAGGAGATGTGTTAATTTTTCAGACCGTTGGTTGAAGATATAATAGTAAGTCAATATGGATCGCTGGTGGAGTTATAATAGTATATCATTATGGATCGTTGGTTTAAAGTTTTAATAGTAAACTAATATGGACCGTTCGTTTAATAGTAAATCAATCTAGACTGTTCATGAATTAGTTACTATTCATTCTATTTTCCTATAAATAGAAGCTCATTCCTTCATTATTTCTTACGAATTCACTGAAACTCTAGTGAGAGAAACTATAGAGAGAAAGAGAAAAAGTATTTTGTTACTTCACTTTTCCAATATCCAGTTTCTTCTAAGGTAGGAAATATTATTTGTTGTACTCGTAAGGGTTATTATTTCTTTTGTGTTCGTGAAGAGAACTTCTGTTATTCTATTCTTTATTATTCTGCTGAATAACTCAGATACGCTAATACCCTATACTTGTGAAATTCTAATAATATTCCGTTCTTTATTATTATGTCGGAATATCATGTCTGTGCGTTTACGTCGGACCTGGTTCCATTATTTATTATTCTGTCGGAATATCCTGTCTGTGTGTTTACGCCGGACCTGGTTCCATCCTTTATTATTATTCATTGAATATCATGTCTCATGCGTTTTACGCCGACCGGTTCCGTTATTTATTATTCTGTTGAATAACTCCGCTCGCAAGGTCTATCGCATGCATGGTGATTTCTTTTGTTATTCCATTCTTTATTATACTCAGTTGGTTAAAACTTTGATGTGACGCCCCTAAATCCGAGTTTCTTTCAACCCGACAGATGGTGCTCCACGGTGCTACAGTTCACACAAACATTCAATTGAAAAGGCCTCAAAGGAACGAATCTGTCTTATATATATTCCAAAATAATACTACCATTCCCTGTGTTCTTTATAATCATACATTTGTTCTTGTCATAATATCAAATATTATCATTACAAACCTAAACTATTACATAGGTACGCTTACAAGTTCGCTTTTAGCCTTCACTTTATCCTTGTCGAATCCTTTTGGTCATATCGTCTAAGCTGCAATTATATGGTTCAAGCAAGTGTGAGCATAACACGCCAGCCAAGTACAACAATTTCATTTTTAAACGCATGTCAAAACATAGGAATCGATATCTTCAATAACCGGATGATAGTTATAGAGTACTATCAATACTTCAAAATAGCTTTCTTTTTCCTTCAAAACATTTTACAATAATAATAATCCTCAATTCATCAATTATGGTTCAAGACGTGAACGCCTTATAGTTTCTTTGAAAAGGACAACCCAAGACTAAGTCCATAAGTCCCAAGATAGCTTACTTTAGTACATCTAGGTGATCACCATAGTACCTATGTTGATCAACACTACATCCATTAAACGTGTGTACGCTAAGTTGTGGCAACTCACGTGCCCATCGAATACTCGATGAAAATACATTTGTTTATACATATTCAAAGCTTACCTTGAATCCGCATTACAATTAATTGGCGTAGGATAGCGTAGCAATTCTATATTGAAAGACTTGTAAAATGCTCAATCAATCTATTACGATTAGTCTAGCTTGCTAAAACCGCATCGACTATTTCTTTAAAACCATACACGATCTCATAACTTGAATCATTTGAAAACTCAAGCTAACACGGGTTAGATGCGCTTAAGAAAAACTTGCCTTCATTGGCTTCGCTATAGTATAATTATGTTTCCTTTGAGTCTTTACAATCTCTACAATACATAATCACATAACATACCACATTAGGTCATGAATGAACATACATAGTTCCTAAAGAATCTTACCTACTTCAATCTAATCCCAGATTAGATTTGTTATTATGGGTTCCGCTTTCCGCCATTCTTTTACATCATTCTTACCAACTTCGTTTTTTCTACGACTTAATGAAATTATTTCATTAATACAACCTTGCCTCGAAAGTTAATTATCCATCCTCACAAATTTTTAACGCTCTATACGTTATTAATCGTAAACTCGATCGTCATCGTGAAGTATTAACATTGAATATCATTTGCGCTTATCTTCAATCGACTTTCTTTTTAACCCTAAGTGATCATACTTGTGGTTCAATTATGACTTGATAATGTTTAATTAAGTTCATTAGTTCACATTACTCAACAATTTCCTTCATCTTCTTCTTGTAATCATTCTTTATTGTCTAGCTTTTAAGACTAGCGCCATGCCGCAGTGATCCTTTTTTTGTGTCAAGGTCAGGTCACACCTATTAGGGCTTGAGATCGACTTGGCCATGGCCATGCTACGAGTCTCGTAAGTTACATACTCTACGTGTTCATGCAAGAATTTTATCTATTCGACTTCGTTTGCTAAAAATTCACCTATTAGTCTATTTTCAACGAAAACGGTAAACGATCGTGAACGTTCAACGCTCGTTTCTTCGTTCTAAGTCGGAATCCGGCCATTTTCGAGCCCACAAATCTATAATGACAAATACAACTTGTCTCCATTGAAAACCAATGTTTCCAAGCTCAATATCAAAATTCGACTTCCATTCCGAGAATTTCACGAATTCGACGATCGCCGTCTAATCTTGTGAATTCCTTAAACTTCATTATTTGAAGTTTTTAAACCATTTCACTTGATTCAATCCATTATACTATCATCTTGACATACATGCTTGTTAACTTATATTCATGATAAGTCATTACTTGTTCTTAATAAGTTCAAAACTCATAAACTTATAAACTACTTATTAAAGTATAACATACTTAATTTCATCATTATGACTTATTCATAGGTTAAGTCCTTTAATCATTATTCTTACATCTTCTTATCATACTAGTTCTATTAAGGTAAACATGTTACAAGTTATAAAAGTTTCAATACTTCCATTATAAGTTCATAACTTATTTACAAATGAATTTCTTATTTATGACTTATCCCATTTATTAAGACTTAAGCCCTTTGATTCATTATTCCAACCTCTTCTTAGCATGCTTGTTCTACCAATACCCCTTCTCTAATAAAGGAAGAGAAAGAAAACATGGTTCAAGAACACTTACTCTTTTGATGATATCTTGCTTAATCCTTAATCTCCTTCTTGATTCTTGAACTTCAAAGGTTAACTTGCTAGCTTATTCTCACTTATTCTCTCTAACCAATAAACTATAAGTTATTGGTGGAAAAACTAACAAAGAAAGTCTAACTTTATAAGTGCTTATTCTCTCAACCAAATAAGCTCTCAACCTTAAGTTGGATGAAAATATAACACCCCACAAATGAAGTACAAAGCTTGCTATTTATAGGAAATCCTAAGTTAGGGTAGTTTAGTCTTTAATCCATCCACCTCCTTACTATTCATTACCTAGGCTTTAAGCAAACTTGCTCCCCACATTATTTGCTTGTTCACCACATATACTTGGCCATCACACTTACTTAATCATTAAGTCTACTTGTTCCCCACAACACTTAGCCCTTAAGTTTACTTTGTCATCACTTATAAGCACTTTGTGTGATCACCACACTAACTTAGCCTCTAAGTTTACTTGTTCATCACCTTGGATTATTCATGGGTTGCCCCATTGGTTTAAACCATCCCCTAACCCATTGGATATTTACCTTGGGCCTTATCTTAATTAATCTTAGCTTAATCATTTTGTCTTGCATTAACAATTCTTTGGGCTTGCATTAAGTTACTTTGGGCTTCTCATTAATCAACCACTTGGGCTTATCAATATCTTATTGGACTTTACAATTTCTTACATAACTCAAATATTCAATACATTTCTTTTTGGCTTAAAGCCTTATAACATATATTATAATGATAATTCTCGTATTCCCCTCATATATTTATTCAACATATACGATATACCATCATTCATATCGCATCAGATAATACCTCGATTATACTCGTAATCTCTACCTCGTACAATACCTACGTATTATACAATCATCGCTTAATTCATTAATCACATTACATTTCCTTCTCGTAAATCATTTTCTTTAAACGATAGGTTTTAAGTCCACATGTGAAATATTACATTTCCCATAACTGAAATATTATTGGATATTCCATCTCACATCAATATTTTATCGTTACGTATTTCTCGAAAGTTCAAAATAATTCTTGAAAGGTAAATGCGTGAATAGTGTTTTTTGAAAAATTTCTCGAAAAGCTTTTATTTTCGTCTTGGAAATTCAAACACATTAATTCTACCACGTAGGCAAAATCCTACGATGTTCTGACATTTCTAGGCCAGAGAACGACGTTCGATTAGCTTGTTCCATAAATAATTAATTAAATTCATTTAATAAAAATAAAAATTTAATTCTCAAAAATCCAATTTTCTCGGGGCATTACACTCTTCCCTCCTTATAAGGATTCTGTCCCCAGAATCTCGCTAATAATACCTCCACCACAGAGGATAATTTTCCTTTATTTTAATCTCGAGTTCCCACAATGCTTCTTCAACATTGGGGTTCTTCTATTTCACCTTCATTGAAGGTATTATCTTTTCACACATGACTTATCACTTCCTGTTAACAATTTGAGTTGGATGTTAAACAATTAATAACACATTACGACATCTTCCTTTTATTAGTTCTTCTGTTAATGTTAAACTTATTTGGAACTCAAATTCCTCCCTCAAAATAAGACTATACTTAGTCTTCTACTTATCCTGCCTCATCTTCTTCATTCGCTTGCATCCCTCGTTACTTAGTTGTACCTACTTAACTTGTTCCATTATCGTGGATTGAGTCTACATGTTGAATAACAATTCTACCCCTTCATTCCGTAATTTAACTTCTAACTCCATGCTTGCCATCTCCGTTGTTAACTCCTTATGAGTTGCTAACATCGATAACTTTTCCTTACCCTTCATACTTAACGCTGGCTTGCTTTCACGTGATACCTTCCTTGAATGATATAAGATATCATAGTCCTCCCCCATCGTGATATTCAACTTTTCCTCGTGTGAAGATATATTTCAGACTCTTAAAGTCCGTGTATATCTCACCCTTCTCCCCGTATAAATACTATCTTCATATTTTTAATTCAAAAACTATTGCTACCAATTATAGATCAAGTAGGATAGACCTCCTCATAATCCTCTAACTGGCGTGATGCATACACAATGACATTGCCATGCTATAAGAGCACGCAATCATGTCATCTATGCGAACATCGAGATACACTACAAAATTCCCCGTATCATCTGATAAAGATAATACTGGTGTCTTACCTAACCGTATTCAATAATCCTGTGACGCTAATGGTACCTTCCACCATAGCACCTCACAAGAATATCTATCAAATTGGCCACCGACTTGATTGGCGGCCCTTACGAAAAAACCTACTTCCGCACATTAGTCAACCTAATTGACATAACCAGAAACTTATCATAACCATAACGAATTCTGAACGTCATCTTAGGTACCTCCTCCTTCTTCTTTACTTCCAATCGATTATACCCCATACATACATCTATCTATAAAAAAAAATTCTTTGCCCCCTCTCAATTGACCAAATAGATCATCGATCCTGGGCCATGGGTATTTATCCATAACCGCTATCTTACTCCTATTACGATAGTCGATATGCAACCGTATCAACTCATCTTCTTCCTTAACACCAACCTAACTTGTGTCATAGTTCGACAATAATAATGTCGTGGTATTTTATTACCGTAAATTACTACCTTAGATTTTTCTAAGAAAACTAAAGGTTCACACTTTTCTTATAACTATTTGTTATAGCTCTATGGTTAATCAACCCATTCATACCGATAATTTCCTCAAATTCTCTCAACATGAACAGTACTTATCTACTGATACCTACTTACTTCGATTATCCATGAAATAATTTTCATGAAAATAATTTAACGAAAGTTATTTCCTCCTTCTCTACCTTAATGTTTTAAAGGTATTTATAATCCTTCCGCATGCACTCTAGATGAGTCTTTCCACCGCCTTACACTCTTCGATCTTATGCTTAGGGTCCCTTGTCCCACTCCAAAGATTCTCTGAGTTAAAATACTCATCTCTTTGCATACCGCCACTACCATTCTCTACCTTGGTTCCTCCCTCTCTCTTGCTCTCATTCTTTCCCTCTTTGTGGTATTGAGTCTACAACTCACTACCATCTTATGCTATAATCACCTTCTCCAGAATGGTCCCATAGGAAACACTATAGATCACCAAAATCCCACTATAGAGCTAGGGTCTCAGGCCCTACTCCAATCTACGAGCCTTCACCTCCTCCTTGTCCACTTGATGTGAAACAAACATTGCCAATTCATTTGAATTTGGTCGCATACTGGGGAAATATCATATCCCCTTGCTTAAGTTCTAAGAACTCAATCTCTATCTTCCCTCACATATTTGTAAGGAAATAATTATCAAAGAAAACCTTCTTGATTGTTTCCACGTTACTGCATCTGTTCTAACCCCACCCTGGTGAGCCTTCTTCCAAAATTTGTCTTCACTCTTCTTCGTGTAAGTCACAAAAGAAAACTTTTGCATCTCACATACGCTTGTAATAACAAACGCCTTCTCTATTTCTTTTACCCCGGTATGGGCCTTGATTGGGTCCGTTGTTCCTTTGAACTCTAGCGGACCTATGCTTTTAAACTCTTTAAAGATAATCGTTCTAGCTACCTTAGGTTTTCGCGGGTACTCTACCCCTTGCTTGGTAAATGCACTTGCTAATAACTTAACGAATCTCTCAGATAGGTTTTTTGACCCCATTAATTATCATTATGTGATTCTGCTTCCTTATTACGTTATCTTCTCCCTGTCGACATTTTTAGATTAAATAAAATTTCATTATTATCTATATACTTACTTCGGTATTAATCGCCACATACCAAATCGCATCATAACAAATCATTTCCATGAAAACATCATTATATTCATATGCTTCTTCATAGTTTGAAACTATTTATAATTTACATCCATAGCCAAAAGCTATTACATTTTTATCCCGCAATTGAACTTTACAAAAGTTGGGATTTACAAAAAGACTACCCTTTTATACAAAAGAGGGCTTCACATCACTACACACATATTTATAACTCTAACATTCTAATAATGCATAACAGCATCCTCGTGTTTCTCATTTGCAATCATTGCTATAGTATCCCGACTAATCATATGACGGGTTTGTCCTGACTCCATGGAATAACAAGCAACCTTCATCTTGAAATTCTTATGTGCACTCTCATGGATGTAAGACATTCGTGCTATCTTCCGGTCCTTCTCCCCCAGTTCTCTACGAAGCTCATCGGCCTCCTTCTTAAAATCCCTAGCCTTATTTATCATGAGCACCTTCTAATCATGCTCTGACTCAAAATCTGCTTCTGCAGACTCTTCGCCATACAAAAGCAGCACTAATCTCTTCATTCTATTTCTCGACAACCGCACTCGCTTGCACATTCTTGTTGTTGCATGCATATACAATGCTTCCATCAGATCCGGAGGTGATGATCTCAATGTAGGTACCACCGTAGTAACCGATGTTACCTCTCTTTCTTCCTCCATATCATTCATCATACTAAGGTATGACAATATTTCCATCTTCTCCCTGAGTAGTCTTCCTCGTAAAAGTACTCCTCCATCCCACTCTCTAGAATCACTATTGGTACCTCCGCCACCGGCTACGGGTACATGTGCTTCTACTTGGTTCATAAGCTCTTCGCCATCAAGCGTGTATATCTCTCTATACATCAAGCTATCGATCGACATCCTACAATAACACATATGTTGATTAGTACATAACATACGTAATCAGTATAAGCACAAATCACATTTAATTTATTTAGGTTACTTTCCATCTTTTAAATCTTTCTCTGCATCGAAGTTTCCTCAATACCTTATTGACTCATTCAACTCAAGTAAAGCTCAAGTTTTTTTCTTCCTTTGAACTTTTCTTCCTTAACGAGGTTATTAGCCTAAGGTTCTTCCCTCCTTAAGTTTTATAACCTAATGCTTTAATACCAACCTGTGACGCCCCCAAATTCGGGTTTCTTTCAACCCGACAGATGGTGCTCCATGGTGCTACAGTTCACACAAACATTCAATTGAAAAAGCCTCAAAGGAACGAATCTGTCTTATATATATTCCAAAATAATACTACTATTCCCCAGGTTCTTTATAACCGTTACATTTGTTCTTGTCATAATATCAAATATTATCATTACAAACCTAAACTATTACATAGGTACGCTACAAGTTCGCTTTAGCCTTCACTTTATCCTTCTCGAATCCTTTGGTCATATCGCTCTGTTTAAATTATATGGTTCAAGCAAGTGTGAGCATAACACGCCAAAGAAAATACAACAATTTCATTTTTTAAACGCATGCTCAAAACATAGGAATCGATATTTCAATAACCGGATGATAGTTATGGAGTACTATCAATACTTCAAAATAGCTTTCCTTTTCTTTCAAAAAATTTTACAATAATAATATTCCTCAATTCATCAATTATGGTTCAAGACGTGAACGCCTTATAGTTTCTTTGAAAAGGACAACCCTAAGACTAAGTCCGTAAGTCCCAAGATAGCTTACTTAATACATCTAGGTGATCACCTATAGTACCCTATGTTGATCAACACTACATCCATTAAACGCGTGTACGCTTTAAGTTGTGGAAACCTCACGTGCCCATCGAATACTCATGAAAATACATTTGTTTATACATATTCAAAGCTTACCTTGAATCCGTACCAATTAATTGGCGTAGATAAAGATTAGCAATTCTATATTGAAAGACTTGTAAACAGCTCAATCAATCTATTATGATTAGTCTAGCTTAGCTAAAACCGCATCGACTATTTCTTTAAAACCATACACGCATCTCATAACTTGAATCATTTGAAAACCTGGCTAACACGAAGGTTAGACAAGCGTTTAAGAAAAACTTGCCTTCAGCGTCTGCTATAGTATAATTATGTTTCCTTTGAGTCTTTACAATCTCTACAATACATAATCACATAACATACCACATTAGGTCATGAATGAACATACATAGTTCCTAAAGAATCTTACCCTACTTCTCAATCTAATCCCGTATTAGATTTGTTATTATGGGTTCCGGCTTTCCGTCATTCTTTTACATCATTCTTACCAACTTCGTTCTCTTCTATGACTTAATGAAATTATTTCATTAATACAACTCGGTTCGAGTTAATTATCCATCCTCACGGCTTACTAACGTCTGTACGTTATTAATCGAAATTCGATCGTCATTGGTGAAGTATTAATATTGAATATCATTTGCGTTCATCTTCAATTGACTTTCTTTTAACCCTAAGTGATCATACTTGGGGTTCAATTATGACTTGATAATGTTTAATTAAGTTCATTAGTTCATTACTCAACAATTTCCCTTCATCTTCTTCTTGTAATCATTCTTTATTGTCTAGCTTTTTAAGATCAAGCGTCATACTTAAGGTGATCCTTTTGTTGTGTTGCACAAGCTGTCATTTATTAGGGCTTGGAGATCGAACTCCGGCCGCAGTCACAGTCTTCAGAAGCGGTTGCACTAGTGAACTCTCACAATGTGCTCTACATCGTTTTCGGCCAGCAGGCAAAATTTTTTGCCTAGGGTCAAGCGTCATACCAATTTCGCATGCACCGTAAAACAATTTAAGTTTTGAAATTTTGCGAACTTCCCGAACGCATAATTTCTTCGTTATAAGTCCGAATTGGCTCATTCAAAATCCTACGGTTCACAAACTACATACTCTACGTGTTCATGTAAGAATTTTATCTATTCGACTTCGTTTGCTAAAAATTCACCTATTAATCTATTTTCAACGAAAACGGTAAACGTTCGTGAACGTTCAACGCTCGTTTCTTCGTTCTAAGTCGGAATCCGGCCATTTTCGAGTCTGCAAATCTATAATGACAAATACGACTTGTCTCCATTGAAAACCAATGTTTCCAAGCTCAATATCAAAATTCGACTTCCATTCCGAGAATTTCACTTAATTCGACGATCGCCGCCTAATCGTGTGAATTCGCTAAAAACTTCACATTTGAGATTTTAAACCATTTCATTTGGATTCAATCCATTATATTATCATCTTGACATACATGCTTCGTTAACTTATATTCATGATAAGTCATTACTTGTTCTTAATAAGTTCAAAACTCATAAACTTATAAACTACTTATTAAAGTATAACATACTTAATTTCATTGCTTATGAATTATTCATAGGTTAAGTCCTTTAATCATTATTCTTACATCTTCTTATCATACTAGTTCTATTAAGGTAAACATGTTACAAGTTATAACAAGTTTCTATACTTCCATTATAAGTTCATAACTTATTTACAAATGAATTTCTTATTTATGACTTATCCGACTTATTAAGACTTAAGCCCTTTGATTCATTATTCCAACCTCTTCTTAGCATGCTTGTTCTACCAATTCCCCCTTCTCTAACAATGGAAGAGAAAGAGAAACATGGTTCAAGAACACTTACTCTTTGATGATATCTTGCTTAATCCTTAATCTCCTTCTTGATTCTTGAACTTCAAAGGTTAACTTGCTAGTTTATTCTCACTTATTCTCTCTAACCAATAAACTATAAGTTATTGGTGGAAAAACTAACAAAGAAAGTCTAAGTTTATAAGTGCTTATTCTCTCAACAAAATAAGCTCTCAACCTTAAGTTGGATGAAGATATAACAACCCACAAATGAATTACAAAGCTTGCTATTTATAGGAAATCCTAAGTTAGGGTAGTTTAGTCTTTAATCCATCCACCTCCTTACTATTCATTACCTAGGCTTTAAGCAAACTTGCTCCCCACATTATTTGCTTGTTCACCACATATACTTGGCCATCACACTTACTTAATCATTAAGTCTACTTGCTCCCCACAACACTTTGCCCTTAAGTTTACTTTGTCATCACTTATAAGCACTTTGTGTGATCACCACACTAACATAGCCTCTAAGTTTACTTGTTCATCACCTTGGATTATCCATGGGTTGCCCCATTGGTTTAAACCATCCCCTAACCCATTGGATATTTACCTTGGGCCTTATCTTAATTAATCTTAGCTTAATCATTTGGGCATGTATTAACAATTCTTTGGGCTTGCATTAAGTTACTTTGGGCTTCTCATTAATCAACCACTTGGGCTTATCAATATCTTATTGGACTTTACAATTTCTTACATAACTCAAATATTCAATACATTTCTTTTAGCTTAAAGCCTTGTAATATATATTATACGATAATGATAATTCGTATTCCCTCAGATATTTATTCAACATATATGATATACCATCATTCATACGTACTCAGATATATACCTCGTATTATACTCATATTCTCTACCTCGCATAATACCTACGTATTATACAATCATCGCTTAATTCATTAATCACATTACATTTTCTTCTCGTAAATCAATTTCCTTAAACGATAGGTTTTAAGTCCACAAAGTAAATATTACATTTCCCATAATCAAATATTATTGGATATTCCATCTCACACCAATATTCTATCGTTACGTATTTTTCTAAGTTCAAAATAATTCTTGTTAGCGTAAATGCGTGAATAGTATTTTTCGTAAAATTTCTGAAAGCTTTTATTTTCGCCTTGGAAATTCAAACACTTTAATTCTACCACGTAGCCAAAATCCTACGATGTTCGACATTTCTAGGCCGTAGAACGACGCTCGATTAGCTTGCTCCATAAATAATTAATTAAATTCATTTAATAAAAATAAAAATTTAATTCTCAAAAATCCGATTTTCTCGGGGCGTTACATTTGACTTCTATACTCCATGAAATTTGTAGAATATCCTTGATATTTGAGCTTCATCCAGTCTTTCACCGTTCTTTTCAAGAAATGAGAACGTAGCTGGAACTAGTTGGGGAACAGAGTGATGGTCCTAGATGGTGTATTAGTAGTCCTCACTATTCTGTGAAATAGTGTGATAATAATTTTAATGAGGACTCCTTTTGAGTTTGTATACTCTCTAGTAGACAATATTTGTATTCAAACTCACAGTTTATGTTTTTTCGTATTGTACACGTTATAATTGTATTATTAAGTTGTATTTGAATTACTGCACCATGTATCCCATGCACTCAAGATGGATGATGTATACCTAATTTTGGGGCGTCATACATAGATAATGTGATACGAGGAATTCAGATTTATAAAAAGAGCAAGTTAAGAGTAAGATAGAGTTAGGTGAGATTCAATTGAGGACTCGTGTGATGGCTGAGTTGTACAAATCTTTGTATGGGCGAGGGTTTTGTGCTTGCACTCAGTTTATCATATTGATAATCATTGGAATGTTGGTGTCGCGCTATCTATGTATATGTGGCGAAAAGGTGATTCTTTTCTCATGTGTATAACAGATAGGTAGAGTATAGTTAGAGAATATTATCAGGTTATGTGCGAGTTCTTAAAACTCATACTTATAGTAGGTTCGTGACTCATAATTATATGGTATGCTTTTGAACCCCTTAGCGAATGGACGCCTATGGTCTGACTAGGATAAGTTCTTAAACTCATATGATTGTGGCCAAGTTCCTGAACTCATAACGTGTGGTAAGTTTGACGAACTGGGTATAGATAAGTGTGAATGGAGTATTGAGGATGATAGGAATAGATAGACCTATTAAGGAATGGATCATTATAGAAAGTGGAGTTGATGGTGGAAGCATAGGTATTCTAAATCTACTAGTTATGCTAGACTTTCGAAATTCATTGACTTCGTGCTGATGTTTACACTTCTATTTTCTTGAAAAACATTAGATCAAATGATGGAACCAATGAGTTTTAACAACAATACTGTTATTCGTATGTCTATGCTAATTGTTTTGGCTAGACAAAAATGATTTGCAATATACCAAAATGTACTTTATATTATTAATGCATCATGTAACCTGGTGCAAAGATGATAAAAATGATGGTGTCATCAATGCAGTATTACCTAGTGTTGGATGTGATCTAAGGATCATCAGCCCACTATGGTATGATGTAGTATGATAAAATCACCAATTGATGGAATCCTCAACGGACTGTAAATACAGTGCGGTATCATGACGTCATAAAAAGATTTTTGAGATTTCATTGAGATATGAGAATACATACGTATGTATGTATATGTATAAGTCCCAAGAATCCGGATACTTGAAACCCAAACTCGGTACTTTACGATACCATTTCTATGAAATGCGGAATAATACTAATAATAATAACAATAATAATAAATAAATTATAAACTTAACTTACATTTATCGAGTCTAATCCCAAATGCATAACCTTTACTACATTCTTTACATGATATATAATACATATCAATATCTTAATACAATCTATCTATTACAAATGATACCAATAACATATTACATTTGCTTTCCTTTTCACTTGTTCTGGCCGAGCCTTCTAGCTTTTCATACTTAGTAAAAACATTTAAATTAAGCAAGGATGAGCATTTGAGTGCCCAAAGTAGTATTATATATATATAAGTTGAAAGAATTTAAATGTTTTCTTTATAATATTCTTCTACAACCATCGATGGTTGTGAAGTAATCTGTACCAATAATAATAGCATAACAACCCTCGTTCAAGTTTTTTGAAGCTGTATTATTGTCTATTTATAAGGTTTACGTGACATATCATGAACATTGTTTTCATTTTCGAAAAGGTTAAACAAAAATTCATCTCATAAACCTAAGCATTGCTTACGGGCTTTGAGGGTGTATGCGATCCATGGGCCTGTTGAATCAATACTACATTGCTTTAAACGATATTATCGTTCATCCTTTGTCCGTAGTAATAGCGCATAAAAATTTTCCCATTATCGGGATGTTCATTTTACATCGGGTTTTTTCATAACAAAGGTCTTATATAATTCAACATATATGTATATCAAAGGTGTATCGACATGCGATTAAATACAAATGATTATCCAAGTGGGGACACTTGTATAATCATTTATAGAAATTAACGAATGAATATATTTATCAAGAATTATCATATACTAACATGTTGATAATCAATGGGCTTATATAATATAGCTTTAACAATCATACATTAATAATAATAATATAATTTTGAAACATTCTTACACTTGTCCATTGCATAAAGAAAATGCAAAGTTAGGATACTTGCACGATCTTGCCGCTTACACTTACGCAACTTAGATTTATCATTTCTATCACGACCTATCATTAATCAAATCATTTTACTTGATTAGTATATCATAACGTAACACATAACACCGTATTACTTTATTGCGCGATAAGACATAACCTAATCACCTTATCACATATATTTTAACAATCATGGTTTCAATCAAACATCAACAATTCCTAATCGCATTGTTCATAACCTAACCATCATTGAATCACAAATAAATTATTTAACTAACTAAATTATCTATGTCCGATCAATTTATGAACCATATGGATCTATCGACAACTTTATCGGTAATAATAGAGTCTAAGACTCTATCTGATGATTCAATATTCATTTAGATAACTTAAACATCAATCATACTTATCTTTCATGGCCTTTATAATAATTTTAAATAATTATTACCATTTATCATAATTTTGAAATTTTGAAACATCGAATCATTATTAAATGATTTAAATATCAAATAATTCTATTATCATTAATATTTAATCAATATTAAATTATTAATGAAACCATTGCCAAAATATTAAAGTTATGTATAATAACTCAAAATATTTTTAAAGTATTTATATTACCCTTAAAATGATTTTAAAACATTTAAAATCATTATTAAATAATTACCATTAATATTTAAATATTAATGAACTATTTATCCAAATATTAAAAGTCATTAATTATAACTTAAAATATTTTTAATTCATTTTATCCCTTTTTAAATGATTTTTAAATTAATAAAACTATTTTAAAACTATTTATTTAATATAATTATTAAATAAATTTAATATCATTAATCATTAAATAAATATCATTAATATTAATTTATTAATGAAATTATCCTTTAAATATTAAAAGTTATAGTTTATAACTTAAAATATCTTTAAACATTTTATCTTCATTTAAAATGATTATTAAAATATTAAAATCATTTTAAACTAAATTATTTAATACAAATATTAAATAACTTTAATATCATTATTAATCATTAATTAATGAAATTAACCATTAAATATTAAAAGTTATATTTTATAACTTAAAATATTTTTAAATACTTTATTTTCATTTAAAATGATTTTTAAATCATTAAAATCATTTTTATCTTATTTATTTAATTTAATAATCAAATAAATCTAATATCATTAATATTAATTTATTAATGAAAATTATCACAAAATATTAAAAGTTACCAAAAATAACTCAAAATATTTTCTAACACAATAATATAATTTTTCATGATTTTTCATGAATTAAAACTATTTTAAATAATTTATCCAATATTGTAATTAAATAAATTAAATACTTCTTACATTCCAAAAATATTAAATATTTTCGAAATATGCCCAAAATAATTAAAAACTATTTTTCAGACTTTAAAATAATTTTTCAGAATTTATTTCGTATTTATAATAATTAAAATCTAATTTTTTCTAATTTTTAATCATTTTGGAAAATCTGAGAAAAAAAAAATAATACAAAACCTTCATTATAGGGTTTAAGCGTGACTTACCGTCATTAATGGTGTTCTTTCACCAACCCAGTTTCATAAAGCGTTGATCGAGAGGGCTACTTTGGCCAGTATAACTCTCTCATCCGAACAATTTGGACAATCTATAAATTGAGTCTTGTAGTGCTCATGTAAGACTATAATTACCAACAACAATCATGGCTTAACAACATCAGATCTGGGAGATATTGGCCATCAAAATAGTATCGAGTTGTTTCTTCACTGAAAAACGATTCGAGGTGCCTACTTTGGACCTCTATAACTTGCAATCCATGTAATGTTTGTGTGATCTATCAATTCCGATTAATAGAAACTCATGTAGGACTACAACTATAATACATAATATACATATAACAACAACATATCTAATGGAAATATCCGGTCAAAGTTCACCACGAAATTGTTCATAAAATTACAGGTTCGTGTTCTTGGCGATTTTGATTGAACGGGTTTTGACCATGAATAACTCTTGATATATATGAGATATGAACTTGATTCTTTTTGTACCTTAAAGAGCATATTACATACTACATATAACAACTTACAAACACCAAAAAGACTAAATAATCACGGAGAGATATAAGGCACGACATTTGCCTAAAATAACAGATTTAGTTTTTTTTTAAAAGTTGGAAAAACTTTGATTTTGAGCACTTTGATGTTATGGGTCATGAATCTAACAACCCGAACATTAATACACTCCTTATTACACATATTTAACAAATCAATTTCAACAATTAACATCAAATCAAAGGATTTCAAAATTAGGGTTTTTATACCTTTATGCCTGATTTTTGATTTTTGCTCTCCAAGTTGTTTGTGATTGGATTATGGAGGATGTGGGGCTTGATAAAGGGACTAATTTAGCAACAAATTTAGTTGGTTTGAGAGAAAATGAGAGTTGGTTGAGTATTGAATAAAATTGGCTAACAAAATCACTTTTCTCTCTCAATCCTTATATAGACAACATGGATGCATGTATTGGTGAGATTAGTAGCTTATTCTTTGTCATTAGAAGTCAAGAGAGTTGTTGGAGTTAGTATGAGTTGGTTAACAACTCAACCTAAATGTCAAAACCTAATATTTAGCCTAAATAATACAACTAGGGGTATAATGGTCATTTAGTTTGTAATTTTAAGGGCAACCATGTAATCCTTGTAAACCCTTAGGGTTTAGGGTTTGAGCCAAGTTAGCAAAATTCTAGGATTTCCAAAATTAGGATTTAGCAACTAGGGTTTATAAAGAAAATAAAATTATTTTAGTTTCTAAAATTTTGAAAATAATAACTTTGTTAATTAAAGTAAGTTTGTAATGACCTTATACATGGATATTAGGGTTTATTACCCTTAATCATAATTAACTTTGCTAATAAAGCAATTAGGGTTTATAATACCAAAAATTAGGGTTTCCATAATATAATTAGGGTTTCTAGAAATTAATTTAGGGTTCTAGGTTTTAGGGTTTTAATTTACTAATTAGATTTATTTTAATTAGCAATTAAAGTCTATCACACGTGTTATTAATCATAGTAACACAATTCTTGACAGATCAAACCTCCGGTTTAGGTTTCCGGATTAGGGTTTTCATTCATAGTTTAGGGTTTTCTAATATCTAGAAAATACAAATATAAACTAGGGTTTTAAATTTAATAATTAGGGTTTCCTAATTAGCATACCATGAAGTAACACACAACATATATCATATATCTTAATTTTATATAAAAATCTTAAATTCCCATTTAATTTGAAAAACAGGATTAAATCAATTTATGCTAGGGTTTTTAAATACTGCACCATTATTCATCATAATTGACCAACCATTGTCAGTCCACATACAGTACATATATATATATATATATATATATATATATATATATATATATATATATATATATATATATATATATATAATCGAAAATTCAAAATATTATAATATAATAATATTATTATCATTATTCCTTATCTCGAACCAAAATTAGGGTTTATTAGACTAGTATTTAGGGTTTATAAAAATTTATTAGGGTTTAGTTGTAATATAATAAAAAAGCTATTCCACACATTAACATTACACGCATAACCATACTTATCTATAACATTGACGACAAATAATAATATAATATTATTATTCTCATTCCTTGATCAAAACCCAAAATTAGGGTTTGGATTCCATATCGATTTATCTTTCATATATAACCTTAATAATTAAGTTAAAATAATTAAACTTACTATTACGAAATAATTTCATATAATAAAATAAGTATTATAAAAATTCTATAATCATATCATATAAAATAATATAATTATCCTATTTCCTTGGAAAATAAACATTAAAAACATTTTTACTATAAAATTAATTAGTATAAAAATATAATTGATAATTATCAATAAATTCTAAAATAAATTTATTTGCAATACTTAATGTAATAAATAAATTTTATTTATCACACATATAATAATAATTACACATTACCTTGACACATATCATTCATATTTATTTTAATAAATAAAAAAAAAAAAAATTATCTGTAAAATTTATGATTTATTTATATAGAAAATATCGGGTTGTCACATTCACCTCCTTATAAGGATTAGTCCCCTAATCACCTTTTAAAACCTATACTTACCGAGGTACATAACCTATACAATCATTGCAAGTAGATCTCGATCATAATTGATCGATCCGATCTTTAACTATTCAAATAAAAAGCTTATCTATCTTCTTAAATAGAAATTTGATTTCTAAGAGAACTCAAATTCCTCCTTCAAAATAATTTATAAAAATAATTTACTATATATAAGAAAATAATATATTAGAAAATAAAATTAGTTTGAGTAATACACGGAGTTGCATCCCCATTTTGCCGATATCTTGAGCAGTCATGTTGAAGGCGCTTGCGATTGATTCTATTGATTTATTTGTTGATGTCGGTCCCGATGTCGCCAATGCCCTGCTGCCTTTTCGCATTTTCGCATTCCTTGTCTCCATTTCCTTTCTTGGACGGTCTTTCACCTTATGCTCCATTGATTCGCACATAACACATTTATTATACCTTCTTGGATTGGGACTTTTAGGAAAGATATATATCCCTCCTGTCCTTACTTTCTATACACAACTTTTCCTTTTTAATCACATTCCCGGCTTATCTCCGGTATTATTAAGATTATTTTCTTTTATCTTATAGGCGGCAAAAGTGGTCTCTTGCCCCGCCGTTATTCTAGCTATAACATACGCTGCTACCGAGTCAGTTGAGATTCTAAATCCTGGAAATAGAACCGCTTTTAAGTCTTTAACGTTCGACGTTCGATTATCTGGTTGATTTTTCGCGGCTGGTAATCCGTTCTGCATAGCTTGAGCGTCCGTATTCGCAAAAATTTCAATGTCGGGTCTGATTGTCCTCCAGCTTTGTTCACAGGTCCTTTTATCCTTTGGTTTCGTTTTTCGTCTTGGCGACATTATTATAAATTATTCTTTATTACCTTACATTCTAAGCCTTATAAATAAACGCTTAACATATAACGTAAAACTTTCTATTCAACTAATCATGTATTCAAAATATTAGATTTTGAAAATTTGGTTTCTTGTATTAACCAATATTCAGATAAATATCTATTATCTTTATACCCACTTAATTCATTAATCCAACATAAATCCATATTCATAGCACTTGCCATACCATAGCACATATTGCTTTAACATCCGCTATCCCTTTGTGACTCGGAAGTCAGGAATAGCTGCCATAACTTATACAAAATATTACATTATACCAACATACCTATCATATACACCACCTAAAATTATACATATTCAACTAATACTAACACTACCTATTCCTTACACCTTCATTAACGATCAATTACTTAGTAACCTATCTATTTCTATTATCCTCAATATCCATTCACACATAACTATATCCAGTTTGTCACAACTTTCAACACCTTATGAGTTTAAGAACTCATCACAACATATGAGTTTAAGAACTCAACATTGACCACTTATAATCCTTTAGCTACACTTTTTACTATCGGTTATACTTATCGTTTTTTGATCCAATACTATACTTTCCAAAATAACCACCTCTTTGAGGTAGCTTTCAATGTGAGCCTCTATTGCGACTATTGGCTTTGATATTGGCTCGGTCATGGATGTCGACTTATTCTTTACGACTTAAGGTTATCCTAATTCTATTCCTTTCAAACACCTACACACAAAATTATCTTAACTAGCAAATAATAAATACACACACACATAATAGTTTTATAAGTTATCTTTTATTTTGTTTGATAATGAATTTATTCAATTCATCTCCTTTTAAACTCTATATGAGTTATTTATATTTTCAACGTTTCCCTTTGTTCTAAGGTTATAGCCTGAAGGTCTAACCCACCTAAGGTTTCTAACCTATATAGCTCGACCATGATGTAGAGTCCCGAATCCGGATACTTGAAACCCAAACTTCGGGTGCTTTTACGATACCATTTCTATGAGCGGAATAATACTAAATAATAATAACAATAATATAAATTATAAACTTAACTTACATTTATCGAGTCTAATCCCAAATACGCAACCTTTACTACATTCTTTACATATATATAATACATATCAATATCTTAATACAATCTATCTATTACAAATGATACCAATAACATATTACATTTGCTTTCCTTTTCACTTGTTCTGGCCGAGAGCCTTCTAGCTTTTCATACTTAGTGAAAACATTTAAATTAAGCGAGGATGAGCATTTGAGTGCCCAACAAGTATTATATATATATATATAATTTGTGAAAGAATTTAAATGTTTTCTTTATAATATTCTTCTACAACGAAATCATGGTTGTGAAGTAATCATACCAATAATAATAGCATAACAACCCTCGTTCAAGTTTTTGAAGCTGTGTATTGTCTATTTATAAGGTTTACGTGACATATCATGAACATTGTTTTCATTTTCGAAAAGGTTAAACGAAATTCATCTCAGAAACCCAAGCATTGCTTTACGAACTTTGAGGGTATACAGTCCATGGGCCTGTGTTGATCAATACTACATTGCTAGAAACGATATTATCGTTCATCCTTTATCCGTAGTAATAGCATAAAAAATTTTCCCATTATCGGGATGTTCATTTACATCGGGTTTTCATAATAAAAGTCTTATATAATTCAACATATATGTATATCAAAGGTGTATCAACATGCGATTAAATACAATGATTATCCAGTGGGGACACTTGTATAATCATTTATAGAAATTAACGAACAGAATATATTTATCCAGAATTATCATATACTAACATGTTGATAATCAATGGGCTTATATAATATAGCTTTAACAATCATACATTAATAATAATAATATAATTTTGAAACATTCTTACACTTGTCCATTGCATAAAGAAAATGCAAAGTTAGGATACTTGCACGATCTTGTTGCTTACACTTACATGACTTAGATTTATCGTTTCTATCACGACTTATCATTAATCAAATCATTTTACCGATTAGTATATCATAACGTAACACATAACACTTTGCTTTATTGCGATTGACACATAACCTAATCACCTTATCACACATTTCAACAATCATGCACAAACAAACATCAACACATTCCTAATCGCATTGTTACATAACCTTAACAACCATTGAATCACAAATAATTCAGTTAACTAACTAAATTAATCTAAATCCGATCAATTTACGAACCATGCCGGTTCTATCGACAACTTTATCGGGTAATAATCGAGTCTAAGACTCTATCTGATGATTCATATTCATTTAGATAACTTAAACATCAATCACATTATCTTTCATGGCCTTTATATAATTTTTAAATAATTATTACCATTTATCATAATTTTGAAAAATTTTCGAATCATTATTAAATGATTTAAATATCAAATAATTCTATTATCATTAATATTTAATCAATATTAAATTATTAATGAAACCATTGCCAAAATATTAAAGTTATTTATAATAAACTTAAAATATTTTTAAAGTATTTATATTACCCTTAAATGATTTTTAAAACATTTAAAATCATTATTAAATAATTACCATTAATATTTAAATATTAATGAACTATTTATCCAAATATTAAAAGTCATTAATTATAACTTAAAATATTTTTAATTCATTTTTATCCCTTTTTAAATGATTTTTAAATTAATAAAACCATTTTAAAACTATTTATTTAATATAATTATTAAATAAATTTAATATCATTAATCATTAAATAAATATCATTAATATTAATTTATTAATGAAATTATCCTTTAAATATTAAAAGTTATATTTTATAACTTAAAATATCTTTAAACATTTTATCTTCATTTAAAATGATTATTAAAATATTAAAATCATTTTTAAACTAAATTATTTAATACAAATATTAAATAACTTTAATATCATTATTAATCATTAATTAATGAAATTAACCATTAAATATTAAAAGTTATATTTTATAACTTAAAATATTTTTAAATACTTTATTTTCATTTAAAATGATTTTTAAATCATTAAAATCATTTTATCTTATTTATTTAATTTAATAATCAAATAAATCTAATATCATTAATATTAATTTATTAATGAAAATTATCACAAAATATTAAAAGTTACCAAAAATAACTCAAAATATTTTCTAACACAATAATATAATTTTTCATGATTTTTCATGAATTAAAACTATTTTTAAATAATTTATCCAATATTGTAATTAAATAAATTAAATACTTCTTACATTCCAAAAATATTAAATATTTTGAAATATGCCCAAAATAATTAAAAACTATTTTTAGGACTTTAAAATAATTTTTGAATTTATTTCATATTTATAATAATTAAAATCTAATTTTTCTAATTTTTAATCATTTTCGGAAAATATGTAAATTAAAAATAATACAAAACCCGTATTATAGGGTTTAGGCGTGAAAATCCGTCGCTAATGGTGTTCTTCACCAACCCAGTTTCATAAAGCGTTGATCGAGAGGGCTACTTTGACCGAGTATAACTCTCTCATCCGAACGAATTTGGACAATCTATAAATTGAGTCTTGTAGTGCTCATGTAAGACTATAATTACCAACAACAATCATGGCTTAACAACATCAGATCTGGGAGATATTGGCCATCAAAATAGCTGTCAGAGCTGTTCTTCACAAAGAACAGTTCGAGGTGCCTACTTTGGACCTCTATAACTTGCAATCCATGTAATGTTTGTGTGATCTATCAATTCCAGTGTGTAGAACTCATGTAGGACTACAACTATAATACATAATATACATATAACAACAACATATCTAACTGGAAATATCCGGTCAAAGTTCACCACGGAAATTGTTCATAAAATTCTGGGTTCGTGTTCTTGAGCAGTTTCGGTCAACGGGTTTTGACCATGAATAACTCTTGATATATAACAGATATGAACTTGATTCTTTTTGTACCTTAAAGAGCATATTACATACTACATATAACAACTTACAAACACCAAAAATACTAAATAATCACAGAGATATAAGGCACGACATTTGCCTAAAATAACAGATTTTGTTTTTTTAAAAGTTGGAAAAACTTTGATTTTGAGCACTTTGATGTTATGGGTCATGAATCTAACAACCCAGAACATTAATACACTCCTTATTACACATATTTAACAAATCAATTTCAACAATTAACATCAAATCAAAGGATTTCGAAAATTAGGGTTTTTATACCTTTATGCCTTGATTTTTGATTTTTGCTCTCCAAGTTGTTTGTGATTGGATTATGGAGGATGTGGGGCTTGATAAAGGGACTGATTTAGCAACAAATTTCGTTGGTTTGAGAGAAAATGAGAGTTGGTTGAGTATTGAATAAAATTGGCTAACAAAATCACTTTTTCTCTCTCTCTCAATCCTTATATAGACAACATGGATGCATGTATTGGCTGAGATTAGTAGCTTGTTGCTGTCATTAGAAGTCAAGAGAGTTGTTGGAGTTAGTATGAGTTGGTTAACAACTCAACCTAAATGTCAAAACCTAATATTTAGCCTAAATAATACAACTAGGGGTATAATGGTCATTTAGTTTGTAATTTTAAGGGCAACCATGTATAATCCTTGTAAACCCTTAGGGTTTAGGGTTTGAGCCAGTTAGCAAAATTCTAGGATTTCCAAAATTAGGATTTAGCAACTAGGGTTTATAAAGAAAATAAAATTATTTTAGTTTCTAAAATTTTGAAAATAATAACTTTGTTAATTAAAGTAAGTTTGTAATGACCTTATACATGGATATTAGGGTTTATTACCCTTAATCATAATTAACTTTGCTAATAAAGCAATTAGGGTTTATAATACCAAAAATTAGGGTTTCCATAATATAATTAGGGTTTCTAGAAATTAATTTAGGGTTCTAGGTTTTAGGGTTTTAATTTACTAATTAGATTTATTTTAATTAGCAATTAAAGTCTATCACACGTGTTATTAATCATAGTAACACAATTCTTGACAGATCAAACCTCCGGTTTAGGTTTCCGGATTAGGGTTTTCATTCATAGTTTAGGGTTTTCTAATATCTAGAAAATACAAATATAAACTAGGGTTTTAAATTTAATAATTAGGGTTTCCTAATTAGCATACCATGAAGTAACACACAACATATATCATATATCTTAATTTTATATAAAAATCTTAAATTCCCATTTAATTTGAAAAAGCAGTTTAAATCAATTTATGCTAGGGGGTTTTTAAATCTTTTGCACCATTATTCATCATAATTGACCAACCATTATCAATCCATCCACATACATATATATATATATATATATATATATATATATATATATATATATATATATATGCCTTTAAAAAATTCAAAATATTATAATATAATAATATTATTATCATTATTCCTTATCTCAGAACCAAAATTAGGGTTTATTAGACTAGTATTTAGGGTTTATAAAAATATTATTAGGGTTTAGTTGTAATATAATAAAACTGTTCCACACATTAACATTACACGCATAACCATACTTATCTATAACACTGACAAATAATAATATAATATTATTATTCTCATTCCTTGATCAAAACCCGAAATTAGGGTTTGGATTCCATATCGATTTATCTTTCATATATAACCTTAATAATTAAGTTAAAATAATTAACTTAACTATTCTGAAATAATTTCATATAATAAAATAAGTATTATAAAAATTCTATAATCATATCATATAAAATAATATAATTATCCTATTTCCTTGGAAAATAAACATTAAAAACATTTTTACTATAAAATTAATTAGTATAAAAATATAATTGATAATTATCAATAAATTCTAAAATAAATTTATTTGCAATACTTAATGTAATAAATAAATTTTATTTATCACACATATAATAATAATTACACATTACCTTGACACATATCATTCATATTTATTTTAATAAATAAAAAAAAAAAAAAAATTATATCTAAAATTTATGAAAATTTATGATTTATTTATATAGAAAATATCGGGTTGTTCATCCGAGAAAATCAAAATCATATTACGGTTTACGACTTTGAAAAATTCATATAAATTCGTGTGTTTTGAATCTGAAGAAACTTAAAACTGAAAAGTTATAGATATGGAAGTTTACTAGCTAGACCCTCGATATTGAGCCATTTTATGGACCGGATCATGTCCGAAATAAATTGTTTAGTAAGGATGTCCAGAAAATGAAATTTTCTAGACTAGTTGATGAATTACAGAATCTGGTTTAGATGGATAAGGGTTTGACTTTAAGGCCTAGATGAGGTTGTAGTACACTGAGTAAGGGTTAATTCTATATAAGAAGGAACAAAAACGGACGTGTAATGAACGAGTTACGTTAAAAACGAAAACAACGTTTTGTTAAAGAAATTGTGAAGATGAGTTTTATAATTCTGTTTGAATTAAGATTTTGGGTGATGATATATTTTGATGATTAAAAATATGTTTTGACATATGTAATGAGTATAGATATGTGTTATCATATTCTATGCATAATTAACCATTTAAGATCAAGAGTTGAGATAAGTTAATGTGTGCACATAACGTGCTCGATAAAATGCCTAAGAGAAATAGTGTTTTCTAAACTTTGGTATACAAAGTGTCTAACTAATGGCTAATATTGGATATCTAATTATGAAAAGATGATAATACAAGAATAATAATGGAAAGAAATCGAAAAGGGTAATTTTTGATTTATGAAGGAAAATTAAACATGTAAACAATGTGTTGAATATGCATTTTTGAAACCAAAGTGGTATAATAAAATGGTGTGATATACGCACATTAAACTACAAGTGTGATGGTCTAGCATGTGTGGTGATGAAAATGAAAAATAAAACCGAGTTGCATATAAAATAATTATATGTCTATAAAGACATTATAAAAGATAATAAGATAAAGTAAGGTCTTAGAATAAATTTGACCATGAGATTGAGTATTGATTTTATTTATTATCAATCTCATATACGATTAGAAGTTGTAAAGGACGCAAAGTATTAGCGTGTTGGTAAAATGCCTAGAAAGGCAAGTCTTTTCAGCCTCCTTTTGCTATGTGAACTTGATGATGATCTGCTTTAAAATTTTAGTGTATGATGTATTATATATGTCAAAAGTATGAAATGTGAAAGTAAATCTATGACTATGATGATTGAACTATGAATGTTGATTGAGTAAGAAACTCAATCTTTATAGTTGTTATATGAACTATAACATGTATGCTATGTTTGTTTATGATTATTCTTGTATGTTGAGCATGTTATTATATGCTACATGATGCATGAAAACTGTTAGATTTTGCTGAGCTGTCGAGCTCATTCTTGTAAATAACAATTTTTGCAGATTCAAGAATTGAAGGTAACGCTATGTGCTACTTGATTGTTATGGATCAAAAGTGATATATGAAGATTTAATATCCTAGCTAAATTGTTATTCTTGTAAACCATGTCTAATGTTTCGAATAATGTATTAATGTTGAGTTGTAATATTATTTTGCGAATGTAAACTATTGTAGTATTAAAATGATTCTGAGATATTTAGATGTAAAGGTTGAAGGTTTTGGGAACGAGGATAGTTTGTAATAGAAAATTTTAATTATTCTGCAAATTTCAATGGTTGTATTATCGTTTAATGATATAAAATTAGAGGTTGAATGTATTATTAACGGCCAAAGTCGAGAATTAAATTGTATGAATTTTAGGGTCGTTACATAAATAGATTTAAGAGGATGCTCGACTTAACCCGAAAAACATATATTCATTTGATGCTAAAGTCGTTTAGCATGGCAAACTCCATGGGATGTTTCGTGTTGATGAGCCATGGAATGTGTCTCTCTTAATAGTCTGCATAGACTCATAAAAGAGAGATCGCTTGAGTAACTATCATGTATGTAATGAAATGTACGAGACCTGATGTTGATCAGTTATATTCTGGAGAAGTTCACTATGAGTCCGTGAAAAACATCTTAAAGTACTTAACCGGCACTAAAGATGTGACCATATTCATGGTGGGTCTAAATTAAAACTAGAGGGCTTAACAGACTCAAGTTTTTTTAGACATACCAAGACGACAAAAATCCAATTTAAGGTAAAACGTTACCTTGAACGGTGGTGCAGTGAATTGGAAAGGTTCCAAACAGCAAAGATTTGTTGGTTTAGTGATAAAGAAAAAGTATACAGCTATAAATGAAGCTGGAAGTTGATTGTTTGGATGAAAAGTTCATTACAGAACTAGGAATAGTTCCTAAGTCTCATCTTGGATCTAAACATGTGTCGTGACACTTTCACTTGGTTATATGAATCATTGAAAGCTGGGAAATCACTATAGAGATAGTGAACTCTCAAGAACAACATTACATATCCATTAACTAAAGCTTATCCAACAGGAGGATAATCGTCACTTAAAGAAGAAGGATATAAGATACCATTGCAATTGGCTTTAGTGCAAGTGGGAGATTGAAAGTAGTATGCACACAAGCTAATCATGCTTGATGATAAAGCATATACTTTGTAACAATTTTATTTATTTATTAATAAAAATTATTAATTAATTAAAGGCTTTTAATTATCTACATGATGCTATTTTATAATATGCGATAAACTGTGACACCCCCAAAATTAGGTATACATCACCCATCTTGAGTCTCCAGATACATGGTACAGAATTCAAATACAATCTTAAATATACAACATGAGCTGTGAGTTTTAATACAATCACTGTCTTCTAGATAGCATTAAAACTCAAAATAAGTCCTCAATACATTTATTGTCTCACTATTTAACAGACTAGTGAGGACTACTAATACTATCATCTGGTCCATCACTCTGTTCCCAGGACTCGTCCCCAAATATATTCTCATTTCACAAGAGAACAGTAAAAGAAAGGGTGAGCTCAACTAGCCCGAAGAAATATTATGACTAAGATAATGTAGAATAAATTATCGTTAGCCTTCAACAGTGTTAAACTGATACAATATAACAACCATCAAGTTTAACTGCAGCGGAACAAGAAATCCATTAGAAGAGTCAAGTAGAGCATAAAATCTACTATCTTCTATGGTTTAAAAGGTTTTTCATCACTTTTATCGCTGAGACTCCTCTTAATAAATAATCCCCATCATTAAATTATCCCTGCACTACAGGCTAAGGATATTCTTTAGTATCACGACCATGAATTATCCATGCACTACGGGCCAAAGATAATCATGTTTTCATCAACGGTCTTGATCATGCAATAAAATAATTCATCTTTGCACCCTTGGTCGAAGAGAATCCATAGCCATAACCATACCAAAAACTGTCCATCAATGCACTACGGCCAATAAGGATTTTTACCACATCATTCATCACATTACGGTCATGATTATATCGAATAATCCCTAGTTATAATCACACCAAGTCCATCTATGCACTACGGGCCAAAGATGACTTTTACCACATCATTTATAACATTACGGTCATGATTATACCGAATAATCCCTGGTCATAATCATACCAAGTCCATCTATGCACTACAAGCCACAGATGACTTTCAACATAATATAAACATGAGGATGATGACAATGACATAATAATTCAATAAAACAAGTTCAAGAATTAATTTATCCAGGAACCAATAACGTCCAAATTGTCAACATGATACTTCTTTGTAGAGTAAATTTAAGAATGCTCAGAAGAATATTTCCATGAATAGATATTGGATGAAGCACAAATATCAAGGATATTCCACTAATTTCATAGAGTATAGAAGTCAAAGCTTTAACCAACTGAGTATAATAGAATATATAAAACTGCAAATGGATTTTCATCCGCCATGCGGTAATCCACGTATACAGATTATTTTCACAATTTAATAAGGAATGAATACAAAGGATCATTCACCATGCATGTGGTAATCCACATGTAGGCGTGTTATTCCAACAAAATAATAAAGAATGGAATAATGAATGATTCACCATGCGTGCGATAGGCTGCATGACGAGTTATTCCCAATGTAATAATAAATAATGGAACTAGGTCCCACAAATTGCAGCAGACGAGATATTACGGCGAATAATAAATATTGGAACCAAGTCCGGCGTAAAATGCCCAAACAGGATATTCCGACAGAATAATAAATATTGGAACCAGGTTCGGCGTAAACACACAGACAGGATATTCCGACAGAATAATAAAGAACGGAATAATAAATAATGGAACCAAATGTCAAAGTAAATTAAGACCAAGCAGGATATTCCGATAGAATAATAAAGAATGGAATAATAGAAGAATTTCACTATGTATGCGGTACTTCGCATAAATAGGTTATTCTAACATAATAGTAAAGAATGGAATAATAGAAGAATTTCACCATGTATGCGGTACTTCGCATAGACAGGTTATTCCAACATAATAATAAAGAATGGAATAATATAAGTTCTCTTTATGAATACAAAAGAATAATACCCCTTATAGGTACAACAAATAATATCCCTTACGAGTACAACAAATAATATCCCTTACGAGTACAACAAATAATATCCTTTACCGTAAAAGAAACTGAATATAAGAGTACGGAAGTAGCAGAATACTTTTCTTCTTTCTCTCTATAGTTTCTCTCTCTAGAGTTTCGGTGAATTCGTAAGAAAAAAATGAATGAATGAGCTTCTATTTATAGAAGAATGGACTGCATAGTAACTAACTCATGAACGGTCCAGATTGATTTACTTTAATTTGACGATCCATATTTAAAGCAAAATCTTTTAAATAAAATATAATATATTCTATTTATAATCTAATAAAATGAATAACTTTATAAAAGATTTTACTATGAAAACACTATGCATGCACTATGCAAAACACTATCATAATAAAATATAATATATTATAATTATTTTCTAATAAAAACAGATAACTTTATACAAGTATTCTTTTTATATAAAAGATTTTACTATGCAAAATACTATGCGCATAACTATGCAACACTATGCATAATAGAATATAATATATTTTATTTATAGAATAACTTTATAAAAGTATTCTGTTTTATATAAAAAGTTTCTGTTTTATTACATTAATAATACCAATAAAATAAAACTGAGTGACTTATCACGTAAGCATTAATAATCAATACCGCATAGCTTACTATGTAACCACGCGACATTCTTTCTTTTACTACCGAGTAGTTCAACAGTATTAACGGTAAAACTTTCGCCGTTATTTTCATAAAATATTTTTGTAATTTTCTCAATCCGACAATAATTCCGTTGTGGGGTGCACCAATGATTGTACCGTCGTACAGATATTCTCCCATAAAATGAATATTGCCCGACCAATCGAATATTATACAACAACTTGCATACTTTTCAAAATTTATAAATACTACCCACAACTATAACACTATCTCAAATCCACACCATAATATTAAAAAAAAATATTTCGAGAAAATTAAATTTTTATTCATAAAATCTGGGGTCTCACAATCTCCCCTCCTTATGGAATTTCGCCCTCGAAATTTACGTACGTACCTGGTATGTCGAAGAGGTGATGGTATCTTGACTTCATTTCAGATTCTAACTCTTGAGGTATAACCTTTGTGCGTCGAATATGATCCTTCTTATCTAAGATGTTAACATGTATCTCCTCATACGTTAAATCTTCTGCTATCTCGTCCGGTTCTAAATTAATAATGTGGTTCGGGTCGTCCACATATTTACGTAACATCGATACGTTAAAAACGTTATGGGCACGCGACATACTTGGCGGTAAAACGAGTCTATAAGCCACAGTTCCTACTCGATCGAGGATTTCAAATGGGCAAATTAAATTGAGAGTTGAGATTTCCTCTCTTCGTCGATTCTTGCTTCTAGAATAACGCCCTCTTGAACCTTTTTCTTCACATTCATCAGCTCTGAGTATGTAGCTTGAGCGGCTTTAACTTTATCGATTAAAGTCGATTCTAATCGTATATTTGTTATCTTTACGTGGGTTCGTATATTCTCACTTGTAACCGTATACGATCTTCTACTCAACGCGTCAGCTACTATGTTCGCTTTTCCTACGATGATATTGCATGGTACGATCGTAATCTTCAACAGCTCGAGCCAACGTCTTTGGCACGTTATACGTTCGTTTTAGTTGAAGAAATATTTGAGGGTTTAAGAAATGGGTTTTGTACTGGGGTCAATACAAAATTCAATTTCACTCTCTAGGGGTAGGCTAAGAAGTCTTCAAGAATACGTCAGGAAATTTATTAACAATAGAAATATCATTCAAAACTGTGACTCTCATCCAAGACTTGGATAACATGCCACATTGATACCTATCAACTTGCCACCGTTATTCACAACGTCCCCTACGGAAAGTTCGGCTTCGGTGCATTCCACACATGGAAGTCACCAGCGAAAGGCTCAGGGCTCTTTACTTATGACTTGATATAACAATGATTGACTTTAGTGGTTTGGTTGCTTGAATTCGCATAATAGGTTGGTTAGGAATATGAAAGCTAACAACCTTACAAAAAGCAATGATGAGTAGTTAACCAATCGATTCCTAAAATCACATCAAAGGCAAGTATTTTCAAAGAGATAAGATCGACAGTAATGTGAAAGTGTCGATTTGAATCAAACAAGATTTATAAACAGTGGGTGTAACGAAGGTTTCTCCTAACGAAGCTTCAACCGATAAGTCAAAGTCTAATTTCTCCAGAGTCAAATTTAACGTTGAGCGCAAGTAACAGAGATAAAAGAATGGGTAGAACCGGTATCTAATAAGATATAGACTTCGCAAGAATTTATAATTAACTAACCTATGCTAACTTCGTTCGAGTTACTCGCTTTTTGAGAAGTCAAGAAAAAAGCTCTTCCTGAAACCACCGACTTTGTTTTGTCCGTATCTGCCTTTGGTGCCACCGTTCCAGCTGGACTTGACTTCACTATACGACAAAATCGAGCTAAATGACATTCTCTTCTTGAAATTTCCACTTCTATTATCTTGGCCATGATTACCACCGAAGTGGTTACCATTCTTGGTGTGATAATTTCCCCCACGATGGTTATCATTGTTCCGATGGCCGTTGCCATCGGTACTATTATCGTGTGGTTGGTCGTTACCTTTTGGTTGAGCTGACTCAATGGTCTCATGTGCTTCATTGCTTATCTCAATATTTTCAGATGCCATTTTCAAGTACTGCCACAAAATAAGGGTTAATTAACATTTCACATATTATCCCTATACTCTGACCGATCAGTTAAATACCAAATAAACGTAGGTAGGTCATACTAGCGAAGGAATTCCCTATCTCTCCCCTCCTAGTTCTTGTCTCACATCTCAGCTAGGGATCATATCCCTAAGCTTTGATACCAACTGTGACGTTCCCAAAATTAGGTATACATCACCCATCTTGAGTCGCCAGATACATAGTACAAAATTCAAATACAATCTTAAGTATACAACATTAGCTGTGAGTTTTAATACAAACATTGTCTTCTAGACAGCATTAAAACTCAAAATAAGTCCTCAATACATTTATTGTCACACTATTTAATTCGAGAATAGTGAGGACTACTAATACTATCATCCGTCCATCACTCCGCTCCCCGACTGCACTCACCCATTATATTCTCATTTCCTCAAGAGAACAAAAAAAAAAGGGTGAGCTCAACTAGCCCAAAAGAAGAAATATTATGACTAAGATAATGCAAAATAAATTATCGTTAGCCTTCAACAGTGTTAAACTGATTCAATATAACAACCATCAAGTTTAATCTGCGCTGAACAAGCAATCCATTAGAAGAGTCAAGTAGAGCATAAAATCTACTATCTTCTATGATTTAAAAGTTTTCATCACTTTTATCGTGAGACTCGACTTAATAAATAATCCACATCATTAAATCATCCCCGCACTGTGCCAAAGATATTCTTTAGTATCACGACCACGAATTATCCATGCACTACGGGCCAAAGATAATCGTGTTTTCATCAACGATCCTGATCATGCCATAAAACAATTCATCTTTGCACCCTTGGCCGAAGAGAATCCATAGCCATAATCATACAAAAAATCTGTCCATCAATGCACTATGGCCAATGAGGATTTTTACCACATCATTCATCACATTACGGTCATGATTATACCGAATAATCCCTGGTCATAATCACACCAAGTCCATCTATGCACTACGAGCCAAAGATGACTTTTACCACATCATTTATAACATTACAGTCATGATTATACCGAATAATCTATAGTCATAATCATACCAAGTCCATCTATGCACTACAGGCCACATATGACTTTCAACATAATATAAACATGAGGATGATGACAATGACATAATAATTCAATAAAACAAGTTCAAGAATTAATTTATCCAGAAACCAATAACGTCCAAATTGTCAACATGATACTTCTTTGTAAAGTAAAATTTAAGAATGCTCAGAAGAATATTTTCATGAATAGATATTGGATGAAGCGCAAACATCAAGGATATTCCACTAATTTCATGGAGTATAGAAGTCAAAGTTTTAACCAAGTGAGTATAATAGAATATATAAAACTGCAAATGGATTTTCGTCCACTAGGCGGTAATCCACGTATATAGATCATTTTCACAATTTAATAAGCATTGAATACAAAGGATCATTCACCATGCATGTGGTAATCCACATAGACAGGTTATTCCAACAAAATAATAAAGAATGGAATAACGTAAGGATTCACCATGCGTCGATGATACACCGCATGCATAAAGTTATTCCCAATGTAATAATAAATAATGGAACCAAGTCCGGCGTAAAATGTACGTAAGACAGTGATATTTCGGCGAATAATAAATATTGGAACCAGTCCAAAAAATGCATGCAGAGCGGGATATTCTCGGCGAATAATAAATATTGGAACCAGTCCCACAGTAAATGCATGTACGTGATATTAAAACGTAATAGTAAAGAACGGAATAATAAATAATGGAACTGTGTCGGTGAAATTAAGAAGCGACGTAAAAATTTTAACGTAATAATAAAGAACGGAATAATAGAAGAATTTCACTATGTATGCGGTACTTGTGATAAACAAAGTTATTCCAACATAATAATAAAGAATGGAATAATAGAAGAATTTCACCATATAAGCGGTACTTCGCATAGACAGGTTATTCCAACATAATAATAAAGAATGGAATAACATAAGTTCTCTTCATGAATACAAAAGAATAATACCCCTTACAGGTACAACAAATAATATCCCTTACGAGTACAACAAATAATATCCCTTACGAGTACAACAAATAATATCTCTTATGAGTACAACAAATAATATCCCTTACCGTAAAAGAAACTGAATATAAGAGTAGGAAAGTAGCATAATACTTTTCTTCTTTCTCTCTATAGTTTCTCTCTCTAGAGTTTCAGTGAATTCGTAAGAAATAATGAATGAATGAGCTTCTATTTATAGAAGAATGGACTACATAGTAAGTAACTCATGAACGGTCTAGATTGATTTACTTTAATTTGACAGTCCATATTTAAAGCAAAATCTTTTAAATAAAATATAATATATTCTATTTATAATCTAATAAAATGAATAACTTTATAAAAGATTTTACTATATACAAACACTATGCGAGCACTATGCAAACACTATGCATAATAAAATATAATATATTCTAATTATTGTCTAATAAAAAAAGATAACTTTATAAAAGTATTCTGCTTTTATATATAAAAAGATTTTACTATGCAAAATACTATGCAGATACCTTATGCAACACTATGCATAATAGAATATAATATATTTTATTTATAGAATAACTTTATAAAAGTATTACATTTTATATAAAAAAAATTACGCTTTTATTACATTAATAATACCAATAAAATAAAACCGAGAGGCTTATCACGTAAGCATTAATAATCAATACTGCGTGTAACTACTATGTAACCCATGCCAGATTCATCGTACTTTTACTAGAATAGTTCAACAAGATTAACGGTAAAACTTTCGCCGTTATTTTCATAAAATATTTTTGTCGTTTTCTCAATCAGACAATAATTCCGTTGTGGGGTCCACCAATGATTGTACCGTTGTACAGATATTCTCCGACAAAAAGAATATTCCCCGACTAATCGAATATTATACAACAACTTGCATACTTTTTAAAATTTATAAATACTACCCACAACTATAACACTATCTCAAATCCACACCATAATATTAAAAAAAAATATTTTGAGAAAATTAAATTTTTATTCATAAAATCTAGGGTTTCGCATAAACCCATAGTTTTTAAGCAATGCTTTTAGAATAATGATGATGATCATTCTAATGAGATCTAAATTCTTATAAAGCTTAAAACTCAAATAGTTCCCAATAGTTGGATTACTAAATTAGGGATTAGTGAATCCGGATAGATTGATACATACGTTGTTTGCTCATTGGATGAGGATGATTGATCTCATGATCATTTGTGTGGAGACACTAAAGCAAGTATGTCGGTGCTTATTAGAGAATAAGTTAACTAAACGTGGCTCGCTAAGGAATACCTAATGGAGTTTTACTTGCCTGTCAATAGGAATTCAAGTAGTGATGAAAAGTCGTTAATCGCTAGGGAGGCTTATCCCTATTGTAGAATAAATATTATTTATTTAAATAAATCAATTGTTTAATTTATTTATTTAAATAAGATTAGAATTGTTCTAATTGATTTATTCACAACCGGTTTAATATGGAGAACCTAAAGGATCACATCATAAAAGGAAGAATAATTATTTAAGAAGCAAATGTCATAATCGTAATAATAAGTTAAGTATATTTAATTTAATCTATAGTGATAGAATAAATTAAATAACTTAATATTTATTATTTAATATTTTAGAAATATTAAATATAAATTAATAAGAGGAGTCTTATTATTATTATTACTATTATTATTATTTAATTCCTAAAGGAGTTTGAAAATTAATTAATAAAAGTACTCTCATTTATTCCTAATATGATTGGGAGCCTAATTAATTAAAGGAATTTAATTAATTAAAATAAAACTCAATTTCTTAATTGTTAAGGAGGGTTGCCCACATGTATAAATAAGAGGAGTCTTATTATGGGTGGGTGTAGTTGTTGACTTTTTCACAACAGACGTGATTCCAATTGTTGGAGAGTACGCACTTTTTCTATGAGAGATAGAAAAATTAGGGTTTTGTCAAACACCCATCTTCTTGAATCTTTCTTCTTCCTTGGTGGATCACCTTTAGAGGCCAAACACTTGGGTGACTAACGTTGATCAAAAGAATGAACCAAACCCGGTGGATTCAAGTTGAACGCGAAAGGATTTGGAGTTGAACTTGTACCTGAGGAATCTCGAATCTTCAAGGGTATGATTCTTGTTCTTTACCTTTTCGTTTAATTAATAATTGTGCATAAAGGATGATCCGGATATATGGTTTGTAAAATTTTAAAACTCTGATTTTCCATGCTTCCTCTTATTTGTGCGATTTGATTGCGTTCATGAATTTTACAAACCTAACAGTGGTATCAGAGCCAAACTTTTATGCAAATTATTAATTGTTCAGATTTGATATATATATTAATGTGTGTTTAGAATAATTTATTTGACATAATTTGTTGTATAAAATTAAAAAAAGAAAAAAAAATAAATAGCGAAATCTCTATACTGTTTTCTTTTACAACGAATCACATTAATATTATATATATTATCGTTTTTTCAAAAACTGATCCTGACAAGGGATATGTTGCTTTATATATATAGTATGACTATATATATGATCCTAATCTGGAGATTCACGTGGTATATGCTTAACAGGATTCATTGATTACTTATTATATATATATATTATATATGATGAGTTATATATATATATATATATATATATATATATATATATATATATATATATATATATATAAACTAAACTTGCATAATAACACATGTTCAGATTAATAGTTAACATGCCCGTGAATCTTAATAGCTAGCAGGCCCTGGAATGTTCACATTACAAAAGATGCGGATTATATAATATATATATATATATATATATATATATATATATATATATATGAATTATTTTATAATTAAAATAAAAGTTTATTTTAATCTTAAAATAAAAGTTAATTTTAATTTTAAAATAAAGAGTTTATTTTAATCTTAAAATTAGATTTCATGCTAACTACTTAGAGTTGAAATTGGATTCCATGTTTCCTTAAATAAAGGAGTTTACTTAGATATGAAATAAGATTTCATGTTATTCAAAATAAAGGAGTTTATTTGTGAATAGGAAAATGAATCCATATTTCCTTAAATAAAAAAGTTTATTTAGATATGGAATATGATTTCATATTATTCAAAATTAAAGAGTTTATTTGTAAATAGGAAAGAGAATCCGTATTTTTTTTAATAAAGGAGTTTTATTTTATTTTTATCTTGGAATTGGATTCCATAATTAATTAAAATAAAGAAGTTTATTTTGATTAAAATAAAATAGTTTATTTTATTCAAAATTGGATAAATTAAAATAAAAGAAGTTTATTTTGATTTAAATTTGGATTAAAATAAAGGAGTTTATTTTAATTCAAAATTAGATTTTATACTAACTAAATTTGCCCATTCAATGATATCAATATATATATTGAATGTTTATTATTCATGAGATGAATGTTATTTATTGATGCATATGGTGATGTGTATGATAATAAATGGGATTGATTATGGACTATTGACCAATGCGATTGAATTTTATATTAGTTGGATGCATGGATGTATGAGTTTAATTAAATGGGGTTTGCGTACCTCGTCTTCTCTAATTTTTTTCTTAATGTAAATTCTTACTCCCTCATATGTACTTCCCCTTGACTGCTGATCAATGTTTCTATTTATTTTTAAATAGTTTTGTAATAGGAATAGTTAGAATTAATTTTGAAGAATTGGAGATCAAGGAGCAATGAGCGTTTGAAGACCCGTTTGTAATGGAGCCCGAGTTTAAATGTAATAGTTATATTTAAATATTAATTCTTGCACCCCTAGGGTTTGACCTTTTGGTTCACTTGGTGGCTCTAGTGAACCAAACTAGAATAAAAGTTCATATTCAATCCGAGTAGAATATTATATTCTATATGTGCATGCTTATACTATATATATATTATATATTATGCAAACATGCTTCGCATGTTAATTAATATGACGCGTATTATATATATATATATATATATATATATATATATATATATATATATATGTGTGTGTGTGTGTGTGTGTGTGTGTGTGTGTGTGTGTGTGTGTGTGTGTGCATGCCGCTAAAACAAGATGAGACAAATTAATAACAAACCCCTCAAATATTTTATATTAAGTTGTAACGTTCAAAGATATTTAGAATATCGAACGTCGCCTTCTAGAATGATAGAAACAATAGAGTATTGAATATTTAATATGAGTTTGTTGTGCACACACAAGACAAGTATTAATATTTAAGATGTTATTTTTATTACATATGATGTTTATAAGGAATTGAACATTACTGCTTTATTGTGCACACAAAAGGGCTGTAGTTTTCTCTTCACTTATATGGAAATGCTGGGTCTGACGTAACTTAAATAATTTTAGTTCGGATGTGCACACACTTGACCATTATGATTTAAAAGGCAAAATACAAGGAGTTACATAGTTGATGTAATTGATAAGAGTTTTCTACCTATTTATTTATATATAGTTTGTTGTGCACACACAAGGCTATATACATTTGAAATGATATCCTTATTCTCACTAGCATATCTTTAATTGGATATTGCCGAACTATATATATTGAGGGTAATATAGTGGTAGATACCAATTTAAAACAAGACCTAAATTATTTTGGTAATTAATAAAAGAATGTATGCAAAAATGTTGTTAATTACAAATTAATTTACAGAATTTTACAATGTCTAAATTACTATCACTGCGAGGCATATTAGATGCTATTTAATCGGATCGTATTAAACGGATTGGCTAAGGAAATTGAGAAACGTTCTCACGGCTGAAAAGCTATCTTATGTCCTTAATACGCCTATCCCTGCAATGGTTGCAGACAATGCCTCTGAGGAAGAGATTGCTACTTTTAGAAAGTGGCAAGATGATGCACAAGTTGGCTCAATGTATAATGCTCGCATCCATGAGTAACGAGCTTCAGCATCAGCATGAAACTATGGATGCTTTTACTATATTCCTGCACATCAAGTAGTTGATGGTGAGGAAAGTATGACTGATAGATATCAGATATCTAAGGAGCTCTTCCGATCTAGAATGACCAATGACACTACAGTACATATAAAATTCCTTAACATAATCAATTTTATTGATCAATTAGGATAATGAGTTTTTGTCCTGGATGGAGAGTTGAGCCAAGATTTGATCTTGCACTCAACCCCGGACACCTTTCACAATTGTTGTGAATTTTTCATATGAACAAGCTAGATATCAGCTTCGCTGATTTGCTTAACATGTTCAAAAATGTTGAGAGTCAATTTTCAATCCAGAAAGACCTAGTCTTACTGGTAGGGGCCAAATGATCTTCTAAAAATAAGAATGATTCTAAGATGGTAAATAGAAATGGAAAAAAATAATGGATAATAAGAACAAAACAGATACGAATAACAAAAGAGTTTGCTTCCACTACAATAAGCCTGGACACTGAAAAAAAAACTACGAGAAGCATCTTGTAGAGGCTAACCAGAAGAAGCTTAGTGAAGCTTCGGTTACAAATATAATTTTTGTTCATGATTGAAATAAATTTTTCTTTAAGTCAAGATTCTTCTTGGGTATTGGATACCGGCTTGGTTATCATAAATATAGATTTATGAAGGGACCAAGCAGAAGTAGAAAGCTAAACAAAGGATAAGTAATCCTATGTCTGGTAAATGAAGCAAAGGTTGCTGCATTAGCAATAGAAACTTATAGTTTAGCATTGCTTACGAGTAAATCTATTAAGTCAATAAGTTGTTATTGTATTCTAGTTCTCGTTAGAAACATTATTTCCATTTTATTGTTGGACAATGAAATCTTTGGTATTATATTTAAGAAAAATTGTTGTAATATTTATAATAATAATGTTTTGTATAGAACTGGAATATTACTTAATGAATTTTGTATACTTAACTTACGTGAAAATAATTTTGCAAATTGAACAAACTAGTATAAGAAAAGGAGATTATCATTCAAAAGGTTGAATGTGTGTATTTGCTGAAATACAAGTGTTAATTATTTGAAAGTTTCAAAGAATTCAGAAGTTAAACAAATTGGCTAAGTATTAGGATTCTTTGATCTGATCAATGAAGGAATACTTGAGAAATGAGCTTCTAGATCATCTCAAATGATTTTCTCACAAAGGACACCTCCTGATACGCAATAATTGATTGATGTATCTGAAAGGAAAAATTGTACCTTATTGGATATGGTGCGGTCCATAATGATTTTACCGACATTCCAGTATCCTTCTAGGATAATGTCCTAGAAATAGCTGCATATCTACGCAAATGTAACTTCAAAATCCAGCCCCAAGACTCCATAAAAGTTATGGACAGGGAGGATTCCTAATCTTAAGTATGTTAAGATAAGGGGTTGTCCAACTTATATGAAAAAGGTTTCAAAAGGATAAGCTTGGTACAAAATTTGACAAGTACAGATTTGTGAGACATCCTAAAGTAAGTTTAGGGTATATGTTCTATAATCCTACTTAGTAAAAGATGTTTGTTGTGAAACACGCTACCTTCTAAGATAAAGGTGATTATCATTGAAGGAGCTAGTGGGAGGATAATAGATCTTGAAGAGTTCAAGAACTACGAATCTTTATAAGTCAAATAAGAGGAACCTGTAGATAGACCTATTATACCACAACCGAATTGTAAATCTGGAATAGTACCAAAAATACCTAGGAGGTATGGATTTATCATAGATGATGATTATGAGGTACACATCATAGAAGATGATGATCCAGTTAGATGCACCGAGGTAAGAGTTGTAGGCACTCAGAGAAATCGATTGAAGCAAGCTTCTCAAAATGGAACATTCATTTTGATTAGACAGTCAAAAAGGTTTGATTTTTTCAAAAATAAGAATGAACCTAGTGTGTACAAAAGGGTCAGTGGGAGCGTCGTGACATTCCTGGAATTATATGTTGATATACTACGGATAAGGAATAACATACTAATGCTACAATCAGTAAAGATAAATATGACGCCCCCAAAATAGGTATACAACACCCATTCTGAGTCGCCAAAATACATGGTATAGAAAGCAAACTACAACTTTGACAATACATATGTCGTGTAGAATACGACAATACAACTGTGAGTTTGAATACAAATATTGTCTTCTAGACAATATACACACCCAAATAAGTCCTCATTAATTATTCATACACTATTTTACGTAAGTAGTGAGGATAAATTAAAACATCTTCCTAGAACCATCACTCCATACCCCGACTCGATCCTCGCTATGTTCTCACCTCCCAGAAGAAAAATGGAACAAAAGGAAAAGGGTGAGCTCAACTAGCCCAAGAAAAGAATATTATGACTAAGATAATATACAACAAATTATCGTTAGTCTTCAACAGGAAAAATCTAATAGAATACAATAGACAACAAGTTTTAGATCAACAAATGCAAATGGAAATAAGAATCCATTAGAAGAGTCACGTAGAGAAAGAATTCTACTATCTTCTAAGGTTTAAAAGTCCATCATCAATAGTTTATCCCCGTAATAACAATCAATATACATCTTTAATCATCTTTGCACTACAGGCCAAAGATATTCATTTGTATCACCAGTTGGTCATGTTCATCTCAACACCTGTTCATCTTTGCACTACAGGCCAAAGATATTCATTTATATCACCATTTAGGACCGAGGATGATGAAAACATTTTAAAAGAAACGAATCCAAAGAAACAAAATGACAAGGATTAAGGATTAAGGATTCGTACTTTGTTTTACCCATGTCCAAAAATACTTCGAAAATAATCATATTGGTGTAAAATTCAAGAATGATCAAAACATGGATACAATTAAAGCTAGTATCCAGAATAGATATTTTGGACAAAAAGAAAAATTTTTTTATTCTAAGTGAATAAAGGCCGTATTCGTGAATAAAGGTCGATACGTGAATAGTGCCGATACGTGAATAGTAACCCCACACAACAAGTTCCAAATTTGATAAAAAAGTTCACCAATACTTCAAGATAATGATATTGAAGAAAAAATATCATTTAAGAAGAAAATAATACCCTCACCTCAAAATAATCGTATTTCCTGATCGAATTTTAGATATAGGTCGATGTAAACCCGATATAAATAGCAACACTCAAAGTATACTCACAAGAATACGCTTCGATAATTTAGAGAGAAAGAGAGAAAACTTAGTTTCGTGTGATTTTCAATTCTAACTTAGCCTTCTATTTATAGGAAAATGTTAGAACGCCTAAAGGAGACTAAATTAATAAATTATTATTATTAAAATCAAATTTCTACGCATGCTAGCCATCAAAGACCAAGATGCCACTCTTGAAAATAATTTTCCAAAGAAATTTCACATGTTGTCAAACAAGAGTGGGTCCCACCCATTATTTAATAAAAATTATTTTATCTTCCTAAACTTCAATAATTAAGTAGAAAATAGCTCGTTTATCGAAAAAATTAAACTCGCCACTTTCCATGGAAATTCCATTCTCTACAACTTTGTAGAAGAAAAGTTTTCCAAATTCCAAACAGAAATTGACCGAAATCCATAAACGACGATTTTACAGCCTATAATCAATTTTCGCCAAGAATTGTGTCCAATTTAACACACAAAAACATATGTTAAACATTTAATGTCACAAAATACTCTACCTCCTCATATACTCATATATCCCACAATCATTATAAAAATATCACCAAGTAATATATTATTAAAATAATATATTTAAATGTATTATTTTATCGTAAAAAGATAAAATATTAATTTTCAACAATTGTCACATTAAAAATTTTCTCCATCTATATCCACATAAAATAAATATTTTCTTTATCATAATAATCAATAATTAATTATTCAAAATAATATTACGTAATCACAAAGATCGACAACCGTGCCGCTCCTCAGAAAGAGGGGCTTTCCAATAAGGATTTCTCTCTTCGGGCGCAATTAGGTGACCAAACCTCTCCTTAGATGTAACTTTCTAGACATTGCCAATAATGTTATCTCGATAATATTATTCAAATAATATGAATTATTGATTTGATAATGGAAAATACCGTAATGACAATTATTGAAACAATAATAATATAAATATCAATGCAAAGAATTATTGAATCAATAAGATAAAATAATGAATAAAGAATTACTTTAATAATTATTGAGTAGTGTCTTCTTCGTAAGGATCAATAATTCAACAATATGCAGGTAATACTGGTAAAGCTCGCCAGTAACCACGCCAGACATCAGATTTTAACCACCGTGTAACCCAACAAAGGTTAATTCGGTAATAATTTACGTCGTTATTTATAAAACTCAATCTTTGTCGCTTTTCCTTCATCCAACCGCTTTTCCGTTATGGGGCCCACCAATGATCTGCTAGGCTGTCATTTGAGATTCCTTTACAAAAAGAATATTCCACGACTAAACGAATATTCCCCTAATAATAATGAATATTTTATAACCACTTGCCTATTTTGTAAACTTTGCACATTTCACCCATAACCAAAGAATTATATCAAATTAACCCTTATTAATTTAGAATAATGAATAAAGAAAATTCAATTTTATTTATAATAAGTTGGGGTCTTACAACCTCCCTCCTTATGAAATTTCGTCCTCGAAATTGACATACGTATTCTGGTATATCGAAAAGGTGAGGGTACCTTGCTTTCATCTCCGATTCCAACTCCCATGTCATTTCCTCAATTGCATGGTTTCTCCACAAAACCTTAACTTGTGGTATAACCTTCGTATGTAAGACATGCTCTTTCCTATCCAAAATCTCAACAGTATCTCCTCGTAGGTTAAATCTTCCGCTATCTCGCCCGGTTCTAATGCAATAATGTGGTTCGGTCTTTCACATATTTACTGAAGCATAGATATGTGGAATACATTGTGAACACGAGACATACTTGGAGGTAACGCGAGTCTATAGGCTACGCTCCTATTCGGTCAAGAATCTCAAATGGACCAACAAACCTTGGATTGAGCTTTCCTCTTTTCCCAAATCTTGTAACTCCTTCCATGGAGCAATACGTAATAATACATGATCTCCAATATTAAACTCCACGTCCTTTCTATGAAGATCAAGATAACTCTTTTGTCGATCTTGTGAAGTTTGAATACGTTGTCGAATCATTTGGATCTTTTCTCGTAGTCATGCGTACTAATTACGTCCCAACAATATTGCTTCTCCCACCTCGCCCCAAAGATACTAGAGAATGACATTTTCGGCCCATACAACGCCTCAAATGGAGCCATGCCTATACTTGCTTGATAACTGTTGTTGTAGGAGAATTCCACCAAGTGGTAGGTACTTATCCCAACTTCCTTTGAAATCTAGGACACGAGTCTTAATAGATCTTCAAGGGTTTAAATAGTCCTCTCCGATTGTCCGTCTGCTTAAGGATGGTATCTTCAATCAATCAGAACTGCGCTCATAGCTTTCTGCAAGCTAACCCAAAATCTTGAAGTGAATCTCGGTCACGATCCAAAACTATGGATAATGGCATGCCATGCAATCGCATAATCTCATTCACGTACATACGAAAGCAAGACGCTCAAGGAATAAGTCTCGCGACGGTAAGAAATGGGCGACTTGGTTAATCTATCAACAATAACCCAAATTGCATCTACGCCTTTGAGAAACTTTGGGAAGACCAGTAACAAAATCCATAGTAATGTGTTCCCATTTCCATTCCTAATCTCAAGTGGTTGCAATGGACCTTTTGGCACTTGATGCTCCGCTTTACACGCCGACAAAGTTAAACATCTTGAGATAAACTCCACAATCTCTCTCTTCATATTGTTCCACCAAAATGTATGTCGAATATCATGATACATTTTGGTACTTCCAGATGGATTGCAAACGGGTGTTGTGTGCCTCCATCATGATTTTATGCTTCAGTCGAATTGTTAGAACGCAAAAGTCTAGAATTGACTCAAGTATTCCTTCCTCATCAATTCTTGCTTCCAATAGCTCCTTCTTGTACTTTCTTCTTTATACGACACCCCTGTGTCCGTAGCTTGAGCAAATTTTAACTTTATCGATTAAAGTTGGTTCTACTCAGATGTTCGCCATCATCATGTGGGACCCTCGAGTCTTTAATTCTATCTTCATCCTTTGTAAGTCGATAAAATGGGCCTTTTATGCGTTGACAATATTGCACTCAGACTTGCATATGATATTCTACTCAATGCGCCACCTACCACGTTCGCTTTTTCCAGATGATATTGAATAGTGTGATCATAATCTTTTAACACCTCCGATAACGTCATTTGCCAAGATGTTGAGTTCTTTTTGGGTGAAGAAATATTTGAGGCTTTTATGGTCCGTATAAATCTCCACTTTCTCTCCATACAAGTAGTGTCTCCATATCTTCAACGCCAATACGACTGCTGCCAATTCTAGATCATGAGTAGGATAATTCCTCTCATATTCTTTGAGTTGTCGTGAGGCATAGGCTATGACTTTCCCATGTTGCATGAGAACACATCCTAACCCCTTTCCAGAAGCATCGCTGTTGATAAGAAATCCATCTGAACCAGATGGTATTGTCGTAACAGTCTTAAAATGAGTATCCTCTTGAGCTCTTGGAAGCTCTTCTCGCATTCCTCGCTCCATAAGAATTTTACATCCTTCCGAGTCACCGAAGTTAATCTGAGTAGCAATTCGAGAAAATCCTTCCACAAATCTCCGATAATAACCAAATAAGCCCGTAAAGTCAAGCAGATTTGCCACCGACTTCGGTTGCTCCCAACTTTGTATTGCTTCAATCTTCACGTCAACAGATACTCCTTGTTTTGACACCACGCGCCCAAGGAATGCTACTTCCTCAAGCGTAACTCACATTTCTTTAGCTTGGCATAAAGCTTGTGTTCACGAAGTCTTTGTAGTACCAAATTTCAAATGGTGCTCATGATCTTCACGGCTTTTGGAATAGATGAGGATGTCATCAATAAAGACAACAACGAATCGATCCAAATATTCCTTAAATACACGGTTCATCATATCCATGAAAGCAAAGCAGGAGCATTAGTCAATCCAAAAGACATGACCAAGAATTCATAATGCCCGTACGAGTCCCTCGAATGCCGCCTTTGGAATATCCTTAGTTTTAATCTTCAAATTGATGATATCCGAAATCGAAGATCGATCTTTGAAAAGAATTGCGCTCCTTGTAATCGGGTCGAACGGTCATCAATGCGAGGTAGCGGATACCTATTCTTGATGGTGACATGGTTCAATTCTCAATAGTCAATACAAAATCGCATACTCCCGCTCTTTCTTCTTTACTTAATAAAACAGAGCACCCCAAGGAGACGTTACTAGGACGTTTAATGAAACCGATGTCTAATAACTCCCGTAGTTGGACTTTTAACTCCTCAAGTTCAATAGGAGCCATTCGATATGGGGTTTTAGAAATGGGCTTTGTACTTTTGCTTCAAGGTCAATAAAGAATTCAACATCACGCTTACGGGGTAGACCGGAAGCTCTTCAGAAATACATCGTGGAATTCTTTAACCACGTAAATATTATTCAAATCGACTTGTCTTTATTCAAATCCATAACATGGGCTAAGAAAGCTTGACATCCGCTTTTTCAATAAACTAATAGCTTTGTGGCTTGATATGACAAATGATCGATTTTAGTGGTTTAGTGGTTTGAATTGTATTTACAAAGTTGGTTAGGAATATGAAAACTAACAACCTTACGAAAAATAATCAATTTTGGCATGATGAGTGGTTAACCAATCAATTCCTAAAATCACATCAAAAGCAAGTATCTTTAAAGAGATAAGATCAACAGGTAATGTGATAGTGCCAACTTGGATCATGCAAGATTTATAAACTGTAGATGTAACGAAGGTTTCACCCAACGGAGTTTCAACAGATAAATCAAAATTTAATTTCTCCGGAGTCAAGTTTAAACGTTGAGCACAAGCAGGAGAGATAAAAGAATGGGTAGAACCGATATCTAGTAAGGTATAAACTTCGCAAGAATTCAAGATTAGCTTACCCGTGATCACCTCATTTGGGTTCCTCACGTTTTGTCCAACACGCACAAACGCCTTCCAGAACCGATTTCGACTTATCCGGGACAGCCCTTGGAATCACCACTCCTGCTGAACTTGGTTTCGCGATAGTACAATCTCAAGCGATGTGGCCTTCCTTTCCACAGTTTTAACATACCTTGGATTGTTGTGGACAGTTTGGGCTGATATGTCCCTCCTTCCCGTATTTGTAACATCTAAACTGGCGGTCGTTCTCCTCCCCTAGCATTTGTTGTTGTTGCCTTTGGTCTTTAGCCGCTGATATCTTCCCATCATTGTTGAATCTTCTCTTTACGAAATTTCCACTTGAGTCACCTCTCCTATTATCATGTCCACGATTACCACCGAGTGGTTACCGCCTTTGTCCGTATTCTTTCCTCCTCGCCGGTTATCATCGCTCGATGACTACCTCGATTGTGGTCCCTCATTGAGTATACTCACTATCTCGCTCTAATAATCGAGCCTCATGACAACATCTGAATACGAGAGAAAATTTATGAGAGATAAGGTATTGACGAATCTCCGGTTTTAGACCTCTCGTAAACATACGCGTCATTCGTTCCTCATTCTCCACCAAATGAGGTGCAAACCTGGATAACTCTGCGAACTTTGCCTCGTACTGAGACACCGTCATGTTGTTTTGTTCGAGTCTAATAAACTCTACCTCCTTCATATGACGAATACTTTCTGGAAAGTACTTGTCATTGAACAGTTTCTGAAATCTTTCCCAAGACATGTTAAGTGCATCTGGCTGGGTACGCTTCACAGATTCCCACCAGTAATCTGCTTCACCACGAAACATAAAGGTGGCGAATGGAACCTTCTCCTCCGCACCCCAAGACATCGAATATCTTGGTAATTTACTTGACCCACGCTTTACGCTTTGATCGGATCCGGCTTTCCATGGAAATCTGGTGGTCCCAACTCCTTAAACTGCTTGGCTGTGACAGACCGTGCATTGCCATCATTTCCACCCGTATTTTGTACACGAGTCTCCCTTGTCTGATTTTGCATGAACTGCAAAAAGCTTCTAAACATCCCGCCGTTCATCATTTGCTCAGTGGCGTTGTTCACAGGAGGAACATTGCCAAACTTATTGCACGCTCTCCTCGTCAGAGTACCGGCGTCTCTACACTGGCCTCATAAACTCCATTGTTAACGCTTCTCGCAGACCATTCTTAAATACTTGCCATAAAAACAAGGGTTAATTAAACAAATTAACATATCACATAATATCCTATATTATGACCACCAACAAATAAGCTTAGGTAGGACACACTAGCTTAAGGATTTACTCGCCTCTCCTCCTAGTTCTATTCCCCGATCTCCGCCAGAGATCATATCCCTAAGCTCGATATTAACCGTGACGCCCCCAAAATAGGTATACAACACCCATTCGAGTCGCCAAAATACATGGTATAGAAAGCAAACTACAACTTTGATAATACATATGTCGTGTAGAATACGACAATAAATACAACTGTGAGTTTGAATACAAATATTGTCTTCTAGACAATATACACACCCAAATAAGTCCTCATTAATTATTCATACACTATTTTACGTAAGTAGTGAGGACAAATTAAAACATCTTCCTAGAACCATCACTCCATACCCCTCTCGATCCTCGCTATGTTCTCACCTCCCGAGAAGAAAAATGGAACAAAAAGGAAAAGGGTGAGCTCAACTAGCCCAAGAAGAATATTATGACTAAGATAATATACAACAAATTATCGTTAGTCTTCAACAGGAAAAATCTAATAGAATACAATAGACAACAAGTTTTAGATCAACAAATGCAATGGAAATAAGAATCCATTAGAAGAGTCACGTAGAAAAAGAATTCTACTATCTTCTAAGGTTTAAAAGTCCATCATCAATAGTTTATCCTCGTAATAACAATCAATATACATCTTTAATCATCTTTGCACTACAAAAGCCAAAGATATTCATTTGTATCACCAAATGGGTCATGTTCATCTCAACACTGCTCATCTTTGCACTACAGCCAAAGATATTCATTTATATCACCATTTAGACCGAGGATGATGAAAAACATTTTAAAAGAAACGAATCCAAAGAAACAAAATGACAAGGATTAAGGATTAAGGATTCGTACTTTGTTTTTCCCATGTCCAAAAATACTTCAAAATAATCATATTGGTGTAAAATTCAAGAATGATCAAAACATGGATACAATCAAAGCTAGTATCCAGAATAGATATTTTGGACAAAAAGAAAATTTTTATTTTTCGGTGAATAAAGTGTCGTATTCGTGAATAGTGTCGTATACGTGAATAGTGCCGTATACGTGAATAGTAACCCCACACAACAAGTTCCAAATTTGATAAAAAGTTCACTAATACTTCGGCATAATGATATTGAAGAAAAAATATCATTTAAGAAGAAAATAATACCCCTTACCTCAAAATAATCGTATTTCTTATCGAATTTTCAGATAAAGTCGATGTAAACCCGCACCGTATAGCAACACTCAAAGTATACTCACAAGAATACGCTTCGATTTAGAGAGAGAAAACTTAGTTTCGTGTGATTTTCAATTCTAACTTAGCCCTCTATTTATAGGAAAATGTTAGAATCGCCAAAGCGAGACTAAATTAATAAATTATTATTATTAAAATCAAATTTCTACGCATGCTAGCCATCAAAGACCAGCATCCCACTCTTGAAAATAATTTTCCAAAGAAATTTCACATGTTGTCAAACAAGAGTGGGTCCCACCCATTATTTAATAAAAATTATTTTATCTTCCAAACTTCAATAATTCGTAGAAAATAGCTCGTTTATCAGAAAAATTCGAAACTCGTGACTTTCCATGGGAAATTCCATTCTCTACAACTTTGCATAAGAAAATTTTTCCAAATTCCAAACAGAAATTGACCGAAATCCATAAACGGACGATTTTACAGTCTATAATCAATTTTCGGTCAAGAATTGTGTCCACCGACACACAAAACATATGTTAAACATTTAATGCCACAAAATACTCTACCTCCTCATATACTCATATATCCCACAATCATTATAAAAATATCACCGTTAATATATTATTAAAATAATATATTTAAATGTATTATTTTATCGTAAAAAGATAAAATATTAATTTTCAACAATTGTCACATTAAAATTTTCTCCATCTATATCCACATAAAATAAATATTTTCTTTATCATAATAATCAATAATTAATTATTCAAAAATAATATTACGTAATCACAAAGATCGACAACCGTGCCGCTCCTCAGAAAGAGGGGCTTTCCAATAAGGATTTCTCCTTACCTGCCGCAATTAGGTGACCAAACCTCTCCTTAGATGTAACTTTCTAGACATTGCCAATAATGTTATCTCGATAATATTATTCAAATAATATGAATTATTGATTTGATAATGGAAAATATCGTAATGACAATTATTGAAACAATAATAATATAAATATCAATGCAAAGAATTATCAATCAATAAGATAAAATAATGAACAATGAATTACCGTAACAATTATTGAGTAGTGTCTTCTTACGTAAGGATCAATAATTCAACAATACTGCAATACCGTAGTGCTACTCGCAAACCACGCCAGACATCAGATTTTAACCACCGTAACCCAACAAAGGTTAATTCGTAATAATTTACGCCGTTATTTATAAAACTCAATCTTTGTCGCTTTCCTTCATCCAACCGCTTTCCGTTATGGGGCCCACTAATGATCGCAACTTGTCAGATTTGAGATTCCTACAAAAAGAATATTCCACGACCAAACTAATATTCCCTAAAATAATGAATATTTTATAACCACTTGCTTATTTTGTAAACTTTGCACATTTCACCCATAACCAAAGAATTATATCAAATTAACCCTTATTAATTTAGAATAATGAATAAAGAAAAATTCAATTTTATTTATAATAAGTTGGGGTCTTACAATAAAGTTGTCTAAACATTCCTCCATGAATGATTTGGGAAGATTGTCTTAATTGGGGATACAAATCTATATAGATAGATTTAAGAGGATGTTCGACTGAACCCGAAAAACATATATTCATTTGATGCTAAAGTCGTTTAGCATGGCAAACTCCATGGGATGTTTCGTGTTGATGAGCCATGGAATTAATCTCTCTTAATAGTCCACATAGACTCATAAAAGAGAGATCGCTTGAGTAACTATCATGTATGTAATGAAATGTACGAGACCTGATGTTGATCAGTCATATTCTGGAGAAGTTCACTATGAGTCTGTGAAAAACATCGTAAAGTACTTAACCGACACTAAAGATGTGATCATATTCATGGTGGGTCTAAATTAAAACTAGAGGGCTTAACAGACTCAAGTTCTTTTAGACAAACCAAGACGACAAAAATCCAATTTAAGGTAAAACGTTACCTTGAACGGCGGTGCAGTGAATTAAAAAGGTTCCAAACAGCAAAGAGTTGCTGGTTTAGTGATAAAGACAAAGTATATAGCTATAAATGAAGTTGGAAGTTGATTGTTTGGATGAAAAGTTCATTACAGAACTAGGAATAGTTCCTAAGTCTCATCTTGGATCTAAACATGTGTCTTGACACTTTCACTTGGTTATATGAATCATTGAAAGATGGGAAATCACTATAGAGATAGTGAACTATCAAGAACAACATTACATATCCATTAACTAAAGCTTATCCAACAGCAGGATAATCGTCACTTAGAGAAGAAGGGTATAAGATACCATGGCGATTGGCTTTAGTGCAAATGGGAGATTGAAAGTAGTATGCACACAAGCCAATCATGTTTGATGATAAAGCATATACTTTGTAACAATCTTATTTATTTATTAATAAAAAGTATTAATTAAATAAAGGCTTTTAATTATCTACATGATGTTATTTTATAATATGTGATAAACCCATAGTTTTTAAGCAATGCTTTTAGAATAATGATGATGATCATTCTAATGAGATCTAAATTCTTAGAAAGCTTAAAACTCAAATAGTTCCCAATCTTTGGATTACTAAATTGGGGATTAGTGAATCCGGATAGATTGGTACATACGTTGGTTGCTCATTGGATGATGATGATTGATCTCATGATCATTTGTGTGGAGACACTAAAACAAGTATGTAGGTGCTTATTAGAGAATAAGTTCACTGAACGTGGCTCGCTAAGGATTACCTAATGGAGTTTTACTTGCCTGTCAATAGGAATTCCTGTAGTGATGGTAGTACAAGTGATCCTTGGACTTGAGATCATCATAGTGTCTTGTGTATGACGAGTTATACTTTGACTTATTCCTTAATACCCTTAGGGTATATCAAAGGGTATGCTTGGGTATAATAAGTTTTACATGGAGATAATGTATGATTAGTAAAGAATCTACCGCTTCTAGTAAAAGAAGAGAAATGTCCTATGTGATTCGATAAATGACAACCCAGTAGTCCTTGGCCAAGGCAGAATGAAATTAGAATGGAGTTTCTGTGACATCCCAGATTTTTAAAAATTATAAATGAGAATTTTATAAATAAAAATATTATTTATGAGATATGTTGGGTGTGAGTATGTGTATGTCATATATTGTAGAATATGTGAATTGATGTGAAGAGAATGTTATATATTAATTTTAATATATATAAATATTTAATTGAATTATTTATTGAGTTAAATAAATAAATTTTGTTTTGATTATAGAGTAATGTAATTAAGTGTAGAAAGATTAATTAAATGAATATTTAGTATTTAATTTAATTAATATAATAATTTATAAGTTATAGTTCTAATTTAATTGAGATAATTAAATTAGATGAGTTATGTGATGATTGTTACACAAAATTATAATTAACAAGTAAATATAATTATGTGACAATTTGATGAGATTGATTGATGTTAAGCTATTGATTAATTAAAATAATGAGTATTTACCAAATATGGTCTTAGGCTTTTCAAGTTCAAATTGGTGTAACCTATGTATTAACTAGTAATTAGTATATCTAATAATTACTAGGAGTTACATATATTATATATTACTAGTATTGTATATTATATGTATATACTACAAGTTAGTATGTTAGTTTTAGAAAGCAAACCAAAGAAAGAAGAAGAGAGTTAGAGAGAGTTGTAGGAGAAGAAGAAGAGGAAGAAAAAGAAGAAGAAGGGAAAGCTTTGAGAAGACAAAACAAGCCCCATCATCATCATCTCCATCTCTCTCTTAAATTCATTATAATAAAGTTATAATCTTAATTCCTTGTTTTAATTATATTTTTATGTTCTTCATAATGTAGATAATTGTTATGTAGAAGTTGTATTGAGAAATTGAGAGAGTTAGAGAGAAATAGAGGAATTGAGATGAGCTAGAAGAAGAAGAAAAAAAAAAGCTAGAAGAAGGTAACTTATAAACTCTTATTTAATCCTTGATTTTTTTTTTGGTAGATTTATGTTCTAGGGTAGTAGATCATGCTTAATCAGTTTGTATTGGTTTAATCTTGGATTATCAAGAATCAAACAAAAGGATTCAAGAAAGAAAATGAAATGGAAAGAAAATTTGAAGAACAAAATTCGTAGGTTTTTAGTAATTGTGGACATATCTTGTGAAATTCATACCTCTTTGGGTATAACGAGTTAGAAAGTGAGCCTTATATCAAATCGAAGATATGGAAGTAAGTTATATTCTAAAAGTGGAATCACATGAAAACTCTTCGTAGATTTCTTGCAATGTCTATTTTAGTAAGGCTTGTCCAAAAGGAAAATAATCTGTCCAGAAAATCAAAACTGTTACGGTTTCTGACTTTGAAAAATTCATATAAATTCGTGTGTTTTGAATCTGAAGAAACTTAAAACTGCAAAGTTGTAGATATGGAAGTTTACTAGCTAGACTCACGAGATTGAGCCATTTTATGGACCGGATCATGTCCAAAATAAATTGTTTAGTAAGGATGTGCAGAAAATGAAATTTTCTAGACAAGTTAATGAATTACAGAATCTGGTTTAGATGGATAAGGGTCTGACTTTAAGGCCTAGATGAGGTTATAGTACACTGAGTAAGGGTTAATTCTATATAAGAAGGAACAAAAACGGGCTTGTAACGAACAAGTTACGTTAAAAACGAAAATAACGTTTTGTTAAAGAAATTGTGAAGATGAGTTTTATAATTCTGTTTGAATTAAGATTTTGGGTGATGATATATTTTGATGATTAAAAATATGTTTTGACATGTGTAATGAGTATATATATGTGTTATCATATTTTATGCATAATTAACCATTTAAGATCAAGAGTTGAGATAAGTTAATGTGTGCACATAACGTGCTCGATAAAATGCCTAAGAGTAATAGTGTTTTCTAAACTTTGGTATACAAAGTGTCTAACTAATGACTAATATTGGATATCTAAGTATGAAAAGATGATAATACAAGAATAATAAATGGAAAGAAATTGAAAATTCATAAACTCTTATTTAATCCTTGATTTTTTTTTGGTAGATTTATGTTCTAGGGTAGTAGATCATGCTTAATCAGTTTGTATTCGTAGATTTTTAGTAATTGTGGACATATCTTGTGAAATTCATACCTCTTTGGGTATAATGAGTTAGAAAGTGAACTTTATATCAAATCGAAGAAATGGAAGTAAGCTATATTCTGAAAGTGGAATCACATGAAAACTCTATGTAGATTTCTTGCAATGTCTCGCTTTTAGTAAAAATCGGGTCCAGAAGGAAAATAATCTATCCGTAAAATCAAAACTGTTACGGTTTCTGACTTTGAAAAATTCATATAAATTCGTGTGTTTTTAATCTGAAGAAACTTAAAACTGTAAAGTTGTAGATATGGAAGTTTACTAGCTAGACTCGCGACATTGAGCCATTTTATGGACCGGATCATGTCCGAAATTAATTGTTTACTAAGAATGTCCAGAAAATTAAATTTTCTAGACTAGTTGATGAATTACAGAATCTGGTTTAGATGGATATGGGTCTGACCTTAAGGCCTAGATGAGATTGTAGTACATTGAGTAAGGGTTAATTATATATAAGAAGGAACAAAAACGGGCATGTAACGAACGAGTTACGTTAAAAACGAAAACAACGTTTTGTTAAAGAAATTGTGAAGATGAGTTTTATAATTCTGTTTGAATTAAGATTTTGGGTGATGATATATTTTGATGATTAAAAATATGTTTTGACATGTGTAATGAGTATATATATGTGTTATCATATTCTATGCATAATTAACCATTTAAGATCAAGAGTTGAGATAAGTTAATGTGTGCACATAACGTGCTCGATAAAATGCCTAAGAGTAATAGTGTTTTCTAAACTTTGGTATACAAAGTGTCTAACTAATGACTAATATTGGATATCTAAGTATGAAAAGATGATAATACAAAAATAATAATGGAAAGAAATTGAAAATTCATAAACTCTTATTTAATCCTTGATTTTTTTTTTGTAGATTTATGTTCTAGGGTAGTAGATCATGCTTAATTAGTTTGTATTCGTAGATTTTTAGTAATTGTGGACATATCTTGTGAAATTCATACCTCTTTGGGTATAATGAGTTAGAAAGTGAACCTTATATCAAATCGAAGATATGGAAGTAAGCTATATTCTGAAAGTGGAATCACATGAAAACTCTATGTAGATTTCTTGTAATGTCTGTTTTAGTAAGGCTGGTCCGAAGGGAAAATAATCTGTCCAGAAAATCAAAACTGTTACGGTTTCTGACTTTGAAAAATTCATATAAATTCGTGTGTTTTGAATCTGAAGAAAATTAAAACTGTAAAGTTGTAGATATGGAAGTTTACTAGCTAGACTCGCGACATTGAGCCATTTTATGGACCGGATCATGTCCGAAATTAATTGTTTAGTAAGGATGTCCAGAAAATGAAATTTTCTAGACTAGTTGATGAATTATAGAATCTGGTTTAGATGGATATGGGTCTGACCTTAAGGCCTAGATGAGGTTGTAGTACACTGAGTAAGGGTTAATTATATATAAGAAGGAACAAAAACGGGCGTGTAACGAACGAGTTACGTTAAAAACGAAAACAACGTTTTGTTAAAGAAATTGTGAAGATGAGTTTTATAATTCTGTTTGAATTAAGATTTTGGGTGATGATATATTTTAATGATTAAAAATATGTTTTGACATATGTAATGAGTATAGATATGTGTTATCATATTCTATGCATAATTAACCATTTAAGATCAAGAGTTGAGATAAGTTAATGTGTGCACATAACGTGCTCGATAAAATGCCTAAGAGTAATAGTGTTTTCTAAACTTTGGTACACAAAGTGTCTAACTAATGGCTAATATTGGATATCTATGTATGAAAAGATGATAATACAAGAATAATAATGGAAAGAAATTGAAAATGGTAATTTTTGATTTATGAAGGAAAATTAAACATGTAAATAATGTGTTGAATATGCATTTTTGAAACCAAAGTGGTATAATAAAATGGTGTGATATACTATTAAACTACACTAGTGTGATAGTCTAGCATGTGTGGTGATGAAAATGAAAAATAAAATCGAGTTGCATATAAAATAGTTAGATGTCTATAAAGACATTATAAAGGATAATAAGATAAAGTAAGGTCTTAGAATAAATTTTACCATGAGATTGAGTATTGATTTTATTTATTATCAATCTCACACACAGTGTAGGTTGTGCAAGGATGCGAAGTATTAGCGTGTTGGTAAAATGCCGGTAAAGGCAAGTCTTTCAGTTCCTTTTTGCTATGTGAACTTGATGATGATCTGCTTTAAAATTTTAGTGTATGATGTATTATATATGTCAAAAGTATGAAATGTGAAAGTAAATCTATGACTATGATGATTGAACTATGAATGTTGATTGAGTAAGGAACTCAATCTTTATAGTTGTTATGTGAACTACAACATGTATGCTATGCTTGTTTATGATTATTCTTGTATGTTGAGCATGTTATTATGTACTACGTGATGCATAAAAATCATTAGATTTTGTTTGAATTTATTCGAGTTCATTCTTGCAAATAACCATTTTTGTAGATTCAAGAATTGAAGGTAACGCTATGTGCTACTTGATTGTTATGGATAAAAAGTGATATATGAAGATTTAATATCCTAGCTAAGTTGTTATTCTTGTAAACCATGTCTAATGTTTCTAATAATGTATTAATGTTGAATTATAATATTATTTTGCGAATGTAAACTATAGTAGTATTAAAATGATTCTGAGATATTTAGATGTAAAGGTTGAAGGTTTTGGGAACGAGGATAGTTTGTAATAGAAAATTTTAATTATTCCGCAAATTTCAATGGTTGTATTATCGTTTCATGATGTAAAATTAGAGGTTGAATGTATTATTAACGACCAAAGTCGAGAATTAAATTGTATGAATTTTGGGGTCGTTACAGTTTCTAATTTGTATTATTTGGAGTTGTGAATTTAAGAGTCGAAATACATATAATTAAATAAATTAAGACTTGACAGTAAATCCATGTCTTATATTTAATTGGGAGATTGTATGGTAGAAGGATTGAATTGTACAGTAACTGTTTACTCAAAGGTTCTTTTATGATTAATGTTGAAATCTATATTATCTAGAAAGTCGTTAATCGCTAGAGAGGCTTATCCCTATTGTAGAATAAATATTATTTATTTAAATAAATTAATAGTTTAATTTATTTATTTAAATAAGATTAGAATTGTTCTAATTGAATTATTCACAATCGGTTTAATATGGAGAACCTAAAGGGTCACACCATAAAAGGAAGAATAATTATTTAAGAAGCAAATGTCATAATCGTAATAATAAGTTAAGTATATTTAATTTAATCTATGGTAATAGAATAAATTAAATAACTTAATATTTATTATTTAATATTTTAAAAATATTAAATATAAATTAATAAGAGGAGTCTTATTATTATTACTATTATTATTATTTAATTCCTAAAGGAGTTTGAGAATTAATTAATAAAAGTACTCTCATTTATTCCTAATATGATTGGGAGCCTAATTAATTAAAAAAATTTAATTAATTAAAATAAAACTCAATTCCTTAATTGTCAAGGAGGGTTACCCACATCTATAAATAAGAGGAGTCTTATTATGGGTGAGTGTAGTTGTTGACTTTTTTACAACAGATGTGATTCCAATTGTTGGACAGTACGCTCTTTTTCTATGAGAGATAGAAAAACTAGGGTTTTGCCAAACACTCATCTTCTTGAATCTTTCTTCTTCCTTGGTGGATCATCTTTAGAGGCCAAACACTTGGGTGGCTAACGTTGATCAAAGGAAGGAACCAAACCCGGTGGATTCAAGTTGAACGCGAAAGGATTTGGAGGTGAACTTGTACCTGAGGAAGCTCGAATCTTCAAGGGTATGATTCTTGTTCTTTATCTTTTTGTTTAATTAATAATTGTGCATAAAGGATGATCCGGGGTATATGGTTTGTAAAATTTTCAACTCTGATTTTTACACGTTTCCACTTATTTGTGCAATTTGATTGCGTTCATGAATATTACAAACCTAACAAGAGCATGATGAGAAAGTGCTCATGACTGACAAGGCTAGGGACTATAAGAACGAGGTCGTAAAACTTCGTGAGAAACTGGCTGAAAAAGACCAGAAGATAGCACGAATGTCATATATAAATGACAGTGCGCATGAGAATTTCAAGCTTAAGATAGCTTGTTATTCTATTGAGTCGGGACAGACTCGACATAATATAAGTCGAGATATTGTGTCGATTCTAGCGAACGAGAAGAATGAAAATGTTGTTAGGCAGTATTAGGAGTTAGTATGGTACATACTTTTGTGTAGTGACGTAAAACCCTCTTTTGTATAATTAAAGGGTAGTCTTTTTTTGTAAATCCCAATTTTTGTGGAAGTTAATCGCGGGATATATATGTAATAGCTTTTGGGCTATAGAAAGCAACTTGTAAATAGTTCTGATCTATAAAGAAGCATTTTAATATAAGGAAGTTTTTATTTTAAATTGCTTTGTTGTGTATGAGTTATTGTTTAGTTGTTTGACGACTAATAATGAAGTAAGCAAATAAGTAATAATGGAACTTTATTTATTTAATCAGAAATGCCGCCAAGAAGAAGACAACGTACCCAAGAGTCGGAATCGCATAATGATAACGAGGGGGGTCTAATAACCCAATGCAAGAGTTCGTTAATTTATTAACGGCTGCATTTAACCAAGCTGGGGGTAGAGCACCCGCAGGACCTAGGGTAGCCCGAACGACTACCTTTAAAGAATTTAAGAGTGTTGGTCCACCTGAGTTCAAGGGAACGACGGACCCAATGGAGGCCCAAACATGGGTCAAGGAAATAGAAAAGGCGTTTGTTATTACAAACGTAGCTGAGGCGCAAAAGACCTCTTTTACGACCTACATGATTAAGGGGGAAGCCAACTACTGGTGGGAGGCTCACCAGGGTGGGGCTGGAATAGGTGTTGTTAAATGGGAACAGTTCAAGAAGGTATTCTTTGAGAACTACTTCCCTACTAGCATGCAAGGGAGGATGGAGATTAAGTTCCTAGAACTTAAATAGGGGGACATGACTGTTCCCCAATACGCGGCCAAATTCAATGAATTGGCAAGGTTTACTCCACATCAAGTGGACACGGAGCAGAGAAAGGCTCGTAGGTTTGAGTAAGGCCTAAAACCCTGGCTCAATAGTAGGATATCCATTTTTCAGAGTGCTTCCTATGGAACCATTCTTGAAAAGGCAATAATAGCAGAAGGTGGTAGTGAGGCGTTGACCTAATACCACAAGGATAGAAAGAATAAGAGTAAAGGAGAGGGAGGAAATAAGGCAGAGGTTGTCAGCGATAGTGATAATGTGCCTAAGAGGAAAAAATTTAACCTTGGGAATACTGGGGTGAAGCAAGGGGATCCTAAATGTAGGATGGAGGCATGCAAGACATGCGACAAGACTCATCTGGGAGTCTGTCTGAAGGGAAAAATGAGTTGTTATAACTGTGGACAGGAGGGTCACATATCTCCCAATTGTCCTAATCCTAAGAAAAGTCGGGGCTGGTTTATTTGTGGGTCGGTTAACCACCTGGAAAGAAATTGCCGAAAGAAAGGGGCGGAGGGTAGTAAAGGTTTTGGTAGTGGCAATTTGGCCATTACTGGACCAACACAATCATTGGGTAGACCCTCAGCCCGAACGTTTAATATGACCGTCCAAGATGCAGTTGCATCATCGGATGTAGTAGCAGGTATCATTCTAGTCAATGAAATAAATGCATACGTGTTATTTGACTCGGGTGCTACTTGTTCTTTTATAGCATGTGGATTTGCTAATCAATTGGGATTAAATTCTGAATAGTTAGAAATACCGTTAGACGTTAAGGTAGCAAATGAGGAGATAATTCCCATTGAACACATTCATATGAATTGTTTCGTACATATCAGGGGTAATAGAATATCGGTAGATCTTTTACCGATAAGGTTAAAGGAATTCGATGTGATTCTTGGTATGGATTGGTTAATTAACCATAGAGCAATAATAGATTGTCACAGAAAGAGTGTGAACTTAAGACTTTCTAAGAAACCTAGGGTGGTGTTTTATGGTAATAAATCACCGGGACATTCTTGTTGTCTAACCATGACACAAGCTAGGAAGATGTTGAAGAAGGGGTGTAAGGGTTATCTGTGTCATGTGGTGGATACCCAAAGAGTGGGAACATCATTGGAACAGATAGCGGTAGTTCAAGAGTTCGCGGATGTGTTTTCGGAGGAGTTACGGTATTACTTGAAATAGGGATGTAGAATTAATGATTGATTTGTTGCGAGATGCGACACGGTTTCAAAGGCACCATATAGGATGGCGCTTGAGTGAGATGAAGGAGTTAATGGTTCGATTCACGAGGCTGCATTAGATAGAAAAGTACATTCAACCAAGTGTGTCTCCATGGGGAGCACCGGTATTGTTTGTAAAGAAGAAGGATGGATATTTACGACTTTGTATCGACTATCGAGAGTTGAACAAGTTAACGATTAAGAACAAATACCCGTTGCCCAGGATCGATGATCTATTTGATAAGTTGAAAGGGGCACAATATTTTTCTAAAATAGATTTGCACACAGGGTATCATCAAATGAAAGTGAGGAAGGAGGATGTATCTAAGACGGCGTTCAGAACTCGTTACGGGCATTATGAGTTTCTGGTGATGTCATTTGGGTTAACAAATGCGCCAGCCACATTCATGGATATGATGAACAGAGTGTTCAAACAATGTTTAGACAAGTTCGTTGTAGTGTTCATTGATGATATTCTAGTCTATTCTAAGATGCCAGAAGATCATGCTGAACATCTAAGAATAGTGTTGGAAACACTACGAAAAGGAGAAATTGTATATGGAATTCACTAAGTGTGAATTTTGGCTTGAACTAGTGCAGTTTCTAGGACATGTTATAGACAAAGATAGCATATCCATAGATCCAGTAAAGGTGGAAGCGGTGAATGAGTGGGAGCAACCGAAAATGCCAACCGAGGTTAGGAGTTTTCTAGGGTTAGCAGGATACTATAGAAGGTTCATTCAGGACTTTTCTAACTTAGCTACTCCGTTGAAGAATCTGACAAGGAAGTCGGTGAAATATGAATGGACGGAAAAGTGCGAAAATAGTTTTCGAGAACTAAAAAGGAGGTTGAGTGAGGCACCTATATTATCTTTACCAGATGATACGGGGAATTTTGTAGTTTATAGCGATGCTTCGCATAGAGGACTGGGTTGCGTACTTATGCAGTATGGCAAAGTCATTGCGTACGCATCACGTCAATTAAAGGATTATGAGAAGGTCTATCCTACTCATGACCTTGAATTGGTAGCTGTAGTATTTGCTTTAAAAATATGGAGACATTATTTATACGGGGAAAAATGTGAGATATACACGGACCATAAAAGTCTGAAATATATCTTCACACGAAGGAGTTGAATATGAGGCAGAGAAAGGTGGTTAGAGTTGATAAAAGATTATGGTTGTGATATCTTATATCATCATCAAGGAAGCGAATGTAATGGCCAACGCGTTAAGTCGAAAGGGTAGAGAAAAGCTATCAATGTTAACGACTCGAAATGAGTTAATAACGAGAGATGGCGAGGATGGAATTAGAAGTTAAGTTGCCAAGGAAGCAATAGAGATGTTATTTTCAATAGAGACTCGACCAGCGATAGTGGAGCGGGTTAAGGAAATACAGATAAGAAATCTTGAAGAATGCGGCGTGTGAAAAAGATAATGAAGGATGACGTGAAGACTAAGTATAACCTTGATAAAGAAGGTTTACTTCGTTTTGAAGGAAGAATTTGGGTTCCAAATAATTACGAGTTGAAAGAAGAGATTATGTGAGGGCCCATAGTTAGAGGTACTCGATACATCCTGGTAGTACTAAGATGTATCAAGACCTTCGTCGAGAACTTTTGGTGGCGAAACATGAAGAGGAGATTGAGAATATGTTAGTAAGTGCTTAACTTGTCAAAAAGTTAAAATTTGAACACCAAAAGCCGAGTGGATTATTGCATCCACTTGAGATTAGGAGTGGAAATGGGAGCATATCACCATGGACTTTGTGGTGGGACTTCAATGACGAGAAAAGATCGATGTTATTTGGGTAATAGTGGATCGGTTAACTAAATCGGCTCATTTTCTACCAATAGGAGTTAGGTATAACTTAGAGCAGTTAGCAAAGCTTTATGTCAAAGAAGTCATTTCTAGACATGGAGTACCTATTTTGATTATGTCTGATCGGGATCCACGATTCACGTCGAAATTTTGGAGGAGTTTGCAAGAGCAAATGGGAACGCATTTGAGATTGAGTACGGTGTATCATCCACAGACGGATGGACAAAGTGAACAAATAATTCAAACGCTAGAAGATATGTTAAGATCTTGTGTTATGGATTTCAAGGAAAGTTGGGACGAACATCTACCTTTGGTAGAATTTGCTTACAACAATAGTTTTCACGCTAATATAGGCATGCCACCTTACGAAGCGTTGTATTGAAGGAAGTGCAGAACACCACTTTACTGGGATGAAGTAGGTGAACGTCGAATGTTGGGACCTAAAATAGTACAACAAACGGCAGACATGGTTGAGCTAATCTGAACTCGATTGGTAGCGACTCAAGATAGACAAAAGGAAGTATCACGAGATCCTCATCGAGAGAGAGGGAGTTTGAAGTAGGTTCATATGTTTTTCTAAAAAGTATCACCTTGAAAGGAAGATACATTTTGGAAAGAAGGGGAAGTTAAGTCCATGGTTTGTAGGACCTTTTGAGATATTACGAAGGGTAGGAGAGGTAGCTTATGAAGTAGCCTTACCTCCAGAAATGGAAAGAATACACAATGTGTTTCACGTGTCTGTGTTGCGTCCTTATAAACCATACTACAAGCACGTAATAGAGTATGAATCTATTCAAGTAGAAAAAGACTTATCATATGAAGAACTTTCGATTGATTATTGATAGGAAGGAACAAGTCTTGAGAAATAAAGTAATACCTTGATAAAAGGTAATTTGGAGTAACCACGATCTTTGAAGAAACAACGTGGGAGCTCGAAAAAAAATGAAGGAAAAGTTTCCTCATTTGTTTATGTAAGAATAAGCGAGATTACGGGGGACGAAATCCTTATAAGGAGGGGAAGAATGTAGCAGCAGAAATTTGGATTTTGAATGAATTAAATTTTTATTGATTATGTGAATTAAATGAATTTAATTGATTTATTATGTGAGTAAGATGTTGTTGAAGGTGGTTTCTATGACCTAGAATATACGGATGTGGTTAGTATTACTTGCTTTGTGCTAGGATTAATTGTTGAGAATTATCAAGACGAAAATGAAAGTTTTTCGAGAATGTTTTCGTAAAAAAACACTATTCATCGATTTAGTTCGAAGCTAGGGTTTGAAATTTGAAAGCGTGTAATGATAGAATATGAAGATATTATGGAATATCCAATAATATTTCCGTTATGGCAAATGAAGTTTTAACTGCGGACTTAAAACCTAAGGGTTTGTGAAAGAGGTTTCGAAAGGGAAATGAAATCGTATAGTCGTTTGATGATTATACATATAATCTGAGTATTATACTAGTATGAATCTGAGTATGGTATGAAGAATAATCTGACGTATAATACAAATATCGTATGAGTATTAGGCGAAGAGAATACGGGAGTTATCTGTATAGAATACAAGAAGTATTAATGGAGTATGAGTAAAGAATTTTGGTATAATTTAATTGGACTTGGACTAATAGCAAGCCAATGAATTAAGTATACAAGCCCAAGTTAGGGTCCAACGTTAAGTTATGTCAAGCCCAATCCAAAAAGTAAACTGCGGGTCGAACTGGTGGGTTGTGGGATGGGCAAAACCCATGGGGCAACCCATGGGATGATCAAAAAGGGAGTGGGCTGGCCACTTAGTGGTTAAGTAAAGTGGCAACTTGCTCACCAAGTACTTTACTTGGTGGCAAAAGTTGATTAAAGAGGTGGAATAGTAAGGAGGTGGAGTTTGGACAATTTTGCCCCTTATTTGGTTTTCTATATATACAAAGCTAGAGTTGGTTAATTGTTGTTTTGAAAATCTTGACCAATACATATTGAGAGAGAGAAAGAGCTAGAAATGTTTAATCATTCTACTTCCAAGTAAACCAATAGACGTTTATCAAGAACGTTAATTACTTCAAAGGTAAATTCTCAATAACCAAAATCTTCATCTTTTTCGATTTATTTCTCGTAGAAGAATCGTAGATTGGTGGAGCATGTTTATTGAGGAGATATAAGGATGTTTATTAATGACCAAATCATTGATAGGTCATGACCAAATAGAAATCATAAGTGTTTACTTGAGTTAAAACCGTAGAAAGTCTTGAACGTTAACTTAGTTATGAATGAACGATTTGAAAACCGTTATAGCTAAAGAATGTGCCTATTGTTTGGTTAGGATGACTATGATGAATCAATGGAGTTATCCATTTGATTTGGCTTATAGAACACAAGTAACGAAGTTATGGCGAATTTTGCGAAAATAGACGTTAAACGTTAAAAACGTAGAAATCTTAGATTAAAGGTTAAAAGTTTCCGTGTGACTTGAAAACGTTAGTTTCCAATGTCAACATGTGAGATAAGGTAATTAAGAGTCGTTGGCGAAAGAATCGTCGCATTCCGACTTATAACGAAGAAAAGCAGTATTGAGCGATCGAAAACGTTAAGCGAGCGGCAAAAATGAACTCAAAAGGTGAATTACGAGTTAACAGATTCAAAAATGTGAAATTCTTATATGAACACGTAAAGGATGTAATTTGTGAGTTGTAGGCTTTGAATGGGTCAATTCGGATGTAAAGCGAACAAATTAGGAAGCCGGGAGTTTCGTTAGAAAATTGGGTATTTTTGTGAATTGGTGCAGCAGTGGCGGCGGTATGCGCAAAACCAGTCTAAAGTAGTCATAAGTGGTCATGTGCCAGACTCATTTGAGTCCCTTGAGACTTCATGCATAGCGCCACTAAAATACTAAGGATGTCGTAACCGTATGTGGCGATGATGAAAAATGTTGACCAAGTTAGGTTTTGTTCCATTTGAATGTAGACCTAAGGTAAGACATTGAAGGTACTTAATGTACATAATAAATTGAACTTAAATCACTTATAAGGTGATAATGTAAGAAGATTTAGTAAGGTTTAATAGAAATTAAGCGAAGAACGCGAGAACGTAATAAGTAAAACAAGTAAATGGCGTTCAACGTTGGTATTAACCAATAATGATCGAATGTCGGTTAGTACCCTAAAAACGTTAACGAACCGTAATGAAGTATAGAAAGTCGAATCCACTTTATTAACGAAGTTAATTCAAATAAGACATAGAAGATAAAGAAGTTGGTTATAGACAATAAAGTTAGTTTGTTTGATAACTAATTACAGTGTGCTATTTGAATATATCATGTAGATCCTGTAAAGACTGAGAATTGTTGAATTATATATTCAAAGGCGGCTTGAAGGCAAGTCTTTCTTAAGCGCTTGTCTCTAACCTTAACGTGTTAGCCAAGTTTTATGTGATGCATGTTATAAGAATGCATGAATGGTTTTAAAGAAAAGAGTCGATGCTGTTTTAACTCAAAATAGACTAATATTGAAGAATTGATTGATTTGTTTACAAGTCTTTTGATATAGAAGCTTATTAGCTATCCTATGCCAAGTATTTGAGTACGGATGAGAAGGTAAGTTTGTCTATGTACAAACAAAAGTATTTTTTCATCGATTATTCGATGGGCATGCGAGGTTGCCAAATGTTAAGCGTAAATCGTTTAACGTGAAGAGTGTTGATCAACATAGAGTACAATAGGTTGATCACCTAGAAGTGCTCAAAATAAATAAAAAGGCGGGGTGGATGGCCTTAGTGCGGATATCCTTTTCAAGTATGAAAACGAAAAGAGTATGTTCATGGTCTATTGATTGGGTTCATCATTCTAAGCTATTATATATACTTTGGAATTGTTGTTATGACATGAGAAGTACTAGTCAAATGTTTCATAGTGCTTCATAGTTAATTGTTCAAATATTGAAATAAAGCATGTAATTGTTAAGGTGATATTCATATGATTCTTTGTTAAGACTTGCTGAGCTAGTTATGCTCATTCTTGCTTGAACCATATGTTTGCGACTAAAAGTCGAAACAAACCGAGAGTTCTAAGAGAGATAAAGGCAAGGCTAAGATGGAAAATTAATCGTCACCTTAATAGATTAGTGTATTTGATTGTAATATACTTATGAAGAACAATGAATGTATTGGGTTTATGAACACAGGAAAAATGGATTTATTACAAATGTAATACAATGGATAATGTAATTACACTCATTTTTGTTGTTATAACTCAATGGAATGATTGTATGGATTGTACCTAATTACGTGGAGCACCATTTGTCCCTCTTTCTTGGGTTGGAAATTATAATATTAATGATAATTTTCTTTCAATACTCGTAAGGGTTGTTATTCCATTCTTTATTATTATGTTGGAATAACTTTGTCTGTCTGAAGTACCTCATACATGGTGAAATTCTTACATTATTCCATTCTTTATTATTTCGTTGGAATAACTTTTATGCGTGCGGTCTCTATCGCATGCCCGTGAATTCTGTTGTTATTCCATTCTTTATTATTACATTTAGAATATCCCGTCTGCATGCATTATGCATGACTGGTTCCATTCTTTATTATTACATTTGGAATATCACATGCATGCGACTTCTGCATGACTGGTTCCATTCTTTATTATTCTGTTGGAATATCTTGTCTGTGCGGGTTACGTATGACCTGGTTCCATTCTTTATTATTTTGTTGGAATAACCTGTCTGTGCGGATTACGCACGCCTGGTGAATTCTTCTGTTATTCCATTCTTTATTATTCTATTGGAATAACATGTCTATGTGGACTACCTCATGCATGGTGAATGATCCTTCGTATTCATTCCTTATTAAATTGTGGAAATGATCTGTCTACGTGGATTATCGCATGGCGGACAAAAAACCATTTGCAGTTTCATATATTCTATTATATTCAGTTGGTTAAAGTTTAGGCTTCTATACTCCATGAAATTAGTAGAATATCCTGGATATTTGCGCTTCATCAAGTATCTTTTAATGGAAATATTCTTCTGAGCATTCTTGAATTTTACTCCACAAAATAGTATCATGTTGACAATTTGGACGTTATTGATTTTTGGATAAATTAAATTATAAATCTTTAAAAATTTATCCTTGAACTTGTTTTATTGAATTCTTATATCATTGTCAGCATCCTCATGTTTATAATATGTTGAAAGTCATATGTGGCATGTAGTACATAGATGGACTTGGTGTGATTATGACCAGGGATTATTCGGTACAAATGATGTGGTAAAAGTCCTCATTGGCCGTAGTGCATTGATGGATAGTTGTTGGCATGATCATGACCATTGATGAATACACGAATATCCTTGTCCCGTAGTGCATGGATAATTTTTGGTCGTGATACTAATGAATATCCTTGGCCGTAGTGCAGGGATGAGGTGGTTTATTTATTAATCTGAGTCTCAGCGATAAAAGTGATGAAAAACCTTTTAAATCATAGAAGATAGTATATTTTATTCTCTACTTGACTCTTCTAATGGATTGCTTATTTCGCTGCAGTTAAACTTGATGTATATTATATTTTATCAGTTTAACACTGTTGAAGGCTAATGATAAATTATTCTACATTATCTTAGTCATAATATTTCTTACTAGGCTAGTTGAGCTAACCCTTTCTTTCACTGTTCTCTTTAGGAAATAAGAATATAGCTGGGACGAGTCGGCGAACGGAGTGATGATCCAGATGATAGTATTAGTAGTCCTCACTATTCTGTTAAATAGTGTGACAATAAATGTAATGAGGACTCCATTGAGTGTGGATATTGTCTAGATCACAATATTCTTATTAAAACTCTTAGATTATGTTTTCTTAGTATTTTACATTTGTTGTATAATTAAGTTGTATTTGAATTTTGTACCATGTATTTGGTGACTCAAGATGGGTGATGTATACCTATTTTGGGGGCGTCACATTTGGTTGTCTACCATATTTTTCAGTTTCCAGATTTTGAAAAACATCAAATTCGAGCCTATAGCTGTTATGGATCTAACATCTATCAACCCAGATAATCAATATACACTACATACAACATGTTTTAACATAAATACATAACATTTAACATAGAAAGTGAGATCGATTTGAGTTTAGGGTTTATACCTAACTTGAACCAATATTGAATCTTTGCTTACGATCTGCTAGTGGAGGTAGTGGGGCTTGATTTAGTAGCGGATACACTACTATAATTAATTGGGTTTAGAGAGAGAGAGAGAGAGACTTTGTGGAGTGTAAGAGCATATCTGATGGCTAAATAAATGAAATTTATCTCTCTTTGATCTTTTATATTACAAGAATACAATGTATATGCTGATGAATTGTGGATGTTTGCTAGATTTTTGGTCACATGGGGTTGTTAGAGTAGTTCACCAACTAAAGTGTTGGCAAAACTTGCAAGTAACCTAATAAAAATAAACAAAAGGGTATAATGGTCATTTGGCCTTTATTTTTAATGGCTAAATTATAACTTGGCAAACCCTTAGGGTTTGATCATTAGGGTTTAACCCTTAGGGTTTAACCCTAAGGTTTGGCACATTGCTTTTATAGGATTTCTAATTAGAACCAAAAATGAAATTTAAAGTTTCTAAAAATGAAATTTAGGGTTTCTAAATCATATTTAGTTTTCTAACCACATAGACTTATAATTTAGGTTTTATAATTTACTAATTATAATTAAACTTGCTAAATTAACAATTAGGGTTAATAAGTTAGCAATTAGGATTCCTAATTTGAAAATTACGGTTTTAGTTAGCAATTAGGGTTTTCTCTAATTAGCAATAAAATTCTATAATACATGTCACTAAACACATCAACCCAATTATTTATAGTCTTGAACTCTAATTGAGTTTCAAATTAGGGTTTAACAAATTAATATTAGGGTTTTAACATGATATCTAGTAATTAACCAACCATTATCGATTCCATACATATAATACATATTTATTGCCTTTGATATATAATTAATATTATATTATTATTCTCTTTCCTTATTCCAAATCCAAAATTAGGATTTGGATTCCATATCTGATTTATCTTGCACATACATCATTATTAATTAAGTTAAAATTATTAACTTAACTAATCTTTGAATAAATTCACATAATAAAATAGTTATTATAATAATTCTAATAATCATTTCATATATTATTTAAATAATATAATAATCATATTTTCATAGAAAATAAATAATAAATATATTTTTACTATCAAATTAATTTATTATAAAATTATAATTTATAATGGTCAATAATTCTAAGAAAATTATTTGAAATTATTCATGTAATAAATAAATTTTATTTATCACATATATACATTTACTTTACCTTGCACCTATTCCCACCTTTAAAATAATAAAAAATTATATGCAAAATTTCTTATTTATTTATATAAAAATATCGGGTTATTACAATTATTGATTGTCAAGGTTTTGATGTAATTTCTTATCATGATCTAAATCTTTATACATTTTTTAAATTGGTATAATCGGAGTTAGCAATATAAAAATGACTATGTTAACTAATTGGGTTTAAATTTACACATAATTGAATTGTCGACGTCGAGATTTTTATTTGTCCATTTTCTGCTCTTATCTTTTGGTGTTCTTATGTTAGGTGAGATTTGTTTGAAAAAACAAGTTGTGAAAAGGTCCGACAAGTATATTTCGACGATTGGACTGTAAGAGTCGCCAGTTGGTATTTTTAAATGGTTGCACCAACTCAACCGAGAAAAGGTTTGCATATAGACCTAGTGATGTGACACAGTAAAACTAGTATGTGCATGAAACCGAGTTTCGTTAAGGTCTGGGGGCTTGATTGCTTTATTATTTTCGAGATTCAAGGCATCTTCGAGAAAATAAGGTACATAGCAGCGCCGAACTCCTTATGGACATGAGAGTCATCTAAGGAAATTCAGACACCGTGAATAATATACAAACTGGCTACAACTAAAAATGTCCATAACGAGAACCGAATCTAGATTCAGGAACTGAATCTGTGATCACATGATTCTTAGGCTCACATGATTATGCAATATGTACAAAAGCTATAAACAGTTATATATATATATATATATATATATATGTGTGTGTGTGTGTGTGTGTGTGTGTGTACAATCAACTATCACGAAGTAAACTCCAGGAAGGACGTGAAATGTAAATATATATATATATATATATATATATATATATATATATATATATATATATATATATATATAAAAGGCTGTAAAAGGCCACAAAGTGATCTCCAAGCTTGAGACTTCGAATGTATATATATATATATATATATATATATATATATATATAATCGATAAATGGCTACAAGTGATCTCTAGGCTGACAGAATATAAATATATATATATATATATAAAAGCGGTAAACACACCAGGATATACTTTTTGAGCTCAATTGAATCGAATTCGATAATATATATATATATATATATATATATATATATATATATATATATATATATATGTATGTATGTATATAGAATCACACAAGATTCACTAATACATTAATCAAGTAAAAGTACAAAGTAAAAGTAATTTACTAAAGTAAAAGTAAGCGTAAAAACATTTTATATTTACATTTACTAAGGTGAAAGTAAAACATTTTACTTAAAGTAAATCCAAAAGTAAAAGGTAAAAAAGTAAATTCTTTTACTTTACTTTCAATAGTTTACTAGGGGACAACAATGATCTTTGTCGTTGATTGCTTTACTCGCTTTCTTTGAAAGTCGATGATAATTGGGGCCATCTTTGTTGGTAGATGTCCGTCTCCTATATATATATATATATATATATATATAAGTAATAAAACGCCGGATTTGGATGTGTATATGCAGGCTCAATCGAGTCAATTCGATAATAATGTGTATATATAAGTATTTATATATATATATATATATATATATATAAAATCGATGCTATATACTTTGTTTATATCCGAACTTAATCGAGTCAAATTTGATAACAATATATATAAAAGCAATAAAGGCCACGGATCGATGATCCGGGCATACACACGCAACACGACTCTCAACGTCAATGAGTATATGTGAATAAAAGTGGAGAAAGGCTTTAAGAAATCTAAGATGTCTTACAGTGAGCTGTCAAAAAGACTTCAGATAGTTATAAATGAATGAATACTCCGTTTCCACCGATAAAATATATCAAAACACAAGCTCACAGGTGTTTAGAAAAAGAAAGCACTCAGTTTAAAGTGTGTACGGAGTAAATTGGGGGCGTCACATTTGGTTGTCTACCATATTTTTCAGTTTCCAGATTTTGAAAAACATCAAATTCGAGCCTATAGCTGTTATGGATCTAACATCTATCAACCCAGATAATCAATATACACTACATACAACATGTTTTAACATAAATACATAACATTTAACATAGAAAGTGAGATCAGATTTGAGTTTAGGGTTTATACCTAACTTGAACCAATATTGAATCTTTGCTTCTGATCTGCTAGTGGAGGTAGTGGGGCTTGATTTAGTGACAAATACACTACTATAATTCGTGGGTTTAGAGAGAGAGAGAGAGAGAGACTTTGTGGAGTGTAAGAGCATATACAAATGGCTAAATAAATGAAATTTATCTCTTTGATCTTTTATATTACAAGAATACAATGTATATGCTGATGAATTGTGGATGTTTGCTAGATTTTTGGTCACATGGGGTTGTTAGAGTAGTTCACCAACTAAAGTGTTGGCAAAACTTGCAAGTAACCTAATAAAAATAAACAAAAGGGTATAATGGTCATTTGGCCTTTATTTTTAATGGCTAAATTATAACTTGGCAAACCCTTAGGGTTTGATCATTAGGGTTTAACCCTAAGGGTTTAACCCTAAGGTTTGGCACATTGCTTTTATAGGATTTCTAATTAGAACCAAAAATGAAATTTAAAGTTTCTAAAAATGAAATTTAGGGTTTCTAAATCATATTTAGTTTTCTAACCACATAGACTTATAATTTAGGTTTTATAATTTACTAATTATAATTAAACTTGCTAAATTAACAATTAGGGTTAATAAGTTAGCAATTAGGATTCCTAATTTGAAAATTACGGTTTTTAGTTAGCAATTAGGGTTTTCTCTAATTAGCAATAAAATTCTATAATACATGTCACTAAACACATCAACCCAATTATTTATAGTCTTGAACTCCTAATTGAGTTTCAAATTAGGGTTTAACAAATTAATATTAGGGTTTTAACATGATATACCGTAATTAACCAACCATTATCAGTCTATACATATAATACATATTTATTGCACTGAAATATAATTAATATTATATTATTATTCTCTTTCCTTATTCCAAATCCAAAATTAGGATTTGGATTCCATATCTGATTTATCTTGCACATACATCATTATTAATTAAGTTAAAATTATTAACTTAACTAATCTTTGAATAAATTCACATAATAAAATAGTTATTATAATAATTCTAATAATCATTTCATATATTATTTAAATAATATAATAATCATATTTTCATAGAAAATAAATAATAAATATATTTTTACTATCAAATTAATTTATTATAAAATTATAATTTATAATGGTCAATAATTCTAAGAAAATTATTTGAAATTATTCATGTAATAAATAAATTTTATTTATCACATATATACATTTACTTTACCTTGCACCTATTCCCACCTTTAAAATAATAAAAAAATTATATGCAAAATTTCTTATTTATTTATATAGAAAATATCGGGTTATTACAGTATTGATTGTCAAGGTTTTGATGTAATTTCTTATCATGATCTAAATCTTTGTCTGTTTTAAATTGGTATAATCAGGTTAGCAATATAAAAATGACTATGTTAACTAATTGGGTTTAAATTTACACATAATTGAATTGTCGACGTCGAGATTTTTATTTGTCCATTTTCTGCTCTTATCTTTTGGTGTTCTTATGTTAGGTGAGATTTGTTTGAAAAAACAAGTTGTGAAAAGGTCCGACAAGTATATATAAACGATTGAATTTGTAAAAGTCGCCATTGGTATTTTTAAATGGTTGCACCAACTCAATGAGAAAAGGTTTGCATATAGACCTAGTGATGTGACACGATAAAAAAACTGGTATGTGCATGAAACCGAGTTTCGTTAAGGTCTGGGGGCTTGATTGCTTTATTATTTTCGAGATTCAAGGCATCTTCGAGAAAATAAGGTACATAGCAGCGCCGAACTCCTTATGGACATGAGAGTCATCTAAGGAAATTCAGACACCGTGAATAATATACAAACTGGCTACAACTAAAAATGTCCATAACGAGAACCGAATCTAGATTCAGGAACTGAATCTGTGATCACATGATTCTTAGGCTCACATGATGATGCAATATGTACAAAAGCTATAAACAGTTATATATATATATATATGTGTGTGTGTGTGTGTGTGTGTGTACAATCAACTACCACGAAGTAAACTCCAGGAAGGACGTGAAATGTAAATATATATATATATATAAGTCAAAAAGGCCACAAAAGTGATCTCAAGCTTCGACTCGAATGTATATATATATATATATATATATCAGTAAATGGCTACGAAGTGATCTCTAGGCCTGATAGAATATAAATATATATATATATATATAAAAGCGGTAAACACACCGGATATCGCACCCCAGGCTCAATTGAATCGAATTCGATAATATATATATATATATATATACATATATATGTATGTATATAGAATCACACAAGATTCACTAATACATTAACTGAAGTAAAAGTACAAAGTAAAAGTAATTTACTAAAGTAAAAGTAAACGTAAAAAACATTTTATATTTACATTTACTAAGGTGAAAGTAAAAACATTTTACTTAAAGTAAATCCAAAAGTAAAAGGTAAAAGTAAATTCTTTTACTTTACTTTCAACGGATTTACTAGGGGACAACAATGATCTTTGTCGTTGGTTGCTTTACATTTTCTTTGAAAGTGATGATAATTGGGGCCATCTTTGTTGGTACCGTTAAATCTCTATATATATATATATATATATATATATATATATATATATATATATATATATATATATATATAAGTAGTAAACGCACTGGATGTGTATATGCAGGCTCAATCGAGTCGAATTCGATAATAATGTGTATATATAAGTATTTATATATATATATATATATATATATATATATATATATATATATATATATATATCGATGTATATAGGATGTTTATATCCAGGCTTAATCGAGTCAAATTTGATAACAATATATATAAAAGCAATAAAGGCCACGGATCGATGATCCGGGCATACACACGCAACACGACTCTCAACGTCAATGAGTATATGTGAATAAAAATGGAGAAAGGCTTTAAGAAATCTAAGATGTCTTAGAGTGAGCTGTCAAAAAGACTTCAGATAGTTATAAATGAATGAATACTCCGTTTCCACCGATAAAATATATCAAAACACAAGCTCACAGGTGTTTAGAAAAAGAAAGCACTCAGTTTAAAGTGTGTACGGAGTAAATTGGACAGGGCTTCCTCGCCTTTTCTTCTTTTGTATCACTATAGAAGTGTGTACGGAATAAATTAGACAGGGCTTCCTCGCCTTTTCTTCTTGTAAAATGGCCACCCCAAGACCTCTATTTATAGAGGAGGGGAGCCGCAGGTGTACCTACGGCAGCCGCAGGTGTACCTACGGCTACCCGGGGTGCCTCGGGCTCTGTGAGCCCCGCCATCTCGAAGTACGTGCACGCATTCAACGTGTTTGTCTGCTTGAACCTTCATAACTTTCAATCTGGGCATCCGATATAGGCGTATAATACCTTTCTGAAATGCCGTTGTTGAGAGCTACACAATGACATGGGATAAAAGGTTGTACGAAGTCGGGAAGATGGGTCCATGACCAGATCTTTAAGTCTTCAAATTCTATCTAGTGTACTGTCTTGCGTAGTAGTCACTCAAGATTTGAGCTATGGTTCATGTGGGACACTTCTATGTAGAATGTGGTATGAAATGATGCTGAGACGGTGTGAATGTGGGATCGAGGTGGTAAAATGATGATTTTTCCCCTCACCAAGGTTATCTCCAGCTCTAAGCTGATTTAGCAGTTGTTACTCAGGGTTATCTCTGAGATTGGGTTGCTGTAGGTACTTAATGTAACATTCCAGAATTTTTAATTGGAATATTAAATATTTATTGAATGAAATAAATATTTAATGGATGTGTTATCGTTGAATAAATATTTGTTTATTTGATTTGATTTTATTTGGTTAATTATTTGTTAAATAAATAATTAATGAGTTAATGACATTTATTATATTGATATTTTAATTTGATGGTTAATTATTTGTATTGAGTTATGTGAATAAATGAATTATTTAATTAATTATTATTTGAATTAATTAAATTAAGTGTGAAAGCTTGATTACATATAGTGTGACAAATAACTATATTATAAGGAGTATTAAAATAAAGTAAGGTAATTTTAATTGAGTTTACCCAAACAAGGCTTTAATATATTAAGTCTTTAATTTTAAAGGGTTTTGCCAAACAAAGCCTTATGACTTTTGGATTTCTAATTTTTGAATTTAAATAAAATAAATAAATTAAATTAAAATAATAAATATAGTATATTTATAATTTATACGTTTATTTTTGTAACTGACATTTTATTAAGTTGGCGTATGAAGGTTGTCAGTTTAGTTTTACGTATAATCTATATTGTCTAAACCTAAGCCTAAGAAAAACTACAGAGAAAAAGTTACAGAGGGTTTTAGAGAGAATTGCTTGAGAGAATTTGAGAGAGAACGTAAGCAATTTCCAGCAATTAGCAAGGATTATATTAGCAAATTGAAGGTATGTTAATAATCTTAGTATTTCATATACATATATGTTCTGATATGTTTTACGGCATAAAGTTTCATACTCTGTGAATTTTAAATGTTTAGAATGGTTGCTATAGAATTCAATTATGATGATTATACTATTGAGTACTTATAGTTGTATGTGTTAATCATGATTGGAGTTGTGTTTAAGCAAGAATTGCATGCTAATTTCGGTTAACAGTAGAAAAAAATTAACGACAGTGTATGTTTTATGCATATTTTCTCATATAGCTTATGTAAATACCAAATTTAGTGGTTAATTTGTATGCTAAATTGTGAATTTAAGCTTGTTTATGCTAGTTCATTAAGAAATGAAGGAAATGTAACTTGAACGAAGTGATTTGGTGAGGAATTGAAATCACAGTGTTACATTTTTGTGAAGAAACTCAAAAATGGAGTTTTCATATCAAAATTGGGAAATTTAAGAAATTAAAATAGTTAGAAGTGTTGTTAAATTGTGCTAAGTGGTTGAATATGTTAGCAATCATGTTTATCACAGTTGTATATTTATTTTACGTATTAATTTCACTTTTTGGTGGGTGAAATTCGTGTTAGTTGGTTAAAAATGGCTAATGTTCATCCGTGGTTGCGCTGTCATGGCACCAATGAAATCTAGCGTTGGTGCCAAGGCTATATATCTTGTTCTTTGAAGTATAGATCTTTGTGTGTGTGGCGCAATTGCATACACAATCGATCTGAGGAAAAGATGTCTGCTGCTGTTTCAGTTTTGGAGTAGCGACATACGTTGGTCTAATGATGTGTTAGTATAATAAACATGTAATAATATAGCTAAAACAGAATGGTGCTATGTGGTTAGTAAATTCAAAGTTTGAATGATTAGTAATTGATGAACGTGGTATACTAGAACTTAGTGAGCATGATGAATAGTAAACATGTGTTGTGAAGGTTAACACTTGTAATTTCTGATATTTGCATGGTATCTCAAGACTTGTGCTAAAATAATAAGTCTAACTAGAAATGCGTGTTATATTGGAACGTGAATGTTAGTATATCTAATAGATGATGGTTCTAAACCTATATGTAGGTGAACGTGAGTTTAATATTATAGCTTACGCTCGAGGCAAGTTTCTAAACCTATCTTTTTAAATTGAGCAAGTTCTTTAACTCTACTCTTATTACAATTGAGCATGTTTTCTAACTCTACACTTTCGTTGAGCTAGTTTATTTATTTTTATGCAAGTTATTTGTTCTATTCCAACTGTAATTTCCCAAGTTCTTATATCTAGTTTGTTCATGATGATGCAAGTTTTTCTAAACCTTAGTTTTATGCTAAGCAAGTTATTCTTGTATTTAACTTGTCAAATAGCATGCAAGTTTATTTAATCCAATATACTGTTGTTAAATAGTTGTTATTGTTCAAATTGCTATTCGTTATGCATGCTTAGTATTCAATTCTAAATAACATTGGCTTAACATTATTCAATCAAGGTATGTGATAGTTATTCAATATTTATGCTATTAGCTTATTCCTAAAGCATAACTTTAATATACATTGTTAATTCACTTATAATTTATGCCATAGCATAACGTGATTGTCTTTTATTCAACTAATCCTTAGTTGATGTTCGTTGAATTCCAAATTACCTCGAAATGTATCCTAACCAAACTTACTTTGGTGCGGACTTGTAATCTAAATACTGAGATGAACAACCCTATTTTTAGGGGTTTACGCTTAGCGTTGAAATGTTTGTACACAATACATTGTACGAAGGGCTGATCCCCCTAAGTACGTGGAGTCCTTATAGTTTTATGACTGTTAAAGTTAAAGTTGAAAGATTACTTATAACTGTGGACATGGTTCGTGGTCATTAGACCCTCAGTGGTATATTTCAGAATGTTAATAGAACATATCATTCAGTTCTATTGATCCTATTATTTGGCAAATGTTGTAAGGTTTATTAATTCTTATTTCAAGTGAGCTTTGTTTGCTCACTCTTGCTGATATAACCATTACAGCTAAGGATGAAAATGTAGATGTTCTTAGCACCAGTAAGGGAAAAGGGAAGATGAACAAGTATTGAAGACTTGTAATATGTTGACAGTTATTTATCAGACTTTAATTTGATCGATGTAATGAAGCATTTATTTAATTTCTGCATTTGAATGATTGTAATTAAAGGTTAGATAGAAATTTTTTTATTAATGTAATCCTGTATGGGCAGGTTTTATTATTCAATTTTATTATGATTGGGTAGTTAGATATGAATGTTTTGATTAAGTGAACACCAAATCTTGAGGTAATGAAGTACCAAGATTTGGGGGTGTCACAAGTTGGTATAAAAGCTTTAGGTTATGAACCTTAGGTGGGGAAAAGCCTTAGGAAGTAACCTTTAAAAAGATAGTGGTGATTAACTCTTATCGTGTTTTAAGGAAGAAGTAATAAAACACTTATGTGTTTATGTGTTTATAACTTATGTGCTCGTGAGTTTCGAGTAGTAATGATTAATAATTAAAACTTAAAATTTTGTTGTCAGGATGACTAATGTCGGAGAATCCAGTCAAGCTAGGGAGGAGGGACCTCAGATGCCTATAGAGGAGGAGCCTTGCAACATTTAAGTTGTTTGGGAACGACTACTGCCACGGGAGTCAGCCCCGTTGGTCACAGTGGTTGAAGAGGAGGATGATGATGTAGAAACGTATGAGGAGGATCCCGTTGAGCTGCCACAGGAGAATGAGGATGACGAGGACGAGGAGGAAGAGACTCCACTAACCTCGATAGTTGCTTTCATGTGTCGATGAAGTTCACGCACCGTAACGTGGAACTTCAGGATACAGTCGAGGAATTACAAGAGATAGTAGCTGAACAACAGACTGCAATGACACAGAAATACGGCGAGATCCAGGATCCAGGAAATACGGAGAGAAAGAACAACTGATCGAGATGATCACTAAACTGAAGAACAAACTGAAGGAAGAAGCTACTAAGAGAGCAAGAACTGAAGACGCCTACGAGGAAGCTTTTCAATGAACCGAAATAGCAGTAAGAGACGCACAAGCAAAGAGGATGAAGATGGAGGAGATGGATAAAGTATTCAACACCATGATTAGTCGAGCTCAAGATCGGGTCATGGGATATCCTATTCAGTTCGAGACGCTGCCATCACACGTATTAGATCGCAGAACAATGTTCCGGATCATGGAGGAAGAACGTAGTAAGGCTAAGCAGTATCTTAGTAGAACATCGTAGTTGTTATGCGATTAGTAAATGTTAAATAAATGGTAAATCCCAATTGTTATGTAACCTATGGGATATGATGATGATGTTGACCTGAAACTTTTGTAGTTCAGGAAAGTAATGTAAATAGTAGTGATGCTATTGTTTTATATTTTCAAAGAGGTTATGAATAAATAAAAGTTGTTATTTTATTCAAAGTGTTACGTGATTATGTGGTTATTTCTTTTGTGGAGGCAAGTTAAGTAGAAATTACTTTAAAAAGTTGAATAATAATATAATGAGTGTATTTTTAACAGAAAATGCCTCCCAGACGTCAACTACCACGACAGAGAACCACTGAAGGAACCAATAACGACAATATTGATGCTAACCCTGTTCAACAACTAGTGACGTTACTGACATGAGCGTTGCAGAATCAACCAAAGAACCAAGGTACAACGTTTAAGGATTTCAAGGCCGTTGGACCACCTGAATTTCGTGGTCCATGAATACAGTCGAAGGACAGACCTGGATTATGGAGATAGAAAAGGTGTTTGATGTCGCCAGGGTAGGAGATGATCAAAAGACTGCTTTCGCAACATTCATGTTGAAAGTAAAAGCTAGTTATTAGTGGCAGGGCAATAAAACTCGTGAAGGGCTAGTGGTGATGACCTGGGATAAGTTTAAGGAAATATTATTTGAGACCTATTTCCTAGAGAGTTCGAAGAGTCAGCTAGAAGTGCAATTTCTGGAACTAAAGCAGGGAACGATGACGGTATCTGAGTATGCCGCTAAATTCAACGAGTTGGCGATGTTTGCGCCATATCAAGTCAGCACGGACGAACGCAAGGCGAAGAGGTTTGAACAAGGACTGAAGCCCTAGTTGTACAATAGGGTTTCCCTATTCCAGTTGACGACTTTCGCAGCAGTGATGGAGAAAGCAATACTCACTGAAGGTGGAGGCGAGGCAGTGACAAAGTTCAATCAGGAACAGAAGAAAAAGAAAAATGAGGTGGAGATTAAGAATGGAGGTGGTAGTGGTGGAAACAACAACGGTAACAACAACAATTTGAAGAGGAAGTGGAATGGAAATGTGGGTACTGGAAACCAGCTGGGTAACCAGCAAAATAAGAAGTTTGAAGCATGTGTTACATGCGGGAAGTTTCATAAGGGTGCGTTCTTGATGGGGAAACGAGTGTGTTTCAATTGTGGCCAGGAGGGTCACATAGCCCCAAATTGCACTCAACCTACGAAGAACGTGTGCTTCACGTGTGGATCCAAGGATCACTTTGCTCGTGAATGCCCTAAGAAGAAGGCTGGAGAGACAACCAGAAGCAATGGAGGTAACAGTGGAGGTACATGGGCTATTGTTGGACCTACAACATCAAACAAACCCACTGCTAGAACCTTCAACATGACTGTGCAAGATGCTATGCAATCAAAAGATTTGGTGTCAGGTATTATCCTAATCAATGATATTGATGCTTTTGTATTATTTGATTCGGGTGCTACTTGCTCGTTTATATCTAATGAATTTGCTAAGAGGTTAGGATTGCCTAGTAAAGAACTGAATTTCCCTTTGAACATATAAATTGTGAATGAGGAGGTAATTCTTGTTAGGTTTGTATACAAGAACTGTAGGGTGAATATTAAGGAAAATATCTTGATGGTAGATTTGATTCTGATTAGACTTGGAGAGTTTGATGTTATTTTGGGAATGGATTGGCTATTCAAATATAGAGCGGTAATTGATTGCCAAAGGAAGTGTGTAACGTATTTATAACATATAGTTTCAATATATTTTAATCACATTGCCTCATATAATATAATTTTATAAGACTTAATATATAGTCACACAATGTCATAATCGCTTGCAATATAATATATATTTGTATATGCACATAACCGTCAATATAATATTATTATTTTACAAACTTACTTATTTATGTTAAATAAATAAATCATGTATCTCCTTAATTAATTAACACCAATATTAATTAATCCAACAATTGATTAATGTAGTTATGGATTTCCATAATCATTATTCATCTTTATAATATATTACAAATAATAACAATCGTATATTATGAATCAATTACCAAGAAATTCATATTCCATCACAATTAATTAATATTAATTAACAATTCTGTTATCGGACATAACCTACTTAATTCATGGTTAATCAATGTCACACATATCACATAATTGTTTCATTAAATTTCCAAAGTGGAAAAATTACTTTTCTCCAACTGTCTTCTAAGCCTTACATGCCGATTTAGGACTATCGGGATGGCGGCAATTACTTAGTCTCCCTAACAATGCAAGCCAAGATGCAAACTTACATTTTCCGCGATTTTTTCAACGCTAACTCGTTTTATACGAAATGCAATGATGTCCACAAAAGTATTACTACAAGTCCACGAGCGTATCAATTACTTAGATGGAATCTCATGATCATACACGATTAACCTTTTTAATTCCCGGGTTAACTTACTTAGTGAATTTTCTTGTTTCGTATTAGGCCACACAAGGCATTTCACAAATCTCTTTGTTACTTCACACATCTTAACATGCATCGATCAAATACAATTAATTGTATTATCCAACTCATAAATCAATAACACTTATTTTCACATAAATAGTATTTCCATTAATATATTCATTCAATAATACGTGGAAATTCTCGGGTATTACAACGCCAGTGTTATTCGCGAAGAAGAAGGATGGGTCGATGCGTCTTTGCATTGATTATAAAGAATTAAACAAACTCACTATTAAAAACAAATATCCATTACCAAGAATAGATGACTTGTTTGATCAGTTGAAGGGTGCTAAATACTTCTCAAAAATAGATTCGAGAAGTGGGTATCACCAATTGAAAGTGAGGAAGGAGGATATACCTAGAAAGGCATTCAAAACTCGGTATGGACATTACGAGTTTCTGGTGATGTCTTTTAGTTTGACCAATGGCACTGCTGCATTCATGGATTTGATGAACATGGTGTTTAAAACATTCTTAGACAAGTTTGTTGTGGTATTCATCGATGACATTCTGGTGTATTCCCAAACTCAAAGAGAATACGTGGAACACTTACGTTTGACATTGGAAACACTAAGAAAGGAAAAATTGTACGCAAAATTCTCTAAGTGTGAATTTTGGCTAGATTGTGTGGAATTTCTTGGGCACGTGATTGACAAAGATGGGATTTCAGTGGATCCATCAAAAGTGGAAGCTGTAATCAATTGGGAACAACCAAGAACACCGTCGGAGGTGAGGAGTTTCTTGGGACTGGTCGATTATTATAGAAGATTTATTCAAGATTTTTCTAAGATAGCCACTCCGCTAACAAATTTCACAAGGAAAGCGGTAAAATTTGTTTGGACGGAGAAATATGAAGAGAGTTTTCATTATTTAAAGAAGAAGCTAAGTGTGGAACATGTGTTGTCGTTACCAGATAGTACATGAAACTTTGTGGTGTTTAATGATGCCTCACATAAAGGGTTGGGTTGTGTTCTTATGCAGAACAGTAAAGTAATTGCGTATGCATCAAGACAACTAAAAGATTATGAGAAAGGGTATCCGACTCATGATTTGGAATTGGCTGTAGTAGTATTTGCTCTAAAGATATGGATACATTATCTCTATGGAGAAAAATGTGAGATCTACACAGACCATAAAAGTCTGAAGTATATTTTCACATAGAAGGACTTAAAAATGCGTTAAAGAAGATGGATGGAATTGATAAAAGATTAAGATTGTGAGATCTTTTATCACCCGGGTAAAGCAAATGTGGTTGCAGATGCTTTAAGCAGAAAAGGTCGAGAAAAATTGATGTTGTTAACCAACCAGGAAGAGCTTATTTCAGAGATGGAAATGCTAGAGTTGGAAATCCAATTTCCAAAAGAAACCGACAAAAAATTATACCAGATAGAAGCTAGTCCAACTTTGGTGGACAAAGTGAAGAATGCTACACTACAAGATAAAGAATGCAAAAAGATCACAGAGAAAGTGGTTGAGGGTAGTGATGAAAAATACAAGATCAATACCGAAGGACTACTACGGTTCGAGGAAAGAATTTGGGTTCCAGCAGTACCAGAGCTTAAAGACGAAATCTTGACCAAAGCACACAACACAAGAAATTCGATTCATCTAGGAAGCACGAAGATGTATTAAGATTTGCGGCGACATTTTTGGTGGCCAAACATGAAAAGAGATGTTGTAGAATGTGTTGCGAAATGCTTGACATGTCAAAGAGTCAAGGCCGAACATAAAAGAACAAGCGGATTACTTCAACCTTTAGAAATACCAGAATGGAAGTGGGAACACATCACAATGAATTTTGTGGTGGGTCTTCCAACTACTCAGAGAGGATGCGATGCGATTTGGGTGACAGTGGATAGATTGACAAAATCAGTGCACTTTTTACCAATAGAGATTAGGTTTAATCTTGATCAGTTGGCAAGGTTGTACGTTAAAGAGATCATTTCAAGGCATCGAGTGCCAGTGTCAATCATGTCAGATAGGGATCCGCGATTTACGTCAAACTTCTGAAAGAGACTACAAGAATGTATGGGAACACAATTGTGAATGAGTACAATATATCACCCGCAAACCGTCGGACAAAGCGAACGAACAATCCAAAAGTTAGAAGATATGCTGAGATTATGCATAATGGATTTCAGAGGGAGCTGAGAAGAACATTTACCATTGGTGGAATTTGCCTACAACAACAATTACCATGCGAGCATCGGCATGCCACCTTACGAGGCATTATACGGCAGAAAGTGCAGAACTCCATTATGCTGGGACGAAGTCGGTGAAAACCAACTGTTATGACCTAAACTGGTGCAACAAACTGTTGAGGTTGTCAAACTCATCAGGACAAGATTGGTAGTAGCCTAAGACAGACAAAAAAAGTATGCTGATCAACAAAGGTAGAATTGCGAATTTGAAGTAGAAAATTTCGTTTTCCTAAAAGTTTCTCCTTGGAAGGGGAAAATTCATTTTGGCAAGAAAGGAAAGCTCAGCCCAAGATTTATTGGACCTTTCGAGATACTACGAAGAGTGGGTGAAGTGGCTTATGAGGTAACTCTACCTCCAGATGGGAAAACGTTCATAATTTTTTTTCATGTTTCGGTGTTACGATCGTATAAACACGATTACAAGCACGTGATCAAGTACGAACCATTGCAATTCGATAAAGATTTGTCTTATGAAGAGATTCCTATTTAGATAGTTGACATGAAAGAACAATTAGCAATTTGAGAGAATTTGAGAGAGAACGTAAGCAATTTCCAGCAATTAGCAAGGATTACATTAGCAAATTGAAGGTATGTTCATAATCTTAGTATTTCATATACATATATGTTCTGATATGTTTTACAGCATGAAGTTTCATACTCTGTGAATTTTATATGTTTAGAATGGTTGCTATAGAATTCAATTATGGTGATTATACTACTGAGTACTTATAGTTGTATGTGTTAATCATGATTGGAGTTGTGTTTAAGCAAGAATTGCATGCTAATTTCGGTTAACAGTAGAAAAAAATTAACGACAGTGTATGTTTTATGCATATTTTCTCATATGGCTTATGTAAATACCAAATTTGGTGGTTAATTTGTATGCTAAATTGTGAATTTAAGCTTGTTTATGCTAGTTCATTAAGAAACGAATGAAATGTAACTTGAACAAAGTGATTTGGTGAGGAATTGAAATCACAGTGTTCATTTTTGAGAAGAAACTCAAAAATGGAGTTTTCATATGAAAATTGGGAAATTTGAGAAATTAAAATAACATTAGAAAAAAAATTAGCGGCAGTGTATGTTTTATGCATATTTTCTCATATGGCTTATGTAAATACCAAATTTGGTGGTTAATTTGTATGCTAAATTGTGAATTTAAGCTTTTTTATGCTAGTTCATTAAGAAACGAAGGAAATGTAACTTGAACAAAGTGATTTTGTGAGGAATTGAAATCACAGTGTTCATTTTTGAGAAGAAACTCAAAAATGGAGTTTTCATATGAAAATTGGGAAATTTGAGAAATTAAAATAGTTAGAAGTGTTGTTAAATTGTGCTAAGTGGTTGAATATGTTATGAATCATGTGTATGATAATTGTATATTTATTTTACGTGTTAATTTCACTGCTTGGTGGGTGAAATTCATGTTAGTTGGGCTAAAACTCTCTATTCATGTCGGTATGCCGCTTTCTGTCATGCACCAATAGCATTACTGCTACCGGTGCCAAGGCTACAACTGTGATTGCATAAATACAAAGAAGGCTTGTGTAATAAGCAATTGCCTACACACCTAATCGATCTCGAGGCAGAGCTATTCTTCTGTCTGCAGCTTTTGGGGTAGCGACATACGTTGGTCTAATGATGTGTTAGTATAATAAACATGTAATAATATAGCTAAAACAGAATCGTGCTATGTGGTTAATAAATTCAAAGTTTGAATGATTAGTAATTGATGAACGTGGTATACTAGAACTTAGTGAGCATGATGAATAGTAAATGTGTGTTGTGAAGGTTAACACTTGTAATTTCTGATATTTGCATGTTATCTCAAGACTTGTGCTAAAAATAATAAGTCTAACTAGAAATGTGTGTTATGTTGGAACGTGAATGTTAGTATATCTAATAGATGATGGTTCTAAACCTATATATAGGTGAACGTGAGTTTAATATTATAGCTTACGCTCGAGGCAAGTTTCTAAACCTATCTTTTTAAATTGAGCAAGTTCTTTAACTCTACTCTTATTACAATTGAGCAAGTTTTCTAACTCTACACTTTCGTTGAGCTAGTTTATTTATTTTTATGCAAGTTATTTGTTCTATTCCAACTGTAATTTCGCTAGTTCTTATATCTAGTTTGTTCATGATGATGCAAGTTTTTCTAAACCTTAGTTTTATGCTAAGCAAGTTATTCTTGTATTTAACTTGTCAAATAGCATGCAAGTTTATTTAATCCAATATACTGTTGTTAAATAGTTGTTATTGTTCAAATTGCTATTCGTTATGCATGCTTAGTATTCAATTCTAAATAACCTTGGCTTAACATTGTTCAAGCAAGGTATGTGATAGTTATTCAATATTTATGCTATTAGCTTATTCCTAAAGCATAACTTTAATATACATTGTTAATTCACTTATAATTTATGCCATAGCATAACGTGATTGTCTTTTATTCAACTAATCCTTAGTTGATGTTCGTTGAATTCCAAATTACCTCAAAATGTATCCAAACCAAACTTACTTTGGTGCGGACTTGTAATCTAAATACTGAGATGAACAACCCTATTTTTAGGGGTTTACGCTAAAGATTACTTATAACTGTGGACATGGTTCGTGGTCATTAGACCCTCAGTGGTATATTTCAGAATGTTAATAGAACATATCATTTAGTTCTATTGATCCTATTATTTGGCAAATGTTGTAAGGTTTATTAATTCTTATTTCAAGTGAGCTTTGTTTGCTCACTCTTGCTGATATAACCATTACAGCTAAGGATGAAAAGGTAGATGTTCTTAGCACCAGTAAGGGAAAAGGGAAGATGAACAAGTATTGAAGACTTATAATATGTTGACAGTTATTTATCAGACTTAATTTGATCGATGTAATGAAGCATTTATTTAATTTCCGTATTTGAATGATTGTAATTAAAGGTTAGATAACCTGGGTGATAATTTTTATTAATGTAATCTTATATGGGCAGGTTTTCTTATTCAATTTTATTATGATTGGGTAGTTAGATATGAATGTTTTGATTAACTGAACACCAAATCTTGAGGTAATAAAGTACCAAGATTTGGGGGTGTCACACTTAATGTCCTCAGGGTTTTCTCTGAGTTGTGCTTGACTTCCCAGGGTTATCTCCGGGGTTGGAACTGAGCACCTCAAGGTTATCTCCGAGGTGGAAGCGGACTTCTGGGGATTAGAATGAACTTCTCTGGGGTTATCTCCGGAATTGAAACTGCATTCCTCGGGGTTATCTCCGAGATTTGAACTGTATTTCTTAAGGTTGTCCCCGGGACTAAAACTGAGTATTTCGGGGTTGTCTTCGTGATGGAAAATTGAGTATCTCGGGGTTGTCTCCGGGATTGAGCTGATTTGACCTCCAGGGTTATCTTTGGAAGACAATTTTGCCCTCCTGCAAGGTTAGTAACAGGAATGAAAAATTTCAAGTGTTTATAGATGCCCCTCTTTATCATATTTATGCAGTGTAATGACATGGATAGGATAAAGAATACTAGACATTTGAAATGTGACAGTATAATCATGATGCAATGTAATGCAAAGGTATGCTGATTGTGGTTTGTTGGACCATTTTCCAACGGGATGTGATGACTATCTGCTCCTACGCTTTCTGCTGGGGACTGGAGTTATCACTAATGATCCTGATAAATGGCTTGGATGTCTACTCCAAAGCTCCCAGTAACTTCCAGGATGTTGACATTGGGGTTATCACCAAAGTTATTAATCCTTGGTACATACTCTCCACTGAAGATGTGTCTCTCATATACAAGAGACTCTTGGGGTGTTGTGTTCTATCTGATGAGGATTTGTATAAAATATTCCATCATCGGTCCTCCATGATGAGGATGTTTTTCCCTGATTTGTATCACTAGGTCTTTCCAGTGTTCTATCGGAGTTACTACCAACAGTTTGTGTTGTCAGGGCTGCCTGACCTTCATTGAAATGTACTTCATCAAATACCATCACCGGATCATCTCTGATGCTTTGTTGGGTTTAATTGCCAACGACTGAATAAAGTCAAGGTTGCTTGACCTTCGTTGAAATGTGTTTCAACTGCTGAATATCATCGGACCACCTTTGATGCTTCGCTGGATTTACTTGCCAACGGCTGAAGAACGTCAAGGTTTCTTGACCTTCATTGAAATGTACTTCAACTACTGAGATCATCGGACCACCTCCGATGTTTCACTAGATTTACTTACCAACGGCAGAAGAACGTCAAGGTTGCTTTACCTTCGTTGAAATGTGCTTCAACGTCTGAGTACATCGGATTACTTCAGATGCTTCGATGGATTTACTTGTCAATGACTGAATAACGTCAAGGCTGCTTGACCTTCGTTGAAATGTGCTTCAACGGCTGAGATCATCGGACCACCTCTGATGCTTTACTGGATTTACTTCAAACGGGTGAAGAATGCCAAGGTTGTTTGACCTTCATTGAAATATACTTCAACGGATGATGATGTATGATGTTCCCGATGGGGAGAGGACGTAATTGGAATCACAACCTCAAGTTGATGGCATTGGACCTTTGTGAGGTATTGCCGAGTGTAGTTTGCAACAGCTGTGATCATTGGTGTTGTGAACCCTGTGTCTGGACGAATACCAATGAGTGATATGTAAATCCGCAATTTGGTCTTTGAAAATCAGGATTTCAGGATTTTCCGCTTAATTGTGTAGCGTCTTTTTTCCTAATTTGACTTTTTCAACTAGTGAGACCTCCTTTGCAACTCAAACTGGATCGAGCCGGAGGGGTGGGACCACCTAGGATAGTCGTAGGTACACCTGTTGTAGCTGCAGATACACATGTGGCCATCCGTGGGTGTACTTGTAGGCCACTTCCCTTTCATAAGTCATTTTCAAGTTGCACCACACAGAGAATCTGAGAGTTCTTTTTCACATCCGTCACCATACAAGTGTTCTGCACAATCTTGGTAACATATTCATGTCTTCTTTTCTAGTTTTTATCTGTTGGAAAATGAGTTATCACATGAAATGCTTCTAAACACATAGTAATGAACATGCATGATCATGTGACTTGATAAAAAATATTTAACATAGTAAATGTTAGTATTTAACCATGCCGAACATATTGATGTGAAAAAATTTGACTTTTGAAACAATCAATTTGGCATCTTTTTCTGCTATTTCTTATCATATTTGAGGAGAAATGAGCCAAGGTTGTAAAGCAAAGTAATCCTGGTAATTAGGCTACCCTTACGGATAATGACTTTGATATTTTTATACATATAGGATGTTTATGACTGTGGGTTGGTGTGCTACTAAATGGCCACCTAGTCATGCCTACGTGCATGTAGATAATCCTTTTTATAAATGAGACACTGGAAAAATATTTTCATGAGCCTAGGCGTTGAGTAGTCACGTATTTTTAACTCTACTGTAGGCGTATGTTAAAGTAATGCATGCATGCATATAGTCATAAAAATGCATTTGAAAAGCTTCAGTTTAGCATTTACCACACCCTTTCTGAAGTGATTTGGAGACTTGTGTCCAGATATATGGATCTGGATCAGCCGAGTAGTTCCCGCAGGACCACTTCAGGTGTGAGGAGGAGGGCTTCTGATGTGCCTCAGCCTCGCGTATTTAGACAGCCTCGTCGTTTGGTGGAGGTAGTGATTCTTCTTATCCGGGTTGAGGTACCGGATATTGAGGACGAGGAGGAGGATATACCGGTCGCGGCTCCCGTTCCTGCTGCTCATATTCCCCGTAGGGATCTGCCAGGCATTAATGTGATGATTCCAGAGCTTCTGGGTGATTTGAGTCACAACCCCTCAGTCTACTTGAATGTGAACGAGGTAAAAGTTGGGTTTAATCTTCTTTTTTCCTATTGATGAGGAGCAAGGATTCTGATGTTGATTTACTTTTATGATGTAGGTTCCTGGCTTTACGCAGCCTCGAGAGAACTGGTTCAACATACACTCTCTATATCAGACTCTTCATCCAGAGTATCGAGAGATTGTGTATGGTTGGGGCTTTGTGGCATTCTTTTCCATCCTCCCCCGCTGTTGTCCCTGGTGTTACCTCAGGGCGTTGTTTGAGCGTTGGTTTCACCAGACTCAGTCTCTCCATTTACTGGATTGCGAGGTGATGATGACGCCGATGGATTAGCGGTTTATCACCAGTATGGAGTTTGGAAGGGCGTCAGTTCCTTGTGCGACGAACATTACCCTGACTGTCAACAGATCCTTGCTAGGAGTCCCGGCTTAGGCGCTCAAAGGTAGGACAGTCCGCATTGGTTCTTTGAGTGTAGATGTTATGAGTGGGGCATTGAGTAAACCCATACCCGCTGATGTGAGAGTCAGGGATCGCATTCTTTGGTTATTGTTCCTGGTAAACCTTTGGGGTTGTTTCATAGCGGATAACTCTTTTACGGTGTCCTTCGCTTTGGTCAGCGCCACACAAGAGGTGAACTATATTGGAGAGTATGACTTGGGCTCCTATACCTTCACCTATTTCCTCAGGGGAATGCGCATGCGTTCGTAGGGCTTGACAGATGCTTGGCTAGGATTTTACCCATTTCTATTGGTGAGTATTTCTCTTTTGATTTCCCATGTATATGTTAAGAGTGTTGACTGACCGCAGATGTTTGCTCTTGTGTTGGCAGTTTTGGGCATATGAGAGGCTCCCATGTCTGTGTCCCATTAGTGTGTTAGGTTTAGATACCTACCCACGGGGACGACGATAACATCGCTCCACGTTGGCAGAGGTTCCTATAGCTGATGGTTTCATCCATTGTTGTCTACAGTTGGAGTTATTGACAGCCGATGTCATTACTTGTGTTCCCTATTCAGTGTCGAGCATGTGATGTCCACCCGTCGGATTCCTCTCTTCACAGATGGAGGATGGGAGCTCTATTTGGGAGAGCTTACTATCAGGATCTTCACATGAGAGATCCGTATGCCGATCTGTCCTCCTGCCAGGCATTATTGGCCTATGCCACAGTCGTATATCAGTGATATCTCGTTGATGGGAGTTGACGACTTTAGTTTGTTAGAGGGTCCATTCACTCAGGAGGTATTTTACCACCGGTGGTCCCTTCATACCATCGGAGCCTAGACCCGCGCCACTCATTTCATGGGGGATATAGTTCCTGGATCTGTGATGATGATGGATTGGATGGCCTGCGTCCGAGATCCTACTCATTTGATGCAGATTTATAGCTTGACCTAGAAGTTGGACCTGACACATTTTTTTTTTCGGAATTTGGGTAGAGATCCTTCTAAGGCAGATACTTTTGATCCTTCTAGCTTAGGGGCTAGCCCTTTAGGTGGCCCGTATGGTTTTACCAGTACAAATCCTCCATTGTATCTGCTTGACATCACTCTTGGCGGAGATCCAGTGACTTAGGAGGAGTTACATCAGATGGATAGGATAGATGATGTAGACATCAACACCATTGACTTCTTTTGATGTATTTCTCATTATATCTTTTGATAGGCCTCTGTTAGATACTGGGTGGTTGTGCCCCATTCTCATTATATCTTTTGATAGGCCTCTGTTATTTGTTGGGCGGTTGTGCCCCATTTCCCTGTATTTTCCAGTTGTACATAGAGATGATGTATTAGATGATGATGTACTTAGGAATATATATACTATTTTTAATTCCCTACATCATATTGCCATCTATTATTTTTTATGCATGTATTATTTTATGCATATGTATGTCCAGAGATGTTCAACATTGACCCCTGTATGGTCTTATGATACGACCCACAGAAATGTCTTCCTCGACAGTTACCCACATTGATCACACCCCACCAGTATTGGTAGTCTCATGCCTAAGATCATGGTATGATAGTTTGTCACCTCTAGATCGGGTGACTGTAGAGCAGCTGTTGCATCACTCCATGACCCTCCTGATATTTCAGGTTTCTGTGAGTTTTGTAGAGGGTATGCTGGAGCACTGGGTACCAGAGATACATGTATTTTGATTTGAGACCCAGGCGCTGATTCCTACTTTAGTGGAGTTTGTGAGTTTAACATCTTTGCAAGTGGGAAGGCCTTGCGCTCAGATGGTTGTCGGGGATATAAGTCGACAGTTTATGACCTTCACCGGGTTGATGCGTAGAGTAGCCCAGGATGAGATCACCTCCGGGCATGTAGTGTCTTAGCATTTTCTGATAGACAGATTTGGCTCATTGGACAGTTATGCACAGCACTCTGGGGATTTCACCACGTCGGAGGATCAGTGGTGTGTTGCTAGAGTAGATATACTCATGATGTGTGTAGTGGCCTATCTGTACATACCACTATACATGGATCATTTAGACATCGGTGTAGTTATGGCAGTCCGGGCTCTGATGGAGGGACATACCATTGTACAGATGATTGTGGAAGAGACATTGAGGTCAGCCGCGTATTGCAACACCCATTATACAGGGGTATTCACAGACAACCCAGTCTTACTGTATGTGTGGTTCATGTGACGCCACCAAATTCAGACCACACTTGTCTCAAATTTGGTTGTCATGTACTAGCTCTAAAAATAAATTAACATCTCACATAGCGGAATAATAGAATAAATTACATTGATAAAATATAATTATTCTCGTCCCAAGGGTTCGTAACTTAAACATCTCTTAAACATAATTTAAATATGACTAATACATATATCACAACTTAAGACATTACATGAATATAATAATCTCCACTAGACATAATTACTCAATAGCCTTGCCCTTGCCCTTATCAATGCCTGAGCGGAATTTTTCTGCATCACAAAATTTTCATTTTTACTATTATCTTATTATATTATTTAAACATTTCTCAAATAAGAATAACATTTTTAACACGTTCCTGGAATTTATATTCATATGCCAAATTGTTACAATTACATGATCCTTCCTAGAATACTTTTATAACTGAAAACAACATATCCCATCTTAACACAAAAGACGGGGACAACACCCACATATTACCCCTATAACATTTTTCAAAATCTTGGGGGTTTACAACTATCTCACATCTTACACAAAAGATTGAGATTTCAACAACAACAGATTAAACAACACATAAATAAATACAATATTATAACCACTAAATTCTAACACCTAGACTCAATCTATCATCCCACGATCCACGACGCTCTGGTACTCCTTCTGAGAGATGTGCACCACCAAATCTCGGCTTATGGTGTGCCTGGTCTGCCCCTGCTTCACCGGGTAATGATGTACCCCATCAATCAATCTCTCAATGGCCATGTGCAAAGCATAGCTCATCTTGTTCATCTTCCTTCTCTTGCATCTCACCTCATCGTCTAAGTCATTAGCCCGATCATTAGTTTCTTCCCAATTCTCCTCGAAGTGAATCCTATCCATCAACTCCATTTCTAACTGAGTACGGAGAGCCTCCTTCTTCGTCCACTTGCTTAACTCTCTCTGCTCTATTTCTTCCAACTTTCCTGCCAACTCTACATTCCTAGCCACCGATCAGTGAAACAAAGTCCCCATCTGGATTCCGGCCTCCTTACGGTGAGCAATCTCCACCTCCATTTCTTGCATCACTAATTTCCTTTGATGGTCCTCATCCCTCAGTTTCTGGAACTCAGACTCCCTCTCCCTAGCCTCAGCCTCTAATTCCTCAACTCTGCATCCTAACTCCAAAATTTGCTCATCATACTCCCCCAACATCCGATCCTCGAAAGTAGCCTCGTCGGAGTCCTCCATAGGCTCAGGCTCCTCCTCCATAGGCTCCTCCTCTAGATCAGACTCCTCGAGTAATGGCTCCATCTCCTCCTCATCATCATCCTCATCAATAGGGGCCACTACTATTATGAGATCCACTATCAATGGTGCCTCATATACCGCGTGTATGTCACGCGGCTCCTCCTCTACCACTCGGCTAGGTTCTCCCATGTCAGTCATCCTACAATCACCAAAATAAGACAAAACAAACAACAACTCCATTAGGATGTTAAACAAACATAAGTTCATTGTATAGAATGAAATTATATTCCCTAACACACTAAGTCTCTCTTTAGGAAAACTCTACATGAGTCTTCATCCCTCTCTATCTTCTAAGTTCTCCTAACTTATAATCTAAGGACTCTCGTTCCTAAAGTTTATAACTATATCTTTGATACTAACCTGTGACGCCCCCAAATTCAGACCACACTTGTATCAAATTTGGTTGTCACGTACTAACTCTAAAAATAAATCAACATCTCACATAGCGGAATAATAGAATAAATTACATTGATATAATATAATTATTCTCGTCCCAAGGGTTTGTAACTTAAACATCTCTTAAACATAATTTAAATATAACTGATACATATCATAACTCCACACTTATAAATTTAATTTGAATTAATTGAACTACTCGTCTTACAACACATCAATATTTATATTCAAATAAATACTCATTTTCTTATTATATTAAAATTTTTATTTATTCATGAAATTCCCGGTTCTTACAGTTCATGTCACACTTGAGACCGATTGGCACCTTCCGACACCATGGGTATTGCTTTTCTCATGAGATAACCATGTCTTACTCCTTTCAGACGGCAGAGTGTACAAACGTTGCTTCCAGGTCGGTGTTCTTGGCATGGATCGAGGATCCATTTGACATCTTGTTGTGTTCAAGGCTTAGTTCTCCCTACAGCTTCATTACTCATGCACCTAGCATAAATTATCTCCCTCTAGATGGTTTGAGGGGCATGACCACGTACCACCCACTGGCTGTGATGGCACAGTTCAACCAGTTTCAAGATGTTCATCCTTTTGAGGGATCATTGGGTCAGCGTTTATCTTCTCGGCATTTATCAGCAGAGGATAGATCCAAGGTGTATGTCTGTTGGGCTCATCGTGAGAGGGTTGAGTTTACTGTTATCCATACGGGTCGTTCTACAGAGTATTCTGCATGGATGGAGGTAGAGATTACATCGGCTAGGGTTGTATCCACCGAGCCGGGGGTTGATTCTGACAAAGGGGAGCCCATGGAGGACATTGATTCTCCCACTATTGAGGAGCTATTTGTTGGGTTGACAACAACTCTTGTTGATTTTCCTAGTATGACTACTACTGTGACCCCACATTCGGCAGAGTATTTAGAGTAGAGTCTGCATCTGATGACATTTGAGAGAGATCTGGTTAGGGCCTTGATGTTGACCACTCTTGCTGGGAGAGATGTTGCCCTATTAGAGAGAGATGGTGCCTTAGCTCATAGAGATATCGTTGTTGCTGAGCGGGATGAGGCTAGATCATCCAGAGATGTAATGGTTATTGAGTGGGATGGTGTTATATCTACCCGAGATGCCGCTATTACAGATAGCACTGCGTTGAGGTCTCACACTACTGGTATCATTGCAAGGAAATATATTTTGATTCACTTCCCCTTTAGTTATGCCTTGTTACTTGCTTGATATTTGCATTTTTCTTAAAGGCTTGTGATCTTGATGTATTATGAACTCCCCCTTGATTGACGGCCATTAAGATGTCTCAGGATCTTTCAGAATGGATCGTTATTCTGTGTGTATTCCCTACCCTTTTGTGTCTTGGGACTGGTTTTTGTATGTGGTTATTGAGAGGAGTGTGGCTTTCCTCTCTGAGGTTGACCACCCCACAGATGGTTGCCGGTACTCCTTTGTATGGGGCAGCCCAGGTAGTTCCATCTCTTATGGATTGGTTTTTCTCTTTGATGACTCAAGCGCAGCTTAGATGGTCGCCGACTCTCCCATTGATATGGGGAGACCAGGTTAGATGGTTACCGTTTTAACGGTAACACTTTAGCCGTTATTTTTATAAAAAGATAATTCTGTCGTTTTCTAACTACGACAATACTTTCGTTGTGGGGTCCACCAATGATTGTGCCGTCGTACGAATATTCTTCGACAAAAAGAATATTCCCCGACCAAACGAATATTATATAACCACTTGCTTACTTTGCAAAATTTATAAATAATACCCACAACTATAACAATATATCAAATCCACAACATAATATTTAAAAAAAATATTTTGAGAAATTTAAATCTTTATTCATAAAATTTGGGGTCTCACATAGGTCATACTAACGAAGGAATTCCCTGTCTCTCCCCTCCTAGTTCTTGTCTCACATCTCAGCCAGGGATCATATCCCTAAGCTTTGATACCAACTGTGACGCTCCCAAAATAGGTATACATCACCCATCTTGAGTCGCCAAATATATGGTACAGAATTTAAATACAAACTTCTTTTATACAGTAGGACAAAACGTAGCTAAGAGTTTCAACACGGATAATGTCTCGTAGAGAGTATCAAAACTCAAATAAAGGCCTCATTACAATTATTATCACACTATTTCATTGAATAGTGAGGACTACTAATGCAAACATCTGGACCGTCACTCCGTTCCCCGACTAGTCCCAGCTTTATTCTCATTTCCTGAAGAGAACAATGAAAACAAAGGGTGAGCTCAACTCGCCTAGTAAGAAATATTATGACTAAGATAATGCAGAATAAATTATCGTTAGCCTTCAACAGTGTTAAACTGATAAAATATAATAAACATCAAGTTTAACTACAGCGGAACAAGCAATCCATTAGAAGAGTAAAGTAGAGCATGATATCTACTATCTTCTATGATTTAAAAAGTTTATCATCAATTTTATCGCTGAGACTCAGCTTAATAAATAAACCACATCATCGAATCATCCCTGCACTACGGGCCAAGGATATTCTTGTAATCATCAATGGTCATGATTATACCGAATAATCCCTGGTCATAATCATACCAACAACTGTCCATCAATGCACTACAGGCCAATGAGGATTTTTACCACATCATTTGTAACATTACAGACATGATTATACCGAATAATCCCTGGTCATAATCATACCAATCAATAGTACATCTATGCACGTAAGCCACAGATGACTTTTATCATAATATAAACATGAGGATGATGACAATGATATAAGAATTGAATTAAATTTTTAAAGATTTATAACTTAATTTATACATAATTCAATAATGTCCAAATTGTCAACATGATACTTCTTTGTGGAGTAAAATTCAAGAATAATATTGTATCAAAAATGATTTGGACAGCAAAGAAATCAATTTTTGTCATGAATAATTCCCCGGGTGAATAGTACCCGAGTGAATAATACCCCATGAATAGTACTTCGAGAATAGTACCCCGTGAATAGTACTTTGTGAATAGTACCTATGAATAGTACCCCGTGAATCGTACTTTATGAATAGTACCCCGTGAATAGTACTTTATGAATAGTACTTTGTGAATAGTACCGCAAAAATGAATACTACTCATGGATAGTACTCCGGCATGAAAAGCTTAAAATTTAGCAAGAATGTGTAGAAAATATCCTTGTGAAACTATACTAGATGAAGCGCAAATTTCAAGGATATTCTACTAATTTCATGGATTATAGAAGCAATACTTTAACAAAATGAGGGTATAATCAGGAATACGAGACGAAATAATTTTACTCACATACTACAGAGTATGGAAGAAAATATTATTCCTATGAATACTGAACAAAATAATATCCCTTACTTCTGAAAAAGACTGGATACTGGAATAGTGAGGTAGCAGACTTCTCTTCTTCTTTCTCTTTATAGCTTCTCTCTCTATAATTGCTCTTGTGAGTCTTGGTGAATTGGTGAGAATGAAAGAAGAATGAGCTTCTATTTATAGAAAAATATAGTTTTGGTAATTGCACGTTTTTGGGCTCGAAATATTATAGTATAATACCTTAATCTTTTCTTTCATTTTTAATTTAGTCCTGCAAGTATTATCAAACTTGCACCACCTCCCCTAATAGTACATCATGTGAATCAATAGTACACACATGTGAAAAAAATAGTTACGGTATAGTACCTTCATCTATACCTCTATTTTTAATTTAGTCATGCACGTATTATCAATCTTGCACCACCTCTTTTAATAGTACATACATGTGAACAAATAGTTATAAGCATGTGAATTAATAGCAATTAATTGCTCATTTATCCGATTAATTACCCGATTGGTCAATATAACCTGCAGATATCAATTATTATCGAAATAGATGTCCATTTCCATTAACACTAATAATCCCAACACAATGAAAATATCGATTTCATCTTTAATCAGTACGAACTTATTCATCATTAATATTATATGTAACATTCCAGAATTTTAATTATAATATTAAATATTTATTGAGTTATATAAATATTTAATGGTTGTGGTTATAGTGGAATAAATATTTTTTAATTGATTTGATTTTATTTGGTTAATTATTTGTTAAATAAATAATTAATGAATTAAGAAAATTATTATTATATTGATATTTCAATTTAATGGTTAATTATTTGTATTAAGTTATGTGATTAAATGATTTATTTAATTAATTGTTATTAGAATTAATTAAATTAAATATGAAAGCTTGATTAAATAAAGTGTGACAAATAACTATATTATAAGGAGTTATTAAAATAAATTAAAGTAGTTTAATTTAGTTTTATCCAAACAAGGATCAAGGATATTAATTCTTTAATTTTAAATGGTTTGCCAAACAAGGCCCTATGGCTTTTGGAATTCTTTTAAATTTTAAATTATATAAATAAAATAAATTAATTAAATAATAAATATAATATATTTATATTATATACGTTAGTAACTGATATTGCAATAAGTAATAGTATTAAGTTTATCAGTTTTTTTCTTTGTGCTTAAGTGTTAGCTAGACTACGTGACTTGGTATTTGGTTTAAGCTAAGAAGAGTCTGAGAATGAGGGTTACAGAGAATTACAGAGAGAATTGAGAGATTTTGAGAGTGAAACCTGAGAAAATTGTCTGCAATTGCAAGATTGTACAAGCTAACTGAAGGTATGTGCACAACTTTGATATTATATGTGTTTATGAGTATCACGACAAAGTTTTGTTATGCTCTGTGAATTCTATTTCTTCTGAATTGTTGTTATGTAACTATGTTATGGTGGTTATATATGATATAATGCTAGAGTTTATGTCTAAATAAGAAATTTTTATGCTAAATTCGTTGACAGCAGGAAGAAAATAATGGCAGTATATGTATTTTCATATGGTTCATGAAAAGTATCAATTGTAGTGGCCAATTAGTATCTGAAATTATAAATTGAAGCTTGATTATGTTAGTTCATTAAGAAACGAGCATAGCATAATTTGAATGAAGTGATTTGGCCTAGTATTGGAATCACAGTGTTGATTTTTGGGATGAATATCAAAAATGGAGTTTTATATAAAAAACATGGAATTTGAGAAATTAAACTAGCTTAAGTTGTTGTTAAATTATTCTATATTGATATATATGTGAGGAATCATATTTGTGATAATTCTATACCATTTGTACGTGTTATTATCAATGTTTGGTGGGTGAAATTCGTGTTAGTTGGCTTATGAAAAGTGTCGTAACCATGTTACATAAAATCGGAATCATAAGTAGCGCTATCACATGACCCGCCCCCAAGCAAGCGGAAACTAGTATAAAATCATGGCGGTCAGTGGCGCAAAGGCCCGATCTCGAGCATAAAGAAGTCTGTTAATTCTGCAGACTTCGGGCGTTCAATTTAACTTAGCTTAATGATAGGTTAATGTGCCCAACATGTAACAACAAGGCTAAAACATAGTTGTGTTATATGGATTAGGGATTCAAAGTTGTAAAAGTGATTAGTAGGTTAAGAACGCATTATGTTATAACTTAGCTTATACAATGAAGGTTAGTTAAGTGTTGTGATGTTAACACTTGGGAATTCTGTAATGTAAATGGTAGCATAAGACTTGTGCGAAAATAAAACATTTAGCTAGTAATGCGTTTTATATTGAAAAGTGAATATTATTATGTCTAATAGATGTTGTGGTTTTAATACTGTGTATAGGTGGACGTGAGTTTTAATATTTTATCTTACGCTCGAGGCAAGTTTTCTAACTCTACACTTTCGTTGAGTTGGTTCTATTATTACATTGTGTAACTTCATTCTTTTGATTGAGAAAGTTCCAAGAATCTCATCTATTACATTGAGAATGTTTAATTCTAAATTATTGGAATTCTAATCATTTTTGACTTACTCTAACTTGTTTATAGTTAAACAAGTTTCTTTAGTTTAATCTTTTACAATAAATGTTCTTGAACCTTAATTCCTTGTATTGAATAGTTCAATCACTTTGTATATTTTATTACCATGTGGAGTAAGCATTGTTTCTAGCTTGCTATCAACTAATGCATGTTCGATAACTAAAATTCTAATTTGACAAGATTATAGACCTAGCTTATTATTGTTCAAGCCAAGGTTTACCATTTCTTTATTTTGATCAATACTTATGCTCTCTAGTTATTTCAAGCATGCGTCTACAATATAGTTAGTTCACCTATAATTCTCAAATGTTCTAAGTTAAGTTGTTATTAAACAACTATGGTGTTATCAAGCATTGTTGATTCAACTAGTTCCCTAGTTGATGATTGTTAAACTTCAAATTACCCTTGAAAACATATCCAAACCAAACTTTCTTTGGTGCGGACTTGTACTCCAAATACTGAGATGAACAACCCTATTTTTAGGGGTTTACGCTTAACGTTGAAATGTTTGTGCACAATACATTGTACGAAGGATTGACCCCCCTAAGTACGTGGAGTCCTTATAGTCATATGACTGTTAAAGTTAAAGTTGAAAGATTACTTATAACTGTGGACATGGTTCATGGTCATTAGACCCTCAGTAGTATGTTTCAGAATGTTAATAGAACATATCATTCAGTTCTATTAAGCCTATTATTTGGCAAATGTTGTAATGTTAATAGAACATATCATTCAGTTCTATTGAACCTATTATTTGGTAAATGTTGTAAAGTTATTTATTCTTATTTCAAGTGAGCTTTGTTTGCTCACTCTTCCATATTTATACACTTATTGCAGCTATGGTTGAGAAGGTAAATAAACCTACAACTAGCAAAAGAAAGGGAAAAATGTACAAGTGATGAAGACTTGTAATTTTGTTTTATCGTTATGATGATATACTTTTAAGAATAATGTGATGTAATAATTTAATTTCCGCATTTGAATGATTGTAATTAAAGGTTAGATAACCTGGGAGATAATTTTTATTAACACAATCTTGTATGGGCAGGTTTTATTATTTAATTATATTATGATTGGGTAGTTAGATATGAATGTGTTGATTAAGTGAACACTGAATCTTGAGGTTATGAAGTATCGGGATTTGGGGGTGTCACATTATAACTCACAATATTTAACAACCAGATCATTCCCAGGAAAGAGGGGGCTTTTCGATAAGTATTTCTCCTATCAGTAGCCGTTGAATTAGGTGACCAAACCTCTCCTCGACAGAACTTTCTAGACATTGTCAATATTGCAAATAATAATATGAATAACTTTATCATCTCAATTATTGATTTAATAATAATAAATATTATGCAGATGATACCGTGACAATAATTGAATCAATAATATGAGAGATATTATGCAGCAATTACTGTAGCAATAATTGAGTATAAGTTAGTGACTTCTCACGTAAGCATCAATAATCAATATCGTGTGCTACTATGCAACCACGCGTAGTACTGTACTTTTATCACCGGGTAGTTCAACAGTTTAACAATAAAACGTTCGCCGTTATTTTTATAAAAAGATAATTCTGTCATTTTTTAACTACGACAATACTTCTGTTGTGGGGTCGACCAATTATTGTGTCATCATACGAATATTCCCTGTTCAAACGAATATTCCCCGACCAATCGAATATTATATAACCACTTGCTTACTTTGCAAAATTTGTAAATAATACCCATAACTATAACATTATATCAAATCCACACCATAATATTGAAAAATATATTTCGAGAAAAATTAATCTTTATTCATAAAAGTTGGGGTCTTACACCGTGGCATTGTCATTGATTGACAGTTACATGAACAGGGGAACACCATCTCTGGGAGGTACCAACACATGAGCTTTGATTAGTTGCTCTTTGATTGTAAGGAAGGCTTTCGGACACTCGTCATTACATTTCATGGAGGAGTTCTTCCTTAGCAACTTGAAAATAGGCTCACAAGTTGTTGTGAGATGGGAGATGAATCGGCTGATGAAGTTGATTATGCCAAAAAAATCCCCGTATTAATTTCTCTGTCTGAGGTATGGGCATTTCCGTAATGTCCTAGATTTTTGTAGGATCCAACTCAATCCCTTTGTGGCTGACTAGAAATCCTAGCAACTTGAATGCTTTAACACCAAAGGTGCACTTGGCCAGATTCAACTTCAAGTTGTACTTACACAACCTGTTGAAGAGCTTTTTGAGATAATGTAGGTAGTCTTCCTCCCTTCGGGACTTGACAATGATGTCATCCATATAGATTTCTATCTCTTTGTGCATTAGATCATGGAAATGAGACATCATGGCTCGCTGATAGGTAGCTCTAGCATTGATGAGGCCGAATGACAATCGTCTATAGCAAAAAGTTCCCCAATGAGTGATGAATGCAATTTTCTTACGATCCTCTTCAGTAACCATGATTTGATGGTACCCCGCAAAGCAATCAGCAAAGGAGTACATGTCATACTGAGTTGTATTGTCAATGAGTATGTGGATGAATGGTACAGGAAAGCTATCTTTAAGATTAGCTTTGTTCAGATCCCTATAATCCACGCAAACTCGCACCTTCCCCATGGGTTTAGGCACAGGGACTATGTTAGATAGCCACTTAGGGTATGTTGACACCATGATGATGTCGGCTTGAAATTATTTCACAATTTCTTCTATAACTTTTAAACTCCACTCAGGTTTTAATCGCCTGAGTTTCTGCCTGACTGGCTTGAATCCCTCTTTAATGGGGAGGCGATGAATGACGATGTTAGTGGACAAACCGACCATGTCTTCATGAGACCATGCAAATACATCCTGGAATTGGGTCAATAGTCACTCCTTTGGTTTGGAGTAAGGTATGTACCAATCTGGATTTTTTGGGGTTTTCTGAGGTTCCGAAGTTGAAAGAGGTGGTTTGATTAAGATTTGGCTTGGGTTTGTCTTCGACCCATTCTTTGATTTACTGATGTGACACCCCCAAATCCGAGTTACCTGACCCCCGAGTTTGGTGTTCACGATCCACAATATAATAAAATTTAACTACCCATTCATTGATGAATATAAACTTACATAACATTAATTAATAAATTAACAACATCATCCCAGGTCATCTAACCTTAACATTACAAACATACCCTTTAGTTATACTGTAAGACCCCAATTTTTATGAATAAAGATTAATTTTTCTTGAAATATATTTTTGAATATTATGGTTAGGATTTTGTATAATGTTATAGTTGTGGGTATTATTTACAAATTTTGCAAAGTAAGCAAGTGGTTATATAATATTCGATTGGTCGGGGAATATTCGTTTTAACAGGGAATAATCGTACGACGGCACAATCATTGGTGGACCCCACAATAGAAGTATTGTCATAGTTAGAAAATGACAGAATTATCTTTTTATAAAAATAACGATGAATGTTTTACCGTTAAACTGTTGAACTACCCGGTTGTAAAAGTACAGTAATACACGTGGTTGCATAATAGCACACGGTATTGATTATTGATGCTTACGTGAGAAGTCACTTAGTTATACTCAAATATTGCTACAATAATTGTTGCATAATATCTCTCATATTATTGATTCAATTATTGTCACAGTATCACCTGCAAAATATTTATTATTATTAAATCAATAATTGAGACGACAAAGTTATTCATATTATTATTTGCAATATTGACAATATCTAGAAAGTTCTGTCGAGGAGAGGTTTGGTCACCTAATTGCGCGCCAATAGGGAAAATCCTTATCGGAAAAGCCCCTCTTTCCTGGGAATGATCTGGTTGTTAAATATTGTGAGTTATAATATTAATGATGAATAAGTTCGTATTGATCAAAGATGAAATTGATATTTTCATTGTATTAGGATTATTAGTGTTAATGGAAATGGACATCTATTTCGATAATAATTGATGTCTGGAGGTTATATTGACCAATCGGGTAATTAATCGGATAAATGAGCAATTAATTGCTATTAATTCACATGCTTATAACTATTTGTTCACATGTATATACTATTGATTCAAATGCATGTAATTTTAGGGGAGGCGGTGCAAGATTGATAATAGTTGCATGACTAAATTAAAAATAAAGGTATAGATGAAGGTACTATACCGTAACTATTTTTTTCAAATGTGTGTACAATTGATTCACATGAATGTACTATTGATTCACGTGATGTACTATTAGGGGAGGTGGTGCAAGTTTGATAATACTTGCAAGACTAAATTAAAAATGAAAGAAAAGATGAAGGTATTATATTGTAATATTTCGAGCCCCAAATCGTGCAATTAGAGAAACTATATTTTCCTATAAATAGAAACTCATTCTTCTTTCATTCTCACCAATTCACTAAGACTCATAAGAGCAATTATAGAGAGAAAGAAGAAGAGAAGTCTGCTACCTCACTATTCCAGTATCCGGTCTTCTTCAGAGGTAAGGGATATTATTTTGTTCAGTATTCATAGGAATAATATTTTCTTCTATACTCTGTAGTATGTGAGTAATATTATTTCGTCTTGTATTCCTGATTACATCCTCATTTTGTTAAAGAATTGCTTCTATACTCTGTGAAAATTAGTAGAATATCCTTGAAATTTACGCTTCATCTAGTATCGTTTCACAAGCATATTTTCAACACATTCTTGTTAAATTTTAAGCTTTTCAGGTCGGAGTACTGTCCTTGAGTAGTATTCATTTTTACGGTACTATTCACAAAGTATTATTCACGGGGTACTATTCACAAAATACTATTCTTGGGGTACTATTCATAAAGTACTATTCACGAATACTATTTACAAAGTACTATTCGTGGGGTACTATTCTCGAAGTACTATTCACTCGGGTACTATTCACCTGGAGAATTATTCATGACAAAAATTAATTTCTTTATTGTCCAAAGCATTTTTGATACAATATTATTCTTGAATTTTACTCCACGAAGTAGTATCATGTTGACAATTTGGACATTATTGAATTCTGGATAAATTAAGTTATAAATCTTTAAAAATTTATCCTTTGCTTTCTTTTAATTTATCCTTATATTGTGATAAAAGTCATCTATGGCTTACGTGCATAGATGTACTATTGATTGGTATGATTATGACCAGGGATTATTCAGTATAATCATGACCGTAATGTTACAAATGATGTGGTAAAAATCCTCATTGGCACATAGTGCATTGATGGGCCAAATTGTTGGAATGATTATGACCGAGGGATTATTCGGTATAATCATGACCATTGATGATTACATGAATATCCTTGGCCCGTAGTGCAGGGATGATTTGATGATCTGGTTTATTTATTAAGCTGAGTCTTAGCGATAAAATTGATGATAAACATTTTCAATCATAGAATATAGTAGATATCATGCTCTACTTGACTCTTCTAATGGATTTCTTGTTCCACTGCAGTTAAACTTGATGTTTATTATATTTTATTAGTTTAACATTGTTGAAGGCTAACGATAATTTATTTTGCATTATCTTAGTCATAATATTTCTTACTGGGCTAGTTGAGCTCACCTTTTGTTTTCATTGTTCTCTTCAGGAAATGAGAATATAGCTGGGACTAGTCGGGGAATGGAGTGACGGTCTAGATGTTTGCATTAGTAGTCCTCACTATTCATTGAAATAGTGTGATAATAATTATAATGAGGACTTTATTTGAGTTTGGATACTCTCTACGAGACATTATCCGTGTTGAAACTCTCAGCTATGTTTTGTCGTACTATATAAAAGAAGTTTGTATTTTAAATTATGTACCATGTATTTGGCGACTCAAGATGGGTGATGTATACCTTTTTTGGGGGTGTCACAGTTTGTATCAAAGCTTAGGGATATGATCCCTGGCTAAGATGTGAGAAAAGAATTAGGAGGGGAGAGACGGGGAATTCCTTCGCTAGTATGACCTACCTAAGTTTTTTTGGTATTTATTTGGTCGGTCAGAGTATAGGGATAATATGTGACATACCAATTAACCCTTATTTTGTGGCAGTATTTGAAAATGGCATCCGAAAATATTGAGATAAGTAATGAAGCACGTGAGACCATTGAGTCACCAACGATCAATACCCAGGATAATGTGCATCAGGATGGCAATAATACTTAGGAAAACAACAACGCTGACCAAATGATGAACGATGGGATGTTCAGAGGCTTTATGCAATTCATGCAACATTAGGCGAGAACGACTCCTGTTCAAAATGCAGGTGGAAACACTGGCAACTCTCAGATGGTCACTGCTAAACAGTTCAAGGAGTTGGGACCACCGGAGTTTATTGGAGAGCCAAAACCACTTAAAGGCGAGACGTGGATAAAGCGGATCACCAAGATATTTGATGTCTTGGGATGCTCGAGGAGTAAAAGGTTCCTTTTGCCACCTTTATGTTGCGAGGAGAAGCAGATTACTGGTGAAAATCGGTAAAGCATACTCAACCTGTCGCACTGAAGATGTCTTGGGAGAAGTTCCAAGAACTGTTCAACGACAAGTACTTTCCCGAAAGTATTCGTCACATGAAGGAAGTAGAGTTTATCAAGCTGAAGTAAAATAATATAACCATGTCGCAGTACGAAGTTATGTTTTCTGAGTTATCCCAGTTTGCGTCCCACTTAGTTGATACTGAGGAGAGAATGATGCGGATGTTTCTAAGAGGTTTGAAACTCGAGATATGTCAATATTTAATTTCTCACAAACTGTGTTTGTATTCAGATATTGTAAATAGGGCTCAGTTATCGGAGTGCGAAAATGAGTCAACCCAACCAAGAGAGAGTAGCCGGCAAATGATAATACCAGTGGTAGAAGTCATCGAAGCGGTGATAACAAACGTGGTGGAAGTCAACATGCCAGAAATGGTAACCACTTCAGTGGTAATCATGGCTAAAACAATAAAAGTGGGAATTTCAAGAAGAAGAGATTCAATAATGATGGAAAGACGTCAACACCAAAGACCTCTTGTTAAAGCGGGAGAACGCAATGGCCGGTCGTATATCATAAAAATCTGGAGGGAGGACACATCATTCAAACTATACGCTAGCGATCAAAGCATGTTACAATTGTGGAAGAGAAGGTCACCTAGCACGATTTTGTCGTGCACCAAAGTCAAGTCCAGCTAGGATGGAGGCATCAAAGCCCGTCCCAGACAAGACAAAACCGGTAGTTCAAGGGAGAGCATTTGTCGTAACCTCCTAAAAAGCGAGGAATCCAAACGAGGTGATCACGGGTAAGCTATTCATAAACTCTAATGAAGACTATACCTTATTTGATACCGTTTCTACCCATTCTTTTATTTCTCCTACTTGCGCTCAACGTTCAAATTTAACTCCAAAGAAATTAGACTTTGATTTATCTGTTGAAACTCCATTGGGAGAAAGCTTCATTATATCCACTGTTTATAAGTCTTGTTTGATTCAAATCGGTAACCTCACGTTACCTGTCGATCTTATCTCTTTGAAAATACTTGATTTGATGTGATTTTAGGAATTGATTGGTTAACTACTTATCACGCTAAAATCGATTATTTTCGTAAGGTTGCTAACTTTCATATTCCTAACCAACCTATTATGCGAATTCAAGCAACCAAACCACTAAAGTCAATCACTGTCATATCAAGCCATAAAGTCAATCACTGCCCTAAAGACCGTAATAAATTTCTATTGTTAATAAATTTCCCCCAAAGCGTAAAATTGAATTTTGTATATATCTTGAATCCAGTACAAAACCCATTTCCAAAGCCCCATATCGAATGTCTCCTATTGAATTTCAGGAGTTAAAAACCCAACTATAGAAATTGTTAGACATCGGTTTCATTCGTCTTAGTACATCTCCTTGGGGTGCTCCTGTTCTATTCGTGAAGAAGAAAGATGGAAGTATGCGACTTTGTATTGATTATCGGGAGTTGAATCATGTCATCATCAAAAATAGGTACCCATTGCCTTGTATTAATGATCTGTTTGATCAGTTTCAAGGCGCCAAATTCTTTTCAAAGATCGATCTTTATTCCGGATATCATCAATTAAAGATTAAAACTGATGACATTCCAAAGACTGCTTTTAGAACTTGGTACAAGCATTACGAATTCCTAGTCATGTCTTTTGGATTGACTAATGCTCCTGCTGCCTTCATGGATATGATGAACCGAGTATTCAAGGATTATTTGGATCACTTTGTGGTCGTCTTTATGGATGACATCCTCATTTACTCCAAAAGCCGTGAAGATCAAGAGCAAAACTTGAGGCTGATACTCCAAAAGCTTCGTGAAAACCAGTTATATTCCAAGTTGAAGAAATGCGAGTTCTGGCTTGAGGAAGTAGCATTCCTTGGGCATGTGATATCAAATCACGGAATATCTATTGACCCGGCAAAGATTAAAGCAATTCAAAGCTGGGAGCAACCTAAGTCAGTAACTGAAGTACGTAGCTTTTTGGGCTTAGCTGGTTATTATCGGAGGTTCGTGGAAGGATTTTCTCGAATTGCTACTCCATTAACTCAGCTAACTTGAAAAGATAAAAAATTCGGTTGGAGCGAGGAATGTCAGAAGAGTTTTCAAGAACTCAAGAGGAGGTTCATTTCAAACACTGCTACGACAATACCAAATTTGGTTCTAAGGATTTGTCATATATAGAGATGCTTCAGGCAAAGGTTTAGGGTGTGTTCTCATGCAATATGGGAAAGTCATAGCCTATGCCTCACGACAACTCAAAGAATATGAGAGAAATTACCGTACTCATGATCTAGAGTTGGCAGCTTTCGTTTTTGCGCTTAAGATTTGGAGGCATTACCTGTATGGAGAGAAGGTGGAGATCTATACGGATCATAAAAGCCTCAAATATTTTTTTACTCAAACGAAACTCAACATGCGACAACGACGATGGCTTGAGTTATTGAAAGATTACGATTATACCATTCAATACATTCCTGGAAAAGTGAACGTAGTAGTTTTACCGTTAAATTGTTGAACTACCCGGTGGTAAAAGTACAGTAATACACGTGGTTGCATAGTAGCACACGGTATTGATTATTGATGCTTACGTCAGAAGCCACTCAGTTATACTCAATTATTTCTATAGTAATGGCTACATAATATCTCTCATATTACTGATTCAATTATTGTCACAGTATCATCTTCATAACATTTATCATTATTAAATCAATAATTGAGACGAAAAAGTTATTCATATTATTATTTGCAATATTGACAATATCTAGAAAGTTCTGTCGAGGAGAGGTTTGGTCACCTAATTGCGCGCCAATAGGGAAAATCCTTATCGGAAAAGCCCCTCTTTCCTGGGAATGATCTGGTTGTTAAATATTGTGAGTTATAATATTAATGATGAATAAGTTCGTATTGATCAAAGATGAAATTGATATTTTCATTGTATTAGGATTATTAGTGTTAATGGAAATGGACATCTATTTCGATAATAATTGATGTCTGGAGGTTATATTGACCAATCGGGTAATTAATCGGATAAATGAGCAATTAATTGCTATTAATTCACATGCTTATAACTATTTGTTCACATGTATATACTATTGATTCAAATGCATGTAATTTTAGGGGAGGTGGTGCAAGATTGATAATAGTTGCATGACTAAATTAAAAATAAAGGTATAGATGAAGGTACTATACCGTAACTATTTTTTTCAAATGTGTGTACAATTGATTCACATGAATGTACTATTGATTCACGTGATGTACTATTAGGGGAGGTGGTGCAAGTTTGATAATACTTGCAAGACTAAATTAAAAATGAAAGAAAAGATGAAGGTATTATATTGTAATATTTCGAGCCCCAAATCGTGCAATTAGAGAAACTATATTTTCCTATAAATAGAAACTCATTCTTCTTTCATTCTCACCAATTCACTAAGACTCATAAGAGCAATTATAGAGAGAGAAGCTATAGAGATAAAGAAGAAGAGAAGTCTGCTACCTCAGTATTCCAGTATCCAGTCTTCTTCAGAGGTAAGGGATATTATTTTGTTCAGTATTCATAGAAATAATATTTTCTTTCATGCTCTGTAGTATGTGTGTAACATTCCAGAATTTTAAATTATAATATTAAATATTTATTAATTTATATAAGTATTTAATGGATATGTTATTGTTGAATAAATAATTGTTCAATTTGAGTTGATGTGGTTTAGTTAATTATTTTTTGAATAAATAATTAAGGAGTTAAGGAAATTAATTGTTATGAGATTATATACCAATTTAATTTAATAGTTAAGCTACTGAGCTTATAATGATTAAATGAATTATAATATTTTAATTGAAATTTGTAATTAAAATAAAGTGTTAGTTGGTTAAATAAAATTATAATTATAAAGGAAATTATAATTGTGTGATAATGATTTATGTGTTAAAGTAATCTAATAAATTAGTATTTGAATTGATTAAATGGATTATTTAATTTAGTAGAAGTGTGTCAAATAACCTTGCTATAAAGGAGTTATTAAAATAAATTAAAGGAGTTTAATTTAGTTTTGGCCAAAGAAGTCGAAATGCATATTAAGTCTTTAATCTAATAGTGTTTTATCAAACAAGGTATAAGGATTAATTGATTTATTTTTAATTAGCTTTATCAAACAAGGTATATAAGTTAATGGGTTATTTTTATTATGTTAGCCAAACAAGCCTTATGGCTTTTGATTTTCAAAACTTACATAACTGATATAAGTTATATCTATATTTATATTATATAATTAATATATATTATTGCTATATACGTTATAGTTTTCTACGTTAGTTAGACTAGAGTTAGGAAGAAGGCTTAGTTGAAGAAAAGAGAAGAAGAAGAAGAAGAAGAAGAAGAAGAATACAGAGAAAAATTTGAGAGAAGTCAAGAGAAATTGAGAAAAGAATTGGGGAAAAGAAGATTGTAATCATAGCTAGCCACCATTTTCTTCTAACTCTAGAGTATCATCTTCTTAATCAAAGGTAGGATATTAATCCTTGTATGTTATTTTTAAAGTTTAGTTTTCTTCTCCAAAAAGTTCTCTGTAAATAATTGTGGATGATGAATTTCTTGTGTATATAGCTTTAGATGATGATTGTTGTTGTAAAACTATTTTTCATAGGTTATGTATGATTATAATCAATTACTTTATGTATGTATGCAAATTGTGAAGAAAAATATATCACAATGAGTTCATATGAAAATATATATGAATATGACTTAGTTTAAAGTAAAAATTAAGGTTTAATTAGTTGTTAAATTGATAAATTGACTATTGGAATTGATAGAGTATGTATAATCATAACCATGGTATTTTGAATTTACTGTTTTGATTGAAAAACAAAATCACAGTGTTGATTTTCATTAAAAATGTGAAAAATGGAGTTTTATCAAAAACAATGAAATTGGTTGTTGAGAATTTGATGTTTATGTTATTTTATGGGTAGAATCATGCTTGGAGTCTTTACAATATGTTTACAGGAAGTCTCTGTATATATTACATGTAATTAGTTTATAAGATTAGAGCTTGTAGGCCAATTTGGCTTTTTGTTCATCTTTCTTAGAGCTTCGTTGGTCGCGATTACGGAGTTTAGCACTTGAAGACTACCAAAGATGAATTAGTTTTTCAGATACAAAAGATCGCACTACCTACGCAAATAATTGGCACCATGTAAATGGCCTTGATCGTTGAGTATGTGACTCGGTAGTAGCGCGCCAATTTCAACAACATGAAGACCAACCACAAAGTAAATAAATGGTATGCCAAGCAACGCGAAGTTAAGCGAGAATGGTCTGACAGTTTTAGTTTGTTACACAAATTTTGAAAATAAATGTTATGTGTTAATAATAGGACTATTAAATGATGAATTCAGTAATACTAAACTAAAAATGATCATGTTATCAAGGGGTAACTAGTATTAACGTAGTTCGATTATGTGAATTGGTAATTAAACCTACATGTTATATATACTTGTTTATATATACAAAATATTGGTACTGACTAATTATGTCATGATGACATATGTATAGGGTATTGAAATTCAAGTCGTAAACTTTAGCTTGTGCTCAAGGCAAGTTCTCTAACTCTAAAACTTCATTGTGCAAGTTTAATTTCGTTGAGTACATTATTGTTTTTAATTCAATTTCAATTACACAAGTGGCTAACTCTGCACTTTCATAGAGCTAGATGGTTTATTATTGAGAAAGCTCTTGTATCTAATTGTTCATAGGGATTCAAGTATTCTAAATCGTATATTTAGTAATGAGCAAGTTTCTTTAATATGTAACTTGTTATTTAGCATGCAATCGCTATATTTTAATATTCTAGTGTTGAACAACTTTATCGTTCAAATTACTATTCATTATGCATGCTTGGTATCCAATTATCAATAACTTTGACTTAATATTGTTTAAAGAAAATTATGTTATGATTATTCAATGTTTATGCTATTAGATTATTCCTAAAGCATGATATTAATTTACAAATATCGATTCAGTTATGATTATTCCATAGAATACAGTTAGTTCTTTTGTATTCAACTAATCCTTAGTTGATGACTGCTGAATTCTAAATTACCATGTAATGTATCCAAACCAAAATTACTTTGGTGTGGACTTGTATTCTAAATACTGAGATGAACAACTCTTTTATTATAGGTTTACGGTTAGCGTTGAAATGGTTGTGGACAATACATTGTACGAAGGGTTGATCCCCCTAAGTACGTGGAGTCCTTATAGTCTTATGGATGTTAAAGTTAAAGTTGAAAGATTACTTATAAATGTGGACATGATTCGTGGTCATTAGACCCTCAGTAGTATGTTTAAAAATGTTAATAGAACCTATCATTCAGTTCTATTGAGCCTATTTCTGGCAAATGTTGTAATGTTGTAAAGTTATTCATTCTTATTTCAAGTGAGCCTTGTTTGAGCACTCTTGCATATTATATACTTATTGCAGCTAAGGTTGGAAAGGTCAATGAACCTACCACTAGCAAAGGAAAGGGAAAAATGTACAAGTGATGAAGACTTGTAATTTTATTTTATCGTTATAGACTTTTGAATGATGTAATAATTTAATCTCCGCATTTGAGTGATTGTAATTAAAGGTTATATAACTTGGGAGATTTTTATTTAAGTTTAATCATGTATGGGCAGGTTTTTATTATTCAATTTTATTATAATTGGGTAGTTAGAAATGAATGTTTTGATTAAGTGAACACCAAATCTTGAGGAAATGAAGTACCATGATTTGGGGGTGTTACAATGTGAATAATATTATTTCGTCTCGTATTCCTGATTACACCCTCATTTTGTTAAAGTATTACTTATATACTCCGTGAAATTAGTAGAATATCCTTGAAATTTACCCTTCATCTAATATCGTTTCACAAGGATATTTTCTACACATTCTTGTTAAATTTTAAGTTTTTCATGTCGGAGTACTGTCCATGAGTAGTATTCATTTTTACGGTACTATTCACAAAGTACTATTCACGAGGTACTATTCACAAAGTACTATTCACAAAGTACTATTCATAGGTACTATTCACAAAGTACTATTCACGAGTACTAATCACAAAGTACTATTTATGGGCTACTATTCCTAAAGTACTATTCACAGTGTACTATTCACTCGGGTACTATTCACCTGGGGAATTATTCATGACAAAAATTGATTTCTTTGCTGTCCAAATCATTTTTGATACAATATTATTCTGGAAGTTTACTCTACAAAGCAGTATCACGTTGACAATTTGGACATTATTGAATTCTAGATAAATTAAGTTATAAATTTTTAAATTCTTTTAATTGAATTCTTATATCATCTTCATGCTTATATTATGATAAAAGTCATATGTGGCTTACGTTCATAGATGTACTATTGATTGGTACGATTATGACCAGGGATTATTCGGTATAATCATGACCGTAATGTTACAAATGATGTGGTAAAAATCTTCATTTGCCTGTAGTGCATTGATGGACAGTTGTTGGTATGATTATGATCAGGGATTATTCGGTATAATCATGACCATTGATGATTACATGAATATCCTTGGTCCGTAGTGCAGGGATGATTCGATGATGTGATTTATTTGTTAAGCTGAGTCTCAGCGATAAAATTGATAATAAACTTTTTAAATCATTGAAGATAGTAGATATCATGCTCTGCTTGACTCTTCTAATGGATTTCTTGTTCCGCTGCAGTTAAACTTGATGTTTATTATATTTTATCAGTTTAACACTGTTGAAGGCTAAAAATAATTTTTTCTGCATTATCTTAGTCATAATATTTCTTATTGTGCTAGTCGGGGAAATGAGAATATAGCTGGGACTAGTCGGGGAACGGAGTGACGGTCCAGATGTTTGCATTAGTAGTCCTCACTATTCTGTGAAATAATGTTATTATAATTCTAATGAGGACTTTATTTGAGTTTGGATACTCTCTACGAGACATTATCCGTGTTAAAACTCTCAGCTACGTTTTGTTGTTCTGTATAAAAGAAGTTTGTATATAAATTATGTACCATGCATTTGGCAACTCAAGATGGGTGATGTATACCTATTTTGGGGGCGTCACATATACAAAAAGGGTTTACAAAATAACATAATAAATATGCTTATCATAAAACTACCCCAGCACTATGCTTTTGCCTTTGTTCTTCTTAGCTCCGATGGCCTCTTCGTTCCTAGCTGAAATATTTTATTTAGCAAGGGTGAGCAACAAATTTTCCCCACAAGTTAAGATATACAATGAATGTATAAAAATCAGAACAACAGACTATCTATTTGGATAGAATGACACCAAAGTTCGGAGAACTTTGAAATAGCTGAACAAATCTCTAATTACTAACAAGTCTTCTCGCCATCTATGCAACACAATAATTTCATAATGAAAGAGTGCAATTCTTTCAAAGTTTCTACGATATTCTATTGAATAATCAAGAATCAATTCTACACAATAACAAAATGGAATGTTTTCCAAATTTATGTTGAGCGATCCATTGGATCCTGAACTTTCATCTCGAGTAACTATCAAAGATTGGACTTTGATATACCCAGGTGTATCAGATAACCATAAAGATTAAATTAAACACCTCTGCAAGTACTTAGAGCGGCCAACTCTTTATACCCTATATTATGTATAATACTCAAAATGCGCGCAATAGCCGAATATACGACCAAATATGTTCCCTTTATATAAAAGGTTGTTCTTCTCAGTCTTATAAACAAAAGTTGTATTAACAACGAAATACTATGATTTCAATATCTAATCACTTCTCGATCTAGCCGAAGTAATTGGCATCGATCTGTCAATAATAATTGAATTATCTTCTCGAACCTATCAAGTTCTAACAAATGTTCGTCTAGCCAAAATAATTAGCTAAGACATTACTCTACACAATTCGATAATAGACAAGAATTATCTGTTTTACTATCAATAATAGCTTCTACGGATGTAAGTATTCAACAACAGATATTCTCTAATTATATATTCTCAGAATCAATAATTCAATTTGAATTAATAACATGCACTAATTGAGAATAAATTAACAATAAATTCTTGGATGTGGTGTAATCAACGATAATTAACCACCATAATATTTGAAAGTATATAACTCAAGGTTGAGTTAAGGAAACTTGCCTTCTCCGTGGATTACTGCTACACAATATACTTATCTGCGTTTGAAGGACCTATAACCACAATATCGGTCTCACAATTAGCACAATCATTTATTACATGTATCACTGTAATTTATAGTCAATCTGTCTCCTAGGCACATTACCATATAGCCACATTAGTGTTTATAACTTATATAAACACTTATCAAGTCTAACTAGTTCGATCGGGTTAGACTTCGGTCTCATCTCGTTGTCTTGGTCACGCTATTCGATAATTAACACATTTATTGTCATTTAAACTCGATCTCAAAGCTTCAATATTATTTTATATAAGTCATATATAATTTATAATATTTTTTGGAAGCTTTTATTAATCTATAAACAATTATTATAATTTATAATATTTTTTCAAACACCGGAATCATTTTAAAATGATTTAAATACTAATTAATTCCATCATCATTAATATTTAATAATATTAAAATATTAATGATGTACTTGTCAAAATATTAAAGTTATTGTCAATAACTTAAAATATTTTTAAATCATCAATATTCTACATAAATGATTTTTAAAAATAATTAAAATCATTTTTAAATCATCACCATTAATATTTAAATATTAATGAAATTATTATCAAAATATTAAAAGTCATTAATTATAACTTAAAACATTTTAAAAATATTTTTCTTGTTTTTAAATGATTTTTAAATCAATAAAACCACTTTTAATTCATTTATTTGATATGATAATTAAATAAATCTATTATAATTAATATTAAATTATTAATAAAAATTACTCAAAAATATTAAAAGTTACATTTTATAACTCAAAATATTTTTAAACACTTTATTCTTATTTAAAATGATTTTTATAATATTAAAATCATTTTTCTCTAATTAATTTAATACACTAATTAAATAAATTAAATATCATTAATATTCAAATAATTATAAATATTAATGAAAAATATCCCAAATAATTAAAAGTTATTTTTCAGAATCTAAAATAAAATTTAAAGCCAGTTTTGTAATTTTTAGAATTTATTTCCTATTTTTAATCATTTTCTGATAAATCAGAAAATAAAAATAATTAAACCATCGTTATAGCCTATAAATGCGCGCTTTTCGGCTGCCTTAGGTGTTCTTGAGCTTCAAGAACACCGCATCGAATTCCAGGTTCTCAAGGGTTATGGTTTGACCGAATTTAATTCACAATCTGATCATGTTCTGGGATATCTCAAACATTGGTATTGTAGTAAGTATGTAGTACTACAACTATCAACAATTATTTAGGTCATATAAGAACACATCATGAAGATCTGGTCTTACAAACTTCTTGTCAGAACGTTTCTGGGTTTTCCGAAAACCCAGGTAGTTCGACTGGTCACTTTCATGCTCAATTTCCTTTAAGTGCTGGTCATCAATAGGTTGATATTAAGGTTCAAATCTATAGTCAAGATGATAAGGAACATATATTCATCACCAGATCAATCCAAAAATAACACAATATCCAGATCTAGCCTGGTCAAACGCTGTCAGAAACGTAGTTCATAAAGTTTTTGGAAATTCCAGAAAACAGGAAATGTTACCGGATGATCCAATTTGACCATCCTCTACATCCGATCTGCTTGTTGTTTAAGAGATCAAAAGGAACGGTTCTAAAGTCCATATTACCAGATACAACATGTACATAACAACAACATCAAAACGCATAAAACCTGATATATCAAGGAGCTTAAAAATGTTGTCAGACGTTGTACATGTTTTTCTAGGTTACCCAGATTTTACTCGGTCATGGTCGGTCAACCGACTTTGACCGATTATATCTTGAAATCTGAAAATCGAATAGCTTGGATTCCACTTCCAGATCACATACCTCATGTCAGAGTATGGATTAAAACTTTAAAACAACAAAAAGCATAAACGAGAAAGGATCTGTGGCCATTGACATTCGGTTGTCAGACCACATTTCAAGCTCAAGAACAGTTTTTGAAAAACACCATTTTAAGGCACTTTGATGCTATGGATCCATGATGGATCATCATAGATCATCATAAAACAACTTCTAACATAAATAAAAACACATAAACACCAACTTGAAATTAGCATACAAGATCAAAAGTAGGTTTTAGGGTTATACCTTCAAGTTCAAATCTTGATCTTAGTTCTCCAATATGATATTAGGTGATCTAGGGGCAGTTTATGTGACTGAGAAACTTGTAAAATTCGGAGGTTTTGTGAGAGAGAGAGTTGGTGAGAGCTTGGACAACAAATGAGCAAAACGAGTACACTTTCTCTCTCTCTCTCAATCTTTTATAAACAATTTGATGCAATGTATAATCTGATATAGCTGTCACATAGGGGCTGGTTTGCTGATATTTGAAGTCACAAAGTCAAGTTAGTTGGTCACCTACTAAAGTCTTGGCAAATTTTATAAGTTACCATTTAAAGAAATGAAAAAGGGCATTTTGGATATTTTCAATATAATTTTAATGGCATAAAGGTAACTTGCCAAACCCTTAGGGTTTAACCCTAAGGTCCTAACCCTTAGGTTTTACAACTTTAGCTTCTAAGATTTTCCAATTAGGGTTTTAATTAGAAAATTAAGATTTCTAAAACTATAATTAGGGTTTCCTAATTATATTAAGTTTACTAATCAAATTAATGTTTAGTAATCACATTAGGCTTGCTAATTAGGATTAGGGTTTCCTAATTAGGGTTTAGGATTCTTGAATTTAAAATTAGGGCTTCCCAGCTTTCATTTAGGGTTTCCAACTGTGCGCTAGGGTTTCTAATCTTGAGACTAGGGTTTTTAATCCCTTATTATGGTTTACTAATTTTAAACCTTATCCGATCAATCATTGATCAATAACTCTTTACAGTACAAACACGTACCCAACAATATAATTATTTTAATTATATTTTCTATCGAATCCCTATCCGAACTTAGGGTTAGGGTTTTAAATTTTCAGTTAAGCACAACTCTACACTTATTTTCTCAGTCAATACACAAATTAACTACTTCTCGAGACTCGTATCATAGATACACCGCAAAATATTAATAGTCAATATAAAATAAAATAAAAATTATTCGTAAATTTTGGATTATTTAAAATCTCGGGTTATCACACCTGAGGTATCTCATAGTCCTCTTGTTCAATCTCCATCAAGTCTGAGTCCAACTTTACATCAAAGTTACAATCCTTATGAAAAATAGACACCTCATCAGCAAGTTTAGACACATCTATCTTTAGAGTCCTGAAATAAAATGCTTTCACTTAATATATGAAATTGTTCAACCATACAAAGTGTTAGCATGAAATGACAAAAACAACTGCTAATACTTGTCTGTTAAAAGTAAGCGATTATTGTTATCTCACAAGGCGTATGGAGTTTCGCCTTTTTACCCTTATTTAAAAATGCAAGGAGTGCCGCCCAATTGCCAAGGGTGAAGTCCTGGTGGACGGCTGTGATGAAGGGGTTGTTATCGTCCTCTTTCCCTAGAATAATGACCATAATGTCCGGACAATCATCATCTGGGATGTCTCGGTTCATACCCTTGCAATATCTCGGTTCATCGCGCAAGTTTGATAACCGCCTTATAATATCTTGTTTACGTCTCCTATCCTTTTCCTCCACTTCGGGGTCTAGAATCAGGACTTCCTTTCCTTTAACCGGTATCAGCATAGGAAACAACATAGCTACCACATGGGCATGAACCTTTAATGAGGGCCGTAGAGGCTCAGACTCTATAAGTTTAGGCAATTGCCTTAAGGATGAAGGAACTTATTTGTGCTTATGCTTGGGTTCTGTGGATCGACCTGTGAGAATAGCCTAGTCCGTTACCGTCCTGTCTCGATCGGGAACTTGAATTGGGTGCATGATGCCCTGATGATCATTTCCTAACCCTTGTCCAGGTTGAAAGCGCAAGGATATCATCTCTTGACTTGCCGACATTACCTCGGTAGAAACTCTGGGTATCAGAGGTGGTGCCCCAATGGGTTGATAGTGAGTGTTGCTCACCTCCAGGGCTTGGAAGCTGACAGGCACAACTTTTGCATTGAAACTAAGGAGTGGTGTGTCACTTTGTACAGGATATTCTAGCTCAGCATTAATAGTTATCAGGCTACTATTAATGATGTATTTGAGTTGCTAATGGAGAGTTGACGGGATGGCTCCAGCCATATAAATCTATGGTCTTCCCAAAAGTAGATTGTATCCTGTAGTTATCTTGAGCACATGAAAGGATATGAAGAATGTATGTGGACCAATCTCCACAAGTAGTTCAATCTCTCCGATAACATTTCGTTGGGATCCATCAAAAGCTTTGATAATTGTATGGCTACTTCGAATCCTGTTGAGATTGATGTTCATTTTCTTCAAGGTGGCATGTAAGACCCCGAATTTTATGAAATAAAAGTATTAAATTTTCTTATAATTATTATTCTATTTAGTAAATGGTTAAATCGATAAAGGGTTAAAGTTAAGGGTGATATGTGAAAATTTTGCAAACTAAGCAAGTTGTCATAAAATATTCGTTTGGTCGGGAAATATTTTTTTTTATCGGGGAATATTCGTACGACGACACAATCACTGGTGGACCCCACAACGAAAGTATTGTCGTAGTTAGAAAACGACAGAAATATCTTTTTATAAAAATAATGGCGAAAGTGTTACTGTTAAACTGTTGAAATACCCTGCGGTAAAAATATAGTAATATGCGTGGTTTCATAGTAGCACACGGCATTGTACAGTATCTTTGATTATTGATGCTTATATAAGAAGTCACTCAGTTATATTCAATTATTGTTATAGTAATTAATGCATAGTATCTCATATTATTGACTCAATTATTGTCACAGTATCATCTGCATAATATTTTATATTATTAAATCAATAATTGAGACGACAAAGTTATTCATATTATTATTTGCAATATTGACGATGTCTAGAAAGTTCTCACAAGGAAAGGGGTTTTGTCACCTAATTACGCTGGCATGATAGGGAGAAATCTTTATCTAAAGCCCCCTCTTTCCTGGGAATGATCTGGTTGTTAAATATGGTGAGTTATAATATTAATGATGAATAAGTTCATGTTGATTAAAGATGAAATTGATATTTCCATTGTGTTGGGATTATTAGTGTTAGTGGAAATCGACATTTATTTCGATAATAATTGATTTCTGGAGGTTATATTGACCAATCGGGTAATTAATCAGATAAATGAGCAATTAATTGCTATTAGTTCACATGCATATAACAATTTGTTCACATGTATGGAACTATTGATTCACATTCATGTATTATTGATTCACATGCATGTACAATTAGGGGAGGTGGTGCAAGTTTGATAATACTTGTTGGACTAAATTAAAAATGGAGGTAAAGATGAAGGTTCTATACTGTAATAATTCGAGCCAAAAAATGTGCAATTATCGAAACTATATTTTCCTATAAATAGAAGAGCATTCTTCTTTCATTCTCACCAATTCACTAAGACAGAGCAATTATAGAGAGAGAAGATATAGAGAGAAAGAAGAAGAGTATTCTGCTACTTCACTATTGCAGTATCCAGCCTTCTACTAAGGTAAGGGATGTTATTTATTTCTTATTCGTAAGGGATATTATTTTTGTTCAATATTCATATGAAATAATATTTTCTTCCATACTCTGTAGCATGTAAGTAATATTATTTCGTTTGGTATCCCTAATTCTACACTCATTTTGTTGAAGTATTGCATCTATACTCCGTGAAATTAGTAGAATATCCTTGAAATTTGCGATTCATCTAGTATCGTTTCACAAGGATATTTTTCTGAACATTCATGTTAAATTTTAAGCTTTTCATGTCGGTATACTATTCATGATTACTATTCATTTATACGACACTATTCATACGTACGGGGTACTATTCATGAAGTACTATTCACGGGGTACTATTCACAAAGTACTATTCATGGGGTACTATTCATAAAGTATTATTCCTGAAGTACTATTCATAAAATACTATTCACTCGGATACTATTCACTCGGGGTACTATTTCATGACAAAAACTAATTTCTTTTCTGTCCAAATCATTTTTGATACAATATTATTCTTGAATTTTACTCCACAAGCAGTATCATGTTAACAATTTGGACAATATTGAATTCTGGATATTGAATTATAAATCTTTAAAATTTTATCCTTTGCTTTCATTTAAATTAATTCTTATATCATTGTCATCATCCTCATGCTTATATTATGATGAAAGTCATATTTGGCCCGTAGTGCATAGATGGATTGTTGATTGGTATGATTATGACTAGGGATTATTCGGTATAATCATGACCTGTAATGTTACGAATGATGTGGATTATTTATTGAGCTGAGTCTCAGTGACAGTTGATGGTATGATCATAACCATGCATTCTCTTCGTCCAATGGTGCAAAGATGAATTGTTGTTTGGCATGATCATGACCATTGGTGAAAACACGAATATCCTTGGCCCGTAGTGCATGGATAATTCGTGGTTGTGATACTAATGAATATCATTGGCCCGTAGTGCATGGATAATTCAGTGATGTGGATTATTTATTAAGCTGAGTCTCAGCGATAAAATTGATGATAAACTTTTAAATCCTAGAAGATAATAGATATCATGATGTACTTGACTCTTCTAATGGATTGCTATTTCCGCTGCAGTTGTTGATCTAAAACTTATTGTCTATTGTATTTTATCAGTTGTTATATTGTTGAAGGCTAACGATAATTTATTCTGCATTATCTTAGTCATAATATTTTTTACTGGGCTAGTTGAGCTCACCATTTTCTTTCACTGTTCTCTTCAGGAAATGAGAATATAGCTGGGACTAGTCGGGGAATGGAGTGACGGTCCGAGATGGTTGTTTTAGTATTCCTCACTATTTAGTGTGATAATAAATGTAATGAGGATTGAATTTGAGTTTGGATATTGTCTATGAGACAATATTCGTGTAAAACCTCTCAGCTACGCTTTTGTCATATTGTATACAAGAAGTTTGTATTTGAGTTCTATACCATGTATTTGGCGACTCAAATTGGGTGATGTATACCTATTTTGGGGGCGTCACATGGCATAGGGGTAGATGTTTAAGGATGATCCTCCATCTATCAGAACTCCTCCCACCACATATATACAGAGGACATAACCGCTATGTGCAACGGTTAGCAATGACTCGTCCCTTTGAGAGGTATGTCATCATCGGTGAAGGATATCACATTACTGTTGAAGATGTGATCAACCGGATGATGGAATTTTTCAACATCCACTATTTTTGGCATGTGGGCTTCTTCTAAAACTCTCAGTAAAACCTTCTAGTGATCCTCTGAGGAGAAAATCAAGTCCATAATAGAAATCTATTGTGGAGCTTCCTTCAAGCTTAAAACCACCTTGGCTTCATTGTGTCCCATAGTATAGAGAAATTCTTCAATCTTCTCCATGGGTGCTTTCCCTTTATGTTTGATGGTAGGCTTCATCACCCGTTAAGGAAGATACAGTGGATTTTCTCTCGACACTGTAGCAGTTATATTGGATGTAGATCCTTTAGCCTCTCCATAGTTCTATGGCACTTTTTGTAGGTTGACAACAGGATAATATGGTCTGAAAGATAATATAATTGGCTCTGGTGCAGCCACTTTCAAAGGATTTTCAACACCTTTGAGCTGAATAGGTTGAATTGTAAGTGGTGTGGCAGCCAAGTCTCCCTCAATGGATATACCTGCTACGGCTTCCTTCCATCGGGAAGGAAATGTGTTCCCACTCTCCAGTAATATAACGTCATTGTCTACTATTTGCATATTATCGCTGTCAATTATGTTCTGAATAAGATGGCGTAGTGCCCAGCATTCTTCCGTGATGTGACCGCGAGAGTGGGAGTTGTATTGACACACTCCATTAGCATTAAACCGTCCTGAACGTGGGTTGACTGGAAGTAGCAGTGCTGTGATTTTTCCTTCATTAATCAGCATATATTCCCTTTTGTTGGCGAAATCCTGACGGGCCTTAGTTTTTTCCCTTTTTGCAATTTTATCCTCTAGTATTTCATTTTCTAGTGCAATTGGTAGAGTACTTGGAATAAGAGAAAGGAGGCTAGCCTTCTCCTGACTGAATAATTGACGTGTGACTTGGTGTTGATGAACCACCAGTTCTGCCAATTGATTGACTTGTTCTCCAAGAGCCTTCATCTCCCGTTTCATCATAAACTGGAATTGTGCATAATCCCATATGTCAGCATTATCCTTGATGGTTTGGAATGAACCACCCACATAGTTGGAGCTCTGTCCACTACTCCAGTTAATCATGTTAACCTCCTCTTCCTTGTGTTGAGGAAGAGGGTTGTCTTGAACGTGAGGCTGGTCGGGTTTTATTACATCAATCTCACCATTGTCAATTAAAACATGGATCTTATGCTTAAGGGCCCAACAATCCTGTGTGTCATAGCCTAGAGCTCCAGCATTGTAAGCACATGTCTTGCTTGCATTAAAACCTTTTCCACTCGGGTTGGCTGGTGGAAGAAGATGAGTAATTTTCTTCTGATCTGTCAGAAGTTTGAGAATGTTTTCGAGTGAATCCCCAAGGGTGTGAACACTCGGGTACGTCTAACTTCTCTAGTTTTTGGCAATGGAGGGTTTGAAGACTGTGCTTGGAAAGGGGAATAGTTTCTTCTTTGAATAGGCATGTTTTGATTACCTTTTTGTCCTTGTAGTATCAAGGAAACATCCTCTTCTTTCTTCTTATGGACCCTCCGGGGGTTGTTTCCATAACTTCCAGACTGGATGTGCTCAGCTACAGCTTTTAGAGCGGCAATGTCTTGAATCTTCCTTGATTTCAATCCCATTTCAGCCATTTCTCCGTGTTTGATCATTTCAGAGAATGGCTTGCTTATGCCAGCTAAGACCCTCTCATAAAAGGGAGCTTCTTGAATGTCTATAAAGGTCATCACTATTTCAGACTCAGTCATAGATGGAAGAACTTGAGCAACCAGATGCCTCCATCTTTGGGCATACTCTCTGAAAGACTCATTGACTTGTTTCTTAACCATGGTAATTTGGTACCGGTATAGATCCATTTGAGTTTGGAAACTGTATTGACTGAGGAAAGCATGGGCTAACTCCTCCCAGCTATGAATCTTGGAGTTGTCTAATATGGTGTACCATGCTCTGGCTTCTCCAGTTAGACTTTTCAAAAATAGCTGCATTTTGAGCTTTTCATCCTCGGCATAAGATCCAAGCTCTCCAATGAATACCTTTAAGCGAGTGTAAGGATCTCCCAATCCATCATATTTTTCAAAATTAGGAGTCTTGAACTTTTTCCGGATAATGAACCCTGGGGAAGATATAAACGTTTGAATATGAAATACTCTCGTGTACTCCAATCCCTTTGATGGACCGAATGGTCTCTTCTATTTATAAAATCTACTTCCTTATATCACCGATGTCTTAATGTGACACTCCCAAAATAGGTATATATCACCCATTCTGAGTCGCCAAATACATGGTACAGCACTTAAATACAAACTTCCTTATACAATACGACAAAAACGTAGCTGAGAGTTTTTACACAAATATTATCTACTAAATAGTATTTAAACTTAAATGGAGTCCTCGTTACAATTATTATCACACTATTTTATAAAATAGTGAGGACTACTACATCCACCATCTCGGACCATCACTCCATTCCCCGATTAGTCCTGGCTACGTTCTCATTTCCTGAAGAGAACAATGAAAGCAAAAGGTGAACTCAACTAGCCCAGTAAGAAATATTATGACTAAGATAAGGAAGAATAAATTATCGTTAGCCTTCAACAATATAACAACTGATAGAATACAATAGACAACAAGTTTTAGATCAACAACTGCAGCGGAACAAGCAATCCATTAGAAGAGTCAAGCAGAGCATGATATCTACTATCTTTTAGGATTTAAAAGTGTATCATCAATTTTATTGCTGAGACTCAGCTTAATAAATAATCCACATCACTGAATTATCCATGCACTGTGGGCCAAGGATATTTGTGTTTTCACCAATGGTCATGATCATACCGAATAATCCCTGATCATAATCATACCAATAACCGTCCATCAATGCACTACGGGCCAATGAAGACTTTTACCACATCATTTGTAACATTACGGGTCATGATTATACCGAATGATCCCTGGTCATAATCATAACAACAACCGTTCATCAATGCACTATGGGCCAATGAGGACTTTTACCACATCATTTGTAACATTACGGGTCATGATTATACCGAATGATCCCTGTTCATAATCATACCAATTAACAGTCCATCTATGCACTACGGGCCAGAGATGACTTTCATCACAATATAAGTATGAGGATGATGACAATGATATAAGAATTCAATTAAATGAGAGCAAAGGATAAATTTTAAAGATTTATAATTCAATTTCTCTAGAATTCAATAATGTCTAAATCGTTAACATAATACTGCTTTGTGGAGTAAAATTCAAGAATACTATTGTATCAAAAATGATTTGGACAGAAAAGAAATTAATTTTTGCCATGAATAGTACCTCGGGTGAATAGTACTTCATGAATAGTACATTAGAAATAGTACTCTGTGAATAGTACCCCATGAATAGTATCCCATAAATAGTACTTTGTGAATAGTACATGTGAGTAGTACTTCGTGAATAGTGTCGTATGTATTAATAGTGTCGTATAAATGAATAGTATCCATGAATAATACTCCGACATGAAAAGCTTAAAATTTAACAAGAATGTTCAGAAAAATATCCTTGTGAAACGATACTAGATGAAGCACAAATTTCAAGGATATTCTACTAATTTCACGGAGTATAGAAGCAATACTTCAACAAAATGAGTGTAAAATTAGGGATACGAAACGAAATAATATTACCTACATATTACAGAGTATGGAAGAAAATATTATTTCATACGAATATTGAACAAAAATAATATCCCTTACAAATAAGAAATAAATAACATCCCTTACCTTAGTAGTAGGTTGGATACAACAATAGTGAAGTAGCAGAATACTCTTCTTCTTTCTCTCTATAATTGCTCTTGTGAGTCTTAGTGAAATGGTGAGAATGAAAGAATAATGAGCTTCTATTGTTTCGATAATTGCACGATTAGGGGCTCGAATTATTACAATATAGTACCTTCATTTATACCTCCATTTTTAATTTAGTCCTTCAAGTATTATCAATCTTGCACCACCTTCCCTAATAGTATATGCATTTGAATCAATAGTTCCATACATGTGAACCAACAGTAATTTTCATGTGAACCAACAATTAATTGCTCATTTATCCGATTAATTACCCGTTTGGTCAATAATAACAAAACCAGCAAATCACAGAATTACCTCCTTTGAGGGTAATTGGGTCACAGAAGAATTAAAGAAAACTAAATGCACAAACATCTTTAATCAACACGAACTTATTCATCATTAATATTATAACTCACAATATTTAACAACCAGATCATTCCCAGGAAAGAGGGAGCTTTCCGATAAGGATTTCTCCCTATTGGCACGCAATTAGGTGATCAAACCCTTTCCTTGACAGAACTTCTAGACATCGTCAATAATGCAAATAATAATATGAATAACTTTGTCGTCTCAATTATTGATTTAATAATATAAAATATTGCGCAGATGATACTGTGACAATAATTGAATCAATAATATGAGAAATACTATGCAGCAATTACTGTGGCAATAATTGAATAAAACTGAGTGACTTATCACGTAAGCATCAATAATCAAAGATACTGTATAATATTGTGTGCTACTACGCAACCGCGTGTATTACTGTACTTTTACAACCGGGTATTTCAACAGTTTAACGATAAAACTTTCGCCGTTATTTCTATAAAAAGATATTTCTATCACTTTCTATATCCGACTGTTATTCAGTTATGTGGTCCACCAATGATTTTGTCGTCGTACGGATATTCCCCGACAAAAAGAATATTCCCCGACCAAACGAATATTTTATGATAACTTGCTTATTTTGCAAAATTTTCACATAACACCCTTAACTTTAACCTTTTATCAATCCATTTACTAAATAAAATAATAATTATAAGAAAATTGAATACTTTTATTTCATAAGATTCAGAGTTTTACACTTGATCTTCTTTGAGATGGATGATTTCAGGGGTTTTGTTAGTTTAATCGGATTGAGACTCAGGTGTTGGAACTTCTTTTTTTGGACCCTGGGTTCATCCATGTGCAGAGGATTCTGTGTTGATGGGTATTTGTGGACCCTGAGTGGATTTGTGTAGTTCTTTGAGCAGAACAACCAACTTTGTAATCTGATTATTTAATCTGTCTAACTACTCATGAGAGACAGGAGTAAGATTAGACTGGCCAGATGTAGCCATGCTTGGTTGTAGGCTTAATGCCTTTTTGGACTTTGAACGGGTAACAAGACCAATTATTTCCCTACAAAAAGATTTATGTAGTTTAGTCTTGAGGGAATATAAGAAATGTTACATGTTATGTAATGTGTCCGTTTAGGAGTATTATCCTGCAAAACGGATGTCAGTTGTTTAAATGAAAGGATAGCATGACATGTTTTGATATAAAAGGGAATGCATGTTCATATATTCCTTTATATTTTTCATTATATTGAGATTGACATGGAAATGAAATTACAGGTAATTGAAATTGCCAATAATTGAAATGGGAAAGTATGAAGAGACATCCCTCCGCATTTGGTTTATCAGAGGCTAACCTATCTTAGGCTACTCTCACGGATTTTTGGCATGAAGGTTCCCAGATCATCGCAATTTACTCGACGGGAAGTTAATCCGGTCTTTCAACTAGAGCGAATCTGGGTTGCACCAACTCAACCGAGAAAAGGTTTGCACAAAGACCTAGTGACGTGACACTATAAAACTGGTCTGTGAAACTGAGTTTTGTTAGGGTCCGGGGGCTTGATTAAGCAGAGGGATGGTGTTAGGCACCCCCCAACTTCTGTGGTGACACGGTTACCACCAATTTTCAATTTAAACTTTTATCTGAAAGTGTGTGTGTAGGTTAATGTGTAGGTTAATGTGTAGTTATCTGGAAGTAGTGTTATGCCTCGTTTGCACTTATTTACAAAGGGTTTGAATTTTGTATAAAAGTTCAATTTTAACGATATATGGCAGTGATGTTTTGTAAAACAGGTTTTTTAAACCCTTGTGCTCAATAGTAATTGAGGCCTTTGATACTTCAATTTTATTATGTGTTCGGCTTCATTGCTTTATTATTTTCGAGATGCAAGGCATCTTCGAGAAAATAAGGTACATAGTAGCGCCGAACTCCTTGTGGGCATGAGAGCCATCTAAGGAAATTCGGACACCGTGAATAATATACAAGCTGGCTATAGCTGAAAATGTCCATCACGTGAACGGAATCTAGATTCAGGAACTGAATCTGTGATCACATGATTCCTAGGCTCACATGATGAAGTAATATATACAAAAGCTATAAACAGTTATATATATATATATATATATAAGCTGTAAATATATATATGTACAATCAACTGGCACTATGATGCCCCCAAATCCGGGTACTTAAAACCCGAACTCGGTGCTTCCCGATACCATTTCTATGAGCGGAATTCTACGAATAATAATAACAATAATATGAATAACAACTTAATTTACATAATTATCAGAGTCTATCTCCCCAGGTACGAGACCTTAAAGTACATTTCATACAATACATGATATTATTTATATATATATCATTGTCTTAATAATATAATCTATTACAACAACTACCACAAATCTTATTCAGTTAGCTTTCCTTTTCCTTTGTTCCTGCACGAGCTTTCTGGTTCTTCAAACTTAACTGAAAACATTTAAAGTAAGCAAGGATGAGCATTAAAGTGCCCAACAAGTAATAGCAATTATAAATATTAGCTGAAAGGATTTAAATGTTTTCTTTATATAACTTCTTCTACAACGAGTTGATAGTTGTGAAGTAATCTGTACCAAGGATAATAATAACATAACAACTCTCTTTCACATTTTTGAAACTACGTATTGACTATAAGTAGGGTTAAGTGACATATCATGAACATTGTTTTCTTTTTCGAAAACGTTAAACATAAATTCATTTGCAAACCGTCATAACTTACGGACACGGGGGTGATCAGCCAGTTGTGCCCTGCATTGATCAATACTACATTTCAATAACTTTGTCCGCTTTGGGCGCATAAAAGTTTTCCCGTGTAAGGGATGTTCATACTTGTCGGAGTTTTAAACCAAAGGTTTTATCTTGCTCAACAATAATCTATACTTCAACATATATATATACGGGTAATTGACAAAGGTGTATCAACATGTGTTTAACTGCAATGATTATCCAAGTGGGGACACTTGTATAATCATTTTATAGGAATTAACGAACATAATATATATCTGAATTATCATATACTAACATGTTGATAAACAATGATCGGACTTAGAGTATATCGTAACAGAGTTAATAATATAGCATAATAAAAATTTAATTCTGAAACTTCTCACTCATGTCCATTGCATAAAGGAATTGCAAAGGTCGAATACTTGCCTGATACGCTGCTTACAGAATGCAACTTAGTTTTTATCTCTTATATCACAACCTATCATTAATCAGATCATTCATTCGATTAGAACAATATACTATAACACATAATACTGCATTTCGCAGTCAGCACATAACCTAATCACATTGGCACATATGTTTAATAACCATTGAATCACAAATAATCACTTATATCTAATCAATTTATCTAAGTCTAGATCAATTTCAAAACATGTCGAAGTAATTCAATTGCAAATTTTTTCGGATAATTATCGAGTTTAAGACTCTATTCTGTAACTTAATATCAGTCATACTATTTTTAAATGACTTAATATAATTTTAAAACATTTATTATAATTTATCATGAATTTTCAAACATCGGAATCATTATTTAATGATTTAAATATCAAAAATTTCTATTATCATTAATATTTAATTAATATTAAATTATTAATAAAACAATTGCCAAAATATTAAAGTTATGTATAATAACTCAAAATATTCTTAACATATTAATATTTATCCTTAAATGATTTTTAAAACATTTAAAATCATTTTTAAATAATTACCATTAATATTTAAGTATTAATGTGCTATTTATCCAAATATTAAAAGTCATTAATTATAACTTAAAATATTTTTAAAACATTTATATCTTTTTTAAATGATTTTTAAATTAAATAAACCATTTTAAAACTATTTATTTAATATAATTATTGAATAAACTTAATATCATTAATATTATCTTAATATCATTAATATTAAATTATTAATGAAATTATCCTTTCAATATTAAAAGTTATATTTTATAACTTAAAATTATTAAATACCTTATTATTATTTAAAATGATTTTTAATATAATAAATTCATTTTTAATGCATTTATTTAATTTATTTATAAGTAACTTAATTATCATTAATATTAAATTATTAATGAAAATTATCACATAATATTAAAAATAACTTAAAATATTTCCTTATATCATAATATAATTTTAAATGATTTTTCATGTATTAAAATCATTTTTAAATAATTTATTTAATATTATAATTAAATAAATTAAATACTTTTAATATTCTAAAATATTAAATATTTATGAAATATATTTAAAATATTTAAAAACTAATTTTCGGAATTTAAAATAATTTTTAATAGTTTATTTTGTATTTTTAATAATTAAAAACTATTTTTTTCTATTTATTAATTAATTTCTGAAAAATAATATATTGTCTGTCGCTAAAGGCCACCTATAGTGACAAAACTGTCGCTATAGGTGTTCTTCATGTTCTTGAGTTGTTCTTGAACATTCATAGCAGTGCACGACATAGCTACTTTGACCAACATTAAAATCGTGTGTGATGTGTTTCTGAGACAGCTAATCATCGGACCTTGTAGTACTTGTGTAGTACTACACGATACCACAACAAAAATATTCATATCATGCATCAATCAGAAAGATCTAAGCCATCAAAGTGGTTGTTAGAGAAATTTATTCTTCATTTCGGGTTTCCGAAATGAAGAATGAATCGTCGGCTTACTTTGGACCTCCATTACATGCTGATCGTGTGCTTTTTTTATGTTCTATGACTTCTAGATTCTAGCTCACATGTAACACTACAGATCTATTACCAAAAATAACCATAAAAACAAGTAATAAAGCAAATAATATACTACAAAACCTTGTCACTATCACGCCCAAATGTTTTCTCGGGTTACCCGAAAATGTAAAATGTTATCGATTAAATGGGTTTGACCAAATTGTTAATTCCCATACATTTATCATTTAGGTGATATCAAGGCATGCTATTGAATTACAAACAACCTAATATAATCTAGATTCAACACAAAACATAAATTAACGTTATACAGAAAGATCTAGCCGGTCAAAAGTGTTGTCAGACGAGTGTTCATGGATTCTGGGCTGCCCATGAATAACTTCCAATCCATACATCAAATGACTCTGATTCTTTTTATAGATTAAAGAGCACATTAAAGACTACATATTACAAGCTTTAAACATCAAAAACACGTAACCGATTAAGATCTACGCAGTTTGACATTCGTTGTCAGACAGTCTATAAAAATTTTCCAGATTTTGTAAAAAGTTAGATCTGAGCTTATAGATGTTATGGATCTAACATCTATCAACCCAGATCACTTAATAACACTACAAACAACATATTACAACACTTAAACACAAGATCTAACAACAAATTTTGGACAAAAATTCAAACTAAGGTTTTATACCTTTCTTTGATCTTCTTGTTCTAAGGCTACTGATTTGTTATGGCTGATCGTGGGGCTGGTTTCTTGACTGATTTTAGGAGAGAATTTCGTAGGTTTGGCCTTGAGAGAAAATGGCTAAGTGTTTGTTGCACAATTAATGTAATAATTCATTTTCTCTCTCTCTCAAATTATATAATGAATTGGTGCAATCAACTTGGCTAATGGAATCTGATATAATTGAATGCTAGATGCTAAATTGGTAGGGTAGGGGTGTTTGCCATGATTTGCTAGCAATAATGCACAATAATTCACTAATAATACACTAATGGGACAAAAGGGCATTTTGGTAATTTCATTTAAAATTTCAAGGGCATTCTTGTCCAAGGTGATTAAATTTAGGGTTTATCACTAGATTGTAAATCTTACAATTTCCCAAATAAATTATAGGGTTTGACAAATTAAAATAAAAGTGCAATAAAATTTTAATTAAACACACTAATTTAGAATTAGGGTTTTTAAATTAGGGTTCCTAAATATTATTAGGGTTCTCAAATTAACAATTAGGGTTTCCTAAATATCAGTGTAATTTTACTAAAACAGTAATTACAATTTCTAATTTAAACAAATTAGGGTTTTCAAATAATAATTAGGGTTTCTCCTATTTACAGAAATTATCTAATACACAGTAAAATTCATATAACACAATTACTACTCAGTCTTAACTCATAACTGAGTTTAAAAAAATTAGGGTTTAATAACAGAATATTAGTTTATGACCTAATTTACCATAATTGATCAACATTAACAGCTCTGATGATATACTACGGTATATATTTATAAAGATCGAAAAATTAAATTATAATTAATATTACATTATTATTCTCATTCCTGGATAAAAATCCAATTTAGGGTTTGGATTCCATATCTGACTTATCCTTCGTACACAACATCAATAATCAAGTTAAAATAATTAACTTAAATATTCTGAACAGATTCATATAATAAAATTTTTATTATCATAATTCTAATTGTCACTTCATATATTATTTAAATAATATAGAAATTATATTTTCATGAAAAATAATAATAAAACATTTCTCACTATGTAAATTAATTACCATAAGAATATAATTTGTAGTAATTAATAATTCTAAAATTATTTAAAATTTTTGAAGTAATATATATATATATATATATATATATATATATATATATATATATATATATATATATTCATTATTTATTATACACATTACACATCACTTATTCTCATTATTTAAAATAAATAAAAAAAAATTATATGCAAAATTTCTTATTTATTATTATAGAAAATATCGAGGTTATTACATACCATGCAAGTAAACTCCAAGCAGACGTGAAATGTAAATATATATATATATATATATATATATATATATATATATATATATATATATATATATATATATATAAAGTAGTAAAAGGCCACAAAGTGATCACTGAGCCCAACTGGAATGTAAATATATATATATATATATATATATATATATATATATATATATGTGTGTGTGTGTGTGTGTGTGTGTGTGTGTGTGTGTGTGTGTGTGTGTGCTAAACGTAAGAATCCTAATTTTCGAAAATATTAATATAAGAATTTAGTAAATAAAATTCTTAAAGCATGAGATGGGTTCGAATAAGAATATATAAATGTGTTACGAGGTATGTGGTATTATGTTACATAGGGTAATATGAGCTATATAATAAGCGATGTTGTGTTTAATAAATATATATCGCTATTATATATTTATTATACATTGTAGATATGAATTAGTAAGAAAATGGATAAGATTTATCTATCGATATTAAATAATTTATGTGAAATTATTTTATGATAGTAAGTTTGTGACATTAAATATCTTTAATAATCACCATTTTTTTGAGTATGTACGAGTAAGTATTAAGTCTAAGGCAGTGCGACCGTACCCTTTAATGGTTGATGTATAGGCACTGGGCTAAACGATTCCTTCAGAGAGCGGAGATATATACGAATTAGTAATCGATCTAACTCACTGTGAAAATAGTGTAGACGAGACGGAAACAAATTTGTTGGTTGTTTGTGGGAAACCACTCAGTGTACTATATTGAATACCATTAAAGACTCGATGTGTGCTAGGTTTTGACTTGTATATATGTACGTTGTTGACGAGAGAAGAAAATCGATATATCTTTAGATAAATATTTTTAGAAATTTATTGACTAATATTGGGATATGGTTAAAGGTATAGATTAAAGAAAGAAGAGTTGAACTTAAAGTTTAATCTCTAAATTATTGAAGAATGTAGAAATTGATATTGTAAAGTCAAAAAGGAAATTGATTTTGGTTAGTATAATAAGATAGCATGTAGGGAGCATGTTAAAGGAATTGCGAGTTAAGTTCTTTCGATTTAAAGCATAACATGTCTGCGTCCTAACTTGAGGTGGCACGATCGCGCCACTCTCAAGCCTAAGACCAGAGCAGTCGCGCCGGCCTGTAGACTGTTCATGATGAGTTTGTGTAATATGAACTTTATGAGTTGTATATTAGTAACTAATATGTTATAATGAGGACTATAATTGGTGTTCTGACCATCCATGAATGGATTGAGATAACGAATCATGAATTGAATGAGAAGTTATTTATGGAAATTAATATTGGTTAATTAAGTTATATTATGTAATATTATAATATAATTTGAGTATAAAGCCTTGTGTGGCAGTGGTGTAATAGTAAATCAAATAAAAAGAGTTAATTCCCTTACATAGAATGGTGAATTAATATATGTGTTAACATAAAGAAAATAGAATGAATATGTAAATTAAAAAGGAATTTTAATATATTACATAGTGTAATAATATATGAAAAGATATGATAGATGAGATTTGTTATGGATAATAAATGTCTAATAAAAGAAGGGGACCAATATATTTAAATACTGGTTAGAGATGTAATGGTAAGAATAATATTATTTTGTGAGATTATATTATTATAGGATTGTGAGCTATTAATTACTAAGTTCACATAATTAAGCCTTGTGTGGCACAGTGATGAGAAATATTAATAATGATAATAATCGACAAAGGAATTATTAAGTGAACAATTAATTAATATTAATTATTAATTGTTATTGTAGAATATTAATTAATTGTTAATGGTGATTCATTAATGATATGTGATTATTATTGTTAGAGATATAATAATAATAATAAGCAATGTGTCTATAAATATAATAAGATTTATATTTATTTACTATACGTAATAGATAATCAATCATTATAGAGATCAATAATTACATTAATCAATGAGGAATGAATTAATTAATATTAGTGTTAATTAATCAATAAGATGAATAATTTATTTATTTGACATAAAACAAATAAGTAAGTTATTAATATAATAAGATTATATTGGTGTATATTTAAAATATAAGTATACTTCCTATATGTGGGTAGGTACATATATATGTGTATATATGTGCCCTTAACTTAATTTAATGTAGCAATATTGAGCTAGGAAAATTTACTACAAGTGCCAAATTGCTAAAGTGCTTAGTTATAAGCCTTTGTCCCATTAAGAGAGTCTCATTTCTCTCATACACGTGAATAGGCCATTGGCCTATCCCCCTCTATTGCGTATAAACAAGGAGACTGATGATGGCTGGAGGGATGGAGGAGAAGGGAGTAGTTCACCAACTATTCCTTGTCCATCATCTTCTTCTTCCTACTGCTAGTTCAAAACATTGGGCAAAGCTATTATTTGGATATTGATTTCTCTATAAATAGAGACTCCTTCTTCTTCTTCCTGTTTGTTAAGTTGTCTAAGAAAACTAAGGTATAAAGAGTTAGTAGAATTGGAGAATTGAAAGCAATGGGAGGATTGAGGAGCTATGGTTAGCCAATTCCAAGCATTCAAGAGGTATAATTCTTAAACCAATTCCAAGTTCTAGTTATACTCTCTCAAAATACTTTCTCTATGATTACAGATTAGGTAGCTGAAGTGTGTGTAGATTATATGTTTTCACTCTTGAGTATGATTAATCTGCTTTATAGATTATACAATCAATGTTAGAGTAATTGAATTCATGAGAATATGTTAAAGAAATGGTTTTGGGTTTGGTAGTAAAATATTGCTTTTGTTTGATTTGGAGTCAAATTTTTGGCAAAGTCACTCTGTAAATGGTAAAATTATGATGGATTATGTTATCCCTCAGAGAAACGAAAAGAACGCAAGTTAAACGGACCAATTTGGTTTAGAATCGAATTCGTAGTGAATGAATTCGCTAAATTTGTCAAAACATGAAAATTTAGTATGAATATGAGTTTTGGATCAATCCTTGGGTTAGTTAATGTTTTTGAAGTGTTATAATTACTCTGTAGATGGGTAGCTAAGAGTTTAACGAGTCCAACGAATCGAAAACCAACTAATTCGGACTTAAAATGAGAAAGTTATGTCTAACACTGTTATCTGTGCGAAACCATGCGCAGGCGCACCGCCCGTGCGCGCGGGCGCATAGCTGGGGCTGGGCAATGGTGTGGGCACGCTGTAATGGTGAGGAAAAGGGGCGCGGTCGCGCCCCATGTATGCTAACTATGACTACTTTGACCTATTTTGGTAAAACGACCATAACGTTTTCATACGAACTCCGATTGAGGTGATTCAAGATGATCCTGAACGAGAACGAATAGACCTACAACGTTTGTTCTTTAATATTATTAATTTGAGGTCGTTAGGAAGGGTCATAATAGTCATCTTTGTGACTGTTACGTAATTGAAGGCCATCGGAGGGCGTCGAGCGAGCACATACGCAAGTATAGTGCTCCCGACGATGGAATATGTTATTATAAGTGATAAAACATAACTATGCATGATAATAGACATGTCATATAACTAAGATTACTTCACTCATAATTGAATGCTTTAACAATGATTTCTAAAAGAAAAGTTAAAGTTTTTGAGAAACGAAAGTTGATGAATTTGGTGTCCTCTGAGTTCTAACCTTGGACCCTATATACGCATATCAACGGACATGAAATATAGTTTTTAAGTTACCTTGAATATACTAGATTGATATAGCTTGGGTTAAAGTGTTTTAAAAGAAAAACTTGAAGTTTTGAAAATGAAACTTAACGAACTTTGTGTCTTTTAAGTTCTGACCTTTGAAACATGTGAATGTGGCCTAGTTATGTGCGCGGATGGATAAGGAATGTAATTCTAAGATGTATTACACATAAAAGGTTGTCAAGATCGGTTTAGTATGTGTTTTAAAGAGAAATTTAAAAGTTTTAGAAACTAACTTTGATGAGCATTGTGTTACTTGCATTATGACCTTAATAAGCAAGCATGATAGAGTTATTTATTCCTTTGAACATGAATGATATGTGCACTCAACTAGTCAAGCATGACATAAGTTATTTAAGCATGTTTTAAAAGTATGAACTATATTATGTCTATGTAAATGAGATAGATACATGTGAGCATGCTATTAAAGGCTTGTTAGTACCAATATAAGGTTTAAAAGGTTATACACCTTGAATCTTGTTAAAGAAATTGATTAAGCCTTGTTGATGTAAATAATTCAACATAGAACTATGTAATTCAAAACTAAATGATTTGAAATATGAACTTGAAGAACTATCAGAACCTACTTGATGTATGTTGTAGTATGTATTAGAATGCATGGTATATTAGGACTGGACTGAGCAATGAAAAGCTCAAGTCTGGTTTGGGCAGGGGGTAACGCGGTTGCGCCACTCCCAAGCTTAAATGCAGCGCGGTCGCGCCGTCCTGCAGAGTGACCAAGAGCATTTTGTTAATTGCATGGTCTTAAGTTATGGTTATATGTTGTCCTTAAGGACTACATGATATGAAACAAGATTGTTTAGATAAATATGATAGTAGAATGAGCTAGTCTCATAGTTATCCTAAGTTCAAGTAAAAATGAAACCATGTTCGGAAATAATATGTGTTCTTATATTAAGAGCGTATGAAATGTATGACTGATGGGTATGAATCAATGATTATATAACTGTGTAGGGATACACGCAGTGCAGATAAGCTTTAAGCAGTTAAGTCGTAGTTGATAAACTACGAATCATGCAAGTCTTTCAGTTCCTATTTGTTATATGAATTCGATAAACTGTTAGTTAAGTTATATTATGTTATGCAAATGTTGATATATATGAAATGCACATGAGATATGTATGAAATGTGAAAGTTGATCTTTGATGATATGCTTGTGAAATAAACCTATATACCTATTATGTGAGAAGTAACATGCGTATTAAATGCTAATTGATTATGAAGGCATGAACTGAATATGCTATTATATGCTATGTGCTGCATGAAAACTGTTAGAATTGTTGGGCTGTCAAGCTCACCCTTGCAAATAACCACTTTTGCAAGTTAAGGACTCACGGTAAAGTTAAGTGCTACTTGATTGATAAAGTTCAATAGCATCAAAAGAGATTAATTGATTTATTTAAATATATGTTCTTGAACCACGTTTAGGTTCTAAGAAATGTATATGATAGTAGTTTATGATGTGTAATATATGTTAAGTTGTATTATGTGATACGTGGAGGAATTCAAATTGAGATGTAAAAATTTATACAGTAATTCGAATAGAATGAATCATAACATAATTTAATTCAAGGATATGTAATTGATTCAAGTTAAGAAATCAATAAAAGATTTATTTTCAAAGGAGATCGAAAAAATTTAAATTATTCCGCATATTTTTATAACATCGAATATGATGTAAGACAGGGATGGTAAATGACCAATATTTGAAACTTATAATAGTTTGGGGTCATTATACAGATCTTGGAAATGAAAAGAATTTATATTCTAAATTGTAATAAGAAAAGTTATATTCATTAAGTTTTGAATAAACGATATAAATAGTTGAACGATAGTAGTATCGTGGCGGACCGAATCCGAGGTTCGAAGGGACCTGGATTTGGGGGCGTCACAGTAAACGCACTGGATATCACACCCAGGCTTAATCGAATCAAATTCGATAATATATATATATATATATATATATATTATCGAATTCGACTATCGAGCCCAATGTACGCACCGGATGTGTATATTCGTGCTCGAGAGTTTAATTCGATAATATATATATATATATATATATATATATATAAGTATTTATATATATAAAAGCAAAGAACGCACTCGTAAATATATCCGTGCTCAATTGAGTGAAATTCGATAATAATATATATATATATATATATATATATATATATATTTATATATAAGTATTTATATATATAAGCAATAATGCTCTGAATATTATATCCGGGCTCAATCGAAGCATAGTTCGATAATATATATATAGAGCGTTATTGCTTATATATATAAATACTTATATATAAATATTTATATATATATATATATATCTGCAACACGACTCTCAACATGAATGAGTATGTGTGAATAAAAGTGGAGAAAGGCTTTAAAAAATCTTCAGATGTCTTATAGTGGACTGCCAAGAAGACTTCAGATAGCTCTAAATGAATGAATACTAGGTTTCCATCGGTAAAACATAGCAAAACATAATCTAACCGATGTTTGGAAAAAGAAAGCACTCAGTTTAAAGTGTGGACGGAGAAAATTGGACAAGGCTTCCTCGCCTTTTCTTCTTTTATATCACTATAGAAGTGTGTACGGAGTAAATTAGACAAGGCTTCCTCGCCTTTTCTTCTTCTAAAATGGCCACCCCAAGCCCTCTATTTATAGAAGGGGGAGCCGCAAGTCTACCTGCGGCAGTCGCAGGTGTACCTGCGGCTACCCGGGGTGTCCCAGGCTCTGTGGGACCCGTCGTCTCAAAGTCGTGCACGCATGCAACGCGTTTATCTGCTTGAACCTGCATAACTTTTAATTCGGACATCTGATTAAGGCGTATAATACCTTTCCAGAATGCCGTTGTCAAGAGCTACACAATGACATGGGATAAAAGGTTGTACAAAGCGGGGAAGATGGGTCGATGACATGATCTTCAAGTCTTCAAATTCTATTTGGTGTACTGTCTTGCGTAGTAGTCACTCGGGATTTGAGCTATGGTTCATATAGGACACTTCTGTGTAGAATGTGGTATGAAATGATGCTGAGACGGCGTGAATGTGGGATCGACGTGGCAAAATGACAATTTTTCCCCTCACCAAGGTTATTTCTGGCTTTGGGCTGATTTAGCAGTTGGGCTGCTGTAGGTATTGAATGTCCTCAGGGTTTTCTCTTAGTTGTGCTTGACCTCTCGGGGTTATCTTCGGAGTTGGAACTGAGTGCCTCAGGGTTATCTCCGAGGTGGAAGCTTACTTCTGGGGATCAGAACGAACTTCTCTGGGTTATCTCCGGAACTGAAACTGCATTCCTCGAGGTTATCTCTGAAGTTGGAACTGTATCTCCCAAAGTTGTCTCTAGGACTGGAACTTAGTATCTCGGGGTTGTCTCCGAGATGGAAAACTGAGTATCCCGGGGTTGTCTCCGGGATTGAGCTAATTTGACTTCCGAGGTTATCTCTGGAAGACGATTTTGCCCTCCTGCAAGGTTAGTAACAGGAATGCAAAATTTTGAGTGTCCACAGATGCCCCTCTTTATCATATTTATGTAGTGTAATGGCATGGATAGGATAAAGAATACTAGACACTTGAAATGTGACAGTATAATCATGATGCAATGTAATGTAATATGATGCAAAGGTATGCTGACTGTGATTTGTTGGACCATTTTCCAACTGGATGTGATGACTATCTGCTCCCACGCTTTCTACTGGGGACTGGAGTTATCACTAATGATCCTGATAAATGGCTTGGATGTCTACTCCAAAGCTCCCACGAACTTTCAGGATGTTGACATTGAGGTTATCACCAAAGTCATTAATCCTTGGTATAGACTTTCCACTGAAGACGTGTCTCTCATGTACAAGAGACTCTTGGGGAGTTGTACTCTGTTTGATGAAGATTTGTATAACAGATTCCATCATAGGTCCTCCCCGATGCGGATGTTTTTCCCTGGTTTATATCGCCAGGTCTTTTCAGTGTTCTATCAGAGTTACTGCCAATAGTTTGTGTTATCAGGTCTGCCTGACCTTCATTGAAATTTACTTCAACGGATACCATCACTGGATCATCTCTGATGCTTCGCTGGGTTTAATTGCCAACGGTTGAATAATGTCAAGGTTGCTTGACCTCCGTTGAAATGTGCTTCAATGGCTGAATATCATCGGACCACCTTCGATGCTTCACTGGATGTACTTGTCAACGGCTGAAGAACGTTAAGGTTGCTTAACCTTCATTGAAACGTACTTCAATGGCTGAGATCATCGGACCACCTCCGATGCTTCGCTGGATTTACTTGCCAGCGGCTGAAGAACGTCAAGGTTGTTTGACCTTCATTGAAATTTGCTTCAATTCCTGAGATCATCAGATTACTTCCGATGATTCGCTGGATTTACTTGTCAACGGCTGAATAACGTCAAGGCTGCTTGACCTTCGTTGAAATGTGCTTCAACGGCTGAGATCATTAAACCACCTCTGATGCTTCGCTGGATTTACTTGCCAACGGCTGAAGAACGCCAAGGTTGCTTGACCTTCATTGAAATGTACTTCAACGGATGATGATGTATGAAGTTCCCGATGGGGAAAGGTCGTAATTGGAATCACAACCCCAAGTTGATGGCATTGGACCTTTGTAAGGTATTACCGAGTGTAGTTTTTAGTAGTTGTGATCCTCGGTGTTGTAAACCCTGTGTCTGGGCGAATACCAATGAGTGATATGTAGACCCGCAATTTGGTCTTTGAAAATCATGATTTCAGGCTTTTTCGCTTAATCGCGTAGCGTCTTTTTTCCTGATTTGACTTTTTTAACTTGTGAGACCTCCTTTGCAACTCAAATTGGACCGAGCCAGAGGGATGGAACCCACCTAGGACAGCCACAGGTACACCTACGGCAGTTGCAGATACACCTGTGGCCATCCATGGGTGTACTTATAGGCCACTTCCCTTTCACAAGTCATTTTCAAGTTGCGCCACACGGAGAATCCAAGAGTTCTTCTTCAGATCTGCTGAGTTTGGGTTGCTTTCTGCAAAATCTGTCACCGTACAAATGTTCTGCACTATCCTGGTAACGTATGCATGTCTTCTTTTCCAGTTTTTATCCGTTGGAAAATTAGTTATCACATGAAATGCTTCTAAACACATAGTAGTGAATATGCATGCTCATGTGACTTGATAAAAAATATTCAATATAGTAAATGTTAGTATTTAACCATGCTGAACATAATGATGTGAAAAATTTTGACTTTTGAAATAGTCAAATTGGCACATTTTTCTGATATTTCTTATCCTATTTGAGGATAAATGAGCAAAGGTTGTAAAGCAAAGTAATCTTGGTAATTAGGCTACCCTTACGGATTATGACTTTGATATTTTTATGCATATAGGATGTTTATGACTGTGGGTTGGTGTGCTACTGAATGGCCACCTAGTTATGCCTACATGCATGTGGATAATCCTTTTTACAAAGGAGACTCTGGTAAAAAAATTCAATGAGCCTAGGCATTGAGTAGTCATTCATTTTTAACTCTACTGTAGGCATATATTAAAGTAATGCATGCATGCATATAGTCATAAAAATGCATTTGAAAAGCTCCAAGTTAGCATTTACCACACCCTTTCTGAGGTGATTTGGAGACGGCTTCGTCGTTTGGTGGAGGCAGTGATTCGTCATATCCGAGTTGAGGTACCAGATGTTGAGGATGAGGATAAGGAAGTTTTGGTTGCGGCTCCCATTCCTGCTGCTCATACTCCCCGTAGGGATCTTCCAAGCATTAATGTGACGATTCTAGAGCTTTTGGGTGATTTGAGTTGCTACCACTCGGTCTACTTGCATGCGAATGAGGTAAAAGATGAGTTTGATCTTCCTTTTTCCTATTGATGAGGAGAAAGGATTCTTATGTTAATTTGTTTTTATGATGTAGGTTCCTGGCTTTACGCACCCTCGATGGAACTGGTTCAGCATACACTCTCTATATCAGACTATTCATTCGGAGTATCAAGAGATTGTGCATGGTTGGGGCTTTGAGGTGTTCTTTTCCATCCTCCCCCGTTGTTGTCCTTGGGGTTACCTTAGGGCATTGTCTAAGCGTTGGTTTCACCGAACTCACTCTCTCCATTTACTGGACTGCGAGGTGATGATGACACCGATGGATTGGTAGTTTATCACCGGTATGGAGTTTGGAGGGGCGCCAGTGCCTTGTACGGCGAACATTACCCCGAATGTTGTTAGATCCTTGCTAGGAGTCCCGGCTGAGGCGATCAAAGGCAGGACAGTCCGCACTGGTCCTTTGAGTGTAGATGCTATGAGTGGGGCGTTGAGTGAACCCATACCCATTGATGTGAGAGTCAAGGATCGCATTCTTCAGCGATTGTTCTTGGTCATCCTTCGGGGTTGTTTCATAGTGGATAACTCTTCCACAGTGTTCTTTGCTTTGGTCAGTGTCACACGAGAGGTGGACCGTATTGGAGAGTATGACTGGGGCTCCTATACCTTCGCCTATTTCCTCAAGGGAATGCGCATGCGTTCGCAGGGCTTGACAAAGGCTTGGCTAGGATTTTACCTGTTTCTGCTGGTGAGTATTTCTCTTTTGTTGTCGCTTGTACATGTTAAGAGTGTTGATTGACAGCATATATTTGCTCTTGTATTGGTAGTTTTGGGCCTATGAGAGGCTCCCATGTCTGCATCCCATTAGTGTGTTAGGTTTAGATACCTACCCACGGGGACGGCGTTAGCATCACTCCACGTTGGTGGAGGTTCTTGTAGCTGAGGGTTTCACCCATTGTCGCCTACAGTTGGAGTTATTGACAGTCGATGTCATTACTTGGGTTCCCTATTCGGGGGACCATTTGACAGTTGGCTTTGAGGATGGGTTCCCAACTGGTGTCGAGCATGTGATGTCCACCTGTCGGATTCCTCTCCTCACGGATGGAGGATGTGAGCTCTATTTAGGAGAATGTGCTATCAGGAGCACCACAGGAGAGATCCGTATGCCGATCTGTCCTTCTGCCAGGCATTATTGGCCTTTGTCACAGTCGCCTATCAGTGATATCTCGTTGATGGGAGTTGACGGCTTTACTTTGTTAGAGGGTCCATTCACTCAGGAGGTATTCTACCGCTGGTGGTCCCCTCGTACCATCGAAGCCCAGACCCGCACCACTTATTTCATGGGGGATATGGTTCCTAGATCCGTGATGATGACAAATTGGATGGCCCGCTTCTGAGATCCTACTCATTTGACATAGATTGATAGCTTGACCTGGCAATTGGACCGGGCACATTTTTTTCATCTGGCATTTGGGCAGAGATCCTTTAAAGGCGGATACTTTTGATCCTTCCAGTTCAGGGACTGGCCCTTCAGGTGGCCCATATGGTTTTGTTGGTGCAGATCCTCCATTGTATCGGCCTGACATCCCTCTTGGCGGAGATCCAGTGACTCAGGAGGAGTTACATCAGATGGATAGGATAAATGATGTAGACATCAACACCATTGACTTCTTCTGATGTATTTCTCGTTATATCTTTTGATAGGCCTGTGTTAGATACTGGGTGGTTGTTCCCCATTCTCGTTATATCTTTTGGTAGGCCTTTGTTAGTTGTTGGACGGTTGTGCCCCATTTCCCTTTATTTTCCAGCTGTACACAGAGATGATGTATTAGATGATGATGTACTTAGGAATGTAATAATTGTTTTCCATTCCCTACATCATATTGACATCTATTATTTGCCATGCATGTATTATGTTATGCATATGTATGTCCAGAGATATTCAGCATTGACCCCTGGAGGGTCTTATGATATGGCCCACACAGATGTCTTCCTCGACAGTTAGCCGCATTGATCACACCCGACCCGTATTGGTAGTCTCATGCCTAAGATCATGGTATGATAGTTTGTCACCTCCAGATCAGGTGACTGTAGAGTAGTTGTTGCATCAATCCATGACCCTCCTAATGTTCCAGGTTCCTGTGGGTTTTTTAGAAGGCATGCTGGAGCACTGGGTACTAGAGATGCAGGTATTCCAGTTTGAGACCCAGGAGTTGACTCTTACTTTAGAGGAGTATGAGCGTTTGACATCTTTGCCAGTGTACAGGCCTTGTGCTCAGATGGCTGCCGGGGATATGAGTCGATAGTTTATGACCCTCACCGGGTTGAGGCGTACAGTATCCTACGATGAGATCACCTTCGGGCAAATAGTGTCCCAGCATTTTCTGATAGATAGATTTGGTTCATTGGACAGTTATGCACAGCAATTCGGGGATTTCACCACGTCAGAGGATCAGTGGCATGTTACAAGAGGAGATATACTCATGATGTGTGTAGTGGCCTATCTGTACAAGCCACTGTACATGGATCATTTACACATCGGTGTAGTTATGGCAGTGCGGGCTCTTAGGGAGGGACATACCATTGTATCGATAATTGTAGCAGAGACATTGAGGTCAGCCGCGTATTGCCACACCCATTCTACAGGGGTATTCACAGGCAGCTCGGTCTTTTTGTATGTGTGGTTCATGTGACACCCCTAAATTCAGACCACACTTGTCTCAAATTTGGTTTTCACGTACTAACTCTAAAAATAAATCAACATCTCAATAGCAAAATAATAGAATAAATTACATTGATATAATATAATTATTCTCGTCCCAAGGGTTCATAACTTAAACATAATTTAAATACAACTGATACATATCACAACTTAAGACATTACATGAATATAATAATCTCCACTAGACATAACTACTCAATAGCCTTGCCTTTGCCCTTATCAATGCCTGAGCGGCATTTTTCTGCATCACAAAATTTTCATTTTTACTATTATCTTATTATATTATTTAAACATTTCTCAAATAAGAATAACATTTTATAACACGTTCCTGGAACAAGATCATTTATATTCATATGCCAAATTGTTATAATTACATTATCTTTTCTAGCATACTTCTATAAATGACAACAACATATCCCCTCTTAACACAAAAGACAGGGACAACACCCACATATTACCCCTCTAACATTTTTCAAAAGCTTGGGGGTTTACAACTATCTCACATCTTACACAAAAGACAGAGATTTTAACAACAACAGATTAAAAACACATAAATAAATACAATACTATAACCCCTAAATTCTAACACCTAGACTCAGTCTATCATCCCACACTCCATGGCGCTCTGGTACTCCTTCTAAGTGATGTCCACCACCAAATCTCGGCTTATGGTGTGCCGCGTCTGCCCCTGCTCCGTCGGGTAATGATGTACCCCATCAAGAAATCTCTCAATGGCTATGTGCAAAGCATTGCTCATCTTGTTCATCTTCCTTCTCTTACATCTCACCTCATCCTCTAAGTCATTAGCCCGATCATTAGTTTCTTCCCACTTCTCCTCGAAGTGAATCCCATCCATCACCTCCATTTCTAACTGAGTACGGAGAGCCTCCTTCTCCGTCCTCTCGCTCAACTCTCTCTGCTGCATTTCTTCCAACTTTCCTGCCAACTCTATATTCCTAGACATCGATCGGTGAACAAAGTCCCCATCTGGATCCCTGCCTCCTTACGTTGAGCAATCTCCACCTCCATTTCCTGCATCACTAATTTCCTCAGATGGTCATCGTCCCTTAGTTTCTGGAACTCAGACTCCCTCTCCCTAGCCTCAGCCTCTAATTCCTCAACTCTGCATCCTAACTCCAAAATATGTTCCTCATATTCCCGCAACATTTGATCCTCGAAAGTAGCCTCGTTAGAGTCCTCCATGGGCTCAGGCTCCTCCTCCATAGGCTCCTCCTCTGGATCAGACTCCTCGGGTAATGGCTCCATCTCCTCCTCCTCCTCCTCCTCCTCCTCCTCCTCTTCCTCCTCCTCCTCCTCATCATCATCATCATCAATAGGGGCCACAACTGTTATGGGCTCCGCTATCAATGGTACCTCATATACCAAGTGTATGTCACGCGGCTCCTCCTCTACCACACCGCTAGGTTCTCCTATGTCAGTCATCCTACAATCACCAACATAAGACAAAACAAACAACAACTCCATTAGGATGTTAAGCAAACATAAGTTCATTGTATAGAATGAAATTATATTCCCTAACACACTAAGTCTCTTTCTAGGAAAACTCTACATGAGTCTTCATCCCTCTCTATCTTCTAAGTTCTCCCAAGTTATAATCTAAGGACTCTCGATCCTAAGGTTTAGAACTATAGCTTTGATACTAACCTGTGACGTCCCCCAATTCAGACCACATTTGTCTCAAATTTGGTTGTCACGTACTAACTCTAAAAATAAATCAACATCTCACATATTGGAATAATAGAATAAATTACATTGATATAATATAATTATTCTCGTCCCAAGGGTTCGTAACTTAAACATCTCTTAAACATTATTTAAATATAAGTGATACATATCACAACTCCACACTTATAAATTCCATTTGAATTAATTGAACTACTCGTCTCACAACACATCAATATTTATATTCAAATAAATACTCATTTTCTTATTATATTAAAATAATTATTTATTTATGAAATGCTCGGTTCTTACAATTTATGTCACGCCTGAGACCGATTGGCACCTTCCGACGCCATGGGTATTTCTTTTCCCATGAGATAGCCATGTCTTACTCCTTTCAGCCGGCGGAGTATATAGACGTTGCTTCATGGTAGGTCTTCTTGGTATGGATCGAGGATCCATTTGACATCTTGATGTGTTCAAGGCTTAGTTCTCCCTATAGCTTCATTACTCATGCACCTGGCATGGATTATCTCCTTCTGGATAGTTTGAGGGGCATGACCATGTATCACCCACTGGTTGTGATGGCACAGTTTGACCAGTTTCAGGATGTTCATCCTTTTGAGGGAGCATTGGGTCAGCGTTTGTCTTCTCAGCATTTATCAGCAGAAGATAGATCCGGGGTGTATGTCTGTTAGGCTCAATGTGAGAAGGATGAATTTATTATTTACCATCCGGGCCGTTCTATAGAGTATTTTGCATGGATGAAGGCAGAGATTACATCGGCTGGGGTTGTATCCACCGAGCCAGGGGTTGATTCTGACAGTGGGGAGCCCATGGAGGACACTGATTCTCCCACTGAGGAGGAGCTATTTTCTGGGTGGACAACAACTCTTGTTGATTCTCCCAGTATGACTGCTACTGTGACCCTGCATTCGGCAGAGTATTTAGAGCAGAGTCTGCATCTGATGACATTTGAGAGAGATTAGGCCAGGGCCTTGATGTTGACCGCTCTTGCTGAGAGAGATGTTGCTCTAGTAGAGAGAGATGATGCCTTAGCTCATAGAGATACCGATGTTGCTGAGCGAGATGAGGCTAGATCATCTAGAGATGTAGTGGTTGTTGAGAGGGATGGTGCTATATCCGCCTGAGATGCCGCTATTACAGATAGCATTGCGTTGAGGTCTCACACTACTGGTATCATTGCAAAGATGAGCACATATATTGATGAGCATAGTGTCACCATGCAGTTGGTCGTGGATCTGTTGGCTCACGTTGACACCATAGGGCAGGAGCTTACAGCATTACCCCCTTCTTGTGAGAGGGATGCCATGTTTGATTTCATAGCATGCATATACACTGATTTGTAGATGGGCTTGGATTTTCTTACACAGACTAGCTTAGCCATTTTTATCATGTATAGTACACATTGTATATATCAAACAATAGTATATATGGTAGGGAAATATATTTTGATTCACTTCCCTTTTAGTTATGCCTTGTTACTTGCTTGATATTTGCATGTTTCTCCAAGGCTTGTGAACTTGATGTATTCTGAACTCCCCCTTCATGGACGGACATTAGGATGTCTCAGGATCTTTCAGAATGGATCGTTGATCTGTGTGTATTCCCTACCCTTTGGTGTCTTGAGACTGGTTTCTGTATGTGGTTATAGAGAGGAGTGTGGCTTTCCTCTCTGATGTTGACTGCCCCACAGATGGTCGTCGGTACTCCTTTGTATGGGGTAGCCCAGGTAGTTCCATCTCTTATGGATTGGTTTTTCTCTTTGAGGACTTAACCGCAACTTAAATTGTCACCGATTCTCCCATTAATGTGGGGAGACCAGGTAGTTCCATCCCTTTGGTCTGAAGCCGATGATGTATGGTTTGAAGGATGATCCAAGTACCATTTGACTAGTTTTTCTGTTTTGGTAGGGGGTGAGACTGAACCATTAATTGTTGCCTATGTAATCCCATTGAAGAGGGGAGATCATGTCTGCGTAGTTTGAACTTGGCGTAAAGGTTCAAAGTTGTATGTGGTGAAAAGGGTGTAGAGATATTTTTTTTCCTGTGGTGAGACCGGACCATAAAAATGAATGCCTACGTACTCCCGTGTATTGGGGAGATCAGGTCTGTGTAGTTCGCCCCGTGTACGAAGAAGACTGCAGATGAAAAGTTTGATCCCTGGTGGGACAAACTGAAAGTGTGAAACGTTTTATCCCTGGTGGGACAAAACTGAAAGTGTGAAAGGTTTTTGGAAAACTGAGTTGAGTGATGGATTTGATGATCCAAAACCAGAATGCTGGTTTGAAAGGAGTGATTGTCCCTGATGGGGCAAACAGATGTGAAGAAAGGTTGTATGTAGTGAGAGGTTTAGAAAACCTGAATTGACTGGGGATTAATAGTGATCCAAACCAGGATACTGGCTTGCTGGTAACTTCAGACATAGTACCATTTCACGGTGTCTGAGTTGATAAGCAGTGGAAATTCATCAACATTCGTCTCCTATAATCTGAGAGCTCCTCCTGTTAATACCTCTTTGACAATAAACGGGCCTTCTTAGTTTGGGGAAAATTTTCCTTTAGATTGATCTTGGTTGTCAAGAACCTTTTTCAAGACCAAGTCATGATGTTTGAATTGTCATAGCCAGACTTTTCTGTTGTAGGATCTAACGATCCTCTGTTGGTATAACTGACCATGGAAGATGGTTGTGGCCCGCCTTTCATCTATTAGAGATAATTGGTGGTACCGATCTTGTAACCATTGGTCTTCATCCAGCTAAGTGTCTATCAACACTCTGAGTGATTCCATTTCCACTTCTATGGGGAGCACTACTTTTATGCCATAGGTTAATGAGTAGGGGGTTGCCCTAGTAGAAGTGCGCATTGATGTTCTGTAGGCTAATAGAGTCAGAGGCAACAAGTCAGGCCATCCTTTGTGATTGGCGGACATCTTTTGCATGATCTTTTTGATATTCTTATTAGCCGCTTCAACAGCACCATTCATCTTTGGACGATAGATGATGGAGTTAAGATGTTTGATGTGGAATTTACTGCATAATTCCTCCATCATTTGGTTATTGAGGTTTTTAGCATTGTCTAACACAATCACCTATAGTTGTACATATCGATAAATGACGTTGTTTCTGATGAAATCAATGATAACTTCTTTAGTAACCCTAGGGAAGGAAGCTGCTTCTACCCATTTGGTGAAGTAGTCGATCATGGTGGAGATGAATCGATGACCATTGCTGGCTTTGGGCTCAATGGGCTCGATCACCTCAATTTCCCACATTGAGAAGGGCCAGGGTGAACTCATATTGTGGAACTCCCTTGGAGGGGCATGGATAGCATTCCCATGAATTTGGCATTGGTAACATCTCTTGACGTGATCATCACAGTCAGCCTTGAGAGAGAGCCAGTAATGTTATGTTCTTAGAATTTTCTTGACAAGTAGAGGACCACTCATGTGTGGGCTGCATACTCCACCATGGATTTCATCCATGAGCCTTTGAGCTTGGTCTTTATCTAGACATCTGAGAAGACCTATTCCTGCATCTCTTTTGTAGAGTGTATCTCCGCTCAGGTAGAATTTCATGGCCATTCGATGAATCCGCTTTCTTTTAGCTTGACTCGCCCCAGCGAGTATAGATCCATCTCGCAGATACTCCTTGATATGCTGATACCAAGGGTGTTGGATGAGAGGTAGCTCATCCAATACTTCTCCAACATAGTTTCCCATAAGCTGGTGCCTTTTGCAGGGCAAATATAATATTTGGCGTGTATTCCTTATCAAGTATGTTGATCAAAGAGGCCTAAGTTGGTAGCGCATCCGCAAAGTCATTCCTATTTCGAGGAATATGGAGGAAGGATATTTCTTCAAACTTTGAAGTCATCTGTATAACATGCCGATGGTAAGGCAGCAAATTTAGCTCTATGGTGTGATAAATCCCAGTGGTTTGTTTGATTACCAATTCAGAATCTCCAAAGACAATTAACCGTCTGATTCCCATGGATTGGGCTAGTTTCAACCCCATGATACAGCCTTCATACTCAGCTGTGTTGTTGGTGCTAGAAAACTGCAATTTGACTAATGACGGATCTCGCTCCCCGTAATGGATACTAAAAACTGCCCGGCTCACCTCGTAACTTTCCATGTTTACAGCTCCATGAAAATACATCTTCCATGGTTGGTGTGTATCTTCCTGACGGTGTTGCTGAACTGTCATTACCCTTTCATCGAGGAAGTATGTTTCCAAAGGTTTGAAATCCCCTGTAGGTGTAACGACCAGTTGATCCGTAATTTCTTGACCTTTGATAAACTTTTGAGTCACGTAGACAATGTTAAATTGTTGTAGGATCAACTGCCATTTGGACAGTCGGCAATTTAACATGGGCTTATTGAACACGTACTTGAGAGGATCCACGCGAGATATGAGATAGGTTGTGTGACCATGGAGGTAATGTTGTAGCCTCATGGAAGCCCATGCTAAAGCACAACAAGTTTTCTCAATTAGAGTGTACTTGTGTTCACTGCTGCTGAATCTTTTGTTGAGGTAATAGATAGCTCTTTCTTGGCCTCTATCATCTTTCTATCCCAGCATGTAGCCCATTGCATTGTCATTGATTGACAGGTACATGAACAGGGGAACACCATCCCATTGGAGGTACCAACATAGGACCATCGATTAGCTACTCTTTGATTATAAAGAAGGCTTTCTGACACTCATCATTCCATTTCATGGAGGATATCTTCCTTAGAAACTTGAAAATAGGCTCACAGGTTGCTATGAGTTGGGAGATGAATCGGTTGATGAAGTTTATTCTTCCGAAAAATCCCCGTATTTCCTTCTCTGTCTGAGGTATGGGCATTTCCGTAATGTCCTAGATTTTGTAGGATCCAGCTCAATCCCTTTGAGGCTGACTAGGAATCCTAGTAACTTGCCTAATTTAACACCAAAGGCGTACTGGCCAGATTCAACTTCAAGTTGTACTTACACAACCTGTTGAAGAGCTTTCTGAGATGATGTAGGTGGTTTTCCTCCCTTTGGGACTTGACAATGATGTCATCCACATAGATTTCTATCTCTTTGTGCATTAGATCATTGAAAAGAGCCATCATGGCTCGCTGATAGGTAGCTCCAACATTGATGAGGCCGAATGACAATCGTCTGTAGCAAAAAGTTCCCTAAGGAGTGATGAATGCAGTTTTATTACGATCCTCTTCAGCAACCATGATTTGATGGTACCCCGCAAAGTAATGAGCAAAGGAGTACATGTCATACTGAGCTGTATTGTCAATGAGTATGTGGATGAATGGTACGGGAAAGCTATCTTTAAGACAAGCTTTGTTCAGATCCCTGTAATCCACGCAAACTCTCACCTTCCCTCCGGGTTTAGGCATGGAGACAATGTTGGATAGCCACTCAGGGTATGTTGACACCATAATGATGCCGGCTTGAAATTGTTTTACAATTTCTTCTTTAACTTTTAAACTCCACTCAGGTTTTAATCGCCTGAGTTTCTGCCTAACTGGCTTGAATCCCTCTTTAATGGGGAGGCGATAAATGACGATGTCAGTGGATAAACCGACCATGTCTTCATGAGACCATGCAAACACATCCTGGAATTAGGTTAATAGAGTAACCATGTCACTCCTTTGGTTTGGAGTAAGGTCCGTACCAATCTGGATTTGTTTGGGGTTTTCTGAGGTTCCGAAGTTGAAAGAGGTGGTTTGATCAAGATTTGGCTTGGGTTTGTCTTCGACCCATTCTTTGATCTCCTGAGGTATCTCATAGTCCTCTTGTTCAATCTCCATCAAGTCTGAGTCCAACTTTACATCAAAGTTATAATCCTTGTGAAGAATAGGCACCTCATCAGCAAGTTTAGACACATCTATCTTTAGAGTCCTGAAACAAAATGGTTTCACTTAATATATGAAACTATTCAATCATACAAAATGTTAGCATGAAATGACAAAAATAATCGCTAATCTTTATGTTACAAAAGTAAGCGATTATTGTTATCTACAAGCGAGAGGAGTTTACATCCTTTTTACCCTTAATAAATGCAAATCTGAGGAGTCTTTGCTCCAATTTCCAAGGGTGAAGTCATGGTGGACGGCGTGATGAAGGGTGTCGACGTCGGGATTTTTAGTTGTCCCTTTTTGTTACTTATTCTTTGGTGTTCTCATTTTAGGTGAGATTTGTTTGAAAAAACAAGTGAAAAAGGTCTGGACATGTATAATGTCGACGATGGACCTGCATAAGAGTCGCCAGATTGGTTTTTAAATGGTTGTACCAACACAACCGAGAAAGGTTTGAACATTAACCCAAATGATGTGACATCATTAAACCAATTGAATTGAAACCGAGATTCATTAGGGTCCGGGGACTTGATTATGCGGAGGGAAGGTGTTAGGCACCCCCCGACATCCGTGTTACCACGGTGACCGCCACTTTTCAAGAAACTTTTATCTAAATGTGTGTGTGTGTGGGTCAATGTGCTGTTATTTAGAAGTAATGCGAGGCCTCATTCGCACCTATATACACAGGGTTTGAATTTATGTAAAAATTCAGTTTTTAGCAAGATATGTCAATGATGTTTTATAAAAGAGGTTTTTCAAACCCTGATGCTCAATAGTAATTGAGACCTTTTACACTCCCATTTTATTAAGTGTTCGGCTTGATTGCTTTTATTTCCAAGATGCGAAGCATCTATAAGAAAATAATGTACAAAATAATGCTGACTTCCTCGTGGGTATGAAAACCATCTGAGGAAATTCAAACACCGCATATATATTTACAAGCTGCTTACAGTTGAAAAGGTCCATCACAGCAACTGAATCTAGATTCAGTAGACTGCATCTATGATCACATGAGTCCTAGGCTCACATGATTCTACAATTTATATAAAAGCAATAAGCGGTATCTGAGATATATAAGTCAGTATATATATATATATATATATATATATATATATATACGAGACATGATCACCAACCACGAAGCACCTCCATGGGGATCGAAATATAAATAAAGTTGTAAAAGCTATCAACCTCCACGGAGGAAACTCCAAAGTGGACGAAATATATATATATATATATATATATATATATATATATATATATATATATATATATATATATATATATAGCGATAAACGCATATAGAATGTAAAATTAAGGCTCATCGAACAAAGTTCGACAATAATTCATATATATATATATAGATATAAATATATATATAAAAGCAAGTAAACATTTCGGATGTAAAATCCAGGCTCATCAAACAAAGTCCGACAATAGTTAATATATATAAGTAAATATATATTAAAGTAATAAACGCCTCGCATCAAGTTTAGGCTCAATCGAGACATAACTCGATAATGTTAGTCCATATATATATATATATATATATATATATATATATATATATATATATATATATATATATACAAACTAAAATAAAACCACGGACCGAAGTCCGGGCAAACACACGCAACACGACTCTCAACATGAAGAAGGGTGTGTGCAAAGATGAGGAAAAAGGCTTTAAAGTGTGTGAGAAGGCTTACAGTGGGCTGCCAAAGAAGACTTCTATATCATTAAAGTGGATGAAACTTCGGCTCCACACCCAAGACAAGAGTCGCTATATGTGAGCTCACAAGTGTTTAAAATGAGAAAGCACTCAATATATATTGTAAGTCGAGCAAATTTGTGAGGCTTCCTCGCCTTTTCCCTCCTTAAAATGGCCACCCCAAGCCCTCTATTTATAGAGGGGGGTCAGAGATGTACTATGGCCAGCCGCAAAGTGTACTGAGGTTTCCGGGTTTCCCAAGTTTCGCGGTCAAGGCGTGTCCCTCTGATCGATGCGTGCGTAACGAGGCAATCGCAATGTCCGCTCAAAATTTTAGAATTGCAATCCGGGCATCCGACTGAGGTATATAGGACTTATTTCGGACAGCAATTGTCGAGAGTTACACAATGGCATGGGATTAGAGGTTATACGAAGTCGGAAAGATGGGACGGTGCCCTCCAGTATTCAAGCTTCAAATTCTATCTGTTACCCTGCATAATAGTCACTCGGGATTGATTTTCCTCGATTCTTGTGGGACATTGGTGTGTAGAAATGTGTGTATGAAATGTTGAGATGGTGTGATGTGGCTTCAAACTGGCGAGATGATGACTTTTTCCCTCACCGGAGTTATCGCCGGTTTGGGCTGATAAAGCAGACGTTGCTCAGGGTTATCGCTGAGATTGGACTGCTGCAAATGTTGAAGGTCCTCAGTATCATCTTTGAGGTGCGTCTATATTCTCGCTGTTATCTCTAGACCTTGTACTGAATGCCTCGGTGTGAGTACCGAGGTTGAAGTTGATCGCATGCATTTGAAACAAGCATTTTCGGGGTTATCACCGGAACTGCATTCCTTGGGGTTATCACCAAGATTGGTAGCTGCTACTCCTAGTGTTGAGACTTAGACTGGATACCTCGGGGTTGTATCCGAGATTAATCGGTCTTCTTCGATGGAATTTTTGGTGTTGTAACTGCATGCCTCGGGGTTATCTCCGAGGTTGGAATTGTTACTCCCGGTGTGTGTTCCGGGGTTGAGACTGAACTTCCGGTAGTATCCGGACTTGACATGAATTGTCTTCCGGGATTACCTCTGAAAGACGAATCTGCCCTCCTGCAATGAAATGTCAGTGACAGGTGTGCAGAAAATTTTGAGTGTCTACAGATGCCCTTCTTTATCATACTCATGCAATCAAATGCATGGGTAGGATAAAGAATCCTAGACACTGGAAATGCAACATGATGCAAATGTATTGTACATGTGTGCGGGGTTGTTGCCCAACATGTTGGGGATGATTATTGGCTCCATATTGATTCTAATGGGGATTGGCAATTATGACTAGATTGGATGTGTGATCCAAATCTTTTAGGATGTTAACGTTGGGGCTATCACCAAGGTCCTTAATCCTTGATATAGACTTGATTCCGAAGAAGTGCCTCTTATGTGTAAGAGATCTGTGGGGATACAGCCTTGTCTATTTTGAGGATGTGTATAACATATTCCATCATCGATCCTCTTTGATGATGCTGACCTTTCCTGGTTTGTATCGCAAGGATATGTCAAGGTTCTGCTAGATTTACAGCCAACAGTATATGTTGTCAAGGTTGCCTGACCTTCGTTGATGTGTACTTCACCGATGTGTGAATCAATGAATGAAAACCCTGTGGGGTAGACTGTCAAGGCTGCTTGACCTTCGCTGACGTGTGAATCAACGGATGAAAACCACATGGGATAGATTGTCAAGGTTTGCTTGACCTTCACCACGGCGATGTGAATCAACTACCGAGAACCACAATGGGTGTAGACCGTCAAGGTTGCTTGACCTTCACGGCGATGTGTCAATGGAACATTGCGTTGTGACTTCGACGAGATCCACCGGAAATATGAATACCAACGGACGAAATCATCGAATAGCTTTCGATGCATCGATGGGTTTACTTGCCATCGGCTGAAATAACATCAAGGTTGTTTGACCTTCTTTGATACGTACACCAATGGATGACAACGCATGGTGACTGCCAATCGAATGAGTTATAACCCCGTCGGTTCGTGTTATAACCCCCCACCGGCACGCATTATACCTTAGGGTTACGACCATGAATTAAGCGACATTGGACCTTCGCTCGGTATTGTTGTCGGCGTGACTTGCAACATCTCGAGATCATCGATATATATACCGTGCTTGGGCGAATACCAATGAGTGATGTACGGACCAAGATTCAATCGCGAAGACCGAGGATATAAGCTATTCTACCAATCGCGTAGCATTTTATTCCCGATTTGACCTTTTCAGTCTGTGAGAACTCCTTTGCAACTCGAACTGGATCGAGTCAGAGGGGTGGGGCCCACATAGGGGTGCCACAGGTACACCTGCTCCAGCCGTAGATGGACCTGCGGCCAACCGTAGTTTTTATAATCCTACAGGTTGCTTTCATAAGTCATTTTCAAGTTGCACCGCGAAGGAAATCTGAGAGCACTTCTTCAGATCTGCTGAGTTCGGGCGACTTTCTGCAAATTCTGTCACCATACAAGTGTTCTACACTATCCTGATAACGTATGCATGTATTTTTTTCCAGTTTTTATCCGTTGGAAAATGAATTATCAAATGAAATGCATCTATACACATGCATGGTAGTGATTATGTATGCTCAAATGACTTGATAAAAAATATTCACCATAGTAAATATTAGTATTAAACCATGCTGAACATAATGATGTGAAAAAATTTGACTTTTGAGACCATAGTAAATTTTTCTGCTATTTCACCATAGTAAATTTTTCTGCTATTTCTTATCCTATTTGAGAACACATGAGTAAAAGGTAAAAAGGCAAAGTACTCCTGGTATTGAGGTTAACCTTATGGATTGATGTTTTTGATTTTTAATGCATATATTATGTATATGACTTTGGGGCAGGTGTGCAACTGAATGGCCACCTAGTCATGCCTATGTGCATGTGGATAGTCATATTTACAAAGGGGACTATGGAAAAAAAATTTAAAATGTAGGCATTTGATTAATCATGCATTTTTAACTCTACTGTAGATGTATGTTAAAGTAATGCATGCATGCATGTAGTCATAAAATGTATTTTGAAAAGCTCTAGGCTAGAAAATACCACACCCTTTCTAAGGTGATTTGGAGACTTGTTGTCCAGATATTATGGATCCGGATCAGTCGAGTAGTTCCCGCAGGACCACTTCTGGTGTACGGAGGAGGGCTTCTGAAGTGCCTCGACCCCGTTCTATTAAACAGCCTCGTCGGTTGGTGGAGGCGGTGATACGTCCAGTCCAGGCTGATGTGCTGGACGTTGAGGACGAGGAGGAGGATGTTCCGGTTGCGGATCCCGCTCTTGCTGCACATGTTCCCCGTAGGGAGCTCCCTTGCATTCAGGTGGCAAACCAAGAGCTTCTAGGTGACTTGAGTCGACATCCCTCGATGTATTTACATGCTAACAAGGTATGATGTTAGATCTTGATCTTCCTTCTTTCCTATTGATGAGGATTAAAGGGTTTTGATGTTCATCTGCATTTCATGCAAGTCCCCGGCTTTACATAGCCTCAAGGGAATTGGTTTAGCATACACTCCATGTATCAGGCTCTTCATCCTGACTATAGAGCGGTTGTGCATGACTGGGGATTTGGAGCATTCTTTTCCATCCTTCCCCATCGTTGTCCCTGGTGTAAGACCCCGAATTTTATGAAATAAAAGTATTAAATTTTTCTTATAATTACTATTCAGTAAATGGTTAAATTGATAAAAGGTTAAAGTTAAGGGTGATATATGTAAATATTTTAAATAAGCAAGTGGTTATAAAATATTCATTGTTGTCGGGGAATATTCGTTTGGTCGTGAAATATTCTTGTTGTCGCGGAATATTCGTATGCGGCAATAAACTTTTTGTGGGCCCATAATGTAATAAGCTGTCGATGAAGAAAACGACAAATTTGAGTTTTTATAAATAACGGCGTAGTTGTTATCGTTAACAATCGTTGGAATACCCGGTGGTTAAAACACGATGAATGTCGGTGTTGCATGCGAAAGCGCGCCAGATTGCACCAATTATTGATTCTTACGTAAGAAGTCACTACTCGATAATTATTACGGTAATTCTTGCTTCAATATTTTATTTTATTGATTCAATGATTGCTACGTTGATATTTTATATTATTGTTGTTTCAATAATTGTCAACGCACATATTACCCATTATCGGATCAATAATTCATAATATTTGAATAATATTATTAGATATCATTATTAAGCGATGTCAAAGGAAGTTACATCTAAGGAGAGGTTTGTCACACTAATTGCGGCGCAAGAAGGAAAAATCCTTATCTGGAAAGCCCCTCTTTCCGGGAACGACACGGTTGCAAGTATTGTGATTCTGTAATATTATTTGTGAATAATTAATTATTGATTTATATGATAAGGAAAATATTTATTTATGTAGATATAAATAGAGGAATTTTTAGAAAAGTGATAATTGTTGAAAATTGATATTTTATCTTTTCTGATAAAATAATTCATTTAAAAATATTATTATATTTTAATGGTGATATTTTTACGATGAATGTGTGATATATGAATAAATGAGGAGGAAGAGTATTTTTGTTGCAATAAATGATTATAGCATGTAAAATCGTCCGTATGTGGATTTCGGTCAATTTTTATTTGGAATTTGGAAAAACTTAAACTTACAAAGTTGTAGAGAATTGAATTTCCTATGGAAGGACATAAGATTCAAATTTTTCTGATAAAAGGGCTATTTATTATGAATTATTGAAGTTCTAGAATAATTGATTTTTGAAGTTTTAAATATTTTTTAAAGAAAAACGTTTTTTTCATTTTGGTGGCGGTGGTAAATGTGCTGGAATCAGATTTCTAATGGTGCGTATGATTTTTATATAAATATAATATTTTATTAAATTTTTTGCTTTGGTGTTCTAAGCATTTTCCTATAAATAGGGTGCTTAGGTTAGAATTGAAAATCACACCAGAAACTAAAGTTTTTTCTCTCTATATTATCGAGCGTATTTTTGTGAGTATTTAGATATCTTGAGTGTTGTTATACGGTGTAAGTTCTTCCAACGTTATATCTAATATTCCAGACAGAAGTACTGCTCTGTTGAGGTAAGGGATATTGTCATTATTATGGTAAGGGATTGTAAAGGATGATAAGGGATGCTATTTTTTTCGTAAATGATATTATTTTTTCTAATATAATTATGCCAAAATATTGATATGAATATTATTGTGGAATTTCTACCTTTTTGTGTCGGGGTTACTATTCACGTATACAGCACTATTTACGTATACGACACTATTCATGTATATGGCACTATTTACGTATATGACATTATTTACGTATACGGTACTATGTACGAATAAGTGGTACTATTCACGAGTTACTATTCACGGGGTACTATTCACGACAAACTTGGTTTCTTTTTCTGACCAAATTATCGTTGATTTATGAATATTGCTCTTAAAATTAAATCCATGTTTTGATCGTACTGTTTTTTTTATCATATAAAACATTTTTATAACCCTGATGAAACTTCTCTTTTACTTGAGTGTAAAGATGGATAGATTATTGGTATGATCGTGACTATGGGTTCTCTTTGGCCAGTAGTGCAAAGTTGAATTGTTGACTGGTATGATCATGACCATTGAATTTATAATTGAATATCTTTAGCTTAAGTGTAAAGGTGAATTGATCAACATGATTATAATTATTATTTATATAAATTCTGAAATGATTATATATTTCTTTGAGATATTAATATCTTTGACCTGTAGTGCAAAGATGACATGTCGTTGAATATCTTTGGCCCATAGTGCAAAGATGGCCTGTTGTTGAATATCTTTGGCATGTAGTGCAAAGATGAACTGTTGTTATTGAATATCTTTGGCCGTAGTGCAAAAGATGAGTACATTGTTGAATATCTTTGGCTGTCTTTGCAAAAGATGAACTGTTGATGAATATTTTTGGCCCGTAGTGCAAAGATGAATTTATTAGTATGATTATGAACAAGAACTGTGATTTGGTATAACCATAATCTTTGATGTTTCAGGTAAAGACAGTGATGAAAATTATCTTCGTCCTAGATGCGAAAAGGAATTTAGAACTACAATTATGATTATGAGTTATTCACATGATTGTGGACAGGAACTGTTGATTGATGTTATAGGGTTAAAATATTGTTGGTGGACTTTTAACATGGAGAAGATAATAGACTTTATGGTCTATTTGACTCTTCTAATGGATTGCTCGTTCCGCTGCAACTATGGTTGAAAAGTTTTGTCGTCTACCATATGTTCTAAATCTATGATTTATTACTGATGAAGGCTATTGAAAATTTAATTATCTTCAGTCATAATATTCTTTACTGAGCTAGTTGTGCTCACCCTTTTGCTTCATAATTCCTTTAAGGAAATAAGAGTATAGATGGGTCGAGCGGGAGTAACAGGGGAATATAACGATGGTCTCTAGCTATGGAGGTCCTCCCTAAGCAGTATAGAAAAGTGTGTTGTATTTTATACATCATTTAGTAGTTATAATTGATGAATCAGATAGGGTGGGGCGAACCCAACGTTGGAAGGGTGTTTTGTCACTATCATACAAGATGTCTAATGACATGTGACTTCGTGTTATCATAAGACAAGGTTGTGCACATCCACTTGCTGAGTATATCTACAAGCACTACCTATATGATCTTGGAGTTTGTTTGAAGTAAAATTCTCAATTAGAGACGGTGGAGATAATGATATGTCAAGAGAAGACTCACCATTGGAAAGAATATGATAGTAATCTTCTCGTTTTTCTTTTGGATTTATTGGGTCAACCAAGGATAATTCTGTGGGCATATGATATCTATCATAACCTAGACGCATGGCCTCCCATGTACGAAGGTTTCCTTGAGCACTTTCCAAAGATTTTAATTTCTAAAAACAGTTATTGACTGTACCTTTATGTAAGGTGCCATTGTGACGTACTATACAAGGTTGGGACATGAGTCATAGTATATTTGTATCAAAACTTATAACATATGTGTTGTTATATTTTGGCACGACAATTATAGTAATAAAGTTGTAGTTGTTTTCTGTACCATGTTTTTGGTGACTCAGAATAGGTTGGTTGGATTGGACCTATTTTGGGGGCGTCACACCTGGGGTTACCTCAGGGCATTATCTGAGCGATGGTTTCATCAGACTCAGTCACTCCATTTGATGGATTGTGAGGTGACGATGACGCCGATGGATTGGTGGTTTATCACATGTATGCAGTTTGGAGGGGCACTAGTGCCTTGCATGGCGGATATTACCCCAACTGTCGTCAAATCCTTGCTAGGAGTTCCGACGAGGCGCTCAAGGGTAGGACTGTCCTTGTAGGTCCTTTGAGCGTAGATGTTATGAGCGGGCTTTTGAGTGAGCCATGCCTGATGATGTCAGAGTCAGGGATCGTATTCTTCGGTGATTGTTCCTGATGATCATTAGAGGCTACTTCATAGCAGATAACTCTTCTACGGTGTCGTTCGCTTTGATCAGCACCACGCGTCATGTGGACCGTATTGGAGAGTATGATTGGGGTTCCTACACCTTTTCTTATTTCCTCAGGGGCATGCGTATGCGCTCACAGGGTTTGACTGAGGCTTGGCTAGGATTCTACCCATTTCTGCTGGTGAGTATTTCTCTTATCATTTCCCATTTATAGGTTAAGAGTGTTTACTGACCGCAGATGTTTTGCCATTGTGTTGGCAGTTTTAGGACTATAAGAGGCTCTCATGCTTGCGTCCTGTGAGTGTGTTAGGTTTAGATACCTATCCACGAGGACGACGATGGCATCATTCCATATTAGCGGAGGTCCTTATAGCTGAGGGTTTCACTCATTGCCTCCTGCAGCTGGAGTTGTTGACAGTTGATATTATCACATGGATTCCCTATTCTGGGGAACATTTGGCCATCGGATTTGAGGATGTGTACCCGACTAGCATCGAGTATGTGATTTCCACCCGGAGAGTTCCTCTCTTTATAGATGGAGGATGGGAGCTCTATTTAGGAGAGCGTGCTATTAGGAGCACCACAGGGGAGATTCGTATGCCGATCTTGCCTCTCCCCAGCGCCATTGGTGCAGATCCACGATCACCGTCACTGATATCCCATTGTTGGGGGTTGACGGCTTTGCATTGTCAGAGGGTACTTACACTCAGGAGATATTCAAGCGCTGGTGGTTCCCTCATACTATTGGACCCCAGTCCCGCGCCACTCAGTTCATGGGGGATATGGTTCCAGGATCCGTGATGATGATGGATTGGATAGCTTTTGTCCGAGATCCGACTCATGTGACACAAATTGACAGTTTGACCCAGCGACTAGACCAGACACATTTCTTCATCCGGCATTTGGGCAGAGATCCGACAGAGGCAGATTCATTTAGGGGTGAGCATTCGGTTATAACCGAACCGAATAGCTTATTCAGATATAACCAAAAACCGAAAATAGCACACTTTTGATATCCAAACTGATAACCGAAATAGTAGATAACCGAATTACGGAATTACCAAATTACCAAACTATCGAATTACTGAATTTATTATTCAGTTAATAATCGAAATGAAAATAATATATACAACATATTATCAGCAGAAAAATCTCATTACCAGAAAAAGAAAAAAAAAGCCACAGATTTAACATAGATTAGCATTAACAATGTTTAATACTGCATAAAACTTTGACTTTTTGATTTATGAGCAAATGAAAGATATAATCTTTCAATTTCCCATACACAGATTCTGATCTAAAATGGAACAACCAACCAAACCAAATTATTAATGGCAAATCAATTTCAACTCAAGGCAATACATGATAAGTAGGTTTTATACATACTTATCCGGTATCTGTTACTTGAATTAGTTGCTTATACTCACGTTTCTTAGTTACTTTTCATGCATTTTGTGTTCATTTTGTAGATCATATGCTTGGGAACGATGTGAACGACTATTGGTATGAAAATGCAAGAAAAAGCAATCTGGACATCGTTTAGGCTTTCATGTTCATTTCATGTTCTTGGCTTGGAACATAGACTATGTTGTAGAGCATCTTCTTAGCTTTCCGGAACATCTTGAATCATTCCAATCGAAGTTCGGATGCAAGAGTTATGACCATTGTACCAACGAACGTTGAACGTCACTGTTTTGGATGGTCATTTGCATAGCAGTCACTTCCAACCCAATTTCCGCCTCATTAGTGCATTATTTCTCAACAAAGAAAGAAAGTTGTAGAGCGTGTCAAGAGCTTCGATTTGATAGGTGGCAGGCCCCGTAACTCCTCCCAGATCAAAAGTTATAGCTATTTTAATATAGGACACTGCAGTAGAAAATCAACCGCGCGGGCGCGCGAATTTGTAGTGCATTTCCTGCGCGGCCACATGAGTCCCTGGAGAAAAAAGTGCGATTTAACACTTGAGCGCCAGCGCCTAACTTCAGACAATTCCAGTAGCGGCCTGCGCCGCGCCGCCGGATGTTGACTAGAGATGACTTTTTCATTAGATAGTGCGATTGAAGCGTAACTTAGAGGGGGGTTCAATGAGGGCTTATATATTAGACGTATTTCTATTATGTAAAGCATATACCACTCCTTGGGGGATCAATAAGCTATCATTATTTGTTTTCTTCTCTTTAATTTCGATATTAGATTAGAGTATATTGGAGTAGTGATTTCTAGAGTTGATGAGATTGAAGACTTGAAGCAATTGGGAAGCATCAGAGTTTCCATCTTGGAGCAGGAGAACAGATTTGCACTTCAATTCTCTACTTTTATCCTCTCTTTGATTCTTATTTGTAATCTTATGTTGTTTATTCAATATGTGGATGATAGATTTGATTCAACTATGATTTAAACTCTATTCTGAGATTGCAATGGATTCTATGGATTAGTTTATTCTGATATATTTCATTGTTAGCCTTATTGATTGCTATAGGATTGTCTATTTAGATTCATGCTATTTGCTTAGTTGATTGGCCATCAATTACTGTGATAATCCATATGGACTTGAGAGACGATGTATGGGTTTGGATCTGATGATCTTAATAGTTTATGATGATATATTCTATATTGTGATGGGATGTATGATTTGTGCTTAGGATAGACATATACCAAAGCACCATTCATAGTCAATTTAGAACTTGGGCTTAAACCCTAATTATTTGTAAATCACATAGACGTATAGTGGTTTAGGTAATGTGGGTGTTCATGTGTATTCTATTAACTATGGATTACATGTGATTTGTGTATGGTATATTGAGAGATACTTTACTTTTGTGTTCTTGACTAACAATCTGGTACAATTAGTTTGGCTTAACATGAAATGTGTGGATTTGAATGAGTCAATAGATGAAATTATGATCTCAGGTGTCCATTATCTAGTCTCACTCTAGGAATTGTTAGGTTTATTTAATTTCGTAGTTTAAATATAAAATATAATATCATTCGTTTAAATAAGACAGAGATGGTTATGGGCTAGTGCTTGGTGAACTTTATTAGTTAATTCTCCGTGGGAACGATACTTTACTTACTCTTTATTACTTATTGATCGTGTATACTTGCACGTATATATTGATCGGTAAAACGACCAATAAGTTTTTGGCGCCATTGCCGGGGATTTAGCTTATTAAATTTTTTTCCAACATTAATTTCAATCAAATTGGTCTTAATTTAAACTTTTTTTTTGTTTTAATTATCTTCTTATATTTCTCTCTTTTCAGGTACCATGGGTGACTTTGCTTATCAATGGTCTTATGCGAATATGCCTCAACCAAAGGACATAAGAACTGAAGGACTCACTGTATTTTCAACATTGCCAGCACAAATTGCAACACTTTCGGAGAGGTTGGATGTTCTTGCAGCCCAACATACTCGAGAGATAGCAGTTACATGTGAATATTGTGCTGGCGAGTATCCGAGTTATCACTGCAACATCGGGGTTGGACAAGTACAGTTGTGGGTGATTACTCTAACAGCTATGTTCATACCAATTATCATCAAGGTTGGGGGTATCACCCAGAGTATGAATGGAATTGTAACTATCAAGACCAAGACTGCATTCCAAGTCCAACATATCCATCGAATTTCTCATATCCACCTCCAATGCAATAAGAAGAAAATTAAGAGTTGAAGGGATTCATGTCAAGGATTATAGCAGAAAAGGAAGAGATGATAATGAGTCAGGAGTTATCAACCCAGAATCTTAACCGACAGATAGAACAACTCATTAACTCTTTAATGAATGGCCCTCAACACAGGAATTTCGAAAATGAACAAGAAAATTCAAGGTTGGAGGAATTGTGGTTCAAATTTGTAGCATCAACTGAGGAGAAGATGATTGAACAAGATAGGTCAATTAAAAATCTTCAGAATCATATGGATCAAATGTTCGAAGCCTTGAACAATCGCCCTCCAAACAATTGGTGCTATGACATGGACGATGAAACTGGTAGAGAACCAGAAGTGTACATGCCACTGAATGAACTGAAAGGAGTGGACGTTGAGGAGACAACTGGGGGTTTGGAAAATGAAGAATATCATATCACCTGTATTATACCCCAAGTACCTTTTCGACCAGAGTTGAAAAATCCAGTGCGTTTGGCACACCTATGTCCTCTAGGTAGTCACATTCAAGGCAATGAGCAGTATGATAAAGTTGCCTCGTATACACCATGGTGGGCTGAAGAAGAGAAAATAAAAGAGGAAAAGTCTGTTGTTCTTTCCATGCCTCAACGCTACAATTTATTCCCAAATACAACGGACGAGACACCTAGCTATGCAATAGAACTAGAGACATCATGTATAGGAATTATGCTAGGTTGTTTCAATTCATAGATTAGTAAGACGGGAAACCTACCTACACATAATGCAATTCTAATGGATGGAGGATTTATAACTTATTGTAGGGGAATTGGATAGCGGTGTCAGAAAATAGTCAAGCTAATTGACTATAAATTAGCGCTTGATGGGAGGCAACCCATTGTTTCTATCTCTACCTTTTAAATATTCTGTTTAGATTTTTTTTGTTAGTTCATTTTCATTTTTAATTATGATAGTTTGATATGTTCTACATAAGTGCGTTGGTAGCTAAATTTGCATTGGACTGTGTTTGAGCACAGTATAGAGAGTATGATGATTAGATGGTCATTTTTGCGTATTCAGTAGTTCATACTTTGACATGGTTAATTGGTGTTTATGCAGGAGAATTAAAAAGAAGTCATCATTGTGTTATGTATTGGAAGATGCAGATTGGAATTGCAGGAAATAGGGTCGCGCGACCGTGCGATGTAAACCTTGAAAACCCGTGCGCCCGCGCTGCATATCTGTGTAAGAGAAAAAAAAACTGATCACGCGCCCGCGTCATGTCTCAATTGAAAAGCCACGCAGTCGCGCCATAGCTCAGTTATAGAAAATAAACACTGCTCAATTTCTAGAATTTCTGACTCAAGCATTCAGACAGTTAGAAGCCCACACTCAGTTTCCAACTATGGAATATCTCAAACTTAGCCATCGCCTAATATACCATCGGATCATGAGGAGGCGAACAGAGATGACATTGCCACTTAGGGGAGTATTCTTTCACTTTTAATTATAATGAGGGCATTGTTTATTTTAAGTTTGGGGGTATTGGGTTGTAGTGAGTAGTTGTTGCATATAGTTTGATTGCATGTTTAAGTTGCATAGTAGGGGTATTTTAGTATCTTTGTAGTAAAATTTTACATGAAATTTTTGTTTTTAGTTTTCTTTTGTCTTGTTTACTTAGTATGTGTTTATTTGCATAACATTGCATAATCCCAGGCTTTTAGTTAGTTGAATTCTAATTTGGCCAATGATGAAATAGAAATGTGATAGATTTTGAACTATGTTGATAACTTAAACTTAGCTATAATTTCATACATGATGTAATCTATGCCTATTGTTTAGATGTTACCGGGTAGCACGACAATGTTCCTATTTGCTTGTTGGTTAAGATTAGCATGCTTGTCTACTGAGAGGAAAATGTTGTTTTTAATGATAGATTTGTGTAGGAAGTGAGTAATGACTATGAAGACACTGAAACTCAAGTTTTGGGAACACATGGGTATGCTTGCTTTATATATAAAAAAAATAGATAAGAACAGGAAAAAAAGAGAAACAAAATGAATAATTACCGTGGCTAGTCTTGTTTCGGGGCCTTTGTTACTTGAGTAAGTACGCCTGAGGGGATTGTCTCTACACCTAGCGCCCTAAGGTCTTAATGGTTTGGGAGTCGTTGGTTGAAAACTCGCTAAGGGGTAACACTGTTAGCCTAATGGAATGAGACATTGCACAGTCATGGGAAATATATATAAAAAAATTCAATAAACACTGCGGGAAAGTGCGAAAATCGCCCTCGTTAGTAAAAATAAAGCAGAATAAACCTATTGTTGAACCTTAATTTGTATTGATGTGTTGGAGTAGTTGATGTCTCATTAGTATATGCAGTTCTTGATTTAAACTTCAATTTTACATGCGAAAAGAATTTAGCATGTGGTATCTTCATCTTTGTCGAAGCTTATCATGAACACATCACACACACACATCATCTTTATAGCAGGTTAGGATTATCTGATTGTATGTCATTATGCCTTTAGCTTAGTTTGATGCTTTGTTCTTGGATCTTGATATTTCTATGAGGCATATCGTATTAGAATTCTTAACATGGCTAGAAATTTGGGGATTCATTGTCATAGTAGCGTAGCTTGCATAGCATGTAGATTGCATTATGTTGTGTTGCTTGGGGACAAGACAGCGGTTTAAGTTTGGGGGTATTTGATAAGTAGGTTTTATACCTACTTATCCAAATTATCTGATACTTGAATTAGTTGCTTATACTCACGTTTCTTGAGTTACTTTTCATACATTTTGTGTTCATTTTGTAGATCATATGCTTGGGAACGATGTGAGCGACTATTGGTATGAAAACGCAAGAAAAGCAATCCGGACATCGTTTGGGCTTTCATGTTCATTTCATGTTCTTGGCATGGAACTTGGACTATGTTGTAGAGCATGTTCTTAGCTTTCCGGAACATCTTGAATCATTCCAATCGGAGTTCGGATGCAAGAGTTATGACCTTTGTACCAACGAACGTTGAACGTCACTGTTTTGGATGGTCATTTGCACAGCAGTCCCTTCCAACCTAATTTCAGCCTTTCTTACTGCATTATTTTTCAATTCTCAAAGAATGAAAGTTGTAGAGCTCGTCGAGAGCTTTGATTTTATAGGTGGCAGGCCCTGTAACTCTTCTTGGATCAAACGTTATGGCCATTTTACCAAAGGACAACTGCGGCGGAGAAAATCAGCTTGGTAGTGTATTTATAGTGCATTTCTGTGGCGGCGGCATGATCCTGGAGCAAAAAAGTGCGATTTAACACTTGGCGCAAGCGCGTAACCGAGCCAATTCCGGTCTTGGTAGAGCCACTTCGGATGTTGACTAGAGATGACTTTTTCACTAGATAGTGCGATTGAAGCGTAACTTAGAGGGGGGTTCAATGAGGGCTTATATATTAAACATATTTCTATTATGTAAAGCATATACCAACCCTTGGGTGATCAATAAGCTATCATTATTTGCTTTCTTCTCTTTAATTTCGATATTAGATTAGAGTAGATTAGAGTAGTGATTTCTAGAGTTGATGAGATTGAAGACTTGAAGCAATTGGAAAGCATCAGAGTTTCCATCTTGGAGCAGGAGAACAGATTTGCACTTCAATTCTCTACTTTTATCCTCTCTTTGATTCTTATTTGTAATCTTATGATGTTTATTTATGTGGATGATAGATTTGATTCAACTATGATTTAAACTCTATTCTGAGATTGCAATGAATTCTATTGATTAGTTTATTCTGATATATTTCATTGTTTGCCTTATTGATTGCTATAGGATTATCTATTTAGATTCATGCTATTTGCTTAGTTGATTGGCCATCAATTAATGTGATAATCCATATGGACTTGAGAGACGATGTATGGGTTTGGATCTGATGATCTTAATAGTTTATGATGATATATTCTATATTGTGATGGGATGTTTGATTTGTGCTTAGGATAGACATATACCAAAGCACCATTCATAGTCAATTGAGAACTTGGGCTTAAACCCTAATTATTTGTAAATCACATAGACGTATAGTGGTTTAGGTAATGTGGGTGTTCATGTGTATTCTATCAACTGTGGATTACATGTGATTTGTGTATGGTATATTGAGAGATTGCTATACTTTACTTTCGTGTTCTTGACTAACAATCCGGTACAATTAGTTTGGCTTAACATGAAATATGTGGATTTGAATGAGTCAATAGATGAAATTGTGATCTCAGGTGTTCATTATCTAGTCTCACTCTAGGAATAGTTAGGTTTATTTAATTTCGTAGTTTAAATATAAAATATAATATCATTCGTTTAAATAAGACTGAGATGGTTATGGGCTAGTGCTTGGTGAACTATATTAGTTAATTCTCCGTGGGAATGATACTTTACATACTCTTTATTACTTGTTGTTCGTGTATACTTGGACGCATATATTGATCGGTAAAACGACCAACAATACAGAACTACCAGATTAAAACCCCAAATCTAAAGACACCACAACGAAAACATAGAAGAACAAACTCATAGTAATAATAAAAACAGCTCAAATCTCTCTTTTATCACAATCCAGATCAGATCTAAGAGAGCTGGCCACAATCAGCAACGATCCCACTTTCTCAATGGCCTTCACTACATCTAATCCCTCTACAACTTGACCAAACACCACGTGATTCCCGTTCAGCGGCTGAGATGAAAGAGTCCGAGAGGCGAGAGGAGGCGAGAGGCTGAGAGAGGCGAGAAGAGGCTGAGAGAGTGAGAGATGCGATTTGGGATGAGAGATGAGAGAGGTGATTTGGGATGAGAGATGAGAGAGGCGAGAGATGAGAGAGGCGAGAGGAGGCTGAGATGAGTTTGGGAAATAAAAAGGGTTTTAGTGTAGAAAGCAGACTTGGCCCACTTGGGTGAATATAATAGATATAACATATAAGTATAAAATTATTATTTGTAATTAATAAATTCGGTTATTCGGAATTTCGGATATCCGAATAGCTTGATTTTTACTCCCGAAACCGAATAGTGAAAAAAAATAGGATATAACCAACATTAGAAAAAAAAAACTGAATAAATGAAATAATTCGGTTAAAAAAATTCGGTTGTGTTCAGTAATTCGGTTTTACCCGTTTTTTGCTTACTCCTAGATTCGTTTGATCCTTCCAGCTCAGGTGCTAGCCCCTCAGATGACCCATTTGGTTTTTCCGGTGCATATCCTCGTTTGTATAGGCCTGACATCCCTGTAGATAGAGATCCAGTGACTCAAGAGGAGTTACATCAGGTGGACAGGATTGATGATGTCGACATTGACCCCATTGTCTTCTTCTAATGTGTATTCTAGTTATCTCTTTTTATAGGCCTATATTAGTAGTAGGGCGTCTGTGCCCCATTTTCCTGTATTTGTAGTTGTACAGAGATGATGTATTAGATGTTGATATACTTAGGAATGTATGCACAATTTTTCATTCCCTATATCATATTGCCATCTATTATCTGTAGTCCATGTATCATGTTATGCATATGTATGTATTTCCAGAGATATTTAGCATTGACCCCTGGATGGTCTTATGACACGGCCCGTACAGATGTCTTCTTCTACAGTTAGCCATATTGATCATACCTCACCATCATTGATGGCATCTGGTATGCGATCGTGGTATGATAGCATGTCACCAATAGACAGGGTGACCTTAGATCATTTGTTGTAGCATACTATGACCATGTTGATGTTTCAGGTTCCCACAGGATTCGTCGACGGCATGCTAGAGCACTAGGTATCGGAGAGGTATGTTTTTTATTTGGGACCCAGGAGTTAACTCCTACTCTGGAGGAGTATGCACGGTTGACGATGCTACCGCTGGACAGACCTTGCGTGCATATGGCTTTAGGGGACATGAGTCGATGGTTCATGACCCTAACTGGATTGAGGCGTAGGGTGGTGCAGGATGAGCTTACATCTAGCCACATTATATCCCAGCGTTTTCTGTTTGACAGATTTAGCTCTGAGGATAGTTATACATGACATTCTGGGGATTTCACCACACCGGAGGATCATTGGCGTTTGGCCAGGTTGGATGTACTGCTATTGTGCGTACTGTCGTATGTCTATATGCCACGGTACATGGATGAGATAGATATTGGAGTCCTCATAGCAGTGAGAGCTCTCAGGGAGGGTCTTACCATCATACCGATGATTATAGCAGAGACTCTGAGGTCGGCTACATACTGCTGCACTTATCCGACAGGAGTATTTACGGGAAGCTAGGTCATGCTATACGTGTGGTTTATATCACACATGAGACCGATTGGCACTTTAAGACGGCATGGGTATTGTTTTACCCATGATATAGCCATGTCATACTCCTTTCAGCCATCGGAGTGTATGGACGTTATGTCTTGGTCTGTGTTCTTGGCGGATATCAATGATTCGTTTAGCATATTGCCATGTTCGGGGCTCAGCTCACCTTACAGCTTTATTACTCATGCTCCAGGCATGGATTATCTCCTTCTGGCTGGTTTGAGGGGCATGACTACCTACCACCCGCTGGCCGTGATGTCACAGTTTGACCAGTTTCAGGATTTTCATCCTTTCGAGGGGGCGTTAGGACAGCATTTAGCTTCTCACTATCTTCCAGCAGAGGATCGATCCCGTGTGTATGCTTATTGGGATCAGCGTGAGATAGTTGCTTTTTTTGTTAGTCATCCAGGTTGTTCCGTAGAGTATCCCGCATGGATGGAGGAGAGACTGCATCGGTTGCGGTAGTATCCACATTGCCGAGTAGTGATTCAGATGATGTGGAGCTCAAGAAGGACGTTGATTCCCACCTCGAGGAGGAGCTATTTGCAGGATTGACAGCATCTCCTTTAGATTCTCCCAGTGGTAGTACTGTTGTGATTCAGCATTCAACACAGTACTTTGAGCAAAGTGTCCATTTGATGACCTTCGAGAGAGACCAGGCGAGAGCCTTGATGTTGACTGCCCTTGATGGGAGAGACGCAACTCTGTTAGAGAGAGACGATGCATTAGCTCACAGAGATGTTGCTATTGTTGAAGCGAGCGAGGCGGATCGACTAGAGATGCGGCGATAGTTGAGCGGGATAGTGCCATATCTGCCCGGGATGTAGTAAATCACAGATAATCTTTAGCGGTGAGGTCCTTACCCTTTGGCATGATCGCAAAGATGAGCACTTACATTGATGAGCACATGTTCACCATGCAGATGGCTGCAGATCTGTTGGGTCGTGTGGATACTCTCGTATAGGAGACCACAGCTTCGCCTCCTTCTTCTGAGAGGGATGCCATGTTGGGCTTGTTAATTCGCATATATCCTGATTTGTAGATGGGCTTGTATTTTCCTACACAGATTAGCATAGCCATTTTGTCATGTACAGTTTACATTATGTATATCAAACAACATTATATATAGCAGGGAAATATATTTTTGATCACTTCCCTTTTAGATATGTTTTGATACTTGCTTGATATTTTGCCTGCTTCTTCAGGTCTTGTGATCTTGATGTATTCTGAACTCTTCCTGGATGGATGGACATTAAGTTATCTCTGGACAGTTTAGAATGGATCATTAATCTGTGTATCCTACCATCTTTGGTGTCTTGGGACTGGTTTCTGTATGGAAATGTGGAGAGGAGTGTGGCTTTCCTCCCTGAGATTGACCGCACCATAGATGGTCACCAGTATCCCTATTCAGGAGGAGCCTAGTTAATTCCATCTCTTATGGATTGGTGTTGCTCTTCAAGGTACAACATCAGCTTAGATGGTCGCTGAATCTCCTATTTGGGAAGAGTTCAGGTAATTCCATCCCTTTGGTTTGAAGCCAAATGAAATGTGGTGGATTGAAGTTTGATCCCAGTACCAGGTGACAATTATTTGTGTTTTGGTAGGGGGTGAGACCAAACCATGAATGGCTGCCTACGTAATCCTATTGAAGAGGAGATCATGTCTGCGTAGTTCGAACCTGGTGTAAGATGTTCAACGCTGTATGTGGCAGGAATGGTGTAGGAATATTTTTTTGTTTTTGTTTTTGTAAGGAAAAGGGGGTAGAAATGTTTTTGTTGTTTTTATTTTATTGGGACCGGGCCATATGAAATGGTCGCCTACGTACTCCTATTGAAGAAGAGATCAGGTCAATGTAGTTCGCCCCTCACGGCAAATTGAAAAGCGTGATCCCATGTGCAAGTCGGACTGTGGGGAAGAGAAAGTTTGATCCTAGGTTGAGGATAAACTGCAGGTACGAAAAGTTTGATCCCATGTATGGGTTGCCAAACTGCAAACGCGAGATGTTCAATCTGTAGTGGGATGACCTAAGTTTTATAAGCACAATGAAGGCAGGCTACTGGCTTGAAAAGTATGTTTCCCTGAGGGGCAAAGCGTGGAAAAGTGTTGTATATGGTAAAGGGTTAAAGAACCGGAATGACTGGTGATCTGATGATCCAACACTAGGATGTTTGCTTGATGGTAACTTCAGACATAGTATCGTTTCATGGTGTCTGAGTTGATGAGTTGTGGAAATTCATCGCCGTCCATTTCTTGCAATCTGAGAGCGCCTCCTATCAATACCTCCTTGACAACAAACGGGCCTTCCCAGTTAGGGGCAAATTTTCCCTTGGATTGATCTTGGTTATCAATGATCTTCTTCAAAACCAAGTCATGTTGTTTAAAGCGCCAGTAGTAGGCGGACTTTTTACATTGTAGGATCTGGCGATCCTCTGTTGATATAACTGACCATGGAAGATAGCCGCAGTTCGCCTTTCATCTATTAGAGACAATTGGTGTTACATGTCTTGTACCCATTGGTCTTCCTCCAGCTGAGCGTCCATCAACACTCTGAGGGATTCCATCTCAACTTCTATAGGGAGAACTGCTTCCATCCAATAGGTTAATGCGTAGGGGGTTGCCCCAGTGGAAGTGTGCATTGATGTTTTGTAGGCTAATAGAGTAAGACGCAATAAGTCAGGCAAATCTTTGTGGTTGGCGGACATCTTTTGCATTATCTTCTTGATGTTTTTGTTAGCCACTTCAACAACACCATTCATCTTTGGACGGTAGATGACGGAGTTAAGATGTTTGATGTGGAATTTACTACACAACTCTTCCATCGTCTTGTTGTTGAGGTTCTTGGCATTGTCTAATACAATCACCTCTGGTTGTCTATATCGACAAATAACATTGTTTCTGATGAAAGCAATGATGACTTCTTTGGTAACCCTGGGGAAGGAGGCTGCTTCTACCCACTTGGTAAAGTAGTCGATCATGGTGAAGATAAAGCGATGTCCATTACTGGCTTTAGGCTTAATGGACCCAATAATGTCCATTCCCCACATTAAGAAGGGCTAAGGTGAACTCATATTGTGGAGTTCCCATGGAGGGGCGTGGATAGCATTCCCATGAATTTGGCACTGATAACATCTCTTGACGTGGTCATTGTAGTCAGCTTTGAGAGAGATCCAGTAATGTTCTATCCTGAGGATCTTCTTAACTAGGAGGGGGCCACTCATGTGTGGGCCACAGACTCCACCATGGATCTCATCCATGAGCCTTTGCACTTGATATTTTTCTAAACATCTGAGGAGACCTTGTCCTGCATCTCTCTTATAGAGGGCATCTCCACTCAGGTAGAATTTCATAGCAAGTCGATGGATCCGCCTTTTCTCAGTCGGCCTCACCTCAGTGGGTGTGGATCCATCTTGTATGTATTCTTTGATATGGCGATACCAAGGATGTTGAATGGGAGGTATCTCATCCGATACTTTTGCAACGTAGCTCCCATAGGTTGGTGCCTTGTGCAGGGCAATGGTGACGCTTGGCAAATGTCCCTTGTTAAGTATGTGAATCAAGGAGACCAAAGTTACTAATGCGTCTGCAAAGTCATTCCTATTACGAGGAATGTGTAGAAAGGAGATTTCTTCGAACTCCAAAACCATCTGTAAAACTTGTCGATGGTAAGGCAGAAAATGTAGCTCTTCAGTTTGATAGATTCCCGTGGATTGTCTGACCCCTAACTCCGAATCTCCAAAGACAGTTAACTGCCTGATACCCATTGAACGGGAAAGTTTTAGCCCCATGCGACAGCCTTCATATTCAGCTGTGTTGTTGGTGTTGACAAACTGCAATTTGACAGCTACGGGATAATGCTCCCCTGTACCGGATACTATAACTGCTCCAGCTCCAGAACCTTCCATATTAACAGCTCCATCAAAATACATCTTCCATGTTTGGCGTATATCGTACTGATGGTGTTGCTGAACTGTCATTACCCCTTCATCGGGGAAGTATGTCTCCAAGGGTTTGAAGTTCCCTAAAGGTGCAACGACCAGTTGATTCAAAATTCCTTGACCTTTGATGGACTTTTGAGTCATATAGACGATGTCAAATTGTTTTAGGATCAACTGCCATCTGGATAGACAGCAATTTAACATGGGTTTATTGAACACGTACTTGAGAGGATCCACGCGGGATATGAGATGGGTTCTGTGACCATGGAGGTAATGTTGTAATCTCATGGAAGCCCATGCTTAAGCGCAACAAGTCTTCTCAATCAGAGTGTACTTGTGTTCACTGCTGCTGAATCTTTTATTGAGGTAATAAATAGCTCATTCTTGGCCTCTATCGTCTTTCTGTCCCAACATGCAGCCCATGGCATTGTCACTTACGGATAGGTACATACATAGGGGAACATCATCCCTGGGTGGTACCAAAATGGGAGCTTTGACTAGCTGTTCTTTGATTGTAAGGAAGGCCTGTTGGCACTCATCATTCCATTTCATGGAGGAGTTCTTCCTTTACAGCTTGAAGATTGGCTCACAGGTTGCTGTGAGTTAAGAAATGAACCTACTAATGAAGTTGATTATTCCCAAAAATCTCCGTATTTCCTTCTCAGTCTGAGGAATGGGCATTTCCGTGATGGCCTGGATTTTGGTAGGATCCGGCTCAATCCCTTTGTGGCTGACTATGAATCCTAGCAACTTGCCTGATTTAACGCCAAAGGCACACTTGGCTGGATTCAACTTCAAGTTATACTTACGTAACCTGTTGAATAGCTTCCTGAGATGGTCTAAGTGGTCTTCCTCCTTCCGGGACTTAACAATGATGTCATCCACGTAGATCTCTATCTCTTTTTGGAAGAGAGCCATCATAGCTCACTGATAGGTGGCTCCGGCATTGATGAGGCCGAACGACAACCGTCTATGGCAAAAGGTTCCCCGAGGTGTGATGAAAGCAGTTTTCTCATAATCTTCCTCAACAAACATGATATGATGGTACCCCGCAAAGCAATCAGCAAAGGAGTACATGCAGTATTGAGCAGTATTGTCAATGAGAATGTGGATAAATGGCACGAGAAAGCTATCTTTAAGGCAAGCTTTGTTCAAGTCCCGATAATCCACGTAAACTCGAACCTTTCCTCCAGGTTTAGGCATGGGAACGATGTTGGATATCCATTCAGGATATATGGACACCATGATGATGCCAGCTTGAAACTGTTTCACAATTTTTTCTTTAACCTTTAAACTCCACTCAAGTTTTAATCGCTTGAGCTTCTGCTTGACTGGCTTGAATCCCTCTTTAATGGGAAGGCGATGAAGAACAATGTCAGTGGAAAAACCCACCATATCTTCATGAGACCATGCAAACACATCCTGGAATTGGGTTAATAGCGTAACCATGTCATTCGTTTGGTTTGGGGTAAGGTCTGAACCAATCCTGATTAACTTAGGTCTTTCTAAGGTTCCGAGATTGAAGGAAGTGGTTTGATCAAGGTTGGGTTTAGGTTTGTCTTTGACCCATTCTTGAATTTCTGGAGGCACCTCTGTAAGACCCCAACTTTTTAATAAAGAAGATTTTTCTATAAATTTCATTTTAAATATTATGGAGTAAATTTGATATAATGTTATAGTTGTGGGTAATATTTATAAATTTACAAAAAGTGCATGAGTTGTTATATAATATTCGAATTGTCGAGGGAATATTCGTTTTAATCAGAATATTAAATGCGACGCAAGATATAATTATTAGTGGACCCCACAACGCGAAATTATTATCGGATTGAGAAAATGACAAAATATTTTTATGAAAATAACGGCGGAAGTTTTACCGTTATTCTTTGTTGAACTACTCGGTAGTAAAGAAATCTGATGTCTGGCGTGGTTTCATAGTAGCACACTGGTATTGATTATTGATGCTTTACGTGAAAAGTTATCTCGGTTTTGTTTCATTATTTATATATATATATATATATATATATATATATATATGATTGATATTTATATATATTATATATATGTAAAGTTGACATGTGGGGGTAGGGGAAGAAAAAGAAAGAGATGTCGGGTGGGGAAGAAAAGTCAGCCATGGGTGGTGTGAAAAAGTACAATTATTATTATTATTATTATTATTATTATTATTATTATTATTATTATTATTATTATTATTATTATTATTATTATTATTATTATTATATAGGTTTATAACATGTGTAGATTATATATATAGATATGTTTTACAATTTTTCTTTATTCTTATTGGTTGGAGGATTGATTATTGCTAGCTTTAGTTGGCGGTTGTGGGATGTTTTTCCAAACCTAGACATTCATTGGCCAACTCCTTGAAAATGTGTCTTGATCGTAGGAACCAAGTGAAGTTGTGTTGTTCATCAAGTAAATAATTGTTGTGTCCGATTTATTAACAAGATGCCCTTCAATTCTCCTATAAATAGAAGTTCATTCCTTCATTATTTCCGGCGAATTCAATGAAACTACAGAGAGAAAATTATAGAGAGAAATAAGAAAAGTATTACCTACTTCCCTACTCTTATATTCAATTTCTTTTTCGGTGAGGGGTATTATTTCTTTTGTATTCATGAAGTGAACTTCTATTATTCCATTCTTTATTATTCTGTTTGGAATAACCGATTATCGCGGACTACCTATACTTGGTGACATTCTTCATTTATTCGTCTTTATTATTATTACTGTTGGAATATCTTATGCATGCGTTTTACGCCGGACACAGGTTTCGCCTTTATTATTATTACATTTGAATATCACATACATGCGTTTTCTGTGGGACACAATTCCGTCTGTATTATTATGTTGGAACATCCTGTCGGTGCGAATTTACGCTTTGACACGGTTACATACTTATTATTACATTGGAATAACTTTATGCATGTAATACTGCATGCATGGTGATTTCTTTTGTTATTCCATTCTTGATTATACTCAGTTGGTTAAAACTTTGACTTCTATACTCCATGAAATTAGTGGAATATCCTTGATATTTACGCTTCATCCAGTATCTTTTCATGGAAATATTCTTCTAAGCATTCTTGAATTTTACTCTACAAAACAGTATCATGTTAACAATTTGGACGTTATTAGTTCCTAGATAAATTAATTCTTGAACTTGTTTTATTGAATTCTTATATCATTGTCATCATCCTCATGTTTATATTATGTTGAAAGTCATACATGGCCTATAATGCATAGATGGACTTGGAATGATTATGACCGAGGATTATTCGGTGTAATCATGGCCAATCGTAATGTTACAAATAATGTGGTAAAAGTCCTTATTGGCCCGTGGTGCATTGATGGATAGTTGTTGGCATGATCATGACCATTAATGAATACACAAATATTCTTGGCCCGTAGCGCATGGATAATTGTGGTCGTGATACTAAAGAATATCCTTAGCCGTAGTGCATGGGTGATTCGATGATGTGGATTATTTATTAAAATTTGAGTCCCAGTGATAAAAGTGATGAAAAACCTTTTAAATCATAAAAGATAGTAGATTTTATTCTCTACTTGACTCTTTTAATGGATTACTTGTTCCACTGCAGTTAAACTTGATATAAATTATATTTTATCAGTTTAACATTGTTGAAGGCTAACAATAAATTATTCTGCATTATCTTAGTCATAATATTTCTTCTTTGGGCTAGTTGAGCTCACCCTTTCTTTCACTTTATTCTCTTGAAATGAGAACGTGGGCTTTGGGACTAGTCGGGGAGAACAGTGATGGTCCTAGATGGTGCATTAGTAGTCCTCACTATTCTGTGAAATAGTGTGATAATAATTGTAATAAGGACTCCATTGAGTTTGTATACTCTCTAGATGATAATATTTGTATTCAAACTCACAGCATATGTTTTTTCGTATTTTACACGACTGTTGTATAATTAAGTTGTATTTGAATTTTGTACCATGTATTTGGCGACTAAAGATGGGTGATGTATACCTATTTTGGGGGTGTCACAACCTCAATGTCCTCATGTACTTCCATCAAGGCTGAATTCATCTCTACATCAAAGGTACAATCCTTGTGGAGGAGAGGCACCATATCAGCAAGTACAGGCACATCTATATTCAGGGTCCTGAAACAAAATATGCTTTCACTTAGTATATATGAAAGAGTTTGATTATACACAGTGTTAGCATATATTGACAAAATAAATTGCTGGTACTGTATAGAAAAGTAACCAGTTATGATATCTATAGGACAGAAAGAGTTCCTACCCGTTTTACCCTTGTCGACCAATGCAAGGAGTGCTGTTCTAATTGGCAAGGGCAAAGTTCGGTGGAATACAGTGATGGAGGGGTTGTCATATTCCTCCTTATCCCAAATGATGGCCATTATGTCTGGGCAATCATCGTCTGGGGTGTATCTGTTTGTATGTTCATCATGGACGATGATGCGTATGCCTGACATCATCCGGATGACGTCTTGCTTGATTCTTCATTCCTCCTTTTCCACTGCGGGATCTGGAACAAAGACTTCTTTCACCTTCACAGGTACCAGCTTGGGAAATAACATAGCCATTACATTGGCTAGCACCTTTAACGGAGGTCGTGCAGAATCAAAATTAGCATGTGAAGATAATCTTCATGTGGTTGAAGCTGAAGGAATCTGCTGATGCTTATGAGGATTCCTATGACTAGAACTGGCAAAATAGCCTAGTCCAATTGTCCCAGTTTGACTGTTTACTCGATGGGGTGCTTGATACCCTGGCGATCTTTACCCAGCCCTTGTCCCGGCTGATGACCCAATGACATCATTTCTTGAGTAGCCAACATTACCTCGGCAGAAATCTTGGGTTCGGGAAATGGCGTTCCAATTGCATGGTATTGGGTATTGCTTACTTCCAAGGCATAAAAACTTACCGGTTCAACATTTGCATTAGCATTGATGAACGGCATATCCCCATGTTGAGGACACTATGGTTCAGTGTTGACCGTGACTAGGCTATTGTTGATAATGAATTTTAGTTGTTGATGAAGGGTGGAGGGGACTGCCCCTGCCATATGAATCCATGGTCGTCCCAAGAGCAGGTTGTATCCTGAATCTATCTTGAGCACGTGGAAAGATACGCAGAATGTATGGGGACCAATTTCGATTGGCAACTCAATTACTCCGACAGAATTCCAGCGGGCTCCATCAAAAGCTTTGATAACCGTATGGCTGCTACAGATTCGGTTGAGATTGACATTCATCTTCAATAATGTAGCGTAAGGACAGATATTTAGAGATGAGCCTCCATCTATCAAGACTCCAGCTAGCATGTATCTAGAGGACAAGACCGCAATGTGTAACGGCTTGCAATGACCGGTCCCTTCGGGTGGTATATCATCATCAGTGAAGGATATCACATTGTTGTTAAAAATGTGGTCAACCAAGTGTTGAAATTTTTCCGTATCCACTGATGTCGTTAAGTAGGCTTCTTCCAAAACCTTTATCAAGATTTTCCTGTGATCCTCGGAAATTAAAACCAAGTCCAGGATTGAAATTTGTTGTGGAGCTTCTCTTAAGCTTAAAACCACCTTGGCTTCGTTATGACCCATAGTGCAGAGGAATTGTTCAATCTTCTCAACGGGTATTTTCTCCTTTGATTTGATGGTAGACTTCATCACCCGTTGGGGAAGATACAGTGGATTCTCCTTCAACACTGTAGCAGTTGTATGCAAGGTGGATCCTTCACCTTCTCCATAATTCCATGGAACTTTATTCAAGCTAACAATAGGATATTGTGCTCTGCATGGTAAATTGATTGGCTCTGGAGCGGCCACTTTCAAAGGATTGTTGCTTCCTTTGAGTTGAATTGCTCATATAGTGAGTGGTTTGCCAGTGTCATCGGCCTCAGCGGATATAACTGCTACCAATCCCTTCCACTTAGTAGGACAGGTATTCTTACTTTCCCGTAGTACGGTATCATCATCTACTAGTTGCAGGACACCACTATCAATTAGATTCTGAATAAGGTGGCGGAGTGCCCAGCATTCTTCTGCGTTGTGACCGCGAGAATGGGAATGATATTGACATACTCCATCGAAATTGTACGAATCCCGAGCGAGGATTGATTGGAGGTAGAAGGGAAGTGATCCTTCCTTTATTGATTAGCTTCTGAAGGATTTCCTCCATAGGTTGGCCCATGTATTTAAATTCCCTTCTATTGGCAAAATCCCGACGGGCTTTGGCATTCGCTCTCTTTGTCACTTTTTTCTTCCAGCATTTCATTTTCTGAAGGTGACAAAGGAATACTCATGACAAGAGGAAGGAGACTAGCATGCTCGTGGCTAACTAACTAGCATGTAACTTGATGATGATAAGTCACCAGTTCTGCCAATTGCTCAATCTGTTTGCATAGAGCTTTCATCTTACGTTCCATTGCGAACTGGAACTTGACATAATCCCACTTGTCAACACCGTCTTTGGGGGTCTGAGATGACTCGCCGTTGAAATTGGAACTCTGTCCATTGCTCCAATTAATCATGCTGACTTCTTCCTCTTTGTGTTGAGGAAGAGGGTTGTCTTGAACGTGAGGTTGAACTGGTTTGGTGACCACGATCTCACCGTTGTCTATCAGGTCTTGGATCTTGTGTTTCAAGGCCCAACAATCTTGAGTATCATGTCCAGGTGCCCCGGCATGATAAACACATTTCCGAGCAGCATTGAAACCCCATCCATTAGGGTTGGCTGGTGGAAGAAGATGCGTGATTTTCTTCTGCGTTATCAGAAGAGTGAGAATATTCTCGAGTGAATCCCCTAAGGGTGTGAACACTCGAGGGCGTTTGACTTCTCCACGTTTCGGTACTTGAGGGTTTGAAGACTGTGCTTGAAAGGGAGTGTAATTTATCCTCTGGATAGGCATGTTCTGATTGCCTTTTTGACCCTGTAGTATCAGGGAAACATCCTCCTCTTTCTTTTTATGGACCCTTCGGGGGTTGTTTCCATAATTTCCAGATTGGATGTGCTCAGTGACAGCTTTAAGAGCAGCTAGGTCTTGAATCTTTCCTGACTTCAATCCCATCTCAGCCATCTCCCCGTGTTTGACCATTTCAAAAAATGGTTTACCGATGCCGGCTAATACTCGTTCATAGAAAGGAGCTTCTTGTATGTCTATGAAGGTCATGACCATTTTTGATTCTGTCATGGAAGGAATAACTTGAGCAGCAAGGCGCCTCCACCTCTGGGCATACTCTCTGAAAGACTCGTTAGACTATTTCTTGACCTTGGTAATCTGATACCGGTCAGGAGTCATCTGAGACTGGAAGTTGTATTGTGTGAGGAAGGCGTGTGCTAGCTCTTCCTAGCTATGGATCTTTAAATCGTCTAATCTGGTATACCATGAATAGGCTTCTCCAGTTAGACTTTTCTAGAACAGCTGCATTCTGAGCTTCTCGTCCTCTGCATAAGACCCAAGTTCTCCAATAAACACCTTCAAATGTGTGTAACGATCTCCTAACCCGTCATATTTTTCAAAGTCAGGAGTTTTAAACTTTTTTGGATAATGAACACCAGGGAATATGCATAGGTCAGCATATGAAACACTGTGTGTTCCAATTCCTTTGATAGCACGAAGGGTTTCTTCCATTTGGAGGACTTTCTTTCTGATGTCACCGGTGTCTGGATCTCCTGTGAGATGGGTAGCATCATTAATTTTGTTGCTCGTATCCAACTGCAATTCAGGTATCATAAAGACAGGTTCCCCGTTGTGTAGAGGATTCAGCATGTACGGGTATCTTTGGACCCTGAGTAGACTGGTGTAGTTCTTTAAGCAGAAAAGCCAAATCTGTAATTTGTATGCTTAATCCATCGAATTCTTTGCGAGAAACTGGATTAAGGTCAGTTTGGTCAGATGATGACATGATTGACTGTAGGTTTGCAACCTTTTTGGATTTTGACTGGGTAGTAGGTCCGATTGGTTCCCTGCAAAAGACTTGCATAATTTTGTCTCTAGGGAATGTGTGTATAATAGCATGCTATGTGATGTGTCCGTTTTAGGAATTTTATCCTGTAAAACGGATGTCAGCTAATACTGGATAGCATGTTAAATATGTATATGTACACATTTCTTCATATTTCTCATTACATGGAGATGAATATGGAATGAAATTACAAGTAATTGACTTTACAAGTAATTAAAATGAGAAAGCATGAAGAGACTTTCCTCCATATTGGGTTTATCAGAGGCTAACCTATCTTAGGTTACTCTCGCGGCTTTTTGGCATGAAGGTTCCCAAATCATCATGAATTTACTCAACGGAAATTAATCCGGTCTTTCAACTGGAGTGAATTTGGGTGGTGCCTTTCCTGAGCCTCGCGAGAATTAGTTTTCCTACGAGTCCAGTAATCAAACACCGACAGGATAGCCTCCTGGTGGAGGGACCACACAATATACATTCACATACATCGCGTCTCACCGTATGGAAATGATGACATGTGCGAAGCACTAATATCACAAGCAGATATGGTGCGAAGCACTAAGTGCAATAAGTAAATGCATTCGTACACATTCATCATAAATGTAAATGCAACATCCACACAAAAATAGACAATAGTTTTGAAAAGATTGTAATAGCGGCTTAAGTCCTCTTACTGGAAGGTCCCCAGCAGAGTCGCCACCTGTCGACGTCAGGATTTTTAGTTGTCCCTTTTCGTTACTTGTTCTTTGATGTTCTCATTTTAGGTGAGATTTGTTTGAAAAAACAAGTGAAAAAGGTCCGACATGTATAATGTCAACGATGGATTGTTAAGAGTCACCAGTTGGTTTTTTAAATGGTTGTACCAACACAACCGAGAAAAGGTTTGCACATTGACCCAGTGATGTGACACTGTTAAACGGGTCGGTGAAACCGAGATTCATTAGGGTCCGGGGACTTGATTATTCGGAGGGAAGGTGTTAGGCACCCCCTGACATCCGTGTTACAATGGTGACCACCACTTTTCAAGAAACTATTATCTAAATGTGTGTGTGTGTGTGTGGGTCAATGTGCTGTTATTTGGAAGTAGTGTGAGGCCTCGTTCGCACCTATATACACATGGTTTGAATTTATGTAAAAATTCAATTTTTAGCAAGATATGGCAATGATGTTTTATACAAGAGGTTTTTCAAACCCTGATTCTCAATAGTAATTGAGACCTTTTACACTCCCATTTTATTAAGTGTTCGGCTTGATTGCTTTTATTTCTGAGATGCGAAGCATCTATAAGAAAATATTGTACAAAATAATGTCGACTTCCTCGTGGGTATGAAAACCATCTGAGGTATTCAGACACCGCAGATAAATTTACAAAGTCGCTGCTACTGATTAAAAAGGTCCATCACGAAACCGAATCTAGATTCGATGATGAATCATGTGATGACATGATTCCTAGACTAACATGATGCTGCAATTTGTATAAAAGAAGTAAGCAGATATATATATATATAAAAGCTGTAAATATATATATATACAGACATGATTACCAACCATGAAGCACCTCCATGGGGGATCAGAAATGTAAATAAAGTTGTAAAAGCTATCAATTTATCAACATACGGAGGAAACTCGAGTGAGGATGAAATATATATATATATATATATATATATATATATATATATATATATATATATATATATATATATATATACATATATATAAGCGATAAGCATATTGGATGTAAAATCTCGCTCATCGAATGAGTTCGACAACAATTCATATATATATATATATAAATATATATATATATTATCAAGTAAACGATTACGGATGTAAAATTAGGGCTCATCGAACAAAGTCAGACAAAATTTAATATATATAAGTATATATATTAAAATAGTAAATGCTCGAGAATCGAAGTCAGGCTCATCGAACAAAGTTAAACACACGATATATATATATATATATATATATATATATATATATATATATATATATATATATATATATTAAAGCAATAAATGCTCAGGGCAAGTTCAGGCTCAATCGAGGCATAACTCGATAATGTTAGTCCATATATATAAATATATATATATATATATATATATATATATATATATATATAAAACTAAAATAAAACCACGAACCAAAGTCCTGCAAACACACATGACACGACTCTCAACGTGAAGAAGGGTGTGTATAAAGATGAGGAGAAAGGCTTTAAAGTGTGTGAGAAGGTTTACATTGGGCTGCCAAAGAAGACGTCTATATCTTTAAAGTGGATGAAACTCAGCTCCCGCCGGTACAAGAGTAGCTATATGTGAGCTCACAAGTGTTTAAAATGAGAAAGCACTCAGTATATTCCAAGTACGGAGCAAATTTGTGAGGCTTTCTACTTTTTTCTCCTTAAAATGGCCACCCCAAGATCTCTATTTATAGAGGGGGGAGCCGCAGGTGTACCTGAGGCTGCCCGGGTTGCCCGGAGTTTTTGGTCGCGTCGTCGTCTCATGATGCGTGCACATAAACAATTGCAATGTCCGCTCGAACTTTCAGAATTGCAATCCGAGCATCCGACTGAGGTATATAGGACCTATTTCGGACCGCCGTTGTTGAGAGTTATACAATGGCATGGGATTAGAGGTTGTACGAAGTTAGGAAGATGGGACGGTTCCCTCCGTCTTCAAGCTTCAAATTATATCCATTACCTTGCATAATAGTCACTCGAGATTGGTTTTCCTCGATTCCTGTGGGACATTGTTGTGTAGAAATGTGTGTATGAAATGTTGAGACAGCATGATGTGGCTTCAAAGTGGCGAGATGATGACTTTTCCCCTAACAGGAGTTATCGTCGGTTTGGGCTGATAAAGCAGACGTTGCTCAAGGTTATCGCTCAGATTGGACTGCTGCAAATGTTGAAGGTCCTCAGTATCATCTCTAATGTGCGCCTGTATTCCCGGTTTTATCTTCGGGCCTTGTACTGAATGCCTCAGTGTGAGTGTTGAGGTTGAAGCTGATCGCATGCATTTGAAATAAGCATTTCTGGGGTTATCGCATGCCTCGGGGTTATCTCCAAGGTTGGAATTGTTACTCCCGGTGTGTGTTCCGGGGTTACTTCTGAAAGACAAATTTGCCCTCCTGCAATGTCAGTAACAGGTGTGCAGAAAATTTTGAGTGTCTACAAAGGGGTTGTTGTCGTCCTCTTTCTCTTGAATAATGTCCATAATGTCCGGACAATCATCATCTGGGATGTCTCGGTTCATACCCTCCATATGGACCAGGACGTGCAGGTTTAATAATCGCCTTGCAATGTCTTGTTTACATCTCATATCCTTTTCCTCCACTTCGGGGTCTGGAATCAGGACTTCCTTTCCTTTGACCGATATCGGCTTAGGAAATAACATAGCTACCATATAGGTATGAACCTTTAATGAGGGTCATAGAGGCTCAGACTCTATAGGTTTAGGCAATCACCTTGAGGATGAAGGAACCTATTTGTGCTTGTGAGGGTTCATGTGACTGGACCCAGGAGAATAGCCTAGTTCGGTTGTCCTTGTCTGACTGGGAACTTGAATTGGGCGCATGATGCCTTGATGATCATTTCCTAACCCTTGTCCAGGTTGAAAGCCTAATGATATCATCTCTTGACTTGCCGATATTACCTCGGCAGAAACTCTGGGTATCAAAGGTGGCGCCCCAATGGGTTGATAGTGAGAGTTGCTCACCTCCAAGGCTTGGAAGCTGACAGGCTCAACTTCTGCATTGAAACAGATGAGTGGTGTGTCACTTTGTACAGGACATTATGGCTCAGCATTAACAGTTATCAGGCTACTGTTAATGATGTATTTGAGCTACTGATGGAGAGTGGATGAGATGGCTCCAGCCATATGAATCCACGGTCTTCCCAAAAGTAGATTGTATCCTATAGCTATCTTAAGCACATGAAAGGATACGCAGAATGTATGTGGACCAATCTCCACAGGTAGTTTAATCTCTTTGACAGCATTTCATTGGGATCCATCAAAAGCTTTGATAATTGTATGGCTACTTCAGATCCTGTTGAGATTAATGTCTATTTTCTCTAAGCTGGCATAGGGACAAATGTTTAAGGATGATCCTCCATCTATCAGAATTCCTCCCACCACATATACAGAGGACATAACCGCTATGTTCAACGGTTTGTAATGACCCGTCCCTTCGGGAGGTATGTTATCATCGGTGAAGGATATCACATTACTGGTGAAGATGTGATCAACCAGATGATGGAATTTTTCAACATCCACTATTTTTAGTAAATGGGCTTCTTTTAAGACTCTCAGTAAGACCTTCCAGTGATCCTCTGAGGAGAAAATCAAGTCCAGAATAGAAATCTGTTGTGGAGCTTCCTTCAATCTTAAAACCACCTTGGCTTCATTGTGTCCCATAGTACGGAGGAATTCTTCAATATTCTCCATGGGAACTTTCCCTTTATGTTTGATAGTAGGCTTCATCACCCGTTGAGGAAGATATATTGGCTTTTCTCTCGACACTGTAGCAGTTGTATTGGATGCAGATCCTTCAGCCTCTCCATAGTTCTATGGCACTTTTTGTAGGCTAACAACAGAATACTGTGGCCTAAAAGAAAATATAATTGGCTCTTGTACAGCCACTTTCAAAGGATTTTCAACACCTTTGAGCTGATTAGGTAGAATTTTAAGTGGTGTGGCAGCCAAGTCTCCCTCAATGGATATAACTGCTACGGCTTCCTTCTATCGGGTAGGAAATGTGTTCCCACTCTCCAAATGTCTGACGTCATTATTATCGCCATTTGCGAATTCTTCTTTGTCAATCATGTTCGAATAAGATGGCGTAGTGCTCAAAGATTCTTCTACGTCTTTGTGACCGCAAGAGTGGGAGTGGTATTAACACAATCCATTAGCATCAAACCGTCCTGAACGTGGGTTGACTGGAGGTAGCAGTGCTGTGATTTTTCCTTCATTAATCAGCATGTGCAATATCTCTTCCATCGGTTGGCCTAAATAGCTGAATTCCCCTTTGTTGGTGAAATCCCGACAGGCCTTAGCTTTTGCCCTTTTTGCAATTTTATCCTCCAGTGTTTTACTTTCTGGAGCAATTGGTAGAGTACTTGGAATAAGAGAAAAGAGGCTAGCCTGCTCCTGACTGAATAATTGACGTGTGACTTGGTGCTGATGAACCACCAGTTCTGCCAATTGATTGACTTGCTCGTCAAGAGCCTTCATCTCCCGTTCCATCATAAACTGGAACTGTGCATAATCCCATATGTCAGCACTATCCTTGCTGGTTTGGAATGAACCACCTACATAGTTGGAGCTCTGTCCACTGCTCTAGTTAATCATATTAACCTCCTCTTCTTTGTGTTGAGGAAGAGGGTTATCTTGAACGTGAGGCTAGTCGGGTTTGGTTACCACAATCTCACCATTGTCAATTAAATCCTGGATCTTATACTTAAGGGCCCAACAATCCTGCGTGTCATGGCCTGGAGCTCCAGCATGGTAAGCAAATGTCTTGCTTGCATTAAAACCTTTTCCACTCGGGTTGGCTAGTGGAAGAAGATGAGTAATTTTCTTCTGAGCTGTCAGAAGTTTGAGAATGTTTTCGAGTGAATCCCCTAAGGGTGTGAACACTCGGGTACGTCTGACTTCTCCACTTTTTGGCAATGGAGGGTTTGAAGACTGTGCTTGGAAAGGGGAATAGTTTCTCCTCTGAATAGGCATGTTTTGATTGCCTTTTTGTCCGTGTAGTATCAAGGAAACATCCTCTTCTTTCTTCTTACGGACCCTCTGGGGTTGTTTCCATAACTTCCAGACTGGATGTGCTCAACTATAGCTTTTAGAGCAGCAATGTCTTGAATCTTCCCTGATTTCAATCACATTTTAGCCATTTCTCCGTGTTTGATCATTTTAGAGAATGGCTTGCCTATGCCAGCTAAGACCCTCTCATAAAAGGGAGCTTCTTGAATGTCTATGAAGGTCATCACCATTTCAGACTCAGTCATAGATGGAATAACTTGAGCAGTCAGATGCCTCCATCTTTGGGCATACTCTCTGAAAGACTCATTGACTTGTTTCTTGACCTTGGTAATTTAGTACCGGTCTGGAGACATTTGAGTTTAGAAACTGTATTGACTGAGGAAAGCATGGGCTAACTCCTCTCAGTTATGAATCTTGGAGTTGTCTAATCTGGTGTACTATGCTCTGACTTCTCCAGTCACACTATTCTAAAATAGTTGCATTCTGAGCTTTTCATCATCGGCATAAGATCTGAGGTCTCCAATGAATACCTTTAAGCGAGTGTAAGGATCTCCCAATCCATCATATTTTTCAAAATTGGGAGTCTTAAACTTTTCTGAATAATGAACCCCGGGGAAGATACAAAGGTTTGAATATGAAACACTCATGTGTGCTCTAATCACTTTGATGGACCGAACGGTCTCTTCCATTTATAAAACATTCTTCCTAATATCACCGGTGTCTTGATCTTCTTTGAGATGGGTGATTTCAGGGGTTTTGTTGGTTTTATCAGATTGAGACTCAGGTGTTGGAACTTCTTTGTCCGGACCCTGGGTTCCTCCATGTGCAGAGGATTCTATGTTGATGGGTATTTGTGGACCCTGAGTAGATTTGTGTAGTTCTTTGAGTAGAACAACCAACTCTGTAATCTGATTACTTAATCCTTCGAACTCCTCACGAGAAACAGGAGTTGGATTAGACTGGCCAGATGTAGCCATGCTTGGCTGTAGGCTTAGTGCCTTTTGGACTTTGAACGGGTAACAAGACCAGTTGTTTCCCTACAAAAAGACTAATGTAGTTTAGTCTTAAGGGAATGTAGGAAATGTTACATGATATGTAATGTGTCCGTTTAGGAGTATTATCCTGCAAAATGGATGTCAGTTGTTTAAATGACAGGATAGCATGACATGTTTTGATATAAAAGGGAATGCATGTTCACATATTCCTTTATATATTTCATTACATTGAGATTGACATGGAAATGAAATTACAAGTAATTGAAATTACCAGTAATTGAAATGGGAAACTATGAAGAGACTTTTCTCCGCGTTTGGTTTATCAGAGGCTGGCCTATCTTAGGCTACTCTCACGGGTTTTTGGCATGAAGGTCCCAGATCATCGCAATTTACTCAACGGGAAGTTAATCCGGTCTGTCAACTAGAGAGAATCTAGGTGGTGCATTTCCTGAGCCTCGTTGGAATTAGTCTCCCTACGAGTCCAATAATCAAACACCGACAGGATAGCCTCCTGGTGGAGGGACCACACAACATAAATTCACATACAACATGTCTCACTGTATGGAAATGATGACATGTGCGAATCACTAATATCACAGACAAATATAGTGTGAAGCACTAAGTGCAGTAAGTAATGCAATAGTACACATTCATTCAAATGTAAATGTCACATCCACACATAAGCAGATAAAGTTTTGAAAAGCTTTAATAGCGGCTTAAGCCCTCTTACTGGATGTCCCCAGCAGAGTCGCCACCTATCGACGTCGGGATTTTTATTTGTCCCTTTTCTATTCTTGCCTTTTGGTGTTCTCATGTTAGGTGAGATTTGTTTGAAAAACAAGTTGTGAAAAGGTCCGACATGTATATGTCGACGATTCGACAGTAAGAGTTGCCAATTGGTATTTTTAAATGGTTGCACCAACTCAACCGAAAAAAGGTTTGCACAAAGACCTAGTGATGTGACACTGTAAAACTGGTTTGTGAAACCGAGATTCATTAGGGTCCGGGGGCTTGATTAAGTGGAGGGAAGGTGTTAGGCACCCCCCGACTTCCGTGGTGACATGGTTACCGAAACTTTTCAATTTAAATTTTTATATAAATGTGTGTGCGTGTGTAGGTCAATGTGAAGTGCCTCGTTTGCACCTATATACAAAGGGTTTGAATTTTATACAAAAGTTCAATTTTAACGAGATATGGCAGTGATGTTTTGTAAAACAAATTTTTCAAACCCTTGTGCTCAATAGTAATTTAGGCCTTTGATATTTCCATTTTATTATGTGTTCGTCTTGATTGCTTTATTATTTTCGAGATGCGAGGCATCTTCGAGAAAATAAGGTACATAGCAGCGCCGAACTCCTTGTGGGCATGAGAGCCATCTAAGGAAATTTGGACACCGTGAATAATATACAAGTTGGCTGCAGCTGATAATGTCCATCCCGGGAACCGAATTTAGATTCAGGAACAGAATCTATGATCACATGATTCCTAAGCTCACATGATGATGCAATATGTACAAAAGCTCTTAACAATTATATATATATATATATATATATATATATATATACAATCAATCGCCACGCAAGTAAACTCTCAAGGCGGGGCGTGAAATGATATATATATATATATATATATATAAAAGGTTGTAAAGGCCACAAAGTGATCTCCAGGGCCCATTTGAATTTATATATATATATATATATATATATATATAGAATCAAATAGTAATTTACTTTTCGGTTTTCTATTTAAAGAAACTCAAGTGTTAGAGTTTCTTTGAAACTTAATTCAATGTAAAGCCTCGGGCTTCTCTCTCTAGAAAGCTCTTCCGAGGTCCTCTCCTTCTCTCTTAGTTAATGGGAGGCCAGAAACTTTTAGCTTTGATCTTCTTAGTTAGAAGATGAAGGCGAAGTCCTTAATACTTGATCTTCCTCTCAAACATGTTGAGGCTAAAGATTAGTCAGAGAAGGAGCTCTGAGTCTTTCTAAGTGCACTTAAACCAAATGAATTCGATTTCCTTTTATAGAACAAGAAGCGAATCATTACAAGATTACTATTACAATAAGCGAGGTAAAGTAAAAGTAAGAAACATTTTACTAAAGTAAAAGTACAAGTAAAAACATTTTACTAAGGTAAAAGGAAAAAGAATCGCTTTGGAAAAGCAGGCGTCTTCTTTGACTAATCGGTAGTGGGGCGGATGCTTGTTGATCAACGCTTTTTGGTGGAAAAGCAGAAGATCTTTGCTTTGACAATGCCGCTGAAAGGTGACTAAAATATAGGAGGCGGTCACCGGTGACTAAAATGGCCAGGAGGCGAGTCTTGGGTGGTAGAAGTGGAGAATCACATCTTCACTTTGATTGATTAGAGAGGGCTCAAGAAAATGGATCTTGAGCATCTGAAAACAAGAGCAATTAATGTCATAGGGGTCACAACTACCTTCGTCTTCAAGGTCTTGACTAGAATTGTCTCCTCTAGAATGAGGAAGAAGCTTTGTCGACTCTTCATGTAACTGATCAAGTCTTAAATGAATAAGCGTCAATGAAGACGCCTTAACTTCGAAATTAGAATAACCGAAACATCGTGGTAAGGCGGTGAAATGGCCGATTTTGCTAATTCAAATAGTTTTAGAGGCCGATTCTTTGGAAGACCATAGCGTACGGTAGTAGTAATCTGTATTGGCGTTAATCGGAGAAGATAAAAGAGGAGAAGGCGGGTATTCCTTTTGAACTTGGCCTACAATTCTATCAACTCCAAATTTATCCCACCATTTAATTGAAAAACGACGAGAGACCTGAGAAATAGGAGAAAGATAAGTCTGAGCAGTCCTGATTCCTATGGACGACGGAGACTGAAAAATAGTGACTTCTTGGGTAGCTGTAACTATATATTGCCATTTCAAAATCCAAGGGATTTTATATTTACTACAAAATATAAGGAAGACTGGAATTTCCTCATATTTGGAATGATAATTCTTGTGATGACAAAATGCTCTAATCGAGCGAGGAGAGGTTTGGGGAAAATGTAAACTCAAACCATACCTTGTCCACCAAAGGATGAACCATTTGGGGAATTGACTTTTGAATTTGTGGTCGAATGAAAGAACCACGGTGACTATGATCTTCATTTTGATGAAGCATGATTTTGTGCCAAACCTCAATATAATCATAATAGCAAAAAGAGCTAGTTTGATTAGAAAGAGACACGAGATCGATGGATGACTACTCCAATCGATGAATTAAGGACTTGTTTAATATCTGATGAATGATAAAGAAGTTTTGATTTATCATCATTGGCATAGATAGGTTTAATGAAAACCCGACTGCTGTTTGATAAGGATGTCTATATAATATCTGAGTGACTTGTATGGAGCTAAAGGAGTAAAATGCCATCCAAGGAAAATCTTTGAAACGCTAATTGGATAGGGTCATTTTGGGTTTCATATTTAACTCAACATGGAATAAGTGTTGATCATAAATCGATGATAATCGAATGATAGGTGACTAGGTTTTGATGAAGTAGTTTGGGTTTGACTAGCGAAAATATCAAATGGCTTTGGTTGACTAGCAAGAACTGAGGAGTAGGGCTTGGGGACTGTACCAAGCACCTGGAATTTATTATGTGTTTGGGTAACTGGGTGAGGAACAACAGTTCCTTTTGGTTGATTAACTGGTTGATTAAGCGGGCCGTGAGGCGACCGTGACTACTGAGAAGATGAACCTCTCGTACACTCATTTCTTTGTGATTGTACTGTGTTAATAAATTCACGGGTGAGAAAATCTGGAACTGAGTTGTTACTACCTTTAATATATTCAATATCAAAATCAAAAATACTTAAAATTGCTTGCCATCTAGCGAATGAATGCTTAGAGGCGACGTTTTCAACGTCCTTTTCAAGAATAAATTTTGCTGACTTACAATCTATTCTAACTAAAAATTTCTGATTTAATAAATCTCTCGAAATTTTTAATACATAAAACTAGAGATAAAATCTCTTTTTAATAATCTTGTATTTTAATTGTGTAGGATTCCATGCGCTAGAATGGAAGCGAACAATCTGTTCATTAAAGTGGGTGTCGATTTTTGTTTGAGTATGCCACCAAAACCAACGTCGAGGCGTCGAGTTTCAACTATTTTGAATCTTTGAATCATTAGAGATGCCAAGCGAGGCAAAACCTTAACATATTTTTAACTTGTTGGACGACGAAGTATGAATGTCGGTCGAGGAGGATTACTTTATGGCCCACCGAAAGAGAGGCATACAAATCTTCACGAGGTCCTTGTAAAGCTGCCAATATAATTGAGCGAGCTAAGAAACCTCTCAGAATGATTCTTGTCGATAATCTTATCTGGGAGCCGGTCGTGAATTGAATAGCTCATCAATTGGCCGCGTGAGTCCATGATAGAGGATTAAGCCGAGAAATCGACTTTAGTCAAAAAACTACACTTGGAAGGGAAAGGACAAGACCATTGGTTTTAACTGCTTTTAAAGAATGAATTCAAGTGTTTAATATATTCTTCAATAGTCTTGGAGAATACAAGGATGTCATCGATGTATACAATAATAAAATGAGTGAAGGATTCAAAATATTATTAAGAATATTACGAAATTCATTTGAATTGCATTCTTAAGTCCAAATAGTGAACATTCCATTAAGTAGTGTCCGAGCGAATTAGTAAATGCGATTTGTACTTATCATCTGGGTGAATGGCAACTTGCCAGAATCCTGACTTGAGGTCAAATTTACTAAAGATTGTGGAGACGCTTAACCTACCAAGGAGATCATCCTTGTTGGGCAAAGGGTATCTGATCCACTCTAAAACTTTGTTTAATGGTTTATAATTAATGACTAAGCGAGGGACACCTCATTCTTTTTCAGCTTCATTATTAACATAGAAGGCTGGACAAGACCATGGTGACTTACTATGCCTAATTAGCCCTTTACTGAGAAGATCATTGATTTCAATTTTACATAACTCCATTTGTTCATGACTCATTTGAATAGGCCTAGCCTTAGTAGGAATTAAATGCTCCTTAAATTCTTTAGCATAGGGTAACCTAACTGTGTGCTTCTTCCTATGCCAAAAAGCATTGGGAGAATCAGAACATAAGTTATTTATTAAATAATCTTTTAATTCTTTTATTTTTTCTTGAACTCTGTTATTCTTAAGTTGGTCTTCAACTTGTTGATACCTAATTTCTTCTTTAAGAAAACTTAGGTGGGTAACTTTACAATTTAACAGATTTAATGATTTAGAAATTGACTCCTCTTGAATGAATTTTAAATCTCTTTCTTTTGGTTTAATTAAGAATTTAAATATAATTTTCTTTCCTAAATGTTCACAACTTAAACCTTTATTACTAGTGGTAAATGGATAAAGCAAATATATGAATTGTAAACCTAAAATAATTTTGTCGATGAGATTATGAACTAAGGCGAATGAGGTCTTGAAACACATGTCATTCCTGACAAATATGTACTTTAGGTAATTTGTACTTTATTTCCATTTGACTACCAAGTTAATTAATTTAATTTTTCACTAGTTTTCTTATAATATCTAGTGGGGATAATACCTTCTTGAATACAATTCAAGTCTGCACCAGTATCTACTAGAGCAGGGAGTTGAACTGAAAAAGTTTTATCAATGACTAAATTAATGGAAATATACCATTTTTAAATAGTAATATCTTTAATTCTTTTAAGAGAGAGACCTTGAATAAAGAGATCAGAATCCTTGGCTCCCGGTGATTCTGGATCCTTATGACTTTCATCACTAGAAGAAGAATCATTAACTTGAAGATCTGATTTTTTATTGTCAATCTCTTTTCTTAAATTAGAAATATCTATCTTTAAATTAGAAATCTCTTTTTTAAGTTTATTAACCTCTTGATTTAATTCAGGAAGCGTAATTTCTTTAACTGAAGATTTGAATCTTTCAAGAGTCTTATTTAAACCGAATATGGGTTTTTCTTTGGCTCTAAGAACCTTGTCTGTGACTTTCTTATCTTTAGTTAATAAATCTTTTAATTGTTTCAGATATTGAGTTTTTAATTCTGGATCTGTAATTTTACTGATTAGATCTATTAATAAGGAGCTTTCTTCTTCATCTTTTGTAATTACACTAATTCTTTTACAACAATTTTTATTACAATTTTCTGTACATATAGTGACTTCATTTTCACTAACAGAATCTATGTTGGATGTGTTGTTATTAGAAGATTCTGGAATATCAGAAGCTTCTTCATTACTGCTACTACTCTTATTATCAATTCTCATTAATTCTAATAACTGTTCTGTATCTTCAGTTGAAATATTCAACTGAGCTAATTTTTGTTTAACTCTACATTCACTTTTGTAATGACCTTTATGTCCACAATTGTGACAGACAATTTTACTTTTATCAAATGTTTTTGATTTTTTATAAGATTTTTTCTTTGATGACTTAGGTTTATTATAATAATTATCTTGATTATTAGTCTTATTTTTCTTTGTGAGTATATCTCTTCTTTACGGCGTTTATGATTTTTATGTGGCTCAATATGTTTATCTTTATGCATGCTTTCTTCGGAGGGAGCCACCCATGCAGATAAACCATCTTGTTCACAAAATGTTCCTAACTTCGTAATTAGCTTTATTTTTGTCTTTTCTAGCTTGTTTAGCTAATTTAAAATCAATGCACATTTTTAATCCAATTTTTTGGATATGACTAATAATATCACCATAGGTTAAATTATCATAATCAATAAATCCTAGGTTTTTACTTAATTCTTCTCTAACTTTGTGAGCAAATAAAGACGGCAGACCATTAACGAATTTCTCTTTCCAAAATGGTTTATTACTGTCATTTCTCATCATAACTCTAGAAGTAAATACATCTTTGTACCATCTAAAATTACTTAGAGTGGGACAAGTAAGATTACTTAATTGATCATGAATTCTTTCTGTAATATTTCTAGGGGTTCCAACAAAGTGTTTAATTATGGTAAATATTAAAGTATTAACTCCATCAGGAAGACCAATACCAGCATCTTCATCAAAGATGGGATTGCCTTCTTTATCTCTTTGAATAGAATGAATTATGGATATTCTAATGTCTTCTGTGAGATGTTTTTCCCACCAAGACCTAAGAATGCCAGTGAATCCACTAGCTATTAACTCGACAATGTCTGGTTGAGACAAAGTGTTGAATTTAGTGATGTAAATCGTTAGCTACCATGACATATGATTAAGTTTATTAAGAATTTCTTGTTCACTAAATCCATCTATATTCCATTCATAAATTTTATTAGAGGACACCTAAACCTGCTATCTAGATTTCTCTCTTGAATTGTAAATCCGGGAGGAGTTGGTGCGGAATACCAATTTCTGGTAATACTTGTGTTATTAATAGTTAATTTATTTAGTTGGTCATTAAGGTTTGAAATAGAAGAGTGGTCAGAAGAACTTTCATTATTATCATCAGACTCTGCACGATCAATAATGTGAATAGTTCCGCTTGGACCGGGTTCTGTTTTGAGTTTTTTAAACAATTTCTCAATAGATTGGACTAATTCGTCATCTTTATTAGGTAAACATAAATTATATCTGTTTTCTGGTAAATTTAGTAAAGGTTGTTCGATCTTTGAATCGTGTTTTTTAATAATGCCTTCTTCAAATTTTTCTTCAATTCTATCTAGCTGTTTTCCTACCGTTGCTAGATATTGATTGCTAAAGTTCAATTGTTCAATTATCTTTTTATCGTTATTAGTTCCGTCAGGTATTTTGAAGGGACTTGCAATAACAAAAGTGTTTTTAACTGGAATTAGAACTGTTTCTAATGGAGGATGACTGGCTGACACTTTGGATCTGTCTTCTTTAATCCATTGGGTTTTACTAATAACATTACATTTACTTTGATACTGTTCATACCAGTCGTAAAAAGTAATGTTAATTTCTTCATTCTTGATAAATCTTTTCCATCTATTTACTATCTTATCTCTCTCCTTTTCAGTTGGATGGATAGATCTGAATAGATGTCTTTTTTCTTTATTAGATTTTGAATTAAAATCTTTAACTAAGTTATCCCAATCTAACACGAAATCTTTTTTAATGACTCTTAGTTGATTATGAATTGGGGCATTAAAATCGATCATGGGATAAACAGAGGATGCCGGGGAAGAAGAATCTTCATCTTCTACGGTATCATTCTGAGTATAACAGGGATGACTAATTTGTCCTTCATTAAGAATACCTTTAAGTTTGATATCCTTAACAAGAGGATTACTTAAGACTTCAGTATCTCTTCTAGTGTGGATAACTGAAGGGACTGAAGAACTAGAAATATCTTCAATAATAACTGGTGTTCTAGTACGTTCAAAACTAATTTTAACAGTTCCATCAGAAAACTGTTGGATATTTTCAATATTTAACAAGTTGTTAGCTATGGGTCATTGTGGGTAATTCATTTGGTAAAGTCCACTTTGATTAGGTAAGTTAATATCCTTCCAAAGAATTGTTCTTGGGATCTGGATATTAGCATCACTAGTTGAACTTTGAATTAAAACTGTTTGATCTTTTGGGCTTTTATTAAGAGCATGAACGTTCAAATTTGACTTCATTGTCTTATAATAAATCCTATAAATCAAAGCAATGGGTTGAGATCCTTCAATCATTTGAGTAATCTCTCCATCAGTTTTAATATTTAGTGATAAGGCTTTAAATAAGTTTTGATCACTGAGACTCAGGGTGAAATTAGGAAAGCAATTGAAATGGATAGGTCCATTGTGCAAACTTGCTTCCATAGCACCAATAATGCTTGGATAGTAATTTAAAAATCTAGCATCTCTAAGGCAGAGGTAGATTGATGAATTAATTCCTTTTCTATTAAGAGGTTTAACTACAACTTGAACAAGACCTATATGTATAAAATTGTAACCCTTTTTTCTATGTTTTTTAATAACTTCTGGTGATAAAAGACTACAATTTTCGTATTCTTTGTTAATTGCATAAACTCTCTCAACTGTTTTGACATTATAATCAGTTTTAAATTTATCTAAAAATGTTGACTGATAAATTTCTTTTGGAGATACCTTAGGTATATTCCAGTTGTTTAAAACTTGATTAATGTTTTCATAAATACGTTCTTCTTGGTTCACTATATCTGGAATGGAGGCAAAGTGACTGTTACTAATCAAGAAACTGACTGAATAATCTACTCATCTTATTGCTTTCAAAATAAAATCTTACTCAAGGTTCATTCATGCATACCCCGCTTACCCAAAGTAGACTCATACCTATGTTCTATAACCCGACACCGCTGCACACCCTAGAGACTTACAAAAGGTTGAACCACGAACTAGGTGGACTACAAATAAGAAAGGTGACTTGAACTTTGATGAAGAAGATAATTTTGAAAGAGTAAAGAGAAGTTTGATTAAAGAGATCCACTATCTGATTTACCAACAACAAACAACTTGGCTTTGATACCATATATATATATATATATACCATATATATATATATATATATATATATATATATATATATATATATACGGTCAGGATCAATAGCATTCTCCTTAAATAGCATTCCTCCTTAAATAGCATTCTTTTATTAAAACTACGGCATTAAATACAATGCCACCGCGTCCCTCCAAAATGACGTAGTTTTAATAAAAGAATGCTATTTAAGGAGGAATGCTATTTAAGGAGAATGATCTTGATCCTTACCGTATATATATATATGTCTGTGTGTGTGTGTGTGTGTAAGCCGTAAATGACCACGAAGTGATCTCCAGGGCTGACAGAATATAAATATATATATATATAAGTGGTAAACGCACCAGATATCACACCAAGGCTCAATCCAATCAAAATTGATAAATAAAATATATATATATATATATATATATATGTGTGTGTGTGTGTGTGTGTGTGTGTGTGTGTATATATATATAAAAGCAATAAAGGCCATGGATCGACGATCATGAAATACGCACGCAACATGACTCTCAACGTGAATGAGTATGTGTGAATAAAAGTGGAGAAAGGCTTTAAGAAATCTGAGATGTCTTACAGTGGGCTACGAAGAAGATTTCAGCTAGCTCTAAATGAATGAATACTCGGTTTCCACTGGTAAAATATAGCAAAACACAAGCTCACAGGTGTTTGAAAAAAGAAAGCACTCAGTTTAAAGTGTGTACGGAGTAAATAGGACAGGGCTTCCTCACCTTTTCTCCTTATAAAATGGCCACCCCAAGCCCTCTATTTATAGAGGGGGGAGCCGCAGGTCTACCTGCGGCTACTCGGGGTGCCCTATGCTCCGTGGGCCCCATCATCTCGAAGTACGTGAACACATGCAACGCGTTTGTCCGCTTGAACCTTCATAACTTTCAATCTGGGCATCCGATTGAGGCGTATAATACCTTTTCAGAATGTTGTTGTCGAGAGCTACACAATGACATGGGATAAGAGGGTGTACGAAGACGGGAAGATCGGTCCATTACCAGATCTTCAAGTCTTCAAATTCAATCCGGTGTACTGTCTTGCGTAGTAGTCACTCAGGATTTGAGCTATGGTTCATGTGGGACACTTCTGTGTAGAATGTGGTATGAAATGATGCTAAGACGGCATGAATGTGGGATCGAGGTGGCTCTAGGCTGATTTAGCAGTTGTTGCTCAGGGTTATCTTTCAGATTAGGCTGTTGTAGGTACTGAATGTCCTCAGGGTCTCTGAGGTGTGTTTGACCTCCCGAGGTTATCTCCGGGGTTAGAACTTAGCGCCTCGAGGTTATCTCTGAGGTTGAAGCTGACTTCTAGGGATTAGAATGAATTTCTCCGGGGTTATCTCCGGAACTAAAATTGCATCCCTCAGGGTTATCTCCAAGGTTGGAACTGTATCTCCTGGGGTTGTCTCCGGGACTGGAACTAAGTATCTTGGGGTTGTCTCTGAGATGGAAAACTGAGTATCCCGGGGTTGTCTACGGGATTGAGCTGATTTGACTTCCAGGGTTATCTCTGGAAGACGATTTTGCCCTCCTGCAAGGTTAGTAACAGGAATGCAAAATTTTGAGTGTCTACATGAATTTTTAAGGAGGATGTTAGTTGAATGGAAGAAAGTCATGAATAAGTGGTGATGGCTAAGTTTAGACAGAAGCCTAAGTTTGGGGGAAGATGGGATATAAAAAAAATAAAAAATATATGAATAAACACCATGGCTAGTCTAAGTTATGTGGCCTTTGTTACTTGAGTAAGTACGCCTGAGGAGATGTCTCTACACCTAGCGCCCTTGTAACAATCCAGAATTTTAAATTATAATTTTAAATACTTATTGAATTATATAAATATTTAATGGATGTGTTTATTGTTGAATAAAGATTTAATTTGATTTGACTTGATTAGTTAATTATTTGTAAAGTAAATAATTAAGAAAAATTAATTGTTGTGAGATAGTATACTAATTTAATTTAATAATTAAGTTAGAGAGTTTATAATGATTAAATGAATTATTATAATAATATTTTTATTGTAATTAAAATGATGTGTTAGTTGATTAAATAAAGTTATAATTATAAGAAAATTATAATTAGGTTGTATTGATTTATGTGTTAAAGTAATTTAATAAATTGTTATTAGAATTAATTAAATTGATTATTAAAATTTAATTAAATAAAAGTGTGACAAATAACCTTACTATAAAGGAGTTATTAAAATAAATTAAAGGAGTTTAATTCTGTTTTACCAAACAAGGCTTAATGCATATTAAGTATTTAATCTAATTGTGTTTTACCAAACAAGGTATAAGGATTAATTAATTTATTTTAATTATGTTTACTAAACAAGGTGTAAGATTTAATGGGCTATTTTTAATTAGCTAGCCAAACAAGCCTTATGGCTTTTCATTTTCAAAAATAATATAACTGATGTCAGTTAAAGTTATAATTATATTATATACTTAATACCTATATTACTATTATACGTTATATTTTGTTAGTACGTAAGTTAGAGTTAGGAAGAAAGAACTCAGAAGAAGAAAAAGAAGAGAGCAAGAAAAGCTAGAGAATTTGAGAGAGAAATTGGAGAGAAGAAGTTTGAGAATCAAAGAAAAGTTATCATCTTTTAGAAAACAAGGGATCATCTTACCCTTTTTAAGTTTCTTTAAAGTTTTAGTTTTTCTCTTCCAAAATTCTCTGTAAAATCTTTGAAGAAGTTGAATTATTTGTTAAATATATACTTTTATATGATAAATTAGTTGTTGTGGAACTGTTTTCATAAATTTATATATGAGTATAGATAAACTAATTCATATATGTATGTATTTTGTGAAAGAAACCATATTACAGTGAGTTTATATGAATATGTATGAATATGGTTTAGTTTAAAGTAAAATTAAGGTTTAATTAGTTGTTTAATTTATAAATTGACTATTAAATTTGAAAGAGGATGAATAAACATAAACAAGGTACTTGAAATTAACTGTTTTGGTTGAAAAACAAAACCACAGTGATGATTTTCACTAAAAATGTCAAAAAGTGAAGTTTTATTGAAAACAGTGAAATTATTTGTTTTAAATTCGATGTTTATGTTGTTATATGAGTAAAACCATGTTAGGAGTCTTTAAATTATGTTTCTATGAAGTCTCTGTAAGTATTACATGTTAATTAAGTTGTTAAAAAGTAGCATGTAGGCCAAATTGGCTTTTGTTCATAATGTTGTCGAGGCTGGTCGCCGAGGTCTATAGTTCGGTCTTGCTTGTTGCCTTTCAATGATCAATTTCATTGTACATGGCGTATAATCGTTAACATGTCTCGTGGTCTTGTACTTGTACAAATACAATACATACCACGATGTAAAATGTGGCGCAAGATGACGCTTGAAGTTAGCAGAAATGGTCGAGGGCAGGTGTTTTTAATTACACAAAGTCTAAAAAGGTTATTATGTGTTAATAATAGGACTATTAAGTCATGATTTTAGTAGTGCTATACTAAGAATGAGCATGTTATTAACGATTAACTAGTATTATTATTAATGTAATTTGATTATTTGATTTAAAAATCAAACTTACATGATGTAAATATTTATGTAGATATATAGAGTATTGGTAATGACTAATTATGTCATGATGACATGTATATAGGGTATTGTGATTCGAGTTAATTCGGTTTAGCTTATACGCAAGGCAAGTTTTCTAACTCTACATTTTCGTTCAGCTAGTTTGTTTATTATTGTGCAAGTTTACTTGTCCTAGTTCAATTATAATTTCGCAAGCTCTTGTATCTAGTTTGTTCATGATGATGCAAGTTTTCTAAACCTTATTTTGATGTTGAGCAAGTTATTCTTGTCTTCAACTTGTTAATTAGCATGCAAGTTTATATAATCTGATATTATAATGTTGAATAGTTTTTATTGTTCAAATTGCTATTCGTTATGCATGCTTATGATTCAATTCTAAATAACCTTGGCTTAATATTGTTCAAGCAATGTATGTTATAGTTATTCAATATTTATGCTCTTAAATTATTCCTAAAGCATAACTTTAATATACAATATTAATTAACTTATGATTTATTCCATAACATAATGTGATTACCCTTTTATTCAACTAATTCTTAGTTGATGTTCGTTGAATTCCAAATTCCCTTGAAATGTATCCAAACTAAACTTACTTTGGTGCGGACTTTTACTCTAAATACTGAGATGAACAACCATATTATTAGGGGTTTACGCTTAGTGTTGAAATGTTTGTGCATAATACATTGTACGAAGGGCTGATCCCCCTAAGTACGAGGAGTCCCTATAGTCTTATGACTGTTAAAGTTTAAGTTGAAAGATTACTTATAACTACGGACATAGTTCGTGGTCTTATGACCCTCAGATAAATATTTCACGATTCTTATTATCATTGATAAAGCATTTTGTTCATTTCTATTGAGCCTATTATGTGGCAGTTGTTGTAAAGATTTTATTCATTGTTATTTCAAGTGAGCTTTGTTTACTCACTCTTGCTTATATAACTATTACAGCTAAGGATGAGAAGGTCGATGTACCTAGCACCAGTAAGGGAAAGGGAAAGATGAACAAGTATTGAAGACTTGTAATATGTTGATATTTTATTATCAGACTTTAGTTTGAATGATTGTAATGAAGTTTATTTATTTTCTGCATTTGAATGATTGTATGTAAAGGTTAGATAACCTGGGAGATTTTTATTAATGTAATCCCTTGAGGGAAGGTTTATTATTCAATTTTTATTATGATTGGGTAGTTAGATATGAATGTTTTGATTAAATGAATACCAAATCCTGTGGGAATGAAGTACTTGGATTTGGGGGTGTCACAGCCCTAAGGCCTTATGTTTTCGAAGTTGTTAGTCGAAAGCTCGCTAATGGGTAGCACTGAAAAGCCTAAGAGGACTAGACATTGTACAGTCATGAGTAAAATAAAAAGTGAAAAATAGGAAAAAGAGCAAAAAGCCCCCGTAAGTGAATAAGAAAGTATAAGTATCCCATTTTAACTTCTAAATTTGGTAGTTGTTTGGTTTTAGCCGAATCGTGCTTATTTTTGGATTTCTTGACTTTAAGTTGTTTGATTCTTTTAAAGAGGTGTATTGTGTGTTTTATTTAAGTTTCTCTCAGTTAGCATGGTTATTGAGCACACACGCACTATATCAGTCATAACATAGAAAGATTTGGTGAATGGTGTGAGGTTGTTGATTTGTCTTGGAAAGATGTACTATCATGTCTATTGTAGTTTCTCTGAGGCAATTTGAATAGACTTTGTTCTATCTGATAACTGGATTCATAGGCATGTAGTTAGTTGCATTGCATTGCATTCTGCTAAGCTCGAGGACAAGAATGGTTTAAGTTTGGGGGATTTTGATGAGTGGGTTTCATACCTACGAATCGGATGCTTATTCAGACTTAAACAGTGCCTAATAAATTTATTTTTGTATTGTTTATTATGTTTTGTGTGTTTGTGTGTAGGGTTAATATGTGTTAGCTAAGGAGAGGATGGTGGCGATGTGGCAGGAATCAGGATGCAAAGCAAGAAAATCAGCAGAGATACATAGTATACCCCGCAGGGGCGGGCCCTTTACAAAGCAAATACCCCACCGGGGTGGGGGCGTACACTATTTAGAAACTTAATACCCCCTCTAGGGTGGGGGTTCCCAAGCATAAATAGCCCGCTGGGGCGGGGGTACGCGGCTAAGAAGGAATTTCTGCTGCAATTTTACTACTATGTTGGCATGACTTTGTGGACTTTGGACGCGATTGGGACTAGAAATAGGACTATTTCATATACAAAAGCAGAGACTTTACTAACTTTGAAGAGACATTCATCAATCAATCAATCATAACAACTTTCAAGCCTTAATTTGTGAATATTTTGGAGGAGCAGAGTAGAGGAGCAAGGAACACGAAGATTGCATAATTGAGTGAAGAGAATGGTGGTTCTATTACTATTCTTGTTCTTTAATTTCAGTTTCTGTAATTGGGATGTTGATTTCTTTAATCTATTTAGTGTTTATTTCATTAGTTATGAACTAATTCAACTTATTAAGCTTACAATGGATCTTTAAGTGTAACGATGATTATCATGCTTTGATTTTAATTCAATGAAGCTATTTTTCAATTCATCTATTATGATTTGTGCGTAATTTATGATTACTTGATCACCAATTATATGTGAACTTTTATGAATTCGAGATATGAGATATGAGCTTAGACTTAGTCATAATAGCATGTGTTTTTGATTTCTGCGTTTTGATGGAATTCATGATGTATGTTTGGGATAGATATATACCTATGCATCGCATGTAATCATAAGAGAACTTGGGATTTAAACCTTCTTTAATTGTAATTCACATAGAGATATAGTGAATTAGTTAATTAGGGTGTTTGATTTAATTCTATCATCTGTGGATTTAAGTTGATATGGGTTTAGTGCATCGAGAGATGGCTAATTCTACTTTCGTGTTCTTGATTAATGAACTGGAATAGTTAATTGGATTAAAAAGAAGTGTGATAATCTGAGTAAAGCCTAGAGTGAAGTTGTAGGCTTAATTCTCCATTATCTGAGTAAAATTTGTGGTAGTTAGTTGATTTGATTTGAATTGATTTTTGTTTATTAGTTTTTTTTATTATTTTCAATCATTAATTTGGATAGTTTAATATAATTGAGATAATACAAAGTTGGTAATTGTGATATTAAAATTGGTTTCTATCTCTGTGGGAATGATACTCAACTTATCATTATATTAATTGTTGATCACGTATACTTGCATGTCGTGCTTAATTAGATTACACCCAATAGAAAAATAGTTTAATGCAAAGAAATATATAAACAAGCATGGATCCGGCTAAAACTCAACAGATACCAAAATAGAAGTCAATAGGGGATATTTTTGCTTTCTCATTCACTTACAAGGGGTTTTTCGCTCTTTTTCCCGTATATTTTTTTTTACTCATGACTGTGTAATGTTTAGTCCTCTCAGGTATTTCAGTGCTACCCATTAACGAGCTTTCAACCAACGACTCCCAAACCAGATGGATTTAGGGTGCTGGGTGTAGAGACATCCCCTCGGGCGTACTTAAGTAACAAAGGCCACATAACTAAACTAGTCACGGTGTTTATTCATATTTTCATTCTTTATTTATTTCCTTTTTCTTTTTTTTCTTTTTTTTTCATAGATAGATCCCATATCTTCCCCCAAACTTAGGTTTCTACTTAATCCTAGCCTTCACCACTAATTTACTGAATTTCTCTCATTAAACCTTAATTTCCCTTAAGAAGTCAATTATGTATATATTTAAACTAAGTTAACCAACATGATCATTCTTTTGTGATATCCTAATTACATCAGTTTCAAACAAGACAAGAATTGGGTCATGGTATGAAATCACTTATATGCCCTAGCTATCAATACCAATTCTTGTCTAAGCAACTCCAATATCATCATCAGCCAAATTAACTTCAACTATCTAATAAGCTGGAATCATGCAAATATGCACTAACTATATGCAACCCATTAACATTAAACATTAACTACTATTTTGTGATTTTCCATTTTTCAAGTTTTTTTTTCTTTTTCACATAAAAATGAAAACTAGTTACAAAAACTACACTACAATGAAAACTACACTACACTAAACATAAACAACTTAACATGCAATACATACTAAATGCAAAATTACACTACAAATGAACTAAACATGCAAAATAACACGATGCAAATGCAAATAACAAAACACCCCCAAACTTTAAATTAAACAATGTCCTCATTGTTAAATATATGGAAATAAAGTACAGAGGACTTACCTTATATGGCTAGGCATCATGCTAGACCTCCTCAACATACGAGTCAGAAGGTGCATAAGCATGCATTGCCTGTGGAATGGGAAACTGGAATGGCTCAGCAGCAGTGTTTAAGTGGGAAATGATTCTTCCAAGGGTGCATTGAACGCATTTTGTGTAGCAAAGGCGTGATTCTGCCTTGCTGTAATCCTCTTTAACTTTCAAATCCTCAATCTTATCTTTGGCATCCATATGGTGCTGAAGGCTTCTAAACTGTGTACTGAACATATACTTTGTCTTGCGAGAAGCACCAGGCGTAGTAACATCCTCACCTTCAGAAAGTTCATCAGCTCTAAACTCCTCATCCTCCGAATCGACTTCTGCCTCTTCCTCCTCTAGAACCTCTAGAAATATAAAACCAAGCCCACGAGGATGAAATTCACCTCTTGGGCAAATAGAATATCATGCAATTAGCCTCGGGTCCAGCAGCTATAGAGGTTGCTGCACATGCTCATCCGCAGTCCATCGCACTACTGACTGATGACATAATCCACATATCAGCGATGGATGAGGCAACCCCCCTGAAAACGAGCCTCGCAGATAACGCCTGATGGAAAAGCTGATTATAAGACCCCAACTTATTATAAATAAAATTGAATTTTTCTTTATTCATTATTCTAAATTAATAAGGGTTAATTTGATATAATTCTTTGGTTATGGGTGAAATGTGCAAAGTTTACAAAATAAGCAAGTGGTTATAAAATATTCATTATTGTCGGGGAATATTCGTTTGGTCGTGGAATATTCTTTTTGTCGGGAATCTCCGTGCGACAATGTATTGATCATTAGTGGGCCCATAACGGAAAAGCGGTTGGATGAAAAAAAGCGATAAAGATTGAGTTTTATAAATAACGGCGTAAATTGTTCCGCTAATTAACAACATTGGGTTACACGGTGGTTAAAATACGATGTCTGGCGTGGTTGCACGAGTAGCACTGCGGTATTGCATGATATTGTTGAATTATTGATCCTTACGTGAAAGGCACTACTCAATAATTGTTACGATGAATTCTTGTTCATTATTTTATCTTATTGATTCAATAATTGCTGCATTGATATTTATATTATTATTGTTTCAATAATTGTCATTACACAGTATTTTCCATTATCAAATCAATAATTCATATTATTTGAATAATATTATCAGATAACATTATTGGCAATGTCTAGAAAGTTCTGTCTAAGGAGAGGTTTGGTCACCTAATTGCGCGCCAGTAAGGAGAAATCCTTATTGGAAAGCCCCCTCTTTCCTGGGAACGGCCTGGTTGTCAGTACTGTGATTCTGTAATATTATTAATTATTGATTATTATGATAAAGAAAATATTTATTTTATGTGGATATAGATGGAGAAAATTTTTAATGTGACAATTGTTGAAAATTAATATTTTATCTTTTTCTGATAAAATAATACATTTAAATATATTATTTTAATAATATATTAACGGTGATATTTTTATAATGATTGTGGGATATATGAGTATATGAGGAGGTAGAGTATTTTGTGGCATTAAATGTTTAACATATGTTTTTGTGTGTTGGTGGACACAATTCTTAATAGAAAATTGATTATAGTATCGTAAAATCGTCTGTTTATGGATTTCGGTCAATTTCCGCTTGGAATTTGGAAAAATTTCATACGCAAAGTTGTAGAGAATGGGATTTCCCATGGAAAGTCGCGAGTTTCAATTTTTCTGATAAACGGGCAATTTTCTATGAATTATTGAAGTTACGGAAAATAAAATAATTTTTTTTATTAATTATGGTGGGACCCACTTTTTGGTGGGTGTTGAATGCACATGGGTCATGAAATTTTCAGCATTGAGGGGCTGAAAGCATGCGTAGAAATTTTGATTTTTAATAATAATAATTTATTAATTTAGTCTCCTTTAGCGTTCTAACATTTTCCTATAAATAGAGGCTAAGTTAGAATTGAAAATCACACGAAACTAAGTTTTCTCTTTCTCTCTCTAAATTATCGAGCGTATTCTTGTGAGTATACTTTGAGTGTTGCTATCTGGTCTTGGGTTTCACAAAGACTATACCGAAATTCAATCGGAAATACGATTATTTTGAGGTAAGGGGTATTATTTTCTTCTTAAATGATATTTTTCTTCAATATCATTATCTCAAGTATTGGTGAACTTTTTTATCAAATTTGGAACTTGTTGTGTTTGGTTACTATTCACGATATACGCACTATTCACGTATCGACACTATTCACAAATCGGCACTATTCATAGAAAAATGAAAATTTTTTCTTTTGTCCAAAATATCTATTACGGATACTAGCTTTGATTGTATCCATGTTTTGATCATTCTTGAATTTTACACCAAAATGATTATTTTCAAGTATTTTTTGGACATGGGTAAAACAAAGTATGAATCCTTAATCCTTAATCCTTGTCATTTTGTTTCAATCGGATTCGTTTCTTTAAAATGTTTTTCATCATCCTCGGTCCTAAATGGTGATATAAATGAATATCTTTGGCACAGAGTGCAAAGATGAGCGATTAATCCCGATGAATATCTTTGGCACATGAGTGCAAAGATGAGCAGTGTTGAGATAAACATGACCAACTGGTGATACAAATGAATATCTTTGGCTTCAGAGTGCAAAGATGATTAAATATGTATATTGATTGTTATTACGAGGATAAACTATTGATGATGGACTTTTAAACCTTAGAAGACGGTAGAAATTCTTTCTCTACGTGACTCTTCTAATGGATTCTTTTATTACGCATTTGTTGATCTAAAACTTGTTGTCTATTGTATTCTATTAAATTTTTCCTGTTGAAGACTAACGATAATTTGTTGTATATTATCTTAGTCATAATATTCTTTATTGGGCTAGTTGAGCTCACCCTTTTCCTTTTTGTTCCATTTTTCTTCTCGGGAGGTGAGAACATAGCGAGATCGAGTCGGGTATGGAGTGATGGTTATAGGAAGATGTTTTAGTTGTCTCCTCACTACTTCAGAAAATAGTGTATGAATAATTAATGAGGACTTATTTGGGTGTGTATATTGTCTAGAAGACAATATTTGTATTCAAACTCACAGTTGTATTGTCGTATTCTACACGACATCAGTATTATCAAAGTTGTAGTTTGTTTTCTATACCATGTATTTTGGCACTCGAATGGGTGTTGTATACCTATTTTGGGGCGTCCACAATTGGTATCGAGCTTAGGGATATGATCTCTGGCGGAGATCGGGGAATAGAACTAGGAGGGGAGAGACGAGTAAATCCTTCGCTAGTGTGTCCTACCTAAGCTTATTTGTTGGTCGGTCATAATATAGGATATTATGTGATATGTTAATTTGTTTAATTAACCCTTGTTTTATGGCAGTATTTAAGAATGGCTGCTGAGAACGTTAACAATGGAGTTTATGAGACCGTGGAGACGCCGGTACTCACCAACGAGGAGAACGTGCAACAGGCTGGCAATGTTCCTCCTGTGAACAACGCCACTGAGCAAATGATGAACGACGGGATGTTTAGAAGCTTTTTGCAGTTCATGCAAAATCAGACAAGGGAGACTCGTGTACAAAATACGGGTGGAAATGATGGCAATGCACTAGTGCATCACGACCAAGCGGTTTAAGGAGTTGGGACCACCGATTTCCATGGAAAGCCGGATCCGATCAAAGCGTAAACGTGGGTCAAGCAAATTACCAAGATATTCGATGTCTTGGGGTGCGGAGAAACGAAGGTTCCATTCGCCACCTTTATGTTTAAATGGTGAAGCAGATTCTTGGTGGGAATCGTAGAAGCGTACTCAAACCAGATGCACTTAACATGTCTTGGGAAAGATTTGAATCGTTCAATGACAAGTACTTTCCGAAAGTATTCGTCATATGAAGGAGGTAGAGTTTATTAGACTTCGAGCAGAACAACATGACGGTGTCTCGAAGACGAGGCAAAGTTCGCAGAGTTATCGAGTTTGCACCTCATTTGGTGGAGAATGAGGAGCGAATGACGCGCGTATGTTTCTCGAGAGGTCTAAAACTAGAGATTCGTCAATACCTTATCTCTCATAAATTTTCTCTGTATTCAGATGTTGTCAACAGGGCTCAGTTATTAGAACGAGATAGTGAGTATACTCAACCGAGGGACCACAATCAGGGTAGTCATCAGAACGATGATAACCAGCGAGGAGGAAAGAATACGGACAAAGGCGGTAACCACTCAGGTGGTAATCGTGGACATGATAATAGGAGAAGTGACTCAAGTGGAAATTTCAGAAAGAGAAGATTCAACAATGACGGGAAGATATCAACGGCAGCACCAGCACCAACAACAAATGCTAGGGGAGGAGAACGACCGCCAGTTAGATGTTACAAATGCGGGAAGGAGGGACATATCACCCAAACTGTCCACAACAATCCAAGGTATGTTACAACTGTGGAAAGGAAGGCCACATCGCCGAGATTGTACTATCGCGAAACCAAGTTCAGCCGGGAGTGGTGATTCCAAGGGCTGTCCCGGATAAGTCGAAATCAGCGGTTCCTGGAAGAGCGTTTGTCGTGACTGGACAAAACGTGAGGAACCCGAACGAGGTGATCACGGGTAAGCTAATCTTGAATTCTTGCGAAGTTTATACCTTACTAGATCTGGGTTCTACCCATTCTTTTATCTCTCCCCGCTTGTGCTCAACGTTTAAACTTGACTCGGGAGAAATTAGATTTTGATTTATCTGTTAAAACTCCGTTGGGTGAAACCTTCGTTACATCTACGGTTTATAAATCTTGCATGATCCAAGTTGGCACTATCACATTTGCACCGTTGATCTTATCTCTTTAAAGATACTTGCTTTTGATGTGATTTTAGGAATTGATTGGTTAACCACTCATCATGCCAAAATTGATTGTTTTCGTAAGGTTGTTAGTTTTCATATTCCCAACCAACTTTGCTCATACGAATTCAAACCACTAAACCACTAAAATCGGTCATTTGTCATATCAAGCCACAAAGCTATATTCGTTTATTGAAAAGCGGATGCCAAGCTTTCTTAGCCCATGTTATGGATTTGAACAAAGACAAGTCAGATTTGAATAATATTTCTGTGGTTAAAGAATTCCCTGATGTATTTCCTGAAGAGCTTCCCGGTCTACCCCCAGAACGTGATGTTGAATTCTTTATTGACCTTGAACCGGGTACAAAGCCCATTTCTAAAACCCCATATCGAATGGCTCTATTGAACTTCGGGAGTTAAAAAGTCCAACTACGAGAGTTATTAGACATCGGTTTCATTAAGGTCCTAATCGTCTCCTTGGGGTGCTCTGTTTTATTCAGTAAAGAAGAAAGACGGGGTATATGCGACTTTGTATTGACTATCAAGAATTGAACCATGTCACCATCAAGAATAGGTATCCGCTACCTCGCATTGATGACCTGTTCGACCAGTTACAAGGAGCGCAATTCTTTTCAAAGATCGATCTTAGCTACGGATATCATCAAATTGAAGATTAAAAGCGAGGATATTCCAAAGACGGCATTCGGGGACTCGTCACGGGCATTATGAATTCTTGGTCATGTCTTTTGGATTGACTAATGCTCCTACCGCTTTCATGGATATGATGAACCGTGTATTTAAGGAATATTTGGATCGGGTTCGTTGTTGTCTTTATTGATGACATCCTCATCTATTCAAAAGCCGTGAAGATCATGAGCACCATTTGAAGTGGTACTACTACAAAGACTTCGTGAACACAAGCTTTATGCCAAGCTGAAGAAATGCGAGTTCTGGCTCGAGGAAGTAGCATTCCTTGGGCACGTGGTGTCAAAACAAAGAGTATCTGTTGACCCGGCGAAGATTGAAGCAATACAAAGTTGGGAGCAACCGAAGTCGGTGACCGAAGTACGCAGCTTTCTGGGCTTAGCTGGTTATTATCGGAGATTTGTGGAAGGATTTTCTCGAATCGCTACTCCGTTAACTCAGCTGACTCGGAAGGATGCAAAATTCTTATGGAGCGAGGAATGCGAGAAGAGCTTCCAAGAGCTCAAGAGGAGACTCATTTCGGCACCTGTTCTGACAATACCATCTGGTTCAGATGGATTTGTTATCTCAATGATGATGCTTCGGCAAGGGGTTAGGATGTGTTCTCATGCAACATGGGAAAGTCATAGCCTATGCCTCACGACAACTCAAAGAATATGAGAGAATTATCCTACTCATGATCTAGAGTTAGCGGCCGATCGTATTCAGCGTTGAAGATATGGAGACACTACTTGTATGGAGAGAAAGTGGAGATTTATACGGACCATAAAAGCCTCAAATATTTCTTCACCCAAAAAAAGAACTCAACATGCGGCAACGACGTTGGTCGGAGTCATAAAAGATTACGATCACACTATTCAATATCATCCTGGAAAAGCGAACGTAAGAGTGACGCATTAAGTAGAAGATCATATGCAAAAATCGAGTGCGATATTGTCAACGCAAAGGCCCATTTTGTATGACTTGCAAAGGATGGAGGTAGAATTAAAGACTTGAGGACCCACATAATGATGGCGAATATACAAGTAGAACCGACTTTAATCGATAAAGTTAAAATTTTGCTCAAGCTACGGACACAGGGCCGATGCGTATGAAGAAGAAAAAGTGCAAGAAGGAGCTATTAGGAAGCAAGAATTGATGAGGAAGGAATACTTGAGTCAATTCTAGACTTTCTGCGTCCTAACGATTCTCGACACAAGCATAAAATCATGATGGAGGCACACAACACCCCGCTTGCAATCCATCTCGAAGTACCAAAATGTATCATGATATTCGACATACATTTTGGTGGAACAATATGAAGAGAGAGATTGCGGAGTTTATCTCAAGATGTTTAACTCATCAACGTGTAAGTGAGCGGAGCATCAAGTGCCAAAAGGTCCATTGCAACCACTTGAGATTCCGAAATGGAAATGGGAACACATTACTATGGATTTTTGTTACAGTCTTCCCAAAGTTTCTCAAGGCGTGATGCAATTTGGGTTATTGTTGATAGATTAACCAAGTCGCCCATTTCTTCACCGTCTGTGAGACTTATTCCTTGAACGTCTTGCTCAGATATATGCGTGAATGAGATTGTATGATTGCATGGCATGCCAAGATCCATAGTTTGGATCGTGACCCAGATTCACTTCAAGATTTTGGGTTAGCTTGTAGAAAGCTATGGGCGCAGATTTACGATTGATTCAAAGATACCATCCTCAAGCAGACGGACAATCGTAGAGAGGACTATTCAAACCCTTGAAGATTTATTAAGACTCTGTGTCCTAGATTTCAAAGGAAGTTGGGATAAGTACCTACCAATCGTGGAATTCTCCTACAACAATGAGTTATCAAGCAAGTATAGGCATGGCTCCATTTGAGGCGTTGTATGGATTTAAAAATGTCGTTCTCGATATCTTTGGGGCGAGGTGGGAGAAGCAATATTGTTGGGACCGTAATTAATACGCATGACTACGTAAAAAGATCCAAATGATTCGACAACGTATTCAAACTTCACAAGATCGACAAAAGAGTTATCTTGATCTTCATAGAAAGGACGGGAGTTTAATATTGGAGATCATGTATTGTTACGTATTGCTCCATGGAAGGAGTTACAAGATTTGGGAAAAGAGAAAGCTCAATCCAAGGTTTGTTGGTCCATTTGAGATTCTTGACCAGAATAGGAACGTAGCCTATAGACTCGCGTTACCTCCAAGTATGTCTCGTGTTCACAATGTATTCCACATATCTATGCTTCAGTAAATATGTGAAAGACCGAACCACATTATTGCATTAGAACCAGACGAGATAACGTAAGATTTAACCTACGAGGAGATACTGTTGAGATTTTGGATAGGAAAGAGCATGTCTTACGTACATGAAGGTTATACCACAAGTTAAGGTTTTGTGGAGAAACCATGCAATTGAGGAAATGACATGGGAGTTGGAATCGGAGATGAAAGCAAGGTACCCTCACCTTTTCGATATATCAGTATCGTATGTCAATTTCGAGGACGAAATTTCATAAGGAGGGAGGTTGTAAGACCCCAACTTATTATAAATAAAATTGAATTTTTCTTTATTCATTATTCTAAATTAATAAGGGTTAATTTGATATAATTCTTTGGTTATGGGTGAAATGTGCAAAGTTTACAAAATAAGCAAGTGGTTATAAAATATTCATTATTGTTGTGGGAATATTCGTTTGGTCGTGGAATATTCTTTTTGTTTGGAATCTCCGTATGCGGCACAAGTGCCATCATTAGGGGGCCCATAACGAAAACGGTTGGATGAAAGAAAACGACAAAGATTGAGTTTTATAAATAACTCGGCGTAAATTATTACCGCTTAACACTTGTTGGGTTACACGGTGGTTAAAATACAATGTCTGCCATGTGGTTGCATGAAGAAGCATACGGTATTAGACGATATTGTTGAATTATTGATCCTTACGTAAGAAGGCACTACTCAATAATTATTACAAATAATTACTTTATTCATTATTTTATCTTATTGATTCAATAATTCTTTGCATTGATATTTATATTATTATTGTTTCAATAATTGTCATTACACAATATTTTCCATTATCAAATCAATAATTCATATTATTTGAATAATATTATCGAGATAACATTATTGGCAATGTCTAGAAAGTTACATCTAAGGAGAGGTTTGGTCACCTAATTGCGGCCAATGAAGGAGAAATCCTTATTGGAAAGCCCCCTCTTTCGAAGGAGCGGCACGGTTACAAGATCTTTGATTACGTAATATTATTTTGAATAATTAATTATTGATTATTATGATAAAGAAAATATTTATTTTATGTGGATATAGATGGAGAAATTTTTAATGTGACAATTGTTGAAAATTAATATTTTATCTTTTTACGATAAAATAATACATTTAAATATATTATTTTAATAATATATTAACGGTGATATATTTTATAATGATTGTGGGATATATGAGTATATGAGGAGGTAGAGTATTTTGTGGCATTAAATGTTTAACATATGTTTTGTGTGTTTGTGGACACAATTCTTGATCGAAAATTGATTATAGAATCAAAATCGTCCGCTTATGGATTTCGGTCAATTTCCGTTTGGAATTTGGAAAAATTTCATTCTGCAAAGTTGTAGAGAATGGGATTTCCCATGGAAAGTCATGAGTTTCAATTTTTCTGATAAACGGGCTATTTTCTATGAATTATTGAAGTTACTGAAAAATAAAATAATTTTTTTTATTAATTATGGTGGGACCCACTTTTTGGTGGGTGTTGAATGCACATGGGCTCTTTGAAATTTTCAGCATTGAGGGCTGAAAAGCATGTCGTAGAAATTTTGATTTTAATAATAATAATTTATTAATTTAGTCTCCTTTGGCGTTAACATTTTCCTATAAATAGAGGCTAAGTTAGAATTGAAAATCACACCGTAAACTAAGTTTTCTCTCTTTCTCTCTCTAAATTATCGAGCGTATTCTTGTGAGTATACTTTGAGTGTTGCTATATCGGTCGGGTTTTACACAAGACTATACCAAATTCAAATGGAAGTACGATTATTTTGAGGTAAGGGGTATTATTTTCTTCTTAAATGATATTTTTCTTCAATATCATTATCTTAAAGTATTGGTGAACTTTTTTATCAAATTTGGAACTTGTTGTGTTTGGGAGTTACTATTCACGTGATACTGCACTTATTCACGATATCTGACACTATTCACAAATCTGACTATTCACCTAAAAATGAAAAATTTTCTTTTGTCCAAAATATCTATTCGGATACTAGCTTTGATTGTATCCATGTTTTGATCATTCTTGAATTTTACACCAAAATGATTATTTTCAAGTATTTTTGGACATGGGTAAAACAAAGTACTGAATCCTTAATCCTTAATCCTTGTCATTTTGTTTCACCGGATTCGTTTCTTTAAAAATGTTTTCATCATCCTCACCCCTAAATGGTGATATAAATGAATATCTTTGGCACCGTAGTGCAAAGATGAACGATTAATCGATGAATATCTTTGGCACAGAGTGCAAAGATGAGCAGTGTTGAGATAAACATGACCAACTGGTGATACAAATGAATATCTTTGGCACATGAGTGCAAAGATGATTAAATATGTATATTGATTGTTATTACAGGATAAACTATTGATGATGGACTTTTAAACCTTAAAAGACGGTAGAATTCTTTCTCTACGTGACTCTTCTAATGGATTCTTTGCTTCACGCATTTGTTGATCTAAAACTTGTTGTCTATTGTATTCTATTAAATTTTTCCTGTTGAAGACTAACGATAATTTGTTGTATATTATCTTAGTCATAATATTCTTTATCGGGCTAGTTGAGCTCACCCTTTTCCTTTTGTTCCATTTTTCTTCTCGGGAGGTGAGAACATAGCGAGGATCGAGTCGGGTATGGAGTGATGGTTATAGGAAGATGTTTTAGTCATCCTCACTACTTCGTAAAAAAATAGTGTATGAATAATTAATGAGGACTTATTTGGGTGTGTATATTGTCTAGAAGACAATATTTGTATTCAAACTCACAGTTGTATTGTCGTATTCTACACGACATCTGTATTGTCAAAGTTGTAGTTTGTTTTCTATACCATGTATTTTGGCGACTCAGAATGGGTGTTGTATACCTATTTTGGGGGCGTCACAATAGTGACCTCCATACACCGAAGAATGACAATCCTGCAGAATCCCCTCGGTCTCACTGTACGGGATACACCTTATCATTTGATCAGCACACTATTTAAACAAATAAGGCTCATCCCATATATACCATTTGACATCATGCAGAAACTTCTTCTTTTCATAACCCACCAAGTCAAAAAGAACCATCTTACTTACCAAATAGTTCGCGTAGTCTGCAAACCATGGCACTTCCCCTTTCACCAGAAACAACTGTTCATCTGGAAAGGATTCATTGATCATAACTTTGTCGCTTGCCTCCCTTTCCGGATTCTCTAGTCGAGATAAGTGGTCCGCCACTTGGTTTTCAGTTCCCTTTCTGTCCTTGATCTCCAAATCAAATTCCTGCAACAATAAAATCCATCTGATCAACCGGGGCTTTGCATCCTTCTTTGTCACTAAATGTCGAATTGTTGTGTGATCCGTATACACTAACACCTTTATACCAATCAGATATGCTCAAAATTTATCAAAGGCGTACACCACTGCCAATAACTCTTTCTCTGTGGTGGTGTAGTTCAATCTTGCATCTCTGTAAGGGTCTTCTTGGCATAATAAATCACATGAAACATCTTCTTTCTTCCTCGCTTCTAAAACAGCCCCTACTACGGTAATCAACGGCATCACACATCACCAAATGGCAAATCCCAATGCAGTGCGGTAATAATTGGTCTTGATGTTAATTTCCCTTTAAGTGCTCAAATATCTGAAACGCAAAGCCTCATCAAAATCGAACTATGCATCCTTCTCCAATAAACTGCATAGTGGTTTAGTTATCTTGGAGAAGTCCTTGATGAATCTGCGGTAGAAACCTGCATGTCCCAGAAAATTGCGAACACCTTTTACTGAAGTAGGTGGTGGCAATTTCTCAATAGTCTCCAGCTTAGCCCTATCCGCCTCGAGTCCCTTCTTCAAAACCTTGTGTCCCAGTATGATTCCTTCTTGTACCATGAAGTGGCACTTTTCCCAGCTCGAAAGACTAGATTCGTCTCAACGCACCTCTTCAAAACCATTACCAAATTTTCAAGGCATAAATCAAACGAGTCCCCAAAGACTGAGAAATCATCCATAAATACCTCCACGTTCTGTTCCACCATGTCTGAAAATATAGCCATCATGCATCTCTGAAAGGTGGCTGGAGCATTGCACAACCCAAAAGACATCCTTCTAAAGGCAAAAGTTCCGTATGGACATGTAAAGGTAGTCTTTTCCTGGTCTTCTGGAGCTATCATAATCTGATTGTAGCCTGAATAACTGTCCAGAAGGCAATAATACTCATGACCTGCTAATCTTTCCAACATCTGATCAATGAATGGTAGTGGAAAATGATCTTTCCTTTTGTAGATTTGTTGAGCTTGCGGTAATCCATGCAGACTCTCCACCCTATCACTGTTCGTGTTGGAATTAATTCATTATTCTCATTAGTAACAATGGTCATACCACCCTTCTTTGATACACACTGCACTGGACTCACCCATGAGCTATCTGAAATCGGATAGATTATGCCTGTATCCAGCCATTTCAGTACCTCTTTCTTGACCACTTCTTTCATTATCGGATTAAGCCTTCTTTGTTGCTCAACCGATGGCTTACTATCATCTTCTAACAGGATCTTATGCATGCAAAAAGTAGGGCTGATCCCTTTGATATCTGCTATGGTCCATCCAATAGCCGATTTGAACTCTCTAAGCACTCGTAGCAGTTTTTCTTCCTGAAAAGATGTTAGTGTAGAAGAAATAATCACAGGTAGTTTTGAATCTTTATTTAAAAATGCGTACCTGAGATGATCTGGAAGTGGTTTTAATTCAAGTTCTGGAGGTGTCTCAAGAGATGGCTTTAATTTTACCGATGTCTCTCCAGCTTTCGTCAATGGCTCGACAGGTGTTCTGAATTTTTTGAATTGTGGAGTGGTATCCAGATATTGCACAAGTTCGGCGAATTCCTCATCCTCCAATTCTGAATTTTCAGTAATGACATTCCTCAATGGTTTATAATCCACTAGACTCTGTACTTCATCATTTAGAACCCGATCCACCAAATCAACTTTGAAACATTCTTCTTCATCTGATGGGAACTTCATTGCCTTGAAGACGTTAAAGGTAATCTCTTGATCATGTACACGCATAGTGAGTTCCCCTTTCTGCACATCTATCAAAGTCCTACATGTGGCTAAGAATGGTCTCCCCAGTATAATTGGTACACTTTTATCTTCCTCATAATCCAGAATGATGAAGTCAGTCGAAAAGATAAATTTGTCCACTTTCACCAGTACATCCTCAATTATTCCCCGTGGATACGTGATGGATCTGTCACCTAGCTGCAAAGAAATGTTTGTCGGCCTTGGAGCCGGCAATCCCAACTGATTAAACACTGACAAGGGAATCAGATTGATACTTGCCCCAAGATCACATAGACATTTCTCGAAGTTCATTTTTTCGATCGTGCATGGAATTGTGAAACTGCCTGGATCTTTCAGCTTTGGAAGTAGTTTACGCTGAAGCACTGCACTGCATTCCTCTGTCAAGGCTACTGTCTCAAACTCGTCTAATCTCCTCTTCCTTGACAATATACCCTTCATGAACTTTGCATAACTTGGCATCTGTTCCAATGCCTCAGCAAAAGGTATGTTGATTTGCAGCTTTTTAAAGACCTCCAAAAATTTGTTGAACTGCTTCTCTTCCCTCTGCTTATTCAATCTCTGTGGATATGGAACCGGAGGGTGGACTAGTGGTACTGTATTCACAGGCTTTTCCACTGAACCTGCTTTATCCTTCTTTTCCTGCTGTAACTCAGAATTTTCCGAATTTTCTTTCTCATTTATCATGCTTTTCTCCTCGCTGCCACGTGCAAGGTCCTCCTCGATATAACATGGCGGCGGTAGCATGATGTTCGATTCTACAATATTTTTCCCAGACCTTAATGTAATCGCTTGACACTATTCCTTCCCGTCTCTTCGTGGATTTGCTTCCGTATTACTTGGCAATGAACCTTGTGGCCTGTTGTTAAGCATGATCGCCATTTGCCCCATCTGAGTTTCCAGATTCTTAATAGCCACTGCTTGGCTCTTGATCATAACCTCCGTGTTCGCCATGTACTTTATCATCATCTCCTCTATTTCTGATTACTTTTCTTGCTGAGGTGCAGCTGGAGTGTGATGTTGTTGTTGTTAAGAAAATCATGGTGGAAAAGGTGGTCTTGTGTAAACCATACCGCTTTGTCAGATCTTTGTGGTAAGCGATTATTCTAATTTGAAAATGATTCTGCTGATTTCCTTGATTATTTGACCAACTGAATTTAGGATGATTGCGGTTGTTGGAGTTGTACGTGTTCTAAAATTGATCTTGGTCTTTCCTGTAATTGCTCATATACTGTACCGACTCTGAGCTGATAGCACATTGATCTGTCGAGTGTGACCCCGCATAAATTTCACAAACGAAGGCAACTGTCTTCGCCTTACCCTCTGTTAATGTATCTATTTTCTTCGCCATGACTTCCATCTGTGCTGACAACTGCGTGATAGCATCCACTTCCAACAAACCTGCAACCTTGGGCTGTGGCATCCGAGATGTAGGGTTCTAAAAATAATTTGATGTCATTGTTTCAATGAGGTTATAGGCCTCCTCATAGGCCCATAATGCTCCTCCTGAAGCTGCATCTACAATCGGCCTAGACTGCCATCCCAATCCATTATAGAATTTGTTAATCACCATCCAATCTGGCATACCATGGTGCGGACACTTCCGTAGCATCTCTTTGTATCTCTCCCAGGCCTCATATAAAGATTCACCATGTTGTTGCTCAAACTGAGATATTGTTGTCCTCATTTTCGCAGTCTTAGCCACTGGGAAAAACTTGGCTAAGAACTTCTGTGCTAGGTCCTCCCATGTAGTTATAGATCCTGCAGGCAAAGAATGAAGCCAACTTCTCTCTTTATCCCTCAATGAGAATGGAAATAGCCTAAGTCTAATAGCATCCTCCGTCACCCCGTTGTATCTGAAAGTATCACATATCTCAATAAAACTCAACAAGTGTTCATTCGGATCATCTATAGCGGCACCCCCAAATCAGTCTTAGATTACGCACCATCCTAATAGTGCCCATTTTTATCTCGAATGTATTAGCTGCTATCGTTGGTCTGACTATGCTAGACTATAATCCATTAATATTAGGCATGGAACATTCTCTCAGAGCCCTATGCTCCTCTCTTTGCTCTTCTCCTTGTCCCTCGGCTGCCATATTAGATGTAGTACCTTCTAACTGTGCTTGTGAATTTCTACGCACTCTCACTTTCCAACCTCTCCCGTTTATGTTATCCTGAGCAGGTGTTAAGTCGGGATTGGATGACCGCGTGCGCATAAAAATTTATCCAAGTACCTGAAACAAAAACAAAAACAAAAATAGAAATGAGATAAGATAAGATTAGATTTGTCTAAGTCATACAATATAGCTTAAAACTAATGATAATAATAAAAATTTAAACGCCTTTCCCCGGCAACGGCGCCAAAATCTTGTTGGCTCTTTTTTAGTTTAACAAAAGAGCTCTAACTCATGCAAGCATACATGTGTCAACAAGCAATACAGAATAAGTCGAGTATTGATCCACGAAGAAAGTTGTCTAAATTAAACTATTATGCATCAACTAAATCATTATTTGTATATGTTTAAACTAATGCTTGTAATTGTGATTTATTCTAAATGCAAATAATAACTAAAATAAGAATAATAATATAATAAATCAAATCTGGAGATAATGGGATTCTAACTTCATTTAACCGTTCATCTAATTACAACCATCATGCAAGATTGTTCACGTATCACAGAAAAGTATTCAAGAGCCCTAATGTAGACATAACCCTTTTTCAATGCATTATGACCTACTTACATAACATCCACATGCAATAGACACCATGTAATCATCAATAAAACCAATCTCAATATATTTCTATGTGAGATTGTAGCAATATTGAATTTAAGCACAAGCCTTTATTTAACTCATACGGTGAAATAGTATATGTCTATCTGATTCACGAAACACAAAGCTAAGCAAAACAGCCCCATATATGCATGCTATCATGATTACAACCATACTCGCATGTTATTTTTCAATTCCATACACGCACATAAAATGAATGGTGATCAATCATTCATACATGCAAATCAACCATGATAGAAATTCCTTATGATACGCAAAATAGTCCAGCAATCAGGCCATAAGTTAGACTACGTATTAAACTCCGCTAGAATCCCATAATGGAGTTTAGTTCATGACTTAACCAACAGCCATTATGGAATCAAAGCAACGCATGGAAAATAAACAAACAATTGAAAGAGAGAAGAGAGAATCGATCAAACCCAATTGCTGATTATAAACCGAATGTAACGTTCAAATCCTCAATAATATCCAGCAACATAAAAGTAAAGCATCCACAATGACTGAATTCCAAAGAAGAAGTAGAAAATACGAAATCTATGCTTGGTTTCACATTGGAATACTCTCCAAGTGTAAACCCTAGTTCTCTCCTATGAAAAGTACGTAAAAACTAAAGATAATCGCGTCTGGTGCCAACCATAATCATTTATACAAACTCAAACACGTGAATTTTAAAAATTAAAATAAAGTCAGCAGCCTCAGTCAACATCGCGCGTGGTCCCTGTGTAATTCTCATGCGGGCGCGTTAAGGCAAAGTCAGTGCAGTCCGGTTGCTTGCGCGGGCGCGCGTGTTGAAGCCTATTTAGCCGCACGGCTGCGCGGCTTTTGCAATTTTGATTATGTGTTCTGCTGCTGCTACTGCTTTGTCCTGCTGCTATTGATTCTTTGTCATGCCACTCTTCCTTCATCCATCTTTAGTTTCATATCTCCAATTGTTCCTCGCGTCATGCTTCTATTAGCCTCATGCCATCTACCATTGCCAAGCTATGTCATTTTCTGCACATTTACACCAAAGGAGTTCTCAATACATGCAATGCAAAATATTACGAAATGCAACTAAAAAACACACTAAAATGTACTTGAGATGGGCATAGTTCGCGTGAATTGATATCCAATAAGTAGGTATAAAACCCATTTATCAGAAATGACTTCCCTCATCACTAATAATCGCTCTTAGGGTGCCAAATCTTGTAAAGATGTTCTTTTGCAGAAATTTCAAGATAACTTTGGCATCGTTTGTCGGTAGTGTTACAGCTTCAACCCACTTAGACACGTAGTTTATTGCCAACAAGATATACAAATTATTGAATGAAGGCGGAAAAGGTCCCATGAAATCTATCCCCCACACTTCAAAAACTTCCACTTCCAGAATCATGTTAAGTGGCATCTCATTCCTTTTAGATATGTTGCCCACCCTTTGACATCGATCACAATTTTTCACAAATTGATGTGCGTCTTTGAACAAGGTGGGCCAATAAAAACATGCCTGAAGAATTTTAGCAACCGTTATCACTTCCATAGTGTCCCCCATATAAGGATGTGTGGCATGCATGCAAGATGTTGTTCACTTCACTTTGTGGCACACACCGACGAATCATTTTGTCCACACATTGTCTGAACAAATACGGCTCATCCCACATATACCATTTTACATCATGTAGGAATTTCTTCTTCTGCTGATGTGTCAAGTTTGGATGAAGGATCTTGCTCACCAAGTAGTTGGAAAAATCCGCATACCATGGAAATTCGGAACCAACCCCAAACAATTGTTCATCAAAAAATGATTCATTGATCAACACCTTATCTGTTTTGTCTTTGTCCGTATTTTCCAACCTCGAAAGATGGTCAGCTACCTAATTTTTTTGTCCCCTTCCTATCTTTAATTTCTAAGTCGAACTCTTGAAAGAATAGAATCCAGCGAATTAGTCTTGGCTTGGCGTCTTTCTTGGAAATTAAAAACCTGACAGTCGAATGGTCGGTATACACTACAACCTTTGTTCCAATAAAATATGAGCAAAATTTGTCAAAGGCATACACGACCGCAAGTAATTCCTTCTCGATGGTTGTGTAATTCAATTAAGCATCTGTCAGGGTTTTTGTAGCATCCCCAGATCCGGGTCCCGAATCGCCGCGGATCCGGTTCAATCATTCTACAACTTTTTGCGGAAGATATAAACATAGATTGTTTATACATTAAACTTTACACACTATTCCCAAAATCGAGTAACCTTAACTAATACACAATCGTGAACTGCCTAAATACATGACAATACTATTCTTCAACATACTTTACAACTTAACTTCACATTCTATCCCAAGTCAACTTGGCATTATCCTTTTCCCATGATCTCCGGTAGTATTCGCCTTATCTCGCAATGTTTTATCATGATATAGCAAGGGTGAGCATGAAAGTTGCCCAAATAAGTTTAAAAAAAACAAGGTAAAGATATATCATGATTGAAAGAGTTTGAATAATAAGTCAAGCTATCCTTCACAATGTAGTTGTGAATTAGCATGAACAAAATTTCAAAGCTGAATAAACATTGAAAATGAACATAACAATTATATCTAAACTGACTGGTAATGAGGGTGATCAGCCTTTCATACCTGATGAATACATGCAATATGTACAGAGTACAATTCATAAGCATATCTATGCAAAACCACTCTTAAAAGAGTTTAAGTAAAAAGAACTTGAAAAACTTGCTCAACTGCTGATTACTGTAACGCAATATAATACGCTTCTCTTGAAGACCTAATATTAATAATATAGATCTCCAATATTAGAATAATATCATCACCAAGTATAAAATAACTTAAACACATAATCCTATCTACTATCAAAGATATAAAACCTATAATAGATCTTTCGGTTGAGTCATAACATATAGTTAAGTATTAGACATTAGTTTTAAGTCTTAATATTATTATTATACCTTGATATTCTTTTAATCACATCATAACTTATACTTATAAGTTATTCATTTTATATGTTATCCTAGTAAATTAGATAACATCTTAGTAAACCTAAATACCATTTCAAGAAGACGGATTTTATTTCAAAGATCCCGAAATCACTATTCTTTTCACGAAAAATACCAAATCAACTTATTATTTTTTATCCTTTGGTCAAACATATATACATGTATTTCATACATAAAAAATATCTTTCCATAATTTTTCAATTTCTTTTACTATTTTTCAAAAATCATAAATAGTGCGTGACTTAAGAAAATTAGCTACCTCGTGCTTAACTCCAGAGATGCCCATCTTTTGACATAACCTTATATATGTTAACGTGATGCTCCATTTTAAATTTCGTGGCAATCGGAGTTGTAGAACTCTGGTTATAGCGATATCCGTCGGAAAATCACAAAAATTAGAATAGTCATAACTTGGCCGTTTTAACTCGGAATTAGCTCATTTTTGGACACGAGCTACATAATACCACATATTTTCAATTCCCGAAATCCCGGAATTTTTCTCACAAAATAAATTACCGAAACAGCCTCCGGAAAACTTTTGGCAGTTTACTTTTGCACATATGCAGTTTTGGAGTCCTTTACCAAAACTTAAATAAAATGAAATCTATAACTCCGATTAATGATCCGTCAATTTTGTTGGATTCCTATCTTTCCAAACTACAGTTTTCATCTATCACAATCCATATTTGGACATGTTAAGCTCCCAGAAATTAGCCCGGAAGTGGCTGTTCAAAACTGTCTTTCTAACAGTTTTCTTAACTTTGAGTAGTTTGGGAGAAATTTCATAACTCTCTCCTCCGATGTCGGATTTAGTCCGTTTCGGAGTCTATGGAAAGCTTATTGAGTGTACTACAACATATCAAAAGTCCAGAATTTTTAGACCATCTAAACAAATTCGGAATTTACTGTTTAGGGGCAGCAGTTACCAATTCATTTTAAAAAAAACTGTTTTGCTTTTCTTTCTCTTGATCAAGCTTGTCGACCCTAAAAATGGCATGATCTAACCATAAAACATCATATATCATGTAGATCTATAGTTCTCATGTTCAGGATCATAAACTTCATGGTTCAAAATAACCAAAAATCAAATACAAGATTAAACACATTCAAGAGTAAGAAAAATAAGATTTCCTACACCTTAAAAACCTAGCTTCACTTTTTCTTGCTTTTGATCTATCTTTTGAAACATAAAATAGATAGATCCACACATAAAACACTCTAAATCATGTAGATCTAGAGTTTTGAAGATCAAAACTCATTATTTTGACAAAAATCAAACACATAAACTAATTAGAGTTTTGTGTTTAAGAATTCTTATACCTTGCTTTGATTTTCTTTCTTCTTCAAAGATATGACATGGATCTTGGGGTGTTGTTCTTGGCTTGCTACATGATAATCCTAGCTCATCTTCTCTCTCTCTTGTCTCTCTCTCTCTCTCTCTAAAACTTAGCCAATTTGGCTAAAATGAATATAAGTAAATTTTGATTTTGCTTATATAGAAGTTACTTTCAATTTTTTATAAGTTAGTCACCCAACTTAAATCTTCTCTAGTCTTCCCCTAGTCTTTAAAAAACTTGCAAATCACCCTTTGGCATATTCTTAGCATATTCTCGAATATTCTTTATTCCTTAGCATATTCCTTAAGATATTTTCTTAAGTTTCAAATATTAACTTTTTAACCCTAAGGTTTTCTTAACTCGCACAATTCCCCCTTAACTTTTATAATTCACTTCCATATTTTTTTAAGTTATTTAATTACTCAATCTTAGTAACTTAATTTAATCAAATAAGTTACTACATAAATCTCCTTAATTTATTTTACCTCTTGGAATCTCAGTAATTTATATAACCCATATTTGATATATAAATTATATAAAATATAACATAACATACTCAAATTATAATATAATTTCTCAATTACATTATGACTTTAATCGATTTAGGATTAATATTTCCTAATTAATATTGCTAGTTTAGCAATTAATTCCATAATCAGAGATTAGGGTTCCTAACGTAATAATTAGGGTTCAAAAATTCTGAAATTAGGATTTGCTAATTAATTAAGCTTTACCCTAATTAATATTATAATTAATAGCACTTAAGCATTATACTTATCCGATAATTTCTCGGATTAGGGTTTTCAAATATCAAATTAGGGTTTCGGATTCCGGAATCAAATTAGGTTTCGAAACCAGATTTCTGGGGTTTCTTATAAAATGTAATAATTTTATAACTGAACATGGACGTTTCTTAATATATACTATTAGGGTTTGACACGATATAATTTATCCGTCAACACTTGACCCTTAACCACATTCTCGTACACATGATACCGTAATCTTGAACATATACACATATACCCTTAATCCTGAATAATTCACTAAAAGAAATTTTAAATGCTCAAAATTCCTTTCTGAAAACATCAAACACATTAACTTATTTTCTGTCTAGGTCTATTATTTGACCTTAAACCAATCATTTAATATTTTAATGATTTTCTAATTTCTCGGGTTGTCACAGTTTTACTTGCGTTATAGATTGCGTGAAAAATCTTATCTCGGCGTTCTCCCAAAACAACCCCTACCGCATAATCACTACCATCACACACCAATTCAAATGGCATGGTCCAGTCCGGTGCTACGATTACAGGTGATGTCGTCAACTTTTTCTTGAACGGCTCAAACTCCATTAAATAATCGTCGTCAAATCTGAAAATTGCATCTTTCTCCAATAAACTGCATAGTGGTTTTGCAATCTTGGAGAAGTCTTTTATGAACCGGCAGTAGAATCCAGCATGACCGAGAAAACTACGAATCCCTTTTACTGATGTTGAGGGAGGAAGATTCTCAATTGTTTCTAAATTTGCACGGTCCACTTCCAACCCTTTTGCAGAGACTTTATGCCCTAGAATGATTCCTTCTTCAACCATGAAGTGACATTTTTCCCAGTTAAGCACTAGATTGGTTTCCACGCATCATTTAAGTACCATAACCAGATTCTCGAAACAACTGTCGAATGTATCCCCATACACTGAAAAGTCATCCATGAAAACCTTTACATTGCATTCCACCATATCCGAGAATATTGCCATCATACATCTCTGAAAAGTTATCGGTGCATTACACAGTCCAAATGACATCCTCCTAAAGGCAAAGGTGCCATATGGGCATGTGAACGTTGTTTTCTCTTGGTCTTCTGGTGCAATGACAATCTGATTATACCCCGAATATCCATCCAACAAACAGTAGTACTTATGTCCAGCCAATCTATCCAACATCTGATCAATGAAAGGTAACGGGAAGTGATGCTTTTAGGTTGCTTTGTTAAGTTTCTTGTAATCCATGCATACCCTCCAACCAGCAACTGTCTAAGTCGGTATCAGCTCATTGTCTTCATTGGTCACGACTGTCATACCTCCTTTCTTTGGGACACACTGCACTAGGATCACCCATAAACTATCTGATATAGGATAAATTATCCCAACATCCAGCCATTTCAAAATTTCTTTCTTCACTACCTCTTTCATGATCGAGTTGAGCCTCCGTTGATGTTCTACTATGGGTTTTGCATCATTTTCTAGGAGTATCATGTGCATACATAATGAAGGGCTTATTCCATTGATATAAAATGGTCCATCCTATAGCAGATTTGTACTCTCGAAGAACCCTCAGCAGCTTACTTTCCTACAAATCGTTAAGTGCAGATGTAATAATAACAGGTAAAATAGATGAACTACCCAAAAATGCATACCTAAGGTGTTTAGGAAGAGGTTTAAGTTCAAGTGTGGGTGGTTCCTCTAGTGAGAGTTTCATCCGTGCCGATGATTTGTCTGCAGATTCTAATGGCTCAAACAGAATCTTGAATCTACTCACTCTAAATAACTCATCTAACATGTGCAAATAATCGATAAACTTGAGATCGTCAAAGTCAACATCTCCCAGCAATGTGTTTTCCAATAGGTCCTTGTCCATACCTCGAATCAAATCTTCACTAACCATTTTCTCTATATATAACATCCAACCTGAAACATTCTTCCTCATCTGTAGGGAATTTTATAGCTTTGAAAACAATGAACGTAATCTCTTGGTCTTGTACTCTCATAGTTAACTCTCCTTTTTGCACATCAATGAGAGTCCTTCTAGTTGCTAAGAATGGTCTCCCTAAAATAATTGGAATGTTCTTATCTTCTTCGTAGTCAAGGATAATGAAGTCCGCTGGAAATATGAACTTATCCATTTTCACCAATATATCTTCAATAATTCCCCTTGGGTAAGTAACTGATCTATCCGCAAGCTGTAATGAGATGTTCGTTGGTTTCGGTGCCGACAATCCCAACTAAGTGTAAACTGATAACGACATGAGATTCACACTTACACCCAAATCACACAAACATTTGTTGAAGGACATGTTTCCAATAGTGCAAGGAATAGTGAAACTACTCGGATCCTTCAACTTCGGAGGCAACTTCCTTTGCAACACCGCTCTACACTCCTCTGTCAATGCTACAGTCTTATAATCTTCCAATTTCTTCTTCCTTGACAAAATACCCTTCATAAACTTAACATAACTCGACATCTGTTCTAGGGCTTCTGCAAACATAATATTTATTTGTAGCTTTTTGAAGATTTCTAAGAACGTAGAGAAATGTTTGTCTAACTTTTGCTTTTGAACCCTTTGTTGAAACGGTGGTGGAGGATAGTTAACGGGTACAACATCTGCGTGTTCCTTAGGCACTTATCTTTCTTCGCCCTTTTTCTCTTCTACTACTTTTTCTTCACTTTCCTTAACGTCTTTCTTTGGCGAATTTTCTACACTTTGTCCCTCTAACTGTTTTCCACTTCGTAGTGTAATAGCTTGACACTGCTCTTGATTTCCTCTGGGATTCTTTTCAGTGTCACTCGGCAAAGACCCTTGAGGTCTATTATTCAAGGCTATAGCAAGCTGTCCCATTTGATTTTCTAGATTTTTAATTGCAGCCGCCTGAGTTTTCATTGTCGCCTCATTACCTAATATATACTTCAAAAGTAGCTCCTCCAAATCTTACTTCTTCTCATGATGCGGAGCTGACTTTTGGTGCTGATTTTGAAATTCGGGGGGATATGATGGTCGTGGAGCTTGCTGCTGATTCTGATTGTTGCTCCATGAAAAATTGGGGTGGTTCCTTGCCCCCGGATTGTAGGTATTATGATGTAAGTTGACCTATAGTACAGTAACTAAATAAACATTTAACCCTGCATAAAAGACATTTATGATGGTGTATCTTAAATTAATGGGTATCTTTGTCTTTTAATAATCTGGAGAAAAGAATTGTTTCTTAATCCTGGAATAAATTTAATAGCTAGGTTGTCGAGCTCGGGTGGTCTTATGATTAAAATTTTAAATTGGGGGTTTTGAGTTCGAATCCTGGGCTCGACAAGTTTTTTGACAATTAATTGAAAAATGTCTATATCAACGGTGTCACGTGTGCCACGTCAGCAGGTCAATGCACATGTGGCACTTGGGGCTAAATATCCAAATTTTTGAACAAAAAGGGGCTCGATTTACGTTGACCAAAAAAAATGAGCTAAATACCAAAATCACCTAAAGTTCATGAGCAACCAAGCATTTTACCCGCACTTTAAAATATTAACACCTAAGTTAAGTGTGTAAGTAAACTTTGAAAATAAAAAAATAAAAAACTTGGAAATGATTAAGTACATCACCCTTTTTCTCTTACTTTTTGGCCAGGTATAAGACCTCCTTTTCTCCCATATTTGTTTTATTTTTATTGTAATATTTTACTTTATTAAATGTCCAAAAAATCCTTCACTTGTTGAGCTTAGTTTGAGCTACTTATTTAATTCTTTTGGGCTTCCTGAATAATTTCTTGTGCCATGAAAATTAACATAATTCAATACTTTCTATTTTATCTTTATTTAATCATTTAATTAGGATTCCCATTCCACTCATTTGGAATTTAAATCAATACTCTTGTACATTAAATTTTATAACCCAATATTTATTTATATGTGCATACGTACGTTTATATATATATTACATGTATAGTTTTTGTCACATGAGTTTTATGAATGGAAAAATTTCTACACAATTTAATTTAAATTGATTTGACAAGTGTTCAGTGTATTTTGTCTTAAATTATCATTTTGAATATAGATTTTTAATAATGAATGTGTTCATAGCAAATCGTGACTATAGAAGCTTATATGACCGCCATATTGTGCATCGTTTACTAACAAATTTGTTCACGAATTAACAATGTGTTAGATTAACCAAGTCCCGTATAACAACACTATGTTGAAATAGATAGGGCTCTTACAACAACAGTGTTGTGGTAAGCAAGCCTTCTACAGTAACATTGTGTTACATTAAGAGAGTTGTGTTTTTAAATAGTAACTCCTAGATTTGAAATGAATTTTGTAAAATCTGGTAGCAATATATGGTCTTAGAGTCACTATTTGCCAACTCAAATGAACTTTGTGTTTATTTCAGAACATGATAACACATGATCAATTCGGTTCTCTTTGTTATGGCAACGGTATGTACCGTAGTCATAGTCCTATGATGATGGTTTTTGACTATGACAACAGTACAAATCGTCGTCATAGCCCATATTCTTTTGTTCGGTTTCGTTGAAAAATCGGACTGAACACATGATATACAATAAATTATCTAAATGATCAACCCGTGCTTTGCACGGGGTAGAGAGTAGTGTTATTAAGTCAAGAGAGCAAGGTAGTAGCGAAAGCACCTCAAACGTGGCTACAAAAAGAAAAGGTAAAAGACATTTGAGGTCCACTTAGAAATGGGATAACAGGCAAAACTGTAAAGCATCGTTTGTGCAAGAAGCAAAGCATGCTCTCAAAGCCTTGTGGCGCCATTATGATGGCGGTAACTTAAATACACTTTTTAAATACTACTAGTAATGTAAAAATAATATTTATGTTATTAAAGTAACAGATATCTTAAAAGTAAAAATTATTAATGATTTAATTTAATTACAAAAATATTGTTAATTACATATTTGTTAGTGACAAATATCTTTCATTATAATATTTGCATCTTACATTGTTGTAATAGTTGCAAGGTATATTTACAGGAACCATTATATCTTCTAATGAATATAGTACGGTCGTCCCTAATTATTTGACGTTTTAGAGTTTTTCATTTGTTCTTAATTATTTGACGTTTGTTCAAATCTAAGAGAATTAATGATAATTTTTCTAAAATTACCCCTCATTATTTTGCCTATTTTTTTTGATACTTTAAACTTTTTCTCTCCTTATTCCAACAAAAGATTTAAGAATATTATAGACAATTGAGTACTATATTTAATGATTTTCAATTATTATTTTAATTCTTGTGTCCACCTCTAAAACGTCAAATAATTAGGAACAGAGAGAGTATAATGAAGGTTCAATTCCATATGAGAGAGAATCTTTTTAGGTGAACTTGGTTAATTATTTCAAATATTCAATTTGGCTTAACATTGCTACTTGCACAGATATGAATACCGCACCGGCCGTTATGTAACGTACCCGCAAGAAAATGGTACTTGTAATACCCTCACTTAAAATACTAAATGAATAAATCTATACACACATCCAATTTACACTCTCATTGTCGATACGCATGAAACTTGGTCGTTTTGAATATATTTTTTTACTCCTCTGTCCCACATCTCATCACTCCTCGGTTAATTGTCATTTCTGTCTTACATCTCACCGCCTGAAATTTTGAAAAAAAATTTCACAACTTTCTCCATTATACTGACAATCCTAGAAATCTCTGTCACTGCCTTATTAGGGGACGGAGGAGGGAGACGATGGAGCGAGAAAGTCGGCAACGCCGCAGAGTTGGCGCCCGATAGTTTGGCTGAGGATGGAGAGGCCTTCTTTGATGGTGGGAGGTGTAGTGATCTTCTTTTGATGAGGATTTGAAGGGATTTAAAGAGATTTCTTCATCAGCTTAAAACATGAATTTGTTTGAAGAAGAGAGAGAAAATGGGACAGAGGACAGTTAATTGAGGAGGAAGAGGAGTGGTGAGCCGTGGGAGTAAAAAAAATATACCCAAAACGATGAAGTTTTATGCATATCGGTAAGAAAAGTGTAAATTCGATGTGTAAATTTATTCATACTAAATATATCGGTGTTATTTTCAAAATAAAAAAATATCGGTGGATACCAGATAATATGTTATATCTCGGTCAAAATCTATAATACTACTACTACCTTTAAATTATTTCGTTCTTATACTGTGATTTTTTTACAAGTTGTCTATTTTAAAGTATTATTCATATATATAATTCTTTCTCTTTCTATTTTAAAATATTATTCATGTCTTTAATTTTTATAAATAATATATGTAATAAATTTGAGGCGGTGACGTTCCAATGAAAAAAAGATACACCTTAGGTATGTTATTGTATTTATAATTATAAAAATTTTATGTGAACATAAAAATGGAATTAAATTAGGGCTAGTTTGCTACTATCTTCAGTTTTGTTCATCACGTGCGACTAATAAAAACTTGTAATCAAAATTGACATTTCGTGCGTTGTCCCTTGCGGAAGTTTTCAGATGGGGGTAGTCTTGTGATCATGACAAAAAGGGTTCTTGTGAACTTTATCATGCCATAGCTTCAAGGTTACCATAGCATCTAAATTTTGTAGTTATGTAATAATAGAAATATTTAATACTCTCTCCGTCCTAAATTAATTGTTCAATTTTGACATTTTTAAGTCAAATTGACTATTTTTAGAATTAATAATTAAGCATATATAAATATATTTCTGAAATTATAAAAATTGGGATTAGTAATAAATTGTATATACTTTCTTTTGGTTATAATCTCTTCACCTATATTTTAGCAAAAATAGTAAAAAGATTAGTTTTAAAAAGGGTCAATTTGACTTTAAAAAATCAAAATTGTGCAATTAATTTGGGACTGAGGGAATATGTTTTATTTATTGTAATAATAATAACAAAGTTAAGCAATACAAAATTAAAATCAGATTCTGGAAATATATATAAATCCAAGTCCTTTAAATACACAAAGTTTTCTTAAAGCAAATTTATTCCATCACTGGTGTTAAAAGATTAAATGAATAATTGCTTCCCAAGATAAAACGGATTTTCAGTTCTTAATTAGAAGCACTTCAATGATAGGTCCCAACACAGAAGGATATAAACACTAAAGCAATTGTCCTCTTAGGGTGAGAACGTACCACACGTTTGGATGATAAAACTTGAATGAATACTCCATTAATGAAACGATGGCTGCTTAAATAAGCAAAGCCAAACAATACAAACCGAAATATAAGGAAACTGCAACTGACAAATAAAACTTAACAAATGTAAAACAAAATGCAAATAACAGAGCCAACAAACAGAGCATAATTAGCGGAAGCTAAATAACGTAAAACTCGCAACACTTCATTCCTCTTCTGCACGTAGAGCTACGACCCAGTCCTGCATGCCTTCACGTTCCCTGAGCCATGACTCAGTCCTGCATGTATTCACGTAACAGCATGCACTATTCACGTAACAGAGTATTACTCACGTAACAGAATACTTAGGATTCGGTCGACGCCCCCTCTCAGATCGTCGTGGCTTAACATTCAAAATTAAGAACACTACGAACACAAATCTATGTTATGTACTGAACTGAACATTAATGATGCATGAAGACAACTGGGAATAAAAGAAGGAAAACTTATGGCACAATGTTTGTCACAGAACGGAACGGGAAGCTTTTCCAAAAACGGGAACGGAAAAAGTAATTTGCAGAACGGGAACGGAAAAATTATTTTGCATAACGGGGAGAAAATGAATGAATTTCTTTTTAGCGCCCACATAGATTATTTATAGAAATAATTCTGCGGTTTATTAAAGTTGGCGCAGTTTTAAATCTGATAAAACATTAAACAGATTTTGTCCAAAAAATATATATCACGACCCAACTGCCTGAACCCGGCCCGGATCGACCGGACGGCGGCGCGCGTGTGGGTTTGAACCAAGCCTTGGCTAAATCATCTCCCTTCCACAAAAGTGGGGTGCCCCTTGGGGACCTTCCCATTGAGCAAATATCCCATATATATGTTCTTCATTTTCCCCTCTAATGCCCTATGTGGAACTTTTGCAATTTACAACATTTTAAGTAGGTGACTTTGAAGTCAATTTTCTCATTCAATTCTTAATAGATTTGAACATATAAATATACCATGTTATACTCCTCGCGGAGGAGAACGCATAGGTGCATGAATTCGACATTTTTCAGAGAGTGAATCCCATATTAAATTAAACTTTAAAAAACTTTAATATTTATCATTGTCAAACCCATTTCACAAAATTACTCTGGCCTTTTCTTTTTCTGACGATTGGTATTTTCAAAGTAAAAAATAATACTATTGTTAAAGCAATAAATATCCTAAAGTGCAAATATCGTTAGAATAATTGTTAAATTGTTTATTGTTTTGCTTTGCTATTGCTAACTTCTTATGTTTTTCAGGCTACGTTTGAAACTTGAAAAACTTACTTTTCGGATGATTACCCACATTAAAACTGAAACACGGCCCGAACTCCCACGGATACTGCAGTGGGGCGTGGACTATCTTTATGAAAAACGAAAGAAACCAAAATCTAAAAATTTGTTAAGAATTTTTTTAACCATTTCTTGTACTATATTTTTCCCAATATAGATAAGGGGACACACGAGTTTTTGACTCTCACATGAACATTCACTTTACATGAAAAAAGACTATGTAAAAATATCAAAAACACATATAAAAATATTAATTTCTTTATAGATAAATTATATAAGAAATTAATATTTCTACATAAATTTTTAATATTTTCACATGAAAAGTGTTGCTATAGATGTATATCGACGGTTTTTACCTATATGGTCTATAGCGTCGGTTTTTACCTACATGATTTATAGCGTCGATTTTCATGTGAAAATATCAATTTCCTATCAAAAAAATGTTGTAGAAATATCAATTTCCTACCAAATATAGGCACAATTGAGAAAGAATACAAAGCACGTTTCCTCCACTACAGTTGTGGATCCCATTTTCCTTAAAAATGTTTTCCTTTACCCTTTTATGGACTGAAGAAATCCTTGCTGAATAGAAAACTAGCAGATACAGTCATTTCTTCACCCAAAAAAAAAGAAAGAAAAAAAGTCAGAAGAACCTCTCCTCAAATCACCTATAAACCAGGACTTTCATCACTCATATTCCCAGCTAAACTAACATTCCAAGAATGGCTTCCTATCTTAATTTTACTCTTCTCCTTGTACCTAATCCTCACTTCAACCTTCTTCATCACCATCAATGCAATTTTCTCAGAGCAATTTGTAGAACCCGAGGGAACGCATAGTGTCGACAAAATAACCCACCTTCATTTCTATTTCCACGATATAATCAGTGGAAAAAACCCAACAGTTTATAATTTTCCGAGGAGAAAATAATGTCGGCAGTCACATAGATGATCCATTGACAGAAGGAACAGAACATGGTTCAAAAGTTTTGGGAAGAGCTCAGGGAATGTATGCCTCACCTTCAAAGAAGGATGCTGCTTTGCTTATGGTTGTGAATTTTGTTTTCCTAGAGGGGAAGTATAATGGGAGTGCAGTTACTAATCTAGGTTGGAAGCCGGTTCTCGAGACAGTAAGAGAAATGCCGGTTGTTGGAGATAGTGGCATATTTAGGTTTTCTCGCGGCTATGTGCTGGCAAAGACGGTTCGGTTTAATCGGAATACTGGAGATGCTGTTGTTGAATATGATGTCTATGTAAGGCATTCTTGAACATGTTCTAGGTATCTATCTCCGAAGTTAGTAACTTAAATGTTTCTCTTTCTGGGTTGGTCAGAAAGTATAAACTCCTATTGAGTTTAACTTATGGCTCGATATTTTATATGTTTAATGGATTTTCTTAAACTGCATTCGGGAAAATTGTGGTTTACCTAGAAACTAAAATACTAAGTTTGGATGTGCCCAGTCGTGTCTATCCCTATTCAAGATAATCCCTGAATACATAAACCTAAAAACGAGTGGTCAAATGGTTTAAGCTTAAGAGCTTTTGTTAAGAAGGTTAAAAAGATCTTTGTCCAATAAATCTAAGTAGATATTGTGTGATTTAAATTTTAACACCGGTGCTTGTGGAAGAAAAAAATACCGTCCACACCTAACAACCATTAGTTGTTTTGTTCTAATGGCACACACATTTGTATGTCTGCCATTGTGGGATCCTAATTCCAGGCAGCCCAAAATGGAGAGTCCATTTCGGCAGTATGTGGAAAGAAAATTGCATTTTATTTAGCAAAGAGCCAGAGAGTTGCAATTGTATAATAGTGTACAAAGGTTATCTAAACTAGTATATAAATTGCAACTTGTTTTCTATAAACAGCTCAAATAGATTGCCCATTTTGAACTGTCTGGAATGAGGTTCCTCCGTTGTGTGAGTTTGTGGGGGAGCGTACGCTGGTGTGTGTGAGAGAAAGAGAGAGATCCTGAACTATCTGAATAACAAACACGATCTCCACTACTAATAAGTCTACAAAAGAAGGAAATTAAAATGGAAAAAATGAAGAAATTCATAATTTCTTTATCTTTTCAACATACAACAACAATATTGGTAGAGGTAAGAAAGTTCAAGTTCTTTATACAGGAAAGGGGGGAAAAAGAAAGTAAAAACTAAAAAACTAAACTTAAGCATGAACAACAATCAACCGTACCTTCTAAACCTCCATGCTGAAACTGAATACAGAGGCTGATTTTGCCAGCAGATAACTAAACATCCATGCTCTTCTTTGATCTTAAACCCTTCATATCCATAACTCTGCAACAGCCTCCTTCCCTGCAACATGCCATGGTAGCTCAAAGGCACCCTCCCAAACCCCGCCAGCTCGAGCCTTGGAATCCATTTCTCAAGCTTCTCATGCCTCTCCTTTCTCTCAAGCCCCTCACAAGCTATAATGTTCTTGATTTCCTCGCCAAAAAGCATCTTCTCGAGCTTTTGACGTTCTATTGAAGACCTTGGTGCAGTAGACTCCAAGCAATCAAAAAGTGATGCATAAAAGTTCAATGCTTCCATAATTCTATCCATCAGACTAAATCCATTATGGTTCGATTCTTGCTCAGTTACCACTATTAGCTTTGGCGAAAGGCTCCAAAGGGCGTTAAGAAAAGTCACCATCTTTGGTGCACTGGCCAAAGATAGCGGAGAGCATGACGTTGAATCAGGACTTGGACTATACGTATTATTTATCACATCTTTCTCCAGAAAATCTCCTAAAGTACGCGAATTCATCTGCAAGGCCGCCTGCATATGAACTGAATTCAAACTCTTGGATACTAAGGGGGAGTTCCGTCGAAGTATATCATCATCAAATGCTAGTAGATGATGTAGTTGAAGTACAGAGCTGACTGCAAGAGCTTCCCCAGTCTTCACGCGCAAGCTTTCAATGTCAAGATTCTCCAATCTACTTATGATAGGATTGAACTGAAACGGGATATCCAATTTCTCAGCTTCTTCGTTCAATCTAAGAGCCATTTGTTCTAGTACCTCTTTTTGTTCATGAATTCCTGTAATTCTCAAATGAGGTGGCCCTTCAGGCCGAACACTTAATAATTGAAGAAGATTAATCCATTGTGCAGGCTCAAAAGAATTGAGATCGATAATGTGAACAACTTTTTCGCCTTCCATAGCTTCTATAATGGCTTGGTTTGTGATCACATATGAGAGCCTTAAGAAGGGACAGAGCTCAAAGAACAATCTTTGAACAAGAATTTCTTCAGAGACGGACGTGATTTTGGTGGAATTAAGGGCCTTGTGCAAACCAGGCCAGCGTTTAAGCATCCTATCAGCGAGTGCCTCGGTAAAGTAAGCAGCAATTCGTTGCATCGTATCTCCATCGGGAGATGAAAGATGGGAAATTTGCTCGAGGCCCATATTGGCGTTCTCGACACTACCAGCAGCAACATGGTTAGCACAAGCAACGAGCAGATGGATTAAACATAAACCTCTTTCCTCTGATTTCATTTCTCTATGCCATGGATATGGTGAGCCGATGCCAGGTGAAAGTGACATACGGGAGAAGAATTGAAGGGGTGATGACGTTACAGATGACGATCCCTCTTCTTGAACCATTCCTGCCATTAACTGCAAGAGAGGACTATTAAGTGTTCAATAGCGGGATTTTAAAAATAAGAATACAGCAATAAAGAGGCCATGTTGCAATAAAATAGTAAATCTGAATCCATAGAAATTACATCAAGTTTTTCAATAAGCAAAAAAACAACAAGAAGCTTTTGTTAATAAAAAAAAGGGTAACTACAATAAGCTATTAAGCTGCCATCTATTTATCAAGATATATGTGAACAGAAACAAAAAAGTGATTATCTACTATCTTTTGTAGTTATATTCTATGTTAAATGGACTCTTCTAAAATTCATAGTACCCCACATGAACAGGACAAAGCATAGGTACGGGCGTGGGCGTGGGCGTGGGCGTGGGCGTGGGCGTGGGCGTGGGCGTGGGCGTGGGCGTGGGCGTGGGCGTGGGACACGGTAGTTGGGTGGAAAATGAACTAAAATGTTCTATAAATAGAGTGTTTGTGCCGAGTCATTTTAGGATCCTTTTAGGGGTTGCTGAGTTCATGTAACATGGGTTATATTTATGATCCTCTGGTTTACAGATTAGCATCACAATAGAATCTATAAATTTGAACATCACTTTTTACGTCATTTATATTTTCAAATGATAAATGGTTTACCTCAGTCTCTCTCAGTTATGCTAACTGTTCAGTGTGAGCTCAGCTGCCCAGATTTTATAATCTATTGCTCCAAATTTTGAATAAGAAAATTTCATGGTACAAAATCAAACTTCTTTGCCACAATATAACAATCACATGGAGCCATACAGAGATAAAACATAGAACCTAACCAACAATTGTTTTGTTATTAGCTAAGTTCAGATACTTGTTCTCCCAAGAGAAATTGATAGGAATGAACAAATGGATATCAGATCAACTGTCCTATATTTTAAACAAAAATAAATAATAAAGAAATTAAGATTTTCACTTGAAATTCCTTTTTTCTTTTTTCCCTACCATTTTAACAGCGATCAAATGGACTAATTCATCAATATTTAGAAAACACATCAAACTCTCTCCTTCAACAGTTCCACAATATTATTACTCCATCTCAATGAATATAATCATCATTTCTCAGCAAGTATAAAATCAAATAGAAGAATAATATGACCAAATTAACGAGAAACTGTTTGTTGTAGCACATAGAAAATCTGCTGGAGTGAGTTTTGCTAATTTCATGATTTCAACAAACTTATAATTCAATAATAACATGAGGAAAAAAACCTTCAAAGAGGATGAAACTCACCGTATAAACTCAGAAATAATTCCCTGAAAAACCAGTCACACACCTCAGCAAATCCAAATTCCCAACTGGGCTTTGCAATTCATCACAACCAAGAAAACCCCATTGAAAATTTTCCAATTTTGCTCATCTAGTCTCTCAAAACCAATAAATTGGTTTCAGAACTAATAAGGGTTCCTCTGTTTCAAGGGTTTTGTTTATAAGGTGGGTGAACCTTGAAATGGAGTTAAAAGCTATTCTTGCCTTGGAGGACTTTTCCATGGCTGCGTTTTTGACAATTCTAAGCGGTTGTTTTTGTCCTCATTGCTCTGTTTGTCCTTTGGTGCAATCAGAAAGAATATGGAAATACAGAGCTCTCATCTCTATGACTAAAAAGTTTTTGTTTCTATACTTGGTGGATGCGAATAAGAGCTGGCCAAACTTGGTATTATTCTCCCCAAAATATGGATAATTATACAATTTCGCAAACAAATTTCACATTAAATAATAAATAAAGTCATTCGTTCAATTCACACTTAGTTTATTTTATTTTTTTATGTGAAATTAATTTTTTTTATGTGAAATTTATTTATGAGTTTATTTCTTTTTCTCTAAGTAAAAAATTTGTTTAATTCTTGATATTATAATAGTGATAATATATTTGATTATAAGATTATATTATAATTTCCAAAACATGAAAAAAAAAAAAAACTTTTTTTGTTAAGAATACTATTAGGTATTAGGAATATTTTATGTCGAATTACAATTATAAAAAATATCAAAATATATAAGATTAGACATGATTATTCATATTACATATTTTTTTTAAAAATATTATTTATATTTATTCACGAAACAGATAATAATAAATTTGATACATAAATTTTAAGTTATTTTTTTTTTTTTCTTTCTAATTTATATAGACAAATTTAATTAATTGTATTGTTCAACCCGTTTTAAACAGCTACATTCTAAAAATTTATCTAAATAAATTAGACAAAATGTATCTGCTTTCACTATTGTTATTCTCCATGTGTAAACAAATCCAAGAATGTATTACCAAAAAAAACAGTAGTCTCTCTTGTTGCTTAGTGGGAGATAGTGGGAATTGCAAGGAAAGCTTACAAGTGCCTCCAAAAGCACCATCTGATTTCTTGTCAATGACAAAGACCATTTACTTGGTATTACTTTTTCTTATATTGGGACAAAGAGACCAGGTAGTTGTGGGAAACGCCAAAAGTAAGTAGATAGAACATTTAACTTTAGGTGTGGAATTTTGGGTGGATCCCTTTGGAATTTCATAACACTGTCTTCCCATTTTACTAGTAATTTATTTTTTAAAAAAATTCAGAATATTTTTTAGTAATTTCAACTTTCTTTTATCTCAAAATTTATTCCACATCTTGGTGGGATATTGTCACCCCACACCATTGCACTTTTTGATATTGATGTACTCATTAAAAACTCCAAATACCCTTTGTTTAGATTGTATTGTTTAATAAGTTTAAGGTTTAATTGTTTCTAAGGAATAATAATTTAACATTTGTGTTGTGTTTGTTCTCTTGGGTCTTGAGTGGCTGTCTTGTATTTGTTGTCTTGTATTTGTCTCTGCTTGTATATATTCCTTCCATATTGTATTGCAACCATTTGATTTTTTTGTCTCCCCCCTTCAGCTTCCTACTTGTATCAAAAGAGAAAAATAATATTTCACCTTCTCCATCTAGAGTAACAATAAATCAAATAACATCGAGTATCATAAAATTTACAAATTTGAAGTATAGGTCGACGTCGAGTTTTTTATTTGTCTTTTTTTTGTTCTTGTCTTTTGGTGTTCTCATTTTAGGTGAGATTTATTTAAAAAAATAAGTTGTGAAAATGTCCGACATGTATATGTCCACGATTAGACTGTAAGAGTTGTCAGTTGGTATTTTAAAATGGTTGCACCAACTCAACCGAGAAAAGATTTGCATATTGACCTAGTAATGTAACACTGTTTAATTGGTCTGTGAAACCGAGATTCGTTAGGGTACAGGGGCTTGATTATGCGGAGGGAAGGTGTTAGGCACTCCCCGACATCCGTGGTAACACGGTGACCGCCACTTTTCAATTTAAACGCTTATCTGAATGTGTGTGTATGTCAATGTGCAATTATCTGGAAGTAGTGCTATGCCTCGTTTGCACCTATATACAAAGGGTTTGAATTTTTGTATAAAAGTTCAATTTTAACAAGATATAGCAGTGATGTGTTGTAAAAGTGGTTTTTCAAACCCTTATGCTCAATAGTAATTGAGGCCTTTGATACTTCCATTTTATTATGTGTTCGGCTTGATTGCTTTTATTTTTGAGATACGAAGCATCTTCGAGAAAATAATATACAAAGCAGTGTCTCCTTGTGGGCATGAGAGCCGTCTAAGAAAATTCAGACACCGTGAATAATTTACAAGCTGATTGCAGGACACCGTGAATAATTGACGAACGTAGGACATGCTCCTTCCTATCCAAGATCTCGACTGGTACCTCCTCGTACGTTAAATCTTATGCTATCTCGTCTGATTCTAACTCAATAATGTGGTTCGGGTCGTCCACATATTTACGTAACATCGATACGCGAAAAACGTTATGAACATGCGTCATACTTGGCGGTAAAATGTGTCTATAGGCCACAGTTCCTATTCGATCGAGAATTTCAAATGGACTAATAAATCGTAGGATTGAGCTTTCCTCACATCGCCAATTCTCGCTTTTGGAATAACGACTTCTTGCATCTTCTTCTTCATATTCATCAACTCCAGGTCTGTAGCTTGAGCAGCTTTAAATTTATCGATTAAAGTCGATTCTAATCGTATATTTACTATCTTCACGTAGGTTCGTATATTCGCACTTGTAAACGCATACGATCTTCTACTCAACGCGTCAGCTATCACGTTCACATTTCCTACGCTGGTATTGAATGGTATAATCGTAATCTTCAACAGCTCGAGCCAACGTCTTTGGCGCATGATACTATCGTTTTATGTGAAGAAATATTTAAGGGTTAAAGAAATGGGTTTTGTACTGGGGTCAATACAAAATTTGATTTCACGTTCTAGGGGTAAGTTAAGAAGTCTTCAAGAATACGTCAGGAAATTTATTAACAATAGAAATGTCATTCAAAACTGTGACTCTCATCCAAGACTTTGATAGCACATGTAATGAAGGTTTCTCCTAACGGAGTTTCAACCGATAAGTCAAAGTCTAATCTCTCCGGAGTCAAATTTAAATGTTGAGCACAAACAAGAGAGATAAAAGAATGGGTAGAACCGATATCGAGTAAGGTATAAACTTTGCAAAAATTTATAATTAACTAACCCGTCATAACTTCGTTCAATTCCTTGTCAGGGTAATTCAAAACTCGATGCTGGATTCTCCCAATTGCTGTCGAAAAAGAGAAATACATATCATCTATTTTACCTTTCTTAGACCGGACTTCTCTTTCCACAATATCAACGCGTCGTGCGGCTTTTACCCATGCATCTTTCATTCTCACTCGTTCAGTTGTTTCAGTTGTTTCTTCTTCAGTTGCTCCTTGACATTTGAATTCTCAAATTCCAGCTTTAATATCGTATACTCTGCCAAAGAGTGCTTCTGTTCAACCTTCGCACATCGGGTAAAACAATTTTTGAATTGTTGCATCTCTTTGTTCCACTACCGCCTGCCGTTCTTCAGCCTGCTCTTCTAACTCATGAATACGATTTTGCAATTCTACATTTTGATCAATAAGTTCTTCTAATAAATCATCATCAGGTTCCTCTTCTTCCTCACTCTCAGTTGCTACCTTTGCGACTACCTTGAGTGCAACTTTTAATTCCTCAATCACCACATGGATATCTCTAATCACATTAACCTGGTTGATGATTAGAGGTGTCTCCACGGTCTCATTCACTCCATTGTTAACATTCTCAGTTGACATTCCCAAATACTGCCATAAAATAAGGGTTAATTTAACAAACTAACAAATCACATAATACCCCTATATTATGACCGACCAACAAATAAGCTTAGGTATGACACACTAGCGAAGGATTTACTCGTCTCTCTCCTCCTAGTTCTATTCCCCGATCTCCGCCAGAGACCATATCCCTAAGCTCTGATACCAATTGTGACGCCCCCAACATAGGTATACACCACCCATTCTGAGTCTCCAAATACATGGTACAGAAACAACTACAACTTTATTAATACAATTGTCATGCAAAATACGACAACACTTAAACTGTGAGTTTAAATACAAATATTGTCATCTAGACAATATCTACACTCAAATAACTCCTCATTACAATTATTAATACACTATTTTACAGAATAGTGAGGACTACTAGAACCACTTCTAGAACCATCATTCCACACCCCGACTAGTATTCGGTACATTCTCGCCTCCTGAGAAGAAAAATAGAACAAAAAGGAAAAGGGTGAGCTCAACTAGCCCAGTAAAGAACATTATGACTAAGATAATGTACAACAAATTATCCTTAGTCTTAAACAGGGAAAAATCTGATAGAATACAATAGACAACAAGTTTTAGATCAACAACTGCAGCGGAAACAACAATTCATTAGAAGAGTTAAATAGAGAATAAAATCTACTATCTTCTATATATGAATTTAAAAGTTCATCGTCGATATTTTATCCCTATAACATCAATCAATATATATCTGGAATCAAATATTCATCTTTGCACTACATGCCAAAGATATTCATCAGTTTGTCATGTTTATCTAAACACATGTTCATCTTTGCACTACGGGCCAAAGATATTCATCAGAAATCATTCATCTTTGCACTACAGGCCAAAGATATTTAGTTATATCATCATTTAGGACCGAGGATGATGAAAAATATATTTTAAAGAAAACGAATCCAGTGAGACAAAAGAACAAATAGTAAGGATTCGTACTTCGGTTTATCCATGTTCAAAAATACTCCATAATAAACTATTGTGGAGCAGAATTCAAAAATAAAGATCAAAACATAGATCCAATCAAAGATAGAAACCATAACAGATAATCTGGGACACAGAAAAGAAAATTTTATTTTTCTGTGAATAGTGTCGTATTCGTGAATAGTGTCGTATACGTGAATAGTAATTCCGACACTAAAAGGTAGAAATTCCACAAGAAAAATCTTCATGCTTCGTGAATAGTACTCGTGAATAGTAACTCGTGAATAATAACTCGTGAATAGTAATTCATGAATAGTAACTCATGAATAGTAACCCCGATATGAAAAAGTTCCAAATTTGATTAAAAGTTCCAACTAATATTTTGGCATAATGATATTGAAGAAATAATATCACTTACGAAGAAAATAACATCCCTTACCTCGAAAAGACAGTACTTCTGACTAGAATACTGGATATAGTGCTGAAGGAAACTTGCACCGTATAGCAACACTCAAAGTATCAAAATACTCACAAGAATACGCTCGATAATATAGAGAGAGAAAGAGAGAGAAAACTTCAGTTTCTGGTGTGATTTTCAATTATAACATAAGTACCCTATTTATAGGAAAATGCTTAGAACACCAAAGTAGAAAATTTAATAAAATAATAATATAATTATATAAATTTCCTATGTACACCAAGAATCTGAATTCAACAACTTAACACATGTTTAATGAGGCCCAAAAATGTAAAAAACGTTTTCCTTAAAAAAAATAATTAAAACTTCCAAAAATCAATTATTCTGAAACTTCGGAACTTCAATAATTCATAATAAATAGCCATTTTATCAGAAAAATTCGAACCATATGTCTTTTCCATAGGAAATTTCATTATCTACAACTTTCCAGAAGAAAGTTTTTCCAAATTCTAAACAGAAATTGACCGAAATCCATAAACGGGCGATTTTACAGGCTATAATCAAATTTTAGTCAAGAAATGGGGTCCACCGACACACAAAACATGTGTTAATTATTTAATGCAACAAAAATACTCTTCCTCCTCATATACTCATATATCCACATTCATTGTAAAAATATCACCATTATTATATAATATAATAAAATATTATTTTATCAGAAAAGATAAAATATCAATTTTTAACAATTGTCACTTTAAAAATTTTCTCCATCTATATCCACATAAAATCAATATTTTCCTCATCATATAAATCAATAATTAATTATTCACAAATAATATTACAGAATCACAATACTGCCAACCAGGCCGTTCCCAGGAAAGAGGGGGCTTTTCAATAAGAATTTCTCCTTATTGGCGCGTAATTAGGTGACCAAACCTCTCCTTAGACAGAACTTTCTAGACATTGCCAATAATGTTATCTAATAATATTATTCATATAATATGAATTATTGCTCCGATAATGGAAAATACTGTGTAGTGACAATTATTGAAACAACAGTAATATAAAATATCAACACAGCAATTATTGAATCAATAAAATAAAATACTGAATAGTAATTACTGTAACAATTATTGAGTAGTGCCTTCTTACGTAAGAATCAATAATTGGTGTAATACCGTGTGCTACTGTGCAATAACGCGTATTACTGTGTTTTAACCACCGGGTATTCCAACAAAGATAATTGGTAACAACTACGCCAGTTATTTATAAACAACTTATACTTGTTGTTTTCTTCATCCAATCGCTTTCAGTTATGGGGCCCACATTAAGTTTCTTATTTGTCGTCGAATATTCTCCGACAGCAAAAATATTCCACGACCAAATGAATATTCTCCGACAACAATGAGTATTTTATAACTACTTGCTTATTTAAATTTTTTGCGCATTTTACCCATAACTAACCACATTAATCAAATCAACCCCTTACTATTTCAAAATAATAATTACAAAAAATTAAATCTTTATTTATAAAAAGTTGGGGTCTTACAATGATCATGTGATTTCATATGTGACGCCCCCAAAATAGGTATAAATCACCCATCTTGAGTCGTCAAATACATGGTACAAAATTCAAATACATCTTAATAATACAACTGTCGTGTGACATACGACAAAACATAAACTGAGAGTTTTAGTACGAATATTGTCTTCTAGACAGTATTCAACTCAAATGGAGTCCTCAATACATTTATTATCACACTATTTCATAGAATAGTGAGAACTACTAATGCTACCATCTGGACCGCACTCCGCTTCCCGACTAGTCCCGCCACGCTTCTCATTTCCTGAAGAGGACAATGAAAGTAAAAGGGTGAGCTCAATTAGCCCAGTAAGAAATATTATGACTAAGATAATGCAGAATAATTTATCGTTAGCCTTCAACAGTGTTAAACTGATAAAATATAACAAACATCAAGTTTAACTGCAGTGGAACAAACAATCCATTAGAAGAGTCAAGTAGAGAATAAAATCTACAATCTTCTATGATTTAAATGGTTTTTCATCACTTTTATTCCTGAGACTCAGCTTAATAAATAATCCACATCATCCCTGCACTACGGCTAAGGATATTCATTAGTATCACGACCACAAACTATCCATGCACTACGGGCCAAGGATATTCGTGTATTCATCAATGGTCATGATCATGCTAACAACTGTCTATCAATGCACTACGGGCCAATGATGACTTTTACCACATCATTTGTAACATTACGGTCATGATTATACCGAATAATCCCTGGTCATAATCATACCAAGTCCATCTATGCACTACAGGCCACAGATGACTTTTAACATATTATAAATATGAGGATGATGACAATGATATAAGAATTCAATAAAACAAGTTCAAGGAATTTTTTTTAAAGATTTATAATTTAATTTATCCAGAAATAAATAACGTCCAAGTTGTCAACATGATACTGCTTTGTGGAGTAAAATTCAAGAATATTGATCAAAACATGGATACAATGAAAGCTAATAACAAAAATAGACATCTGGGACAAAGAAGAGAAAATTTCCTTTTTCTGTGAATAGTGCCGTATTTGTGAATAGTGTCATATACGTGAATATTGACGTATACGTGAATAGTAACCCCGACACAAAAAGACAAGAATTTCATAAGAAAAATCTTCCCAATATTCCGGCATAATGATATTGAAAGAAATAATATCATTTATAAAAAAATTACATCTCTTACTTCAAAAGAATAGTACTTCTGGCTGGAATATCAGATATAACGCTGAAAGAAACTTGCACCGTATAGCAACACTCAAAGTATCAAAATACTCACAAGAATACGCTCGATAATATAGAGAGAGAAGATTTTAGTTTCTGGTGTGATTTTCAATTCTAGCATAAGCACCCTATTTATAGAAAAATGCTTAGAACACCAAAGCAGAAAATTTAATAAAATATTAATATATATTAAAAAATTTCCTACGCACACCAAACAAACCTGAATTTAGCATGCTTTCAATGCTAGTGGGGCCCACCAACATAATAAAAATGTTTTTCTTTAAAAAAATTAATTAAAACTTCAGAATTCAATTATTCTGGAACTTCAATAATTCATAATAAATAGCCCTTTAATCAGAAAAATTCGAATCTTAACTCCATTCCATAGGAAATTTAATTCTCTATAACTTTGTAGTTTTAAGTTTTTCCAAATTCCAAACAGAAATTGACCGAAATCCATATACGGACGATTTTAGAGGCTAAAATAAAATTTCAGTCAAAAATGGGGCCCACCGACACACAAAATGTGTGTTAAACATTTTTTATAACAAAAATACTCTTCCTCTTCATTTACTCATATATCACACATTCATTGTAAAAATATCACCATTATTATATTATTATAATATAATAATATATTTAAATGAATTATTTTATCAGAAAAGATAAAATATCAATTTTCAAAAATTGTCACATTAAAAATTTTCTCCATCTATATCCACATAAAATGAATATTCTCCTTATCATATAAATCAATAATTAATTATTCACAAATAATATTATAGAATCACAATACAGACAACCAGACCGTTCCCAGGAAAGAGGGGGCTTTCCAATAAGGATTTCTCTTTACTGGCGCGCGCAATTAGCTGACCAAACCTGTTCTTAGATAGAACTTTCTAGACATTGCCAATAATACTATCTAATAATATTATTCAAATAATATGAATTATTGATTTGATAATGGAAAATACAGTGCAGTGATAATTATTGAAACAACAATAATATGAAATATTAACGTAGCAATTATTGAATCAATAAAATAAAATATTGAACATTAATTACTGTAACAATTATTGAGTAGTGCCTTCTTACGTAAGAATCAATAATTGGTGCAATACCATGTGTTATTGTGCAATAATGCGTATTACTGTGTTTTTAAACACCGGGTATTCCAATAGTATCAACGGTAACAACTACGCCGTTATTTATAAACAACTTATACTTGTCGTTTTCTTCATCCAATCGCTACTGGTTATATATGGGCTTACAAGGTAAGCGTCGTCGTATTTAATATTCCCCGATAGTAAGAATATTCCACAACCAAACGAATATTCCCCGACAACAATAAATATTTTATAACCACTTGCTTATTTAAGATATTTGCTCATTTTACCCATAACTAACCACATTAATCAAATCAACCCTTACTATTTCAAAATAATAAATAGAGGAAATTCAATTTCATTTATTAAGTTGGGGTCTTACAACCTCCCCTCCTTATGAAATTTCGTCATCGAAATTGACGTACGTACCTGGTGTTTCGAAAAGGAGAGGATACCTCGCTTTCATTTCTGTTTCCAACTCCTAGGTCATTTCCTCAATAACATGGTTCCTCCACAAAACTTTGACTTGTGGTATGACCTTTGTGCGTAGGACATGCTCCTTCCTATCCAAGATCTTGACAGGTACCTCCTCGTACGTTAAATCTTCGGCTATTTTGTCTGGTTCTAACTCAATAATGTGGTTATGGTCTTTCACATATTTACGAAGCACAGATAGTGAAAAATATTATGAACACGAGACATATTTGGAGGTAACGCGAGTCTATAGGCCACAGTTCCTAATTGTTCGAGGATTAAAAAATGGGCCAATGAATCGAGGATTGAGCTTTCCTCTCTTTCCAAATCTTGTAACTCCTTTCCATGGAGCAACACGTAACAACACATGTTCTCCAATATTGAATTCCACGTCCTTTCGATGAAGATCAGCATAACTCTTTTGTTGATCTTGTGAGGTTTTTATACGTTGTCGGATCGTTTGAATCTTTTTCATAGTCATACGTACCAACTCCGGTCCCAACAACGTTGTTTCACCCACCTCATCCCAACATACTGGAGAACGACACTTCCTTCCATACAACGCTTCGAATGGAGCCATGCCAATACTTGCCTGATAACTATTGTTGTAGGAAAACTCCACCAATGGTAAGAACTTGTCCCAACTTCCCTTGAAGTCAATGACACAAAGTCTTAATAGATCTTCAAGAGTTTGAATAGTCCTCTCTGACTGCCCTGTCGTTTGAGGATGATAAGCCAAACTAAATCATAAATTCGTGCCCATAGCTTTTTGCAAACTAACCCAAAATCTTGAAGTGAATCTTGGGTCTCGATAAGAAACTATGGACACTGGCATACCACACAATCTTACAATCTCATTTATGTACATACGAGCTAGACGTTCAAGTGTATAAGTTTCTCATATAGGTAAGAAATGAGCCGACTTGGTCAATCTATCAATAATGACCCAAATCACATCTATGCCTTGAGAAACCTTGGGAAGACCGGTAATGAAATCCATGGTAATGTGCTCCCACTTCCATTCTGGAATTTCAAGTGGTTGTAATGGACCTTTTGGTACTTGATGCTCCGCCTTGACTCGTTGACAAGTTAGACACCTTGAGATAAACTCCGCGATCTCTCTCTTCATATTTCTCCACCAAAATGTATGTCGAAGATCACGATACATTTTGGTACTCCAAGGATGGATTATAAACGGTGTGTTGTCCGCGTCCATCATGATTTTATGCTTTAAATCAGGGTCGTTAGGAACACAAAGTCTGAAGTTGACTTGAAGTATTCCTTCTTCATCGATTCTTGCTTCCGGCATAGCACCTTCTTGCATTTTCTTCCTCATACGCATCAACTCCAGATCTGTAGCTTGAGCAACTTTAACTTTATCGATTAAAGTTGGTTCTAATCGTATATTTGCTATCATCACTTGGGTCCCTGGAGTCTTTAACTCTATTTCCATCATTTGTAAGTCATATAAAATGGGCCTTTGCGTTGACAATATCGCACTCGTACCCACATATGATCTTCTACTCAATGCGTCAGCTACTACATTCGCTTTACCAGGATGGTATTGAATGGTATGATCATAATCTTTCAACAGTTCAAGCCAACGTCGTTACCTCATGTTGAATTCCTTTTGGGTGAAGAAATATTTGAGGCTTTTATAATCCGTAAAGATCTCCATTTTCTCCCCATATAAGTAATGCCTCCAAATTTTAAGTGCGAAGACAACAACTGGAAACTCTAGATCATGAGTAGATTAATTCCTCTCATATTCTTTGAGTTGCCAAAAGGCATAGGCTATGACTTTCCCATGTTGCATAAGAACACATCCTAACCCTTTGCCCGAAGCATCATTGTAGATGATAAATCCTCCCGAGCGCGGATGGTATTGTCGAGCAGTGTCTTTGAAATGAGTCTCCTATTGAGTTCTTGAAAACTCTTCTCACATTCCACGCTCAAACCAAATTTTGTATCTTTTCGAGTCAGCTAAGTTAATGGAGTAGCGATTCAAGAAAACCCTTCTACGAATCTCCGATACTAACCAGCTAAGCCGAGAAAGCTACATACCTCGGTCACTGATTTAGGTTGCTCCCAGCTTTGTATTGCTTCAATCTTTGCCGGGTCAACAGATATTCCATGACTTGATACTATGTGCCCAAGGAATGCTACTTCCTCAAGCTAGAACTCGCATTTCTTCAACTTGGCATAAAGCTTGTTTTCACGAAGCTTTTAGAGTATCAGCCTCAAGTGTTGCTCATGATCTTCACGACTTTTGGAATATATGAGGATGTCATCGATAAAGACGATCACAAAGTGATCCAAATATTCCTTGAATAATCGGTTCATCATATCCATGAAGGCAGCAGGACCATTAGTCAATCCAATAGACATGACTAGGAACTCATGATGCTCGTACAGAGTTCTGAAAGCCGTCTTTGGAATGTCATCGGTTCTAATCTTTAACTGATGATATCCGGAATGAAGATCGATCTTTGAAAAGAATTTGGCGCCTTGCAATCGGTCGAGACGGTCATCAATCGTGTAAATGGGTACTTATTCTTGATGGTGACATGATTCAACTCCAGATAATCAATACAAAAATCGCATACTTCCATCTTTCTTCTTCACGAATAGAATAGAAGCACCCCAAGGAGACGTACTAGGATGAATGAAACCGATGTCTAATAATTCCTGCAATTGGGTCTTTAACTCCTGAAGTTGAATAGGAGCCATTCGATATGGGGCTTTGGAAATGGGTTTTGTATCGGGTTCAAGGTCGATATAAAATTCAATTTCACGCTCTGGGGGTAGACCAGGAAGTTCTTCAGGGAATATGTCAATAAATTTATTAACAATATAAATATCATTCAAAACTGACGTATTTTTGTTTAAATCCGTGCCATAAGCTAAGAAATCTTGACATCCATTTTTCAATAAACTAATAGCTTTATGGCTTGAGATGACAGTGATTGATTTTAATGGTTTGGTTGCTTGAATTCGCATAATAGGTTGGTTAGGAATATGAAAGCTAACAACCTTATGAAAACAATCAATTTTTGCATGATGAGTAGTTAACCAATCAATACCTAAAATCACGTCAAATGCAAGTATTTTCAACGAAATAAGATCGGTAGGTAATGTGTGGGTACCGATTTTAATCAAACAAGACTTATAAACAGTGGATGTAATGAAGGTTTCTCCCAACGGAGTTTCCACAGATAAGTAAAAGTCTAATTTCTCCGGAGTCAAATTTAAACGTTGAGCGCAAGTAGGATAAATAAAAGAATGGGTAGAACCGGTATCAAATAAGGTATAGACTTCGCTAGAGTTTATGACAAGCTTACGTGATGACCTCTCGTTCGGGTTCCTTACTTTACTGGAGGTCACAACAAACACTCTCCTTGAACTCTTGGTTTTTGACTTATGCGGGACGACATTTGGTGTCACCGTTCCAACCGGACTTAGCTTCTGCATGCGACAAAAATCTAGCTAGGTGACATTCTCTTCCACAATTGTAACACGTTTTGGACTGCTGCGTACAGTTTGGACTGATGTGTTCCTCCACTCCGCATTTGAAGCATATGATAGGTGGTCGTTCTCCTTCCTTAACAATGGGTGTTGGTGCTGACGTCTTTCCATCATTGTTGAATCTCCTCTTCTTGAAATGTCCACTTTTATTGTCTTGACCATGATTACCACCGAAGTGGTTATTATTTCTGGCATGTTGATTCCCTCCGCGTTTACTGTCACCGCTTCAATTACTGCTACCACTAGTATTATCATTTTGTCGGCTTCTTTCTCTTGGTTGGGTTGACTCGTTATAGCGCTCCAATAACTGAGCCCTATTTACAACATCTGAATACAAACACAGTTTATGAGAAATTAGATATTGACATATCTAAGGTTTCAAACCTCTTAGAAACATCCACGTCATTCTCTCCTCATTATCAACCAAGTGAGACGCAAACCGGGACAACTCAGTAAACTTAGCTTCGTACTACGACACGATCATATTGTTTTGCTCCAACTTGATGAACTCTACCTCTTTAATGTTATGAATACTTTCAGGAAAGTACTTGTCGTTGAATAGTTCTTAGAACTTCTCCCAAGACATCTTCAGTTCTGCAGGTTGAGTACGCTTTACCGATTCCCACCAGTAATCTGCCTCTCCTCACAACATAAATGTGGCAAATGGAACCTTTTGCTCCTCGGAGCATCCCAAGACATCAAATATCTTGGTGATCTGCTTTATCCATGTCTCCGCCTTAAGTGGTTTTGGCTCTCCAATAAACTCTAGTGGTCCCAGCTCCTTAAACTGTTTAGCGGTGACCGTCCGAGAGTTTTTAGTGTTTCCACCTACATTTTGGACAGGAGCCACTCTCGCCTGATGTTGCATGAATTGCATAAAGTCTCTGAACATTCCATCTTTCATCATTTGATCGTTGTTGTTTACCTGAGGATTATTGTCTTCCTGTTGCACATTATCCTGGGTATTGATCTGTGGTGACTCAACGGTCTCCTGTGCTCTATTGCTATTCTCAATATTCTCGGATGTCATTTTCAAATACTACCACAAAACAAGGGTTAATTGACATGCAACATATTATCCCTATACTCTGGCCGACCAATTAAATACCAATAAACTTAGGTAAGTCATACTAGCGAAGAAATTCCCCGTCTTTCCCCTCCTAGTTCTAGTCTTACATCTTAGCCATGGATCATATCCCTAAGCTCTGATACCAACTGTGATGCCCCCAAAATAGGTATACATTGTAAGACCCCGAATTTTATGAAATAAAAGTATTCAATTTTTCTATTCAGTAAATGGTTAGATTGATAAAAGTTAAAGTTAAGGGTGATATATGAATTTTTTTTTAAAATACGCAAGTAGTTATAAAGTATTCATTATTGTCGGGGAATATTCGTTTGGTCATGGAGTATTCTTTCTGTCGGGGAATATTAAATGCATTGGCGGCGACTATTTATGGGCCCCATAACGGATAACCTTTTAAGAAGAAAATGACAAAATTGAATAACTTGACGTGAGTTGTTATTGTTAACAACTTTATTAGAATACCCGGGTTAAAATACTGATGTCTACGCGTGGTTGCACAAGAAAGACACGGTATTGCACATTATTGTTGAATTATTGATCCTTACGTAAGAAGGCACTACTCAATAATTGTTATAGTAATTACTGTTCAATATTTTATTTTATTGATTCAATAATTGCTGCGTTGATATTTTATATTATTGTTGTTTCAATAATTGTCATCGCATTATTATTTTCCATTATCGATCAATAATTCATATTATTTGGAATAATATTATTAGATAGCATTATTGGAAATGTCTAGAAAGTTCTGTCAAGGAGAGGTTTGGTCACCTAATTGCACGCCAGTAAGGAGAAATCCTTATCGGAAAACCCCCTCTTTCTTGAGAACGGTCTGGTTGTCATAATTGTGATTCTGTAATATTATTTGTGAATAATTAATTATTGATTTATATGATAAGGAAATATTTATTTGATGTGGATATAAATGATGGGTTTATTTATGTGGTTATAAATGAAGGAATTAATGTTGAGGTATTTTATCAAGATTTTTTGTCGATTGGAGGTATTAAAAGATCAAATCGGTGTTCTTACAGCTTTATTGTGTGAGTTATAATATTTAATCCGACCGTTGGATCGTTGTAATTTTTGGATATGTTATACATATATAAGTTGAGTATATGTCCACAAATTTTGAACCGTTAAAAATGAGCGTATAATTTTTTATGAATTTTAAGAGGTGACTGATTCGAAAATTAGGTTATAAATGATTTTGGTGGAAAATTCTAGAATTGGTGGGCCCCACTTTTGGTTGGTGAGAAATGTGCTCAATTGAATTTTCAAATGTGGTGGGTGGGAATAGTAGCAGGTAAAGCCATCAGGTTGCAGGTTAAGTCTGCTTCGGCGTGCTATAACATTTTCCTATAAATAGAGGGCTAAGTTAGAATTGAAAATCACACCAGAATTCATAAGTTTTCTCTTTTTTTCTCTCTAGATTATCGAGTGTATTTTGTGAGTATTTAGATACTTGGTGAGTTGCTATTCATCAGTGCAAGTTTCCTTCAACGCCATATCCGATATCCAAATGTAAGTCTTTCTCTTTTGAGGTAAGGGATAGTAAGAGATATTAAGGGATGTTATATTTTTCATAATGATGTTATTCTTTCAATATCATTATACTGACATATTGGTATGAATCTTATTGTGGAATTTCTATATTTTTGAGTCGGGGTTACTATTCACGTATACGGCACTATTCACGTATACGACACTATTTACGTATATGACATTATTTATGTATACGGTACTATGTACGAATACAGAGTACTATTCACGAGTTACTATTCATGAGTTAGTATTCATAAGTTACTATTCACGAGTTACTATTCATGAGTTACTATTCACGGGTACTATTCACGACAAAAAAATTGGTTTCTTTTTCTAACTATATTATCGTTGATTTATGAATCTTACTCTTGAAATTAAATCCATGTTTTGATGATATTGTTTTTATTATCATATATAACATTTTTATAATCCTGGTGAAGAAATTTCTCTTTGACTTGAGTGTAAAGACGGGTAGATTATTGGTATGATCATGACTATGGGTTCTCTTTGGCCAAGAAAGTGCAAAAGATGAATTGTGACTAGTATGATCATGACCATTGAATTTACAATTGAATATTTTTAGCTTAAGTGAAAAGGTGAATTGATCAACATGGTTATAATTATGGTTTATATAGATTTTGAAATGATTATATATTTCTTTGAGATGTGAATATCTTTTAGCCCGTAGTGCAAGATAAATTATTGTTGAATATCTTTGGCTCAGTAGTGCAAAGATGACTGTTGAATATCTTTGGCTCGTAATGCAAAGATGACTGTTGTTGAATATCTTTGAGTGCATCTTGGAAAAATGACTTGTTGATGAATATCTTTGGCCCAGTGTGCAAAGATAAATTTATTAGTATGATTATGAACATGAACTGTGATTTGGTATAACCATGATCTTTGATGTTTCAGGTGATGAAAATTATCTTTGTCCTGGATGAGAAAAGGAATTTAGAACTACAATTACGATTATGAGTTATACATGTGATTGTGGACAGGAATTGTTGATTGATGTTACAGGGATAAAACATTGTTGGTGGACTTTTAACATAGAGAAGATAATAGATTTTATGGTCTATTTGACTCTTCTAATGGATTGCTCGTTCCGCTGCAAATATGGTTGAAAAGTTTTATCATCTACCATATGTTCTAAATCTTTGATTTATTACTGATGAAGGCTATTGATAATTTAATTACCTTTAGTCATGATATTCTTTACTGGGCTAGTTGTGCTCACCCTTTTGCTTCACAATTCCTTTTCAGGTAATAAGAGTGTAGCTAGGTCGAGCGAGGGTAACAGGGGAATAAAACGGTGGTCATCATATAGTAGTTATATTTGGTGAATCAACTAGGATGAGGCAAACCCAACGTTGGAAGGGTGTTTGACATACAACCTCGTGTCATCATAAGACAAAGTTGTGCTTATCCACTTGCTGAGTATATCTACGAGCACTACCTATATAATCTTGGTGTTTGGTTGAAGTATAACTCTCAATTAGAGACAATGGAGATAGTTATAAGTCAAGAGAAGACTCACCATTGGAAAGAAGATGATAGTAATCTTCTCGTTTTTCTTTGGGGTCTATTGGGTCAACCAAGGATAATTCTGTGGATATATGATATCTATCACAACTTAGACGCATGGCCTCCCATGCACGAAGGTTTCCTTGAGCACTTCCCAAAGATTCTAATTTCTAAAACAGTTTTTGACTATACCTTTATGTAGGTATCACTGTGAGGTGCTATCCACTGATGGGACATTTATCACATTACAGTTGGGATACGAGTCACAGTTGGTATATATTTGTATCCAAACTCACAGCATATGTGTTGTTGTATTTTGTACGACAATTGTTGTAATAAAGTTGTAGTTATTTTCGGTATCATGTATTTGGCGACTCAGAATGGGTTGGGTGTTGTATACCTATTTTGGGGTTGTCACATTTGGTATTAGTGCTTAGGGATATGATCTCTGGCGGAGATCCCGGATTAGAACTAGGAAGGGAGAGACGAGAAATATCCTTCGCTAGTGTGTGTCCTACCTAAGCTGAATTTTCTTACTTAAGTTGACAAATTGTGATATGTCAATTAACCTTTGTTTTGAAGCTGTATTCTAGAATGATATCTGAAATATAGGAGATGAGCAATGGAGAAATCATGATGACATGGAAGATGGAATATGGAATGGAAGCAAGGTATTCTCAACTCTTTGAAATACCAGGTACGTAAATTTCGGGGACGAAATTTCATAAGGAGGGGAGATTGTAAGACCCCGAATTTTATGAAATAAAAGTATTCAATTTTTCTATTCAAGAAATGGTTAAATTGATAAAAGTTAAAGTTAAGGGTGATATATGAATTTTTTTCAAAATACGCAAGTGGTTATAAAGTATTCATTATTGTTTGGAATATTCGTTTGGTCGTGGAATATTCTTTACGTAGGGGAATATTCGCATGCGGCCACAGCAGACTATTGTGGGCCCCATAATGGATAAGCGTTCAAGAAGAAAACGACAAAATTGAATAACGACGTAGTTGTTACGGTTAACACTGTTGGGATACCCGGTGGTTAAAATATAGTAATACGCGTGGTTGCACAGTAGCACACGGTATTGCACAGTATTGTTGAATTATTGATCCTTACGTAAGAAGACACTACTCAATAATTGTTACAGTAATTACTGTTCAATATTTTATTTTATTGATTCAATAATTGCTGCGTTGATATTTTATATTATTTTTGTTTTAATAATTGTCACTGCACAGTATTTTCCATTATCAGATCAATAATTCATATTATTTGGAATAATATTATTAGATAGCATTATTGGCAATGTCTAGAAAGTTCTGTCATGGATACAATCAAAGCTAGTAACAAAAATAGACATCTGGGACAAAGAAGATAAAATTTCATTTTTCTGTGAATAGTGTCGTATTTCTGAATAGTGCCGTATACGTGAATAGTGACGTATACGTGAATAGTAACCCCGACATAAAAAGACAAGAATTTCACAAGAAAAATCTTCCCAATATTCCGGTATAATGATATAGAAAGAAATAATATCATTTATAAAAAAATAACATCTCTTACTTCAAAAGAATAGTACTTCTGGCTAGAATATCAGATATAACGCTGAAAGGAACTTGCACTGTATAGCAACACTCAAAGTATCAAAATACTAACAAGAATACGCTCGATAATATAGAGAGAGAAGATTTCAGTTTCTGGTGTGATTTTTAATTCTAACCTAAGCACCCTATTTATAGGAAAATGCTTAGAACACCAAAGTAGAAAAATTATAAAAATATTAATATATATTAAAAATTTTCCTATGCACACCAAAGAAACTGAATTCAGCATGCTTTCAATACTAGTGGGGCCCACCAATATAATCAAACATTTTTCTTTAAAAACAATAATTAAAACTTTAGAATTCAATTATTCCGGAACTTCAATAATTCATAATAAATAGTCCTTTTATCAGAAAAATTCAAATCTTAACTCCATTCCATAGAAAATTCAATTCTCTAGAACTTTGTAGTTTTAAGTTTTTCCAAATTCCAAACAGAAATTGACCGAAATCCACATACGGACGATTTTACAGGCTAAAATTAAATTTCATTCAAAAATGGGGCCCACCGACACACAAAACATGTGTTAAACATTTTTTGTAACAAAAATACTCTTCCTCTTCATTTATTCATATATCACACATTCATTGTAAAAATATCACCATTATTATATTATTATAATATAATAATATATTTAAATAATTATTTTATCGAAAAAGATAAAATATCAATTTTCAAAAATTGTCACATTAAAAATTTTCTCCATCTATATCCACATAAAATGAATATTCTCCTTATCATTTAAATCAATAATTAATTATTCATAAATAATATTACAAATTCACAATCACGACCAAACCGTAGTTCCCGAAAAAGAGGGGCTTTCCAATAAGGATTTCTCCTTCTTGTGCCAGCGAATTAGATGACCAAACATCTGTTTAGACAGAACTTTCTAGACATTGCCAATAATACTATCTAATAATATTATTCAAATAATATGAATTATTTATTTGATAATGGAAAATACTGTGCAGTGACAATTATTGAAACTACAATAATATAAAATATCAACGTAGCAATTATTGAATCAATAAAATAAAATATTGAGCGAGAAATTCATAACAATTATTGAGTAGTGTCTTCTTACGTAAGAATCAATAATTGGTGCAATACCGTGTGCTACTGTGCAACAACGCGTATTACTGTGTTTTTAACCACCGGGTATTCCAACAGTATCAACGGTAACAACTACGCCGTTATTTATAAACAACTTAAACTTATCGTTTTCTTCATCCAATCGCTTTCCGTTATAGGGCCCACACAAGGCTACACCGTCATACGAATTTTCCCCGACAGTAAGAATATTCCACGACCAAACGAATATTCCCTGACAACAATCAATATTTTATAACCACTTGCTTATTTAAGATATTTGCATTTTACCCATAACTAACCACATTAATCAAATCAACCCTTATTATTTCAAAATAATAAATAGAGGAAATTCAATTTTATTTATAATAAGTTGGGGTCTTACATCATATAAGTAATCAATACGCTCTTAGACTTGTAATACCACTCTTGTGGACATTAATTTATGTCGTATAAAATGAGCTTAGCGATGGAAGTTGGCACCAAGCGGAAGCTAAACCGGTCTTAGCATTTGTCGAGTATGCAATGGCCTGCTAGCATCAATCGATGAGAAAATAAGCCTTGTTGCAATTGATTGGTCGATTGGAGAAAAGTTTACTTTCTACTTTAGAAATTAAATAGAACAATTATGTGATATGTGTGACATTGATAAACCATGAAATAAAGTACGTTATGTTTGACGAAGGAATTATTAAGTAAGCCATTAGTTAATATTAATTGATTGTGGTGGAATATTGATTACTTGGTAATTAATTAATAATATGTGATTATTATTGTTTGCAATATGTCTATAAATATAATAAGAATTATATAGATAATTAATGGTTATGGAGATCCATAAATACATTAATCAAGGAAGTGGATAATTTATTTATTTAACCTAAAACAAATAAGTAAGTTATTAATATAATAATATTAGATTGACTGTATGTGCATACGAGAAATAATTAAAAATATAAAATACAACTACATTATATAGAGTAGTGTGACACTTATGTGACTATATCATATATAGTAACCATGTATTAAGATTTATTGAAACTATATGGTATAAATATATCATGAAATGTGTATGTGACAATATACACACGAGTAGACATTAAAATAGAATGTACATGGATTATATGTATGTTGCATAACATCTACTACCTTGAAATATTAATTATGTAAATCATATTGTGACATTAAATTATAACTAAGGTATGGGTAATATATACACTATAACATAAGAATAAGGATTTTGTATAAGTATATAACTTAAGAGGGCAAGATTGCTGAGTTATTTGATTGTCCCAAAATGAGTGTCCCATTTGCCTCATTTCTCAGTCACGTGTAAACCAAGAAGGCTAAGGCCTATTCTTGCTTCCAAGCTTTGCTAGACAATGATTATGGAGGGAGTGGGCATAATGATGCAAATCAACAACCAATTACCAACTCCTCCTTACCCTTCATGCAATCCTTTCATCCATGAGTTTGATTTAGGGGAAAATGTCATTGTCTGGGTATTGAGTGTTATATAAATATGAACTCCCTTTCCATTTTTCCATTTGCTGAGAATTCCATTGAGGGTGAGTTTGAGAGCATACAAGTGTTCTAAGAACTTGGGAGTTCATTAGAAGAAAGTTCCATTCACATTTGCATAGGTATAACCCCCTTCCTTGCTTCCATTTCATTCTCTGTAAAAATAAAGTTTTGAGTTCTTGAAATTCAAATTTTTGATTTTGTGGAATTGAATGTTAATGAGGATGGGTATTGGTTGTATAGTTGTTATACGACCATATAAGTATGTTTAAACTAATATAGGACTTTTTATAAACAAATTTGTGAGTAATTTCTGTGTTTGGGCTAGTTTTTACGTCGACGTAGACCGCTTCTCGGTTCAAACCGGATTACCTGCACAACCTGTCTTGGGATTAACAACGGATGGCCTTGCATTGTTGCCTTGATTTCCTGATTCATTGGAGTTTTGTTTTAAATCTGATAAGTGTCGTTCAACTAATATGGCTTATACTAGCATGCAAGCATGTGTAAGGGGTATGTATAGATATATGAACCTAATGTGAGCAGGCTTAGACTAGATTAACATGATTAATGAAAGTGTGGAGTTTAAAATAAATTTAGGAACTTAGAAACGAACTTGATATATACGTATGCCATGTATGTATACTGACTTTGCAAGCATGTTAGTATGACTTAGAAATGCATGAATAAACCTTTAGCTTGTGTTTATGAGATTAGTAAGTAAGCATCGACATGTAGAACTAATTAGTAAGCTTTACGAATGAAATTATGAATTTCAAACATGCTACCTTGAGGATTAGACTCTGACATTTATGATCATGTTTGATGATACTCTTAGACTCACTCATGTATTATAAACATATATATACCATGCTTGTGTATCATATTTCAAGAAAAGCATAAACGAAGCATATTTTCAACCAAAGCGGTGCTAATTTTACATATGTGTTATGAATACTCACAAGAATGCTTAATATGAGTTTTATAACTATCTTGTATGTTTATAGAGCAATCATGATAGACTTTGTGGTTTCATGACCTTGAATGGCCTTAAATTGTTGAAATGATCAATTTAGAATTTTATTATGAAAGAAGGGACCTAGATTGACTTGAGAAGCATGAGAAGACCTGTAACATGACAAAATATATTATGTATGATTGTGTGTTCAAGACGGACAAAAACCATTTGATGCCCCCAAATCTGTGTAACATCGATTACATGACATGGTGCTCACGATATAACATACATCATCATCTATCTAAGTAACTCTAATATTAATAATAATAATATTAATTATTACATACTTATTCAAAATAAAGTCCCAAGTCTTTACAACCTTTAATGAACTGAAACTTAAACTTAGCGTTTATTGCTACATTACATCATATGCGAAAATATAATTATTACATAAATAACTCTTGTAGACACTCGAAATTTTCTGTATACCTGTCACTAACATTGCAGGAGGACAGATTTGTCTTTTAAGAGGGAACCCTGAAAGATAATCTATATCCATACCGGATACTACCAAAAGTTCAGCGTCAACCCTGGAACACACTCTGGGAGTAACAATTCCAACCTCGGATATAACCCCGAGGCGTGCGGATACAATACCGGAACACACACCGGAGAAGACCAATTCATCTCGGAGATAACCCCGAGGTATCCAGTCTCAGTCCCAACCATGGGAATAGCCACCAACCTTGGTGATAACCCCAAGGAATGCAGTTTCGGTGATAACCCCAGAAATGCTTGTTTCAAATGCGACCAGCTTCAATCTCGACGCTCACAACGAGATACACTGTACCAACCCGACGATAATATCGGGAAGACATATACACCTCAAAGATGACAATGAGGACCTCAACAATTGAAGCAGTCCAATCTCAACGAAGCCTGAGCAACGTCTGCTTTATCAGCCCAATCTGGCGATAACACCGGTGAGGGGCAACATCATCATCTCGCCCACACGATGCCACGCCACGTCGTCTCAACATCTCTACGCAATGATGTCCCACAAGACTAACCAATCCCGAGTGACTATTGTGCGGGGTAACGGATAGAAGTTAAAGCTTGAAGACCGGAGGGCATAGTCCCATCTTCAATGACTTCGTACAAACTCTAATCCCATGCCATCGTACAACTCTTGACAACGGCAGTCCAAAATAGGTCATGTATACCTCAAACGGATGCCCGAATTTCACTTCTTAAAGTTCGAGTGGACATTACAGTGCCCGAGTGCACGTACTTCGAGACGACCCGACCCAAAAAACTCGGGCCAACCCGGGTTGCCTCTGGTACACCTACGGCTCAGCCGCAGGTACACCTACGGCTAAATCGTCTATAAATACAGGGCTTGGGCTGCCCATTTTGCAAGAGAAAACGGCGAGGAAGCCCCCTTGATTTGCTCTCACTCACCCCATGCAATTATACTTTCTCATTTTAAACACTGTGAGCTCATATATAGCCCCTTTTGTACCTACAAAAGCCAGTGTTTACCCACTCTAAAGATATAGAAGTCTTCTTTGGCAATCAACTGTAAGCCTTCTCACACACTTTAGAGTCTTTCTCTTCATCTCTGCACACACCCTTCTTCCCGTTGAGAGTCATGTTTCGCGCATTTGTCCGGACTTTGGTCCGTAGTTTTGTTTCAGTTTATATATATATATATATATATATATATATATATATTATATTCATATTTATATATATATTGACTAACATTATCGAGTTATGCCTCGATTGAGCCTGAACTTGATGCGGAGCGTTTACTACTTTAATATATATATATATATATATATATATATATATATAACTATGTGTCGAACTTTGTTCGATGAGCCTGAACTTGATGCAGGCGTTTACTCGCTTATATATATATATATATATATATATATATATATATATATATATATATATATATATATATATATATATATATATATATATACTGTGGTCGGACTACTCGATGAGCACAGATTTTACATCCAGTGCGTTTACTACTTTTATATATATATATATTTATATATATGAACTGTTGTCGAACTCTATTCGATGAGCCTGGATTTCACATCCGGTGTGTTTATCGCTTTTTTATATATATATATGTATTGTCCCACCTGGAGTTTACTTCGTGGTGATTGATCGCTTTTACAGATTTATTTACGTTACGTCCCTTGAGTTTACTTCATGGCGCTTGATCGCTTTGTACAACTTTATTTACATTTTGTCCTACTTTGGAGTTTCCTCCGTATGGCGGTTGATAACTTTTGACTTTATTTACATTTCGATCCCCATGGAGGTACTTTGTGGTTGGTGATCATGTACAGATATATATATTTACACTTATATATATATATATATATATCTCGCTTATTGCTTTTATACAAATTATGGTATCATAATAAATCTAGGAATCATGTGATCACAGATTCACTATTGGTTAGATTTGGTTCTGTGATGGACATTTTCAGCTGTAAGTAGCTTGTAAATTATTTTGCGATGTCTGAATTTCCTCAGATGGTTTCCATACCCACGAGGAAGTCGGCATTATTTTTGTACATTATTTTCGTATGGATGCCTCACATCTGTAAAATAAAATCAATCAAACTGAACACTTAATAAAATGGGAGTGTAAAAGGTCTCAATTACTATTGAGCATCAGGGTTTGAAAAACCTCTTTTATAAAACATCACTGCCATATCTTGCTTAAAACTGAATTTTTACATAAAATCAAACCCTGTGTATATAGGTGCGAATGAGGCCTCGCACTACTTCCAAATAACAGCACATTGACCCACACACACACACATTCGGATAATAGTTTCTTGAAAAGAGGCAGTCACCATGGTAACACGGATGTTGGGGGGTGCCTAACACCTTCCCTCCGCATAACCAAGTCCTCGGACCCTAATGAATCTCGGTTTCATCGACCCGTTTAGCAGTGGCACATCACTGGGTCAATGTGCAAACCTTTTCTCGGTTGTGTTGGTACAACCATTTAAAAAACCAACTGGCGACTCTTAACAGTTCCATCGTCGACATTATACATGTCGGACCTTTTTCACTTGTTTTTCAAACAAATCTCACCTAAAATGAGAACACCAAAGAACAAGTAACTGAAAGGACATCTAAAAATCCGGCGTCGACAATGTGGCGACTTCTGCTGGGGACTCGGTGAAGAGGACTTAAGCCGCTATTACAATCTTTTCAAAACTGTTATCTGCTTGTGTGTGGATGTTGCATTTACATTTGATGAATGTGTACGAATGCATTTCCTTATTGCACTTAGTGCTTCGCACCATAATTGCTTGGGATATTAGTGCTTCGCACCATAACTGCTTGTGATATTAGTGCTTCGCACATGTCATCATTTTCATACGGTGAGACGCGATGTATGTGAATGTATGTTGTGTGGTCCCTCCACCAGGATGCTATCCCATCGGTGTTTGATTACTGGACTCGTGAGAATACTAATTCTCCGAGGCTCAGGAAAGGCACCACCCAAATTCTCTCTAGTTGAAAGACCGGATTAACTTCCCGTCAAGTAGATTGCGATGATTTGGGAACCTTCATGCCAAAAAGCCGCGAGAGTAACCTAAGATAGGTCAGCCTCTGATAAACCCAAAACGGAGGAAAGTCTCTTCATGCTCTCTCATTTTAAATTACTTGTAAACACAATTACTTGTAATTACATTCCATATCTATCTCCATGTAATGAGAAATATGAAGAAATGTGTACACATACATATTAACATGCTACAAATAGCTGGCATCAGTTTTGCAGGATAAAATTCCTAAAATGGACACATCACATAGCATGTTATTATACACATTCCCTAAAGACTAAACTATGTAAGTCTTTCGTAGGGAACCAATCAGACCTACTACCTGGTCAAAGTCCAAAAAGGCAACCGACCTACAGTCAATCATGTTGTCATCCGACCAAACTGAACTTAATCCAGTTTCTCGCAAAGAATTCGACGGATTAAGCAAACAAATTACAGATTTGGCTGTTCTACTCAAAGAATTACACCAGTCCAATCAGAGTCCAAAAATACCCGTACATGCTGAATCCTCCACACAAGGGGGAACCCAGGTCATTACAATACCTGAACTGCAGTTGGATATGACCAACAAAACTCATGATGCTGCCCATCCCATTGGAGATCCAGACACTGGTGACATCAAAAAGAAAGTCCTCCAAATGGAAGAGACCCTTCGTGATGATCTGTGTATTTTCCCTGGTGTTCATTATCCAGAAAAGTTTAAAAATCCTGACTTTGAAAAATATGACGGGTTAGGAGATCCTTATACACATTTAAAGGTGTTTATTGGAGAACATGGATCTTATGCAGAGGACAAAAAGCTTAGAATGCAATTGTTCTAGAAAAGTCTAACTGGAGAAGCCCGACCGTGGTACACAAGATTAGACAATTCAAAGATCCATAGCTGGGAAGAGCTAGTACATGCTTTCCTCACTCAATATAGCTTTCAATCCCAGATGGCTCCTGATCGGTATGAAATTACCAAGATCAAGAAATAGTTTAACGAGTCTTTCAGAGAGTATGCTCAAAGGTGGAGACGCCTGGCTGCCCAAGTTAGTCCTTCCATGACAGAATCAAAGATGGTCATGACTTTCATAGACATATAAGAAACTCCATTCTATGAGAGAGTTTTAGCCGGCATCGGTAAACCATTTTCTGAAATGGTCAAACATGGGGAGATGGCTGAGATGGGATTGAAGTCCGGAAAGATTCAAGACCTAGCTGCGCTCAAAGCTGTTGCTGATCACATCCAGTCCAGAAATTATGGGAATAACCCCCGGAGGGTCCATAAAAAGAAAGAGGAAGATGTTTCCCTGATACTACAGGGTCAAAAAGGCAATCAAAACATGCCTATTCAAAGGAGAAACTACACTCCCTTTCAATCACAGTCTGCTAAACCTCTAATACCAAAAGGTGGAGAAGTCAAACACCCTCGAGTGTTCACACCCTTAGGGGACGCCCTCGAGAATATTCTCACTCTTCTGACAACACAGAAGAAAATTACACATCTTCTTCCACCAGCCAGCCCTAATTGACAGGGTTTCAATGCTGCTAGGAAATGTGCTTATCATGCCGGGGCACCTGGACATAATACTCAGGATTGTTGGGCCTTGAAATACAAGATCCAGGACCTGATAGACAACGGGGAGATCGTGGTCACCAAACCAGATCAGCCTCATGTTCAAGATAACCCTCTTCTTCAACACAAAGAAGAAGTGGTTAACATGATAAATTGGAGTAGCGGACAGAATTCCAATTTCAACTGTGAATCCTCCCAGATCCTCAAAGACGGTGATGACAAATGGGATTATGCCAAGTTTCAGTTCACAATGGAATGAAAGATAAAAGCTTTAGGCAAGCAAATTGAACAATTGGCAGAATTGGTGAATTATCAGCATCAAGTTACACGTCAATTAATCAGCCAGGAGCATGCTAGTCTCCTACCCCTTGTCATGAATATTCCCTCATCACTTTCAGAAAATGAAATACTGGAAGACAAAGTGACAAAGAGAGCAAATGCCAAGGCCCGTCGGGATTTCGCCAACAAAAGGGAATTCACCTATTTGGGCCAACCTATGGAGGAAATCCTTCATATGTTAATCAATGAAGGCAGGATCAGTTCCCTTCTACCTCCAATCAACCCCCGTTCAGGATGGTATAACTCTGATGGAGTATGCCAATATCACTCCCAGTCTCGCGGTCACATCACAGAAGAATGATGGGCACTCCGCCACCTTATTTAAAATCTAATTGACAGTGGTGTCCTGCACTTAGCAGACGATGAAACTGTGTTACGTGCAAGTGAGAATTCAGGTCCTACTAAGTGGAAGAGTGTGGTAGCAGTCATATCCACTGAAACTGATGGGATTAATCAATCACTCACAATGCCAACAATTCAACTCAAGGGAAGCAACAATCCTTTAAAAGTGGCCACTCCCAAGCCAATCAACTTGCCTTACAGAGCATAATATCCTATTGTTAGCTTGCGCAAGGTTCCATGGAATTATGGAGAAGGTGAAGGATCCACCTCACATACAACTGCTGCAGTGTCGAATGAAAATCTACTGTATCTTCCCCAACGGGTGATGAAGTCTACCACCAAATCAAAGGGGAAAATCCATGGAGAAGATTGAAAAATTCCTCCGCACTATGGGTCATAACGAAGCTAAGGTGGTTTTAAGCTTAAGAGAAGCTCCACATCAAATATCAATTTTGGACTTGGTCCTAACTTCCGAGAATCACCGAAAGGTCTTGTTGAAGGTTTTAGAAGAAGCCTATCTACCAACATCAGTTGATACAGAAAAATTTCAACATCTGGTTGATCACATTTTCAACAACAATGTGATATCCTTCACTGATGATGACATATCGCTTGAGGGGACCGGTTATTGCAAGCCATTGCACATTGTGGTCTTATCCTCTGGATACATGCTAGCTGGAGTCTTGATAGATGGGGGTTCATCTCTTAATATCTGTCCATATGCTACCTTGGTGAAGATGAATATCAATCTCAATCGAATTCGGAGTAGCCATACTATCATCAAAGCTTTTGATGGAGCCCACCGGAATTTGGTCAGAGTAATTGAGCTGCCAATCGAAATTGGTCCTCATACATTCTGCGTATCTTTCCACGTACTCAAGATAGATTCGGGATACAACCTGCTCTTGGGACGACCATGGATTCACATGGCAGGGGCAGTCCCCTCCACTCTTCACAAATAGTTGAAATACATTATCAACAATAGCCTGGTCACGGTCAACGCTGAACCAGAGTGTCCTCAACACGGGGACATGCAATTCATTAATGCCAATGCAGATGTTGAACCGGTCAGTTTTCATGCTTTGGAAATAAGCAATACCCAATACCATGCTATTGGAACGCCATTTCCCGAACCCAAGATTTACTTAGAGGTAATGCTCAATTTACTCAAGAAATGATGTCGTTGGGTTATAAACCGGGACAAGGGCTGGGTAAAGATTGCCAGGGTATCAAATACCCAATTCGATTAACTAAGCAAACTGGAACAGCTGGACTAGGCTATTCTGCCAGTTCTAGTCACATGAATCCTCATAAGCATCAGCAGATTCCCTCAGCTTCAATCATGTAGAGTTTATCTTCGCCTTCAAGCTCTGAGTCCGTACAACCTCCTGTAAAGGTGCCAACCAATGTAATGGTTATGTTATTTCCCAAGCCGGTACCGGTAAAGGAAAAAGAAGTCTTTGTTCCAAATCCCGTAGTGGAAGAAGAGGAACGAAGAATCAAGCAAGACGTCATCCGAATGATGTCAGGCATACGCATCATCGTTCATGATGTGTATACCAATAAATATACCCCAGACGATGATTGCCCAGACGTAATGGCCATCATTCGGGAGAGAGAGGATGATGACAATCCCTCCATCACTGCGGTCCATCCGGACTTTGCTCTTACCAATTGGAACAACATTCCTTGCATTGGTCGTCAAGGGTAAAGTGGGCAGAAACTCTTTCTGCCCTGTAGATATAATAACTGCTTACTTTTCTGTACAACTTTAGCAGTTTATTTTGCCAGTATATGCTAACACTTTGTATGATCAACACATTTCATATATACTAAGTGAAAGCATATTTTGTTTCAGGACTCAATTTAGATGTGCACATGCCTAACGTCTGATGCCTCTTCTCCACAAGGATTGTACCTTTGATGTAGAGATGAATTCACCTTGATGAAAATACGAGGATGACATTGAGGTGCCTCCGAAAATTCAAGAATGGGTCAAAGACAAACCTAAACCCAACCTTAATCAAACCACTTCTTTCAATCTCTAACCTTAGAAAGCCTAAGTTAATCCAGTTGGTTGAGACCTTACCCCAAACCAACGGAATGACATGGTTACACTACTAACCCAGTTCCAGGATGTGTTTGCATGGTCTCATGAAAACATGGTGGGTTTGTCCACTGACATTGTCCTTCATCGCCTTCCCATTAAAGAGGGATTTAAGCCAGTCAAGCAAAAGCCCAGGCGATTGAAACCTGAGTGGAGTTTAAAGGTGAAAGAAGAAATTGTGAAACAATTTCAAGCTGACATCATCATAGTGTCTACATATCCTGAGTGGATATCCAACATCGTGCCCATACCTAAACCTGGAGGGAAGGTGCGAGTTTGCGTGGATTACCGGGACTTGAACAAGGCTTGCTTAAAAGATAGCTTTTCCATGCCATTTATCCACATTCTCATTGACAATACTGTGCAATACGACATGTACTCCTTTGCTGATTGCTTTGCGGGGTACCATTAGATCATGAGAAAACTGCTTTCATCACGCCTTAGGGAACCTTTTGCTATAGACGGTTGCCATTCGGCCTCATCAATGCCGGAGCCACCTATCAACGAGCTATGATGGCTCTTTTCCATGACTTAATGCACAATGAGATCGAGATTTACATGGATGACATCATTGTCAAGTCTCGGAAGGAGGATGACCATCTAGACCATCTCAGAAAGCTATTCAACAGGTTGCGTAAGTACAACTTGAAGTGGAATCCAGCTAAATGCGCCTTTGGCGTTAAATCAGGCAAGTTGCTAGGATTTCTAGTCAGCCACAAAGGGATTGAGATGGATCCTACCAAAATCCAAGCCATCACAGAAATGCCCATTCCTCAGACAGAAAAGGAAATTCGGGAATTTTTGGGAAGAATCAACTTCATTAGTAGGTTTATCTCTCAACTCACAGCAACCTGTGAGCCAATCTTCAAGCTATTAAGGAAGAACTCCTCCATGAAATGGAATGATGAGTGCCAGAATGCCTTCCTTACAATTAAAGAACAACTAGTTAAAGCTCCTGTGTTGGTACCACCCAGGGATGATGTTCCCCTGTTCATGTACCTGTCCATAAGTTATAACGCCATGGGCTACATGCTGGGACAGAAAGATGATAGAGGCCAAGAACGAGCTATCTATTACCTCAACAAAAGGTTTAGCAGTAGTGAACACAAGTACACTCTGATCGAAAAGACGTGTTGTGCTTTAGCATAGGCTTCCACGAGGTTACAACATTACCTCCATGGTCACACAACCCATCTCATATCCCGCGTGGATCCTCTCAAGTACGTGTTCAACAAACACATGTTAAATTGCAGGCTGTCCAGATGGCAGTTGATCCTACAACAATTTGACATCGTATATGTGACTCAAAAGTCCATCAAAGGTCAAAGAATTACGGATCAACTGGCCGCCACACCTTCAGGGGATTTCAAGCCCTTTGAAACATATTTCCCTGATGAAGGAGTAATGACAGTCCATCACACCATCAGTACGATACGCGCCAATCATGGAAGATGTATTTTGATGGAGCTATTAATATGGAAGGTTCTGGAGCTGGAGCAGTTCTAGTATCTGGTACGGGGGAGAACTATCCCGTGGTCGTCAAATTGCAGTTTGTCAGCACCAACAATATGACTGAGTATGAAGGCTGTCTAATGGGGCGAAAACTTGCCCATTCCACGGGCATCAAGCAGTTAATTGTCTTTGGAGATTAAGAGTTGGTAATCAGATAATCCACCAGAATCTATCAAACCAAGGAATTACATTTGCTGCCCTACCATCGGCAGGTTAAGATGGCTTTGGAGTTCAAAGAAATCTCCTTTCTACACATTCCTCGTAATAGGAATGACTTTGCAGACGCATTAGCTACTTTGGCCTCCTTGATTCGCATATCAGATAAGGGACACTTGCCAAGCATCACAATTTCCCTGCACAAGGCCCCAGCCTATAGGAATTGCGTTGGAGAAGTATCGGATGAGCTACCTCTCATCTAACATCCTTGGTATCAGCATATCAAGGAATATCTACGAGATGGATCTACACCCGCGGAAGCGAGCCCGACTGAGAAAAGGTGGATCCATCGAGTTGCTATGAAATTCTACCTGAGTGGAGATGCGTTCTACAAAAGAGATGCAGGACTAGGTCTCCTCAGATGTTTAGACAAAGATCAAGCCCAAAGGCTTATGGATGAAATCCATGGCGGAGTCTGTGGCCCCCACATGAGTGGCCCCCTCCTTGTCAAGAAAGTCCTTTGGACGGGACATTATTGGCTATCTCTCAAAGCTGATTGCAATGACCACGTCAGGAGATGTTATCAGTGCCAGATTCATGGGAATGCTATCCACGCCCCTCCACGGGAACTCCACAATATGAGTTCGCCTTGGTCCTTCGCAATGTGGTGAATGAACGTGATTGGGCCCATTGAGCCTAAAGCCAGTAATGGACATCGGTATATCTTCACCATGATCGACTACTTCACCAAGTGGGTAGAAGCAGCCTCTTTCCCTAGGGTTACTAAAGAAGTTATCATTGCTTTCATCAGAAACAATGTCGTTTGTCGATATGGACAACCAGAGGTGATTGTGTCAGACAATGCCAAGAACCTCAACAACAAAATGATGGAGGAATTATGCGATAAATTCCACATCAAACATCTTAACTCATCATCTATCGTCCAAGATGAATCGGTCTTTGATTGCTTCGCTAACAAAAACATCAAGAAGATTATGCAAAAGATGTCTGCCAATCATAAAGATTGGCCTAACCTATTGCCTCTTACTCTGTTAGCCTACAGAACCTCAATGTGCAATACCCCGAATTTTATGAAATAAAAGTATTCAATTTTTCTATTTAGTAAATGGTTAAATTGATAAAAAATTAAAGTTAAGGGTGATATATATAAAATTTTCAAAATACGCAAGTGGTTATAAAATATTCATTGTTGTCGAGGAATATTCGTTTGGTCGTAGAATATTCTTGTTGTCGGGGAATATTCGTACGACGGAGTAGCCAGTTGTGGGCCCCATAACAGAATAACTGTCAGATGAAGAAAACGACAAATTTAAGTTTTTATAAATAACGGCGTAATCGTTACTGTTAACACTGTTGGAATACCCGGTGGGTAAAGTAAAGTAATACGCGTTGTTACACAGTATCACACGGTTTTGCACAGTATTTTTGAATTATTGATTCTTACGTAAAAAGGCACTACTCAATAATTGTTACCGTAATTAATGTTCAATATTTTATTGATTCAATAATTGTTGCGTTGATAATTTATATTATTGTGGTTTCAATAATTATCATTGCATAATATTTCTCATTATCAGATTAATAATTCATATTATTTGAATAATATTATTAGATAACATTATTGGCAATGTCTAGAAAGTTCTGTCAAGGAGAGGTTTGGTCACCTAATTGCGCGCCAGTAAGGAGAAATCCTTATTGGAAAGCCCCCTCTTTCTTGGGAACTGCCTGGTTGTCATTATTGTGATTCTGTAATATTATTTGTGAATAATTAATTATTGATTTATATGATAAGGAAATATTTATTTGATGTGGATATAAATGATGGATTTATTTATGTGGTTATAAATGAAGGAATTAATGTTGAGGTATTTTATTAGTATTTTGTCGGATTGGAGGTATTAAAAGATCAAATCGGTGTTCTTAAAGCTCTATTGTGTGAGTTATAATTTTAATTCGACCATTGGATTATTGTGATTTTTGGATATGTTATACATATATGAATTTTGTATATGTCCACAAATTTTGAACCGTTAAAAATTAACGTATGATTTGTTATGAATTTTAAAAGGTGATGAAAATCATCCGTTTGTGGATTTCGGATATTTTCTGTCTGGAATTTGAAAAAACTTAAACCTACAAAGTTGTAGAGAATTCGATTTCGTGTGGAATGGATATAAAATTTGTATTCTTCTGATAAACGGGCTATTTTTTATGAATTATTGAAGTTTCAGAAAATAAAATGATTTTTATTAAAAATGGGGTGGGACCCACTTTTATTTTAACACATGTGGGCTGCTAGATTCTTCCAAGTTGGCTGCTCAATTTGTTCAAATGAAGTGGCGTAGATGAAGAGGTAAAATAAATATATTATTTTATTAATTTAGTCTCCTTTGACGTTCTAGCATTTTCCTATAAATAGGTGCTTAAGTTAGAATTAAAAATCACACCAGAAACAAGTTTTATTTCTCTCTATATTATCGAGCGTATTTTTGTGAGTATTTAGATACTTTGAGAGTTGCTATCCAGTGCAAGGTTCCTTTGGCTTTACATCCGATATTCCAGTCAGAAGTACTGCTCTTTTGAGGTAAGGGATTTTAAGGGTTATTATGTTTTTCAGTTTCGTAATTTTTCCGACCTTCAAAAATTTTGGAAAAAATTGAAACGATAATTTGATGAGTTTTCTAGATTGTGTCCAAAAAATGGCGATTTTTGGATGTATAGATTAGGAGTTGTGAATTTTATGGCAAAAAATTATTTTAAAAGAAAACCCTTATAACTCTTTGTGGTTAACTCCAAAATTGGTGAAATTTTTATTGGTAGTACATGTATATGATAGAAGTATACTCTATAAATTTTAGAATTTTTGGATAAAAGTACAGTTTATGATAAATGTCTAAATATTCAGCTGTTTTGGCCATATGAAAAATAGTAAATGAATTTTAAAAATTCTGAGAAAAATATACGTTCAATATGGAACTATATTCTGCTAAATCCCAGAAAAGAAAATTTGTTTGTACTGATTTAATATTTTTCATGAAAATGGACTAGTTATGAGTAAATGAATTAAATATGTTATGTGAAGTAAGAAAATTGGAAAATAGGATTTTATGGCTTGAGATTTCTATATGAGGTATATGCAGATTTTTGATGAGGGTTTTGGTTATTGGTGATAAAATCTTATGAGTTTGGCATTTTAGAATGATTAAATGTATTATTTAGTAGAGTGTAAATAATTAAAATAAATTGTTTATAAGTTTAAGAAATGCTATTCTTTCAATATCATTATACCGAAGTATTGGTATGGATTTTATTGTGGAATTTCTACCTTTTTCATGTCGGGGTTACTATTCATGAATTACTACTCATGAGTTACTATTCACGAGTTACTATTCACGACAAAATTGGTTTCTTTTTCTAACCAAATTATCTTTGATTTATGAATCTTACTCTTGAAATTAAATGCAGTTGTTGATCATATTGTTTTTATTATCATATATAACATTTTTATAATCCTAGCGATGAAATTTCTCTTTGGCTTAAGTGTAAAGATGGGTAGATTATTGGTATGATCGTGACTATGGGTTCTCTTTGACCAGTAGTGCAAAGATGAATTGTTGACTGGTATGATCATGACCATTGAATTTATAATTGAATATCTTTAGCTTAAGTGCAAAGGTGAATTGATCAACATGGTTATAATTATTGTTTATATAAATTTTGAAATGATTATGTATTTCTTTGAGATATTAATATATTTGGCATGTAGTTTAAATATGAACTGTTGATGAATATCTTTGGCCTGTAGTGCAAAGATGATCTGTTGATGAATATCTTTGGCCCGTAGTGCAAAGATGACATGTTGTTGAATATCTTTGGCCTGTAGTGCAAAGATGAACTGTTGATGAATATCTTTGGCCCGTAGTGCAAATATGAATTTATTAGTATGATTATGAACAGGAACTGTGATTTGGTATAACCATAATCTTTGATGTTTCAGGTAAAGACATGTGATGAAAATTATCTTCGTCCTGGATGTGAAGAGGAATTTAGAATCACAATTATAACTATGAGTTATTTATATGATTGTGGACCAGAACTGTTGATTGATGTTACAGGGATAAAACATTGTTGGTGGATTTTTAACATGGAGAAGATAATAGACTTTATGGTCTATTTGACTTTTCTAATGGATTGCTCATTCACGCAACTATGGTTGAAAAGTTTTATCATCTACCATATGTTCTAAATCTACGATTTATTATCTTGATGAAGGCTATTGATAATTTAATTATCTTTAGTCATGATATTCTTTATCTTGGGCTAGTTGTTGCTCACCCTTACATTTCACAATTCCTTTCGTGTAATAAGAGTGTATAATTAGGGTCAAGCAGGGTAACAATGGAATAAAACGGTGGTCATCATTTAGTAGTTATATTTGGCGAATCAAATAGGGTGAGGCGAACCCAACGTTGGAAGGGTGTTTTGCCACTATCATACAAGATGTGTAATGAAATACAACCTCGTGTCATCATAAGATAGGATTGTGCACATCCACTTGCTGAGTATATCTACGAGCACTACCTATATAATCTTGGTCTTTGTTTGAAGTATAATTCTCAATTAGAGACAGTGGAGATAATGATATGTCAAGAGAAGACTCACCATTAGAAAGAATATGATAGTAATCTTCTCGTTTTTCTTTGGGGTCTATTGGGTCTGTAGACACTCGAAAGTTTCTGTACCACTGTCACTAACATTGCAGGAGGACAGATTTGTCTTTTAAGAGAGAACCCTGAAAGACAATCCAAATCCATACCGGATACTATCGGAAGTTCATCATCAACCCCGGATCGCAATTTGGGAGTAACAAATCCAACCTTGGAGATAACCCTGAGGCATGCAGATACAATACCGGAACACACACCGGAGAAGACCGATTAATCTTGAGACAACCCCGAGGTATCCGGTCTCGAGTCCAACCACGAATAGCCACCAACCTTGGTGATAACCCCAAGGAATGCGGTTTGGCGATAACCCCTTTAAATGCTTGTTTCAAATGCAACCAGCTTCAATCTCGGCGCTCACAAACGAGATACATCACACCAACCCGACAATAACATCGGAATACTGAGCACACCTCAAAGGTGACAATGAGGACCTTCAACAACTGCAGCGGTCCAATCTCGGTGAAGTCGAGCAACGTCATGCTTTATCATTTAATCCAAATGATAACACCGGTGAGGGGAAACATCGTCATCTTGTCAAACACGATGCCACATCACGTCTCTACGCAACGATGTCCCACAAGACTAACCAATCCCGAGTGACTATTGTGCGGGGTAACGAATGAAAGTTGAAGCTTGAAGACCGGAGGGCATCGTCCCATCTTTAGTGACTTCGTAGAAACTCTAATCCCATGCCATCGTACAACTCTCGACAACGGCGGTCCGAAATAGGTCCTGTATACCTCAAATGGATGCCCGGATTGCACTTCTAAAAATTTGAGTGGACATTACAGTGCCTGAGTGCACGTACTTGGAGACGACCCGGCCTGACAAACCCGGGCCAACTCGGGTTGCCTCTGGTACACCTGTGGCTCAGCCGCAGGTACACCTGCGACTAAAATGCCTATAAATAGAGGGCTTGGGTAGCCCATTTTGGAAGAGAAAAAGACGAGGAACCCCTGCCCAATTTGCTCTGCACTCACCCCATGTAGTGTACTTTCCCCTTCTAAATACCTGTGAGCTCATATATAGCCCTTTTGTACCTACAAAAGTCAGTGTTTACCCACTCTAAAGATATAGAAGTCTTCTTTAGCAGTCAGCTGTAAGCCTTATCACACACTTTAAAGTCTTTCTCTTCATCTTTGAACACACCCTTCTACACGTTAAGAGTCGTGTTGCTTGCTTTTGCCCGGACTTCGGTCCGTGGTTTCATTTTAGTCTGTATATATATATATATATATATTATATATATTTACATATATATTGACTAATATTATCGAGTTATGCCTTGATTGAGCCTAGACTTGATGCCGAGCGTTTATTTGCTTTATATATATATATATATATATATATATATATATATATATATATATATATATTTTTATATATTAATTGTGTGTCGAACTTTGTTCGATGAGCCTGAACTTGATCTAGTCGTTTCTTGCTTTAATATATATATATATATATATATATATATACATTTATATATATTAATCGTGTGTCGAACTCTGTTAGATGAGCCTGAGACTTGATGCAGAGCGCGTACTACGCTTTTGTGTATATATATATATATATGTTTTATATATATGAACTATGGTGGGACTACATTAGATGAGCACAGATTTTACATCCGGGTGAGTTTATTAAATATATATATATATATATATATATATATATATATATATATATATATATATATATATATATACCTATATATATGAACTATGGTGAACTTTGTTCGATGAGCCTGATTTTACATCCTATGCATTTATTCACTTATATATATATATATATACTTATATATATGAATCATGGTCAAACTTATATATATATATATATATATATATATATATATATATATATATATATATATATATATATATATATATATATATATATATGCGCTACTTACAGAGTTTTCTTAAATGGCGGTTGATAAGCTTTATGGCTTTATTTACATTTCGTCTCACTTTGAGTTTCTTTCATGGCGATTAACCGTATTCTGACTTTATTTACATTTCGTCCCGCTTTGAGTTTCCTTCGTGGTGGTTGGTCGATATTTCTGACTTTATTTACGTTTTGTCCCTTTGAGTTTCCTCCATGGCGGTTGATAGCTTTTAATGACTTTTATTTACATTTTGATCCCCATGGAGGTGCTTCGTGGTTGGTGATCCATGTCTGTATATATATATTTACAGACTTTTATATATATACACCTTCTTGCTTTCATACAAATTATGCGGTATCTTGTGCTTTAGGAATCATGTGATCACAGATTCACTTTATCGGATCTAGATTTGGTTCCGTGATGGACATTTTTAGTCATGTAGCGACTTGTAAATTATTGCGATTGTATGAATTTCCTCGGATGGTTTCCATACCCACGAGGAAGTCGAAGATTATTTTGTATATTATTTTCATACGGATGCCTCGCATTCAGTAAAATAAAATCAATCAAGCGAACACTTAATAAAATGGGAGTGTAAAAGGTCTCAATTACTATTGAGCATCGTGGTTTGAAAAGCCTTTTTATAAAACATCATTGCCATATCTTGCTAAAAAGCTGAATTTTTACATAAATTCAAACCACAATGTATATAGGTTCGAACGAGGCCTCGCTTACTTCCAAATAACGATGACATCATTGACCCACACACACACATTCGAGATAATAGTTTCTTGAAAAGAGGCGGTCACCGTGGTAACACGGATGTCTGGGGTGCCTATCACCTTCCCGTATAACCAAGTCCCCGACCCTAATGAATCTTTGGTTTCACCTACCCGTTTAGCGATGTCACATCACTGGGTCAATGTGCAAACCTTTTCTCGGTTGTGTTGGTACAACCATTTAAAAAACCAACTGGCGACTTCTAACAGTCCATCGTCGACATTATACATGTCAGACCTTTTTCACTTGTTTTTTCAAACAAATCTCACCTAAAATGAGAACACCAAAGAACAAGTAACGGAAAGGGACACCCAAAAATCCCGACGTCGACAGGTGGCGACTCTGCTGGGGATGCCAGTAAGAGGACTTAAGTCGCTATTACAATCTTTTCAAAACTGTTATCTGCTTGTGTGTGGACGTTGCATTTACATTTGATGAATGTGTATGAATGCATTTCCTTATTGCACTTAGTGCTTCGCACCATAACTGCTTGTGATATTAGTGCTTCGCACCATATCTACTTGTGATATTAGTGCTTCGCACATGTCATCATTTTCATGCGGTGAGACGCGATGTATGTGAATGTATGTTGTGTGGTCCCTCCACCAGGAGGCTATCCCGTCGATGTTTGATTACTGGACTCGTGAGAAGACTAATTCTCCGAGGCTCAGGAAAGGCAGCACCCAAATTCGCTCCAGTTGAAAGACCAGATTAACTTCCCGTCAAGTAGATTGCGATGATTTGGGAACCTTCATGCCAAAAAGACGCGAGAGTAACCTAAGATAGGTTAGCCTATGATAAACCCAAAATGAAGGAAAGTCTCTTCATGCTCTCATTTCAAATTACTTGTAATTTCATTCCATATCTATCTCCATGTAAAGAGAAATATGAAGAAGTGTGTACACATACATATTAACATGCTATAAACAGCTGACACCTGTTGTGCAGGATAAAAATTCCTAAAATGGACACATCTCATAGCATGTTATTGTATACATTCCCTAAAGACAAAACTATGCAAGTCTTTCACAGGGAATCAATCGGACCTACTACCCGTTCAAAGTCCAAAAAGGCAACAGGCCTGCAGTCAATCTTGTTGTCATCCGATAAGACTAAACTTAATCCAGTTTCTCGCAAAGAATTTGACGGATTAAGTAAACAAATTACAAATTTGGCTGTTCTACTCAAAGAATTACACCATTCTACACAGGGTCAAAAAATACCCGTACATGCGGAATCCTCCACCCAAGGGGGAATCCCGGTCATTACCATACCTGAACCATAGTTGGATACAACCAACAAAACTCTTGATGCTGCCCATCCCACTGGAGATCTAGACACTGGTGACATCAAAAAGAAAGTCCTCTAAATAGAAGAGACCCTTCGTGCTATCAAAGGAATTGGAACATACAAAAGTGTTTCATATGCAGATCTATGTATTTTCCTTGGTGTTCATTATCCAGAAAAATTTAAAACTCCTGACTTTGAAAAGTATGACGGGTTAGGAGATCCTTACACAAATTTAAAAGTGTTTATTGGAGAACTTGGATCTTATGCAGAGGACGAAAAGCTCAGAATGAAATTATTCCAAAAGAGTCTAACTGGAGAAGCCCGTTCGTGGTACACAAGATTAGACAATTCCAAAATCAATAGCTGGGAAGAGCTAGCACATGCCTTCCTCACTCAATACAGCTTTCAAACTCAGATGGCTCCTGATCGGTATCAAATTACCAAGATCAAGAAATAGTCTAACGAGTCTTTCAGAGAGTATGCTCAGAGGTGGAGACACCTGGCTGCCCAAGTTAGTCCTTCCATGACATAATTAGAAATGGTCATGACTTTCATAGACATACAAGAAGCTCCCTTCTATGAGAGAGTTTTAGCCGGCATCGGCAAACCATTTTCTGAAATGGTCAAACATGGGGAGATGGCTGAGATGGGATTGAAGTCGGAAAGATTGAAGACCTAAATTGCACTCAAAGGCTGATTACGATCACATCCAAACCGGAAATTATGGGAACAACCCACGGAGGGTCCATAAAAAGAAAGAAGAAGATGTTTCCCTGATACTACAGGGGCAAAAAGGCAATCATAACATGCCTATTCAAAGGAGAAACTACACTCCCTTTCCAGCACAGTCTACAAATCCTCCAATACCAAAAGGTGGTGAAGTCAAGCGCCCTCGATTGTTTACACCCTTAGGGGATACCCTCGAGAACATCTTAAATCTTTTGACAACACAAAAGAAAATTATACATCTTCTTCAACCAGCCATCCCTAATGGACGGGGTTTCAATGCTGCTAGGAAATGTGCTTATCATGCTGGGGCACCTGGACATGATACTCAGGATTGTTGGGCCTTGAAACATAAGATCCAAGACCTGATAGACAATGGAGAGATCGTGGTCACCAAACCAGATCAACCTCACGTACAAGACAACCCTCTTCCTCAACACAAAGAAGAAGAGGTCAACATGATTAATTGGAGCAATGGACAGAGTTCCAACTTCAGCCTTGATTCTTCCCAAACCATCAAAGATGGTGATAACAGATGGGATTATGCCAAGTTTCAGTTCACAATGGAACGAAAGATGAAAGCTCTCTGCAAACAAATTGAACAATTAGCGGAACTAGTGACTTATCAGCATCAAGTGACTCGTCAGTTAATCAGCCAGGAGCATGCCAGTCTCCTACCTATTGTCATGAATATTCCCTCATCACTTTCAGAAAATGAAATGCTGGAAGACAAAGTGACAAAGAGAGCAAATGCCAAAGCCCGTCGGGATTTTGCCAATAAAAGGGAATTCACCTATCTGGGCCAACCTATAGAGGAAATCCTTCATATGTTAATCAATGAAGGAAGGATCAGTTCCTTTCTACCTCCAATCAACCCTCGTTCAGGACAGTACAACTCTGATGGAGTGTGTCAATATCACTCCCAGTCTCGTGGTCACAACACAGAAGAATGCTGGGCACTCCGCCACCTTATTCAAAATCTAATCGACAGTGGTGTCCTGCGCCTAGCAGACGACGATATTGTGTTACGTGCAAGTGAGGATGCAGGCCCTACTAAGTGGAAAAGTGTGGTAGCAGTTATATCCACTAAAACTGAGGGGATTAATACATTACTCACAACGCCAACAATTCAACTCAAGGGATGCAACAATCCTTTGAAAGTGGCCGCTCCTGAGCCAATCAACTTGCCGTGCAGAGCACAATATCCTATTGTTAGCTTGCACATAATTCCGTGGAATTATGAAGAAGGTGAAGGATCCACCTCATAAACAACTGCTACAGTGTCGAAGGAAAATCCACTGTATCTTCCCCAACGGGTGATGAAGCCCACCACCAAATCAAAGGGGAAAATACCCATGGAGAAGATTGAAAAATTCCCCCGCGCTGTGGGTCATAGTGAAGCTAAGGTGGTTTTAAGCTTGAAAGAAGCTCCACATCAAATATCAAATTTGGACTTGGTCCTAACTTCCGAGAATCACCGGAAGGTCTAGTTAAAGGTTTTAGAAGAAGCCTATCTCCTGACATCAGTGGATACGGAAAAGTTTCAACATCTGGTCGATCATATTTTCAACAACAATGTGATATCCTTCACTGATGATGACATACCATCCGAAGGGACCGGTCATTCCAAGCCGTTGCACATTGCGGTCTTGTCCTCCGGATATATGGTAGCTGGAGTCTTAATAGATGGAGGTTCCTCTCTGAATATCTGCCCATACGTTACCTTGGTGAAGATGAACATCAATCTCAACTGAATTCGGAGTAGCCATACTATCATCAAAGCTTTTGATGGAGCCCGGCGAAATTCGGTTGGATTAATTGAGCTGCCAATCGAAATTGGTCCTCACACATTATGCGTATCTTTCCATGTGCTCAAGATAGATTCGGGATACAACCTGCTCTTGGGACGACCATGGATTCATATGGTTGGGGCAGTCCCCTCCACTCTTCACCAATAGTTGAAATACATTATCAACAATAGCCTGGTCACAGTCAATGCTGAACCGGAGATTCCTCAACACGGAGACATGCCATTCATCAAATGCCATTGCAGATGTGGAACCGGTTAGTTTTCATGCTTTGGAAATAAGTAACACCCAATACCATGATATTGGAGCACCATTGCCCGAACCCAAGATTTTTGCTGAGGTAATGTCGGCTACTCAAGAAATGATGTCATTGGGTCATAAGCCGGGACAAAGGTTGGGTAAAGATTTCTAGGGTATCAAGTACCCAATTCGCTTAACCAGGCAAGCTGGAATAGCTGGGCTAAGCTATTTTGCCAGTTCTAGTCATAGGAATCCTCATAAACATCAGCAGATTCCTTCAGCTTCAACCATGTGGCGTTTATCTTTGCCTTCAAACTCTGAGTCCGCACAACCTCCCGTAAAGGTGCCAGTCAATGTAATGGCTATGTTATGTCCCAAGCCGGTGCCGGTGAATGGAAAAGAAATCTTTATTCCAAATCCCGCAGTGGAAGAAGAGAAACGAAGAATCAACCAAGATGTTATACGGATGATGTCCGGTATACGCATCATCGTTCACGATGAACATACCAACAAATACACCCCAGACGATGATTACCCAGATGTAATGGCCATCATTCAGGACAGGGAGGTTGATGACAATCCCTCCATCACTGCAGTCCACCCGGACATTGCCCTTGCCAATTGGAACAACATCCCTTGCATTGGTCGTCAAGGGTAATGCGGGCAGAAACTCTTTCTGCCCTGTAGATATAATAACTACTTACTTTTCTATACAATATTAGCAGTTTATTTTGCCAGTATATGCTAACACTGTGTATGATCAATACATTGCATATATACTAAGTGAAAGCATATTTTGTTTCAGGACTCTGAATTTAGATGTGCTGTGACATGCTTACGTCTGGTGCCTCTTCTCCACAAGGATTGTACCTTTGATGTAGAGATGAATTCAGCCTTGATGGATATACAGGATGACATTGAGGTGCCTCCAGAAATTCAAGAATGGGTCAAAGACAAACTCAAATCCAACCTTGATCAAACCACTTCTTTCAATCTCGGAACCTTAGAAAGCCCTAAGTTAATCCAGATTGGTTCAGACCTTACCCCAAACCAACGGAATGACATGGTTACACTATTAACACAATTCCAGGATGTGTTTGCATGGTCTCATGAAGACATGGTTGGTTTGTCCACTGACATTGTCCTTCATCGCCTTCCCATTAAAGAGGGATTAAAGCCAGTGAAGCAAAAGCTCCGGCGATTGAAACCTGAATGGAGTTTAAAGGTGAAAGAAGAAATTGTGAAACAATTTCAAGCTGGCATCAAAATGGTGTCTACATATCCTGAATGGATATCCAACATTGTGCCCGTGCCTAAACCTGGAGGGAAGGTACGAGTTTGTGTGGATTACCGGAACTTGAACAGAGCTTGCTTAAAAGATAGTTTTCCCGTGCCATTTATCCACATTCTCATTGACAATACTGCACAATACAACATGTACTCCTTTGCTGATTGCTTTGTGGGGTATCATCAGATTATGGTTGCCAAGGAAGATCGTGAGAAAACTTCTTTCATCACTCCTTAGGGAACTTTTTGCTATAGACGGTTGTCATTCGACCTCATCAATGCCGGAGCCACCTATCAACGAGCTATGATGGCTCTTTTCCACGACTTAATGCACAAAAAAATCGAGATCTACGTGGATGACATCATTGTCAAATCCCGAAAGAAGGATGACCATATAGACCATCTCAGAAAGTTGTTCAACAGGTTGCGTAAGTACAACTTGAAGTTGAATCCAGCTAAATGTGCCTTTTGGCGTTAAATTAGGTAAGTTGTTAGGATTTTTAATCAGCCACAAAGGGATTGAGCTTGATCCTTCCAAGATCCAAGCCATCACCGAAATGCCCATTCCTCAGACAGAGAAGGAAATACGGGGATTTTTGGGAAGAATCAACTTCATCAGTAGGTTTATCTCCCAACTCACACCAACCTGTGAGCCAATCTTCAAGCTATTAAGGAAGAACTCCTCCATGAAATGGAATGACGAGTGTCAGAAGGCCTTCCTTACAATCAAGAAACAGCTAATTAAAGTTCCTGTTTTGGTGCCACCCAGGGATGATGTTCCCCTATTTATGTACCTGTCCATAAGTGACAATGCCATGAGCTGCATGCTGGGACAGAAGGACGATAGAGGCCAAGAACGAGCTATCTATTACCTCAAAGAAAAAGATTCAAAGAAGGTGAACACAAGTACACTCTGATCGAAAAAGACGTGTTGTGCTTTAGCATGGGCTTCCATGAGGTTACAACATTACCTCCATGGTCACACAACCCATCTCATATCCCGTGTGGATCCTCTCAAGTATGTGTTCAATAAACCTATGTTAAATTGCCGACTGTCCAAATGAAAGTTGATCCTACAACAATTTGATATCGTATATGTGACTCAAAAGTCCATCAGAGGTCAAGGAATTGCGGATCAACTGGCCGCCACACCTTCAGGGGATTTCAAACCCTTGGAAACATATTTCCCCGATGAAGGAGTAATGATGATCAAAGAACACCATCAAGACGATAATCGCAATCAATCATGGAAGATGTATTTTGATGGAGCTGTTAATCTGGAAGGTTCTGGAGCTGGAGCAGTTCTAATATCTGGAACGGGGGAGCAGTATCCCATTGCCGTCAAATTACAGTTTGTCAACACCAATAATACGGCTGAGTATGAAGGCTATCTCATGGGGCTAAAACTTGCCCGTTCAATGGGCATAGGCGGTTAACTGTCTTTGGAGATTCAGAGCTGGTAATCAGATAATCCACCGGAATCTATCAAACCAAGGAACTACATTTGCTGCCTTACCATCGACAGGTTTTGAAGATGGCTTTGGAGTTCGAAGAAATCTCCTTTCTACACATTCCTCGTAATAGGAATGACTTTATGGACGTATTAGCAACTTTGGCCTCCTTGATTAGCATATTGGACAAGGAACACTTGCCGAGCGTCATAATTTCCTTGCACAAGGCCCCAGCCCCCAGCCTATGGGAATTACGTTGGAGAAGTATCGGATGAGCTACCTCCCATTCAACATCCCTGATATCAGCATATCAAGAAATATCTACGAGATGGATCTACACCCGTTGAGGCGAGCCCTACTGAGAAAAGGCGGATCCATCGACTTGCTATGAAGTTCTACCTGAGTGGAGATGCGCTCTACAAAAGAGATGCAGGACTAGGTCTCCTCAGATGTCTAGACAAAGATCAAGCCCAAAGGCTTATGGATGAAATCCATGGCAGAGTCTGTGGCCCCCACATGAGTGACCCCTTCCTTGTCAAGAAAGTCCTTAGGACGGGACATTATTGGCTATCTCTCAAAGCTGACTGCAATGACCACATCAGGAGATGCTATCAGTGCCAGATTTATGGGAATGCAATACACGCCCCTCTACGGGAACTCCACAATATGAGTTCACCTTGGCCCTTCTCAATGTGGGGAATGGACGTTATCGGGCCCATTGAGCCTAAAGCCAGTAATGGTCATCGATTTATCTTCACCATGATCGACTACTTTACCAAATGGGTAGAAGCAGCCTCCTTCCCCAGGGTTACTAAAGAAGTAATCATTGTTTTCATCAGAAACAATGTCGTTTGTCGATATGGACAACCAGAGGTGATTGTGTTAGACAATGCCAAGAACCTCAACAACAAAATGATGGAGGAATTATGCAGTAAATTCCATATCAAACATCTCAACTTTGTCATCTATCGTTCGAAGATGAACGGTGTTGTTGAAGCGGCTAACAAAAACATCAAGAAGATTATGCAAAAGATGTCCACCAACCACAAAGATTGGCCCGACCTATTGCCTTTGACTCTGTTAGCCTACAGAACCTTAATGCGCACTTCCACTGGGGCAACCCCCTACGCATTAACCTATGGGATGGAAGCAGTACTCCCCATAGAAGTTGAAATGGAATCCCTCAAAGTGTTGATAGACGCTCAGCTGGATGAAGACCAATGGGTACAAGACAGGTATCACCAATTGTCTCTAATAGACGAAAGGAAAACCGCGACAATCTTCCATGGTCAGTTATATCAATAAAGGATAGCTAGATCCCACAACAAAAAAGTCCGGCTACGACAATTCAAACAACACGAATTGGTTTTGAAGAAGATCCTTGACAACCAAGATCAGTCTAAGGGAAAATTCGCCCCTAACTGGGAAGGCCCGTTTGTTGTCAAAGAAGTATTGACAGGAGGCGCTCTCAGATTACAAGAAATGGACGACGATGAATTTCCACAACTCATCAACTAAGACCCCAAATTATTAATAAATGAAATTTAATTTCCTCTATTTATCATTTTGAAATAGTAAGGGTTGATTTGATTAATGTGGTTAGTTATGGGTAAAATACGCAAATATTTCAAATAAGCAAGTGGTTATAAAATACTCATTGTTGTCGGAGAATATTCGTTTGGTCGTGGAATATTCTTCTCATGTCGGGAATATTAAGTACTACTGTAGCGACCTTATGTGTGGCCCCCATAATGGAAAGCGATTGGATGAAGAAAACGACAAGTATAAGTTGTTTATAAATAACTTGGCGTAGTTATTACCGATAACAACATTGGAATACCCATTGGTTAAAACACAAGATGTCTGGCGTTTATTGCATATTAACACATTTGTATTGCACCAATTATTGATTCTTACGTAAGAAGGCACTTACTCAATAATTGTTACGGATGAATTCTTGTTCAATATTTTATTTTATTGATTCAATAATTCTTTGCGTTGATATTTTATATTCTTGTTGTTTGATAATTGTCACTACTAATATATTTTCCATTATTGAAGCAATAATTCATATTATCTGAATAATATTATTAGAAAATATTATTGGCAATGTCTAGAAAGTTACTGTCTAAGGAGAGGTTTGGTCACCTAATTGCGGCGATGAAGAGAGAAATTCTTATTGAAAGCCCCTCTTTCCTCGAACGGCTTTGTTGCCCGATCTTGTGATTCTGTAATATTATTTGTGAATAATTAATTATTAATTTATATGATGAGAAAAATATTCATTTTATGTGGATATAGATGGAAAATATTTTTAATGTAACAATTGTTAAAAATTAATATTTTATCTTTTTTTTTGATAAAATAATTTATTTAAATATATTATTTTAATAATATATTAATGGTGATATTTTTTACAATGAATGTGGGATATATGAGTATATGAGGAGGAAGAGTATTTTGTGGGATTAAATGATTAACACGTGTTTTGTGTGTCGGTGGACCCCAATTCTTGACCGAAATTTGATTATAGCCTGTAAAATCGTCTGTTTGTGGATTTCTGTCAATTTCTGTTTGGAATTTGGAAAAACTTTCTTTTGCAAAGTTGTAAAGAATTAAATTTCCTATGGAAAAGACATGAGGTTCGAATTTTTCTGATAAAAGAGCTATTTATTATGAATTATTGAAGTTCCGAATTATTGAGTCTGAATTGATTTTGTAACAAAAATTGTTTAAAACATGTTTTTCATTTTTGGTGCATTTGTGTGGAAAATGTGTTTTTGATGTGGCGGGCTAAGGAAAATTTGGTTATAAATATATTATTATATTCAATTTTCTATTTTGGTGTCTAAGCATTTTTCTATAAATAGGGTGCTTAGGTTAGAATTGAAAATCATTCACAAATCTGAAGTTTCTCTCTACTTCTCTCTCGATATATTGAGCGTATTTTTGTGAGTATTTTAGTACTTTGAGTATTGCTATATGGTGCAAGTTCTTTCAAAGACTATATCCGATATTCGATCGAAAGTTCTATCCTTTTGAGGTAAGGGATGTTATTTTCTTCGTAAGTGATATTATTTCTTCAATATCATTATGCCGAAATATTTGTGGGAACTTTTTATCAAATTTGGAACTTTTTCATGTCGGGGTTACTATTCATGAGTTACTATTCACGAGTTACTATTCACGAGTACAATTCACGAAGCATGATGATTTTCTTGTGGAATTTCTATCTTTTGGTGTCGGAGTTACTATTCACGTATACGACACTATTCACGTATACAACACTATTCACGAATACGACACTATTCACAGAAAAATTAGATTTTCATTTTTCGTTCAAAATATCTATTATGGATACTAGCTTTGATTGTATCCATGTTTTGATCATTCTTGAATTTTACCCCACTATGATTATTTATGAGGTATTTTTGGACATGGAATAGCTAAAATACGAATTCTTAATATTTATTCTTTTGTTTCACTGGATTCGTTTTCTTAAAAATATTTTTTCATCATCCTCCGTCCTAAATGATGATATAATTGAATATCTTTGGCCTGTACTGCAAAGATTAATGATTTCTGATGAATATCTTTGGCCCGTAGTGCAAAGATGAACAGGTGTTTAGATGAACATGACCAACTGATGAATATCTTTGACCTGTAGTGCAAAGATGAATATTTAATTCTAGATATATATTGATTGATGTTACAGGGATAAAATATCAACGATAAACTTTTAAATTCATATATAGAAGATAGTAGATTGCATTCTCTACTTCACTCTTCTAATGAATTATTATTTCCACTGCGAAGATTGATTTAAAACTGGTTGTCTATTGTATTCTATTAGATTTTTCCCTTTTGAAGACTAACGATAATTTGTTCTATGTTATCTTAGTCATAATGTTCTTTACTGGGCTAGTTGAGCTCACCCTTTTCCTTGTTGCTCCATTTTTCTTCTTAGGAGGCGAGAATGAAGCGAGTACTAGTCGGGGTGTGGAATGATGGTTCTAGAAGTGGTTCTAGTAGTCCTCACTATTCTGTAAAAATAGTGTATTAATAATTGTAATGATGACTTATTTGAGTGTGGATATAGTCTAGATGCCAATATTTGTATTTAAACTCACAATTTTTATGTTGTATTAATAAATTTGTAGTTATTTCTATACCATGTATTTTGACGACTCAGAATGGGTGTTGTATACCTATTTTGGGGGCGTCACGGTTAATATCGAGCTTAGGATATGATCTCTCGGGGAGATGGGGAATAGAACTAGGAGGAGAGACTAGTAAATCCTTCGCTAGTGTGTCCTACCTAAGTTTATTTGTTGGTCGGTCATAATATAGTGGTATTATGTGATATGTTAATTTGTTAAATTAACCCTTGTTTTATAAGCGTGATTTGAGAATGTCGATTGAGAATGTTAACAATGAGTAAATGAAGCCGTGTAGAGCCTTTGTCTCACGTAACGAGGAGAACGCGTGCAACAGTGGCAATGTTCCTCCCGTGAAACACACCAAAGCGAGATGATGAACGATGAGATGTTTAGAAGCTTTTTGCGATTCATGCAAAATTAGAGCGAGGAGACTCGTGTTCAAAATCTGAGGAGAAATGATAGTAATTCACGGTTTGTCACATGACAAGCAGTTCAAAGAGTTGGGACCATTAGAATTTATTGGAAACCGGATCCGATCAAAGCGAGGCGTGTGTTAAACAAATTACCAAGATATTCGATGTCTTGGGATGCGGAGGAATAGAAGGTTCCATTCGCCACCTTTATGTTAAAATGGCGAGACGGATTCTTGGTGGGAATCGTAAGCGTACCCAACCAGCCCTTTTCAAAGCATGTCTTGGGAAACATTTCAAAAACTGTTCAATGACAAGAACTTTCCTGAAAGTATTCGTCATATGAAGGAGGTAGAGTTTATTAGACTAGAATAGAATAACATGACGGTGTCCCAGTATGAGGCGAAGTTCGCGGAGTTATCCAAGTTTGTACCTCATTTGGTAGAGAATGAGGAACGTATGACGCGGATGTTTTTGAGAGGTTTGAAACCCGACATACGTCAATATCTCATTTGTCATAAATTTTCTCTATATTCAGATGTTGTGAACAAGGCTCAATTATTAGAGCGAGATAATGAGTCTGCATTCAACTTGAAGACCTCTGACTTCGATGATAATCGTGCACGGTGGCAACTGCCATCGGGACAATGATAACTCATCGTGGAGGAAATTATCGTGCGAAAAATGGTAACCACTTGGTGGTAATCATGGCCAAGATAATAGAAGAAATAACTAAAGTGGAAAATTCAAGAAGAGAAGATTTAACGATGACGGAAGACGTCGTGGCGACACCAAACACCAACAACAAATTTTAGGGGAGGAGAACGACCGCCAGTTAGATGCTACAAATGCAGAGAAGAGGGACATGTAAGTTCAAACTGTTTACAGCCTTCCAAGGTATGTTTTAGTTGTGGAAAAGACGGTCACATAGCTCGATTTTGTCTTGTAGCGAAATCAAGTCCAGCTGGAACGGTGGCACCAAAGGCGGATACGAAAAAGACAAAGTCAACGGTTCCTGGAAGAGCGTTTGTCGTGACCAGTCAGAATGCGAGGAACCCGAATGAAGTTAGCACGGGTTAGTTAATTATAAATTATTGCGAAGTTTATACCTTATTAGATACCGGTTCTACCCATTCTTTTATCTCTCCTGCTTGTGCTCAACGTTTAAACTCGACTTCGGAGAAATTAGACTTTGACCTATCTGTGGAAACTCCGTTAGGAGAAACTTTCATCACATCCACTGTTTATAAATCTTGTTTGATCCAAGTTGGCACCATCACATTACCTGTTGATGTTATCTCTTTAAAGATACTTTCTTTTGATGTGATTTTAGGGATTGATTGGTTAACTACTCATCATGCCAAATTTATTGCTTTTGTAAGGTTGTTAGTTTTCATATTCCTAAGCAACATGTTATTCGAATTTAATCAACCAAACCATTGAAGTTAAACTCTTTCATATCAAGCCGTAAAGTCATTCGTTTATTGAAAAATGGATGTCAAGCTTTCTTAGCCCATGTTAAGGAGTTGAATAAAGACACGTCAGATTTGAATGATATTTCTGTTGTTAGTAAATTTCCTGACGTATTTCCTAAAAAATTTCCTGGCCTACTCCCAGAGCGTGATATTGAATTTTGTATCGACTTTGAACCCGGTACAAAACCCATTTCTAAAATCTCATATCGAATGGCTCCAATTGAACTTCAGGAGTTAAAAACCCAACTATAGAAGTTGATAATCGAGCCTCTATCTGGTGACTTCTTTTGTGGAATGCACCGAAGCCAGACTCTCCGTAGGGGACTCCATATTCGTGCGATAGTAAACTGATAGGTGTCATTGTGACTTGCTATCCAAGGTTGGGATATGAGTCACAGTTGAGAGCAACCTAAGTCGGTAATCGAAATATGTAGCTTTCTAGACTTAGTTGGTTATTATCGGAGATTCGTTGAAGGATATTCTTGAATCTCTATTCCATTAACGCAGCTGACTCGTAGAGATACAAAATTCGAATGGAGCAAGGAATGTGGGAAGAGCTTCGAAGATCTCACGAGGAGACTCATTTTGGCACCTGTTTTGAAAATACCATCTGGTTCAAATGGATTTGTTATCTACAGCGATACTTCAGGCAAAGGGTTAGGATGTGTTCTCATGCAATGTGGGAAAGTCATAGCCTATGCCTCGCGATAACTTAAAGAATATTAGAGGAATTATCCTACTCATTATCTAGAGTTGGCAGCAGTCGTTTTCGCGCTAAAGATCTGGAGGCACTATCTATATGGGGGAGAAAGTGGAGATATATTCAGACCATAAAAGCCTCAAATATTTCTTCACTCAAAAAGAACTTAACATGCGGCAACGACGTTGGCTCGAGCTGTTAAAAGATTACGACCACACTATTCAATACCATCCTGGAAAAGCAAACGTGGTAGCTGACGCATTGAGTAGAAGATCATATACAGGAATGAGTGCGATGATGTCAAGTATACACATAGAACCAACTTTAATCGATAAAGTTAAAGTTGCTCTAACCACAGATCCGGAGCTAATGCGTATGAAGAAGAAAGTACAAGAAGGTACTATTCAAGAAGCAAGAATCGATGAAGAAGGAATACTTCAAGTCCACTCCAGACTTTGTGTTCCTAATGATTCTGACTTGAAGCATAGAATCATGATGGAGGCACAAAACACACCGTTTGCAATCCATCCTGGGAGTACCGAAATGTATCATGATCTTCGACATACATTTTGGTGGAACAATATGAAGAGAGAGATTGCAAAGTTTATCTCAAGGTGTTTAACTTGTCAACGTGTAAAAGCAGAGCATCAAGTACCTAAGGGTCCATTGCAACCACTTGAGATTCTGAAACAGAAGTGGAAACACATTACCATGGATTTCGTTACGGGTCTTCCCACAGTTTCTCAAGGCATAAATGCTATTTGGGTTATTGTTGATAGATTAACCAAGTCTGCTCATATCTTGCCGATACGGGAGACTTATTCCCTTGAACGTCTTGCTAGTATGTACGTGAATGAGATTGTGAGGTTGCATGGCATGCCACTATCCATAGTTTCGGATCGTGACCCAAGATTCAGTTCAAGATTTTGGGATAGCTTGCAAAAAGATATGGGCACGGATTTACGGTTCAGTTCGGCATACCATCCTCAAACGGACGGGCAATCAGAAAGGAGTATTCAAACTCTTGAAGATCTATTAAGACTTTATGTCCTCGATTTCAAAGGGAGTTGGGATAAGTACCTACCATTGGTGGAATTCTCCCAAATAACAGTTATCAGGCAAGTATAGGTGTGGCTCCATTTGAAACATTATATGGACGAAAGTGTCACTCTCCAATATGTTGGGATGAGGTGGGAGAAGCAACGTTGTTGGGACCAGAGTTGGTACGAATGACTACAAAGAATATCCAAACGATTCGACAACGTATACAAACGGCACAGGATCGACAAAAGAGTTATGCGGATCTTCATCGAAAGGACGTGGAATTTGACATTGGGGATCATGTATTGTTGCGTGTGACTCCATGAAAGGGAGTTACAAGATTTGGGAAGAGAGGAAAGCTCAATCCACAATTTATTGGTCCATTTCAGATTCTTGACAGAGTAGGAAATGTGGCCTATAGACTCGCGTTACCTCCAAGTATGTCTCGTGTTCATAATGTTTTTCACGTATCCGTGCTTCATAAATATATGCAAGGCCCGAACCACGTTATTGATTTAGAACCGAACGAGATAGCCGAAGACTTAACGTACGAAGAGGTACCTGTCAAGATCTTGGATAGGAAAGAACATGTCCTACACACGAAGGTCATACCACAAGTTAAAGTTTTATGGAGAAACCATGCTATTGAGGAAATGACCTGGGAGTTGGAAACAAAAATGAAAGCGAGGTATCCTCATCTTTTCGAAACACCAGGTACGTACGTCAATTTTGAAGACGAAATTTCATAAGGAGGGGAGGTTGTAAGACCCCAAATTATTAATAAATGAAATTTAATTTCCTCTATTTATCATTTTGAAATAGTAAGGGTTGATTTGATTAATGTGGTTAGTTATGGGTAAAATGCGCAAATATTTCAAATAAGCAAGTGGTTATAAAATACTCATTGTTGTGGGAGAATATTAGTTTGGTCGTGGAATATTCTTTTCTGCATCGGGAATATTAAATGCGACGGCAGCTTGACCTTGTGTGGGCCCCATAACGGAAAGCAATTGGATTAAGAAAATGACAAGTATAAGTTATTTATAAATAATCAGGCGTAGTTATTCTGAATTAACACTGTTGGAATACCCGTGGTTAAAACACGATGTCTGCGTTGTTGCACGATGGCACTGCAGTGATTACTCAATTATTGATTCTTACGTGAAGAAGGTACTACTCAATAATTGTTATAGTAATTCTTGCTTCAATATTTTATTTTATTGATTCAATAATTGCTTTGCGTTGATATTTTATATTCTTTGTTGTTTGAATAAGTGTCACTACACGATTATTTTCCATTATCGAAGTAATAATTCATATTATCTCAATAATATTATTAGAAAACATTATTGGCAATGTCTAGAAAGTTACATCTAAGGAGAGGTTTGGTCACCTAATTGCGCTACCAAGATGGAGAAATTTTTATTGAAAGCCCCTCTTTCTGGGAGCGGCTTTGGATGCGATCTTGTGATTCTATAATATTTTTTATGAATAATTAATTATTAATTTATATGATGAAGAAAATATTCATTTTATGTGGATATAGATGGAGAAAATTTTTAATGTGACAATTGTTGAAAATTTATATTTTATCTTTTTTACGATAAAATAATTCATTTAAATATATTATTTTAATAATATATTAATGGTGATATTTTTACAATGAATGTGGGATATATGAGTATATGAGGAGGAAGAGTATTTTGTGGCATTAAATGATTAACACATGTTTTGTGTGTCGGTGGACCCCAATTCTTGTAGAAATTTGATTATAGCACGTAAAAATCGCTTTGTTTGTGGATTTCGGTCAATTTCTGTTTGGAATTTGGAAAAACTTTCTTCTGCAAAGTTGTAGAGAATTAAATTTCCTATGGAAAAGTCATGAGGTTCAAATTTTTCTGATAAAAGACCTATTTATTATGAATTATTGAAGTTCCAGATTATTGAGTCTGAATTGATTTTGTAACAAAAATTGTTTAAAACATGTTTTTCATTTTTGGTGCATTTGTGTGGAAAATGTGTTTTTGATGTGGCGGGCTAAGGAAAATTTGGTTATAAATATATTATTATATTCAATTTTCTATTTTGGTGTCCTAAGCATTTTTCTATAAATAGGGTGCTTAGGTTAGAATTGAAAATCATTCCTGAAACTGAAGTTTTCTCTCTACTTCTCTCTCGATATATTGAGCGTATTTTTGTGAGTATTTTAGTACTTTGAGTATTGCTATATGGTGCAAGTTCTTTCAGCACTATATCCAGTATTCCAGTCAGAAGTTCTATCCTTTTGAGGTAAGGGATGTTATTTTCTTCGTAAGTGATATTATTTCTTCAATATCAATATGCCGAAATATTGGTTGGAACTTTTTATCAAATTTGGAACTTTTTCATGTCGGGGTTACTATTCATGAGTTACTATTCACGAGTTACTATTCACGAGTACTATTCACGAAGCATGATGATTTTCTTGTGGAATTTCTATCTTTTGGTGTCGGAGTTACTATTCACGTATACGATACTATTCACGTATACGACACTATTCACGAATATGACACTATTCACAGAAAAATTAGATTTTTGTTTTTCGTCCAAAATATCTATTATGGATACTAGCTTTGATTGTATACATGTTTTAATCATTCTTGAATTTTACTCCACTATGATTATTTATGAGGTATTTTTGGACATGGAATAGCTGAAATACGAATCCTTAATTTTTATTCTTTTGTTTCACTGGATTCGTTTTCTTTAAAATATTTTTTCATCATCCTTCGTCCTAAATGATGATATAATTGAATATCTTTGGCCTGTACTGCAAAGATTAATGATTTCTGATGAATATCTTTGGCCGTAGTGCAAAGATGAACAGTGTTTAGATGAACATGACCAATCGATGAATATCTTTGACACAGAGTGCAAAGATGAATATTTAATTCTAGATATATATTGATTGATGTTACAGGGATAAAATATCAACGATAAAATTTTAAATTCATATATAGAAGATAGTAGATTGCATTCTCTACTTCACTCTTCTAATGAATTATTATTTCCACTGCGAATATTGATTTAAAACTGGTTGTCTATTGTATTCTATTAGATTTTTCCCTGTTGAAGACTAACGATAATTTGTTCTATGTTATCTTAGTCATAATGTTCTTTACTGGGCTAGTTGAGCTCACCCTTTTCCTTGTTGCTCCATTTTTCTTCTCAGGAGGCGAGAATGTAGTGAGTACTAGTCGGGGTGTGGAATGATGGTTCTAGAAGTGGTTCTAGTAGTCCTCACTATTCTGTAAAAATAGTGTATTAATAATTGTAATGATGACTTATTTGAGTGTGGATATTGTCTAGATGACAATATTTGTATTTAAACTCACAGTTTTTATGTTGTATTAATAAATTTGTAGTTATTTATATACCATGTATTTTGACGACTCAGAATGGGTGTTGTATACCTATTTTAGGGGTGTCACATCAGACGCCGTGAAACGATAGTATGTCTGAAGTAATTCGCAAACACCCTGGTGCATAATCATCAGGTCACCAGTCATTCCGGTTCTTTAACCCTTTACCACGTACAACTTTCCTACACTTTGCCCCTCAGGGAAACATACATTTCAAGCTAGCAGCCTGGCTTTCTCCTTTGCGTTCCTACAACTTAGGTCATCCCACCGCGGATTGAACCTCTTGCATTTGCAGTTTGGCTACCCACACCTGGGATCAAACTTCTCATACCTGCAGTTTGTCCTCAACCTAGGATTAAACTTTCTCCTCCCTGCACTCTGACCTGCACATGGGATTACGCTTTTCTTCTCGCCTTGAGGGGCGAACTACGTCGACCTGATCTCCTCTTCAATAGGAGTACATAGGCAACCATGTCACATGGCCCGGTCGCAATAAAACAAAAATAACAAAAACATTTCTACCCTTACAAAAACAAAAATAACCAAAAACATTCCTACACCACTTCTGCCATATACATCGTTGAACCTCTTACACCAGGTTCGAACTACGCAGACCTGATCTCCTCTTCAATAGGAGTACGTAGGCAGCAATTTATGGTGCGGTCTCACCCCCTACCAAAACACAAACCCTTGTCAGTTGGTACTGGGATCATCCTTCAATACACTACATTTCATTTCGCTTCAGACCAAAGGGATGGAATTACCTGAACTCCTCCCAAATAGGAGATTCGGCGACCATCTAAGCTGCAGTTATACCTTGAAGAGCAACACCAATCCATAAGAGGTGGAATTAACTAGGCTTCTCCTAAATAGAGGTGCTGGCGACCATCTGTGGTGCGGTCAATCTCAGAGAGGAAAGCCACACTTCACTCCATATTTTCACCCAGAAACCAGTCCCAAGACACCAAAGATGGTAGGGATACACAGAGATTAATGATCCATACTGAACTATCCAGAGACAACTCAATGTCCATCCACCGGGAGGAATTCGAATACATCAAGACCACAAGCCACAAGCGGCCAAATAAAATATCAAGCAAATAGCAAGGCATAGCTAAAGGGAAGTGATCCAAAATATATTTCCTGTTATATATAATCTTTTTTGATATATACAATGTAAACAGACATGACAAAATGGCTAAAGCTAGTGCAATGCGGTAAATCTGAGTTCATCTACAAGTCGAGGTATATACGAGCTATCAAGCCCAACATAGCGTCCCTCTTAGAGGAAGGAGGTGAAGCTGTGGTCTCCTGTACGAGAATATCCACACGACCCAATAGATCTGCAGCCATCTGCATGGTGACCATATGATCATCAATATATGCGCTCATCTCTGCGATCATGCCAGTGGTAAGGGACCTCACTGCAGTACTATCTGTGACGGCTACATCCCGGGCAGATATAACACTATCCCGCTCAACTATCACTGCATCTCTGGCTGATCTATCCTCATCCCTCTCAACAACAGCGGCATCTCTGCGAGCTAATGCCTCGTCTCTATCTAATAGAGCTGCGTCTCTCCCCTCAAGGGCAGTCAACATCATAGATCGAGCATGATCTCTCTTAAAGGTCATCAGATGAAGACTCTGCTCTAAGTAATGTCTTGAGTCTTTGAATCACAATAATCTTTGTACTAGGAGAATCCGAAAGAAATCTCGGTGACCCAAAGAACGAGCTCCTCCTCGATGTAGGAATCGATGTCCTCCATGGGCTCTACATCGTCTGACTCACTATCTGGTACTGCAGATACTGCTGCAGCAGATAAAATCTCTGTCTCCATCCATGCGGAATACTCTGCAGAACAACCAGGATGATTGACAGAAAAAGTAGCTATCTCACGCCGATCCCAACAAGCATACACACGGGATCGGTCCTCTGCTGAGAGATATCGAGAAGCTGAACGCTGACCTATCGCTCCATCACGGCCAGTGGGTGATAAGTAGTCACGCCTGTAAGACCCCAACGTATTATAAATAAAATCAAATTTCCTCTAATTGTTATTGTGAATAATAAGGTATTAATTTGATATAATTCTCTGGTTATGGGTGAAATGTGCAAATTTTGCAAAATATGCAAGTGGTTATAAAATAATCATTATTGCCGGGGAATATTCGTTTGGTGGTCGTGGAATATTCTTGTTATCGGGAATATTAGGTACTACTGGTAGCGATCATTTGTGGGCCCTATAATGAATAATAAGCATCGGATGAAGAAAAGCGACAAGTTTGAGTTTTATAAATAATGGCGTAGTTATTCACAGAATTAACACTTTGTTGGAATACCCAATTGGTTAAAATACGATGTCTACGCGTGGATGCACATATTGATGAATTATTGATCCTTACGTGAAGGCACTACTCGATAATTATTACGATGATTCTTGCTCAATATTTTATTTTATTGATTCAATAATTCTTTGCATTGATATTTTATATTATTGTTGTTTTAATAATTATCACTACATAGTATTTCCCATTATCAGATCAATAATTCATATTATTTGAATAATATTATTAGATAGCATTATTGGCAATGTCTAGAAAGTTCTGTCAAGGAGAGGTTATGTCACCTAATTGGCGCCCAATGAAGGAGAAATTCTTATTGAAAGCCCCTCTTTCTGAGGCGGCACTGGTTGTCATAAATGTGATTACGTAATATTATTTGTGAATAATTAATTATTGATTCATATGATAAGGAAATATTTATTTTATGTGGATATAAATGTTGGATATATTTATTGTGGTTAAAAATGAAGGAGTTAATGTTGAGGTGTTTTATCAGTATTTTTGTCGGAATGAAGGTATTAAAAATTAAACCAGTGTTTTTGAGATATATTGTGTGAGTTATAATTTTTAATCCGACCGTTGGATCATTGTAATTTTTGGATATGTTATACATATATAAGTTGAGTATATGTCCACAAATTTTGAACCATTAAAAATGAACGTATGATTTGTTATGAATTTTAAGAGGTGACTGATTCAGAAATTAGGTTTATAAATGATTTTGGTGGAAAATTCTAGAATTGAGTGGGCCCCACTTGTGGTTGGTGAAGAAATTTGCTGAATTTATTTCAAATGTGGTGGGTGGGAATAGTAACAGGTAAAGCCATCAGGTTGTAGGTCAAGTCTGCTAACATTTTCCTATAAATAGATGGCTAAGTTAGAATTGAAAATCACACCAGAAATAAGTTTTCTCTCTTTCTCTCTCTAGATTATTGAGTGTATTTTGTGAGTATTTAGATACTTTGTGAGTTTCTATTCATCAGTGCAAGTTTCCTTCAGCCTTATACCGATATTCCGATCAGAAGTACTGATATTTTGAGGTAAGGGATGTTATTTTCTTCATATATGATATTATTTCTTCAATATCATTATGTCAAGTATTGATCTGAATTTTATCAAATTTGGAACTTTTTGTGTGGGGAGTTACTATTCACGTGTCTACGGTCTTATTCACGAATCTGCACTATTCATCATCTAAAAATGAAATTTTCTTCTTTTTGTCCAAGATGTCTATTATGTTTACTATCTTTGATTGTATCCATGTTTTGATCTTTATTTTTGAATTCCTTCAAAATTAGTATTTATGAAGTATTATTGATCTTGGATAAACCGTTATCTGAATACCTACTATTTGTCCTTAGTTTTCTTTGGATTCGCTTTTCTTTAAAATATTTTTCATCATCCTCGGTCCTAAATGATGATATTACTAAATATCTTTGGCACAGTGATGCAAAGATAAATGATTAATCGATGAATATCTTTGGCCCGTAGTGCAAAGATGAGCAGTGTTGAGATGAACATGACCAATGGTGATACAAATGAATATCGTTGGCTTTCAGAGTGCAAAGATGAACATTTGATTAAAGATGTGTATTGATTGTTGTTATTCTGAGGGATAAAATATTGATGATGGACTTTTAAATCTTAGAAGATAGTAGAACACATTCTCTACTTGACTCTTTCTAATGGATTATTGTTTCACTGCATTGTTGATCTAAAACTTGTTGGCTATTATATTTTATCAAATTTTTCCTGTTGAAGACTAACGATAATTTGTTGTATATTATCTTAGTCATAATATTCTTTATTGGGCTAGTTGAGCTCACCTTTTCCTTTTTGTTCCATTTTTCTCGGGGAGTTGAGAACATAAGCGAGAACTAGTGGAGTGCTTGGAGTGATGGTTCTAGAAAGATGTTTTAGCGGTCCTCACTATTTACGTAAAATAGTGTTTGAATAATTATAACGAGGACTTATTTGAGTGTGGATATTGTCTAGAAGACAATATTTATATTTAAACTCACAGTATGTGTTGTCGTATTTTGCACGACAATTGTATTATTGAAGTTGTAGTTTGCTTTCTGTACCATGTGTTTGGCGACTTAGAATGGGTGTTGTATACCTATTTTGGGGGCGTCACAGTTGGTATCAGAGCTTAGGGATATGGTCTCTAGCAGAGATCGGGGAATAGAACTAGGAGGGGAGAGATGAGTAAATCCTTCGCTAGTGTGTCTTATCTAAGCTTATTTGTTGGTCAGTCATAATATAGGGATATTATGTGATATGTTAATTAGTTTAATTAACCCTTATTTTATGGCAGTATTTAAGAATGGCCGCTGAGAACGTTAACAATGAAGTGTATGAGACTGTGGAACAACCTTTAGTTACAAACCGGGAGAGCGTGCAACATGAAGGCAATATTCCTCCACAGAAACAACACTCACCGAGCAAACGATGAATGATGGAATGTTTAGGAGCTTTTTGCGGTTCATGCAAAACCGGACGAGGGAGACTCGTGCACAAAATACTACGGTGGAAATGATAGCAATGCGCTGACTTGTCACGCCGAAGCGATTCAAGGAGTTAGGACCACGAATTTAAGGGAAAGCCGGATCCGATCATGGCGTAAACGTGGGTCAAGCAAATTACCAAGATATTCGATGTCTTGGGATGCACGGAGAAAGCAGAAGGTTCCATTCGCCACCTTTATGTTCAGCGGTGAGGCGGGACTACTTTGGTGGGAGTCTCAGAAGCATTCCCACCACCGTTTTCGGCGTGTCTTGGGAAGCGTTTGAAAAACTATTCAATGACAAGTACTTTCTGAAATTATTCATCATATGAAGGAGGTGGAGTTTATCGGTGGAACAAAACAATATGGCGGTGTCGAAGACGAGGCAAAGTTTGCGAGTTAGCTGTGTTTGCACCTCATTTGGTCAAAATGAGAAACGAATGAGCGAGGATGTTTCGAGAGGTCTAAAGCCCTTAGATTCTACGATATCTTATATCTCATAAATTTCTTTATATTCGGATATTGTAAATATGGCTCAATTATTAGAGCGAGATAATGAGTATGTTCAACCGAGGGACCACAACTGTGGTCATACAGGGTGACATCATCGGTCATCGAGGCGATGATAACCAACGAGGAGGAAAAATCTGAACAAAGGAGGTAACCACTCGGGTGGTCATCGTGGCCATGATAATAGGAGAGGTGAGTCAAGTGGAAATTTGAAAAGAGGAGATTCAACAATGACTAAGAAGACATCAACAATGACACCAAAGACCAACAACAAATTTTAGGGAGGAGAACGACCGCCATTAGATGTTACAAATGCGGGAAAGAGGGACATATCATTGAAACTATCCACAACAATCCAAGGTATGTTAAAAGCGTGGAAAGGAAGGCCACATAGCTTCGGGATTGTTACTCATGCAAAACCAAGTTCAACGGGGATGGTGACTCAAAGGCATCCCTGATAAGTCGAAATCGGTGGTTTTCTGGAAGAGCGTTTGTCGTGGTATCGCCAAAATCGAGGAACCCGAACGAGGTGATTACGGGTAAGCTAATCTTGAACTCTTGCGAAGTTTATACCTTACTAGATACCCGGTTCTACCCATTCTTTTATCTCTCCTGCTTGTGCTCAACGTTTAAACTTGACTCCGGAGAAATTGGACTTTGACTTATCTGTTAAAACTCCGTTGGGTGAAACCTTCATTACATCTACAGTTTATAAATCTTGCATGATCCAATTTGGCACTATCACATTACCTGTTGATCTTATATCTTTAAAGATACTTGCTTTTGATGTGATTTTAGGAATTGAATGGTTAACCACTCATCATGCCAAAATTGATTGTTTTCGTAAGGTTGTTAGTTTTCATATTCCTAACCAACCTGTCATACAAATTCAAATAACTAAACCACTAAAATCAGTCACTATCATATCAAGCCACAAAGCTATTCGTTTATTGAAAAACGGATGTCAAGCTTTCTTAGCCCATGTTATGAATTTGAACAAAGACAAGTCAGATTTGAATAATATTTCTATTGTTAGGGAATTTTCTGATGTATTTCCTGAAGAACTTCCTGGTCTACCCCAGAACGTGATGTTGAATTCTTTATTGACCTTGAGCCGGGTACAAAACCCATTTCTAAAACCCCATATCGAATGGCTCCTATTGAACTTTAGGAGTTAAAAGTCCAACTACGGGAATTATTAGACATAGGTTTCATTCGTCCTAGTACATCTCCTTGGGGTGCTCTGTTTACATTATTAAAGAAAGAAAGATGGGAGTATCTCGACTTTGTATTGACTACTGAGAATTAAACCATGTCACCATCAAGAATAGTATCCGCTACCTCGCATTGATGACCTGTTCGACCGATTCTGCAGGAGCACAATTCTTTTCAAAATCGATCTTTGTTCGGATATCATCATTTGAAGATTAAAATCGAGGATATTCCAAAGGCGCCTTGAACTTCGATGCGAGCATTATGAATTCTTAGTCATGTCTTTTGGATTGACTAATGCTTCACTTTGCTTTCTACGGATATGATGAACCGTGTATTCAAGGAATATTTGGATCGGTTTGTTGTTGTCTTTATTGATGACATCCTCATCTATTCCAAAAGCGATGAAGATCATGAGCACCATTTGAAGTTGATACTTGAAAACCTTCGTGAAAACAAACTTTATGCCAAGTCAAGAAATGCGAGTTCTAGCTTGAGGAAGTAGCATTCCTTGGGCACGTGGTGTCAAAACATGGAGTATCTGTCGACCCGGCCAAGATTGAAGCGATCTGAAGTTGGGAGCAACCAAAGTTCCATGGCCAAAGTGCGTAGCTTCAGGGCTTAGTTGGTTATTATCGGAGATTCGTGGAAGGATTTTCTCGAATCGCTACTCCGTTAACTCAGTTGACTCATAAAGATACAAAATTTGTATGGAGCGAGGAATGCGAGAAGAGTTTCCAAGAGCTCAAGAGGAGACTCATTTCGGCACCTGTTCTAGCAATACTATTTGGTACGGATGGATTTGTTATATCTGAAAGAATGCTTCCGTAAAGGGTTAGGATGCGTTCTCATGCAACATGGGAAAGTCATAGCCTATGCCTCACGACAACTCAAAGAATATGAGAGGAATTATCCTACTCATGATCTAGAGTTAGCGTGATCGTATTTCGCGTTGAAAATTTGGAGACACTACTTGTATGGGGAGAAAGTGGAGATTTATACGGACCATAAAAAGCCTCAAATATTTCTTCACCCAAAAGAACTCAACATGCGAAACGACGCGTTGGCTTGAACTATTGAAAGATTACGATCACACTATTCAATATCATCTTGGAAACACATTGAGTAGAAGATCATATCGCGAGTAATGAAAGTGCGATATTGTTAATGCAAAGGCCCATTCTCATATGACTTGCAAAAGGATGGAGGTAGAATTAAAGACTCGAGGACCCACATGATGATGGTGAATATCTGAGTAGAACCGACTTTAATCGATAAAGTTAAAGTTTGCTCAAGCTACGGACTGGAGGCGTCATTATGAAGAAGAAAGTGCAAGAAGGAGCTATTCCAGAAGTGAGAATCGATGAAGAAGGAATACTTAGATTCAACTCCAGACTTTGTGTTCCTAACAATTCTGACTTGAAGCATAGAATCATGATGGAGGCACACAACACCCCGTTTGCAATTCATCCTGGGAGTACCAAAATGTATCATAATATTCGACATACATTTTGGTGGAACAATATGAAGAGAGAGATCGCGGAGTTTATCTCGAGGTGTTTAACTTGTCAACGCGTAAATGCGGAGCATCAAGTGCCAAAGGGTCCATTACAACCACTTGAGATTCTGAAATGGAAGTGGGAACACATTACTATGGATTTCGTTACAGGTCTTCCCAAAGTTTCTCAAGGCATAAATGCGATTTGGGTTATTGTTGATAGATTAACCAAGTCTGCCCATTTCTTACCGATACGTGAGGCTTATTCCCTTGAACATCTTGCTCGCATATACGTGAATGAGATTGTGAGATTGCATGGCATGCCAGTATCCATAGTTTCAGATCGTGACCCAAGATTCACTTCACGATTTTGGGTTAGCTTGCAAGAAACGCTATGGGCGCGGATTACGATTCAGTTCGGCATACCATCCTCAAACGGACGGACAATCAGAGAGGACTATTCAAACCCTTGAAGATCTATTAAGACTTTGTGTCCTAGATTTTAAAGGAAGTTGGGATAAGTACTTGCCACTGGTGGAATTCTCCTACAACAACAGTTATCAAGCAAGTATAGGCATGGCTCCATTTGAGGCGTTGTATGGACGAAAGTGTCATTCTCCAGTATGCTGGGACGAGGTGGGAGAAGCAACGTTGTTGGGACTAGAATTAGTACGCATGAATACCGAAAAGATCCAAATGATTCGACAACGTATACAAACGGCACAAGATTGACAAAAGAGTTTTGCGGATCTTCATCGAAAAGACGTGGAATTTAATATTGGGGATCATGTATTATTACATGTTGCACCATGGAAGGGAGTTACAAGATTTGGGAAGAGAGGAAAGCTCAATCCACGATTTGTTGGTCCATTTGAGATTCTTGACCGAATAGGAAATGTGGCCTATAGACTCGCATTACCTCCAAGTATGTCTCGTGTTCATATGTTTTTCATATATCCATGCTTCATAAATATGTTAAAGACCCGAACCATATTATTGCGTTAGAACCAGATGAGATAGCCGAAGATTTAACGTACGAAGAAGTACCTGTTAAGATCTTGGATAGGAAAGAGCATGTCCTATGCACCAAGGTTATACCACAAGTTAAGGTTTTGTGGAGAAACCATGCTATTGAAGAAATGACCTGGGAGTTGGAATCAGAAATGAAAGCGAGGTATCCTCACCTTTCTGAAACACCAGGTACGTATGTCAATTTCGAGGACGAAATTTCATAAGGAGGGGTGGTTTTAAGACCCCAACTTATTATAAATAAAATCGAATTTCCTCTAATTATTATTGTGAATAATAAGGTATTAATTTGATATAATTCTCTGGTTATGGGTGAAATGTGCAAATTTTGTAAAATATGCAAGTGGTTATAAAATAATCATTGTTGTTAGGGAATATTCGTTTGGTGGTGAAATATTCTTGTTGTTTGGGAATATTAAATGCAATGTAGCGATCATTTATGGGCCCCATAATGTAATAATTGTCGGATGAAGAAAGCGACAAGTTTGAGTTTTTATAAATAATGGCGTAGTTGTTATCGTTAACCTTTGTTGGAATACCTAGTGGTTAAAATACGATGTCTGGCGTGGATGCATGAGATTGATGAATTATTGATCCTTACGTGAAGGCACTACTCAATAATTATTACGATGAGTCTTTGCTCAATATTTTATTTTATTGATTCAATAATTGTTTGCGTTGATATTTTATATTATTGTTGTTTTAATAATTATCAACGCATGATATTTCCCATTATCGGATCAATAATTCATATTATTTGAATAATATTATTAGATAGCATTATTGGCAATGTCTAGAAAGTTACATCAAGGAGAGGTTATGTCACCTAATTGCACGCCATGAGGAGAAATTCTTATTGAAAGCCCCTCTTTCACAGGAGCAGCTACTGGTTGTCATAAATGTGATTCTCGTAATATTATTTGTGAATAATTAATTATTGATTCATATGATAAGGAAATATTTATTTTATGTGGATATAAATGTTGGATATATTTATTGTGGTTATAAATGAAGGAGTTAATGTTGAGGTGTTTTATCGGTATTTTTTGTTTTAATGAAGGTATTAAAAATTAAACCAAAGTTTTTGAGATATATTGTGTGAGTTATAATTTTTAATCCGACCATTGGATCGTTGTAATTTTTGGATATGTTATACATATATAAGTTGAGTATATGTCCACAAATTTTGAACAGTTAAAAATGAACGTATGATTTGTTATGAATTTTAAGAGGTGACTGATTCAGAAATTAGGTTTATAAATGATTTTGGTGGAAAAGTCTAGAATTGAGTGGGCCCCACTTGTGGTTGGTGAAGAAATGTGTTGAATTTATTTCAAATGTGGTGGGTGGGAATAGTAACAGGTAAAGCCATCAAGTTGCAGGTCAAGTCTGCTATCATTTTCCTATAAATAGAGGGCTAAGTTAGAATTGGAAATCACACCAGAAACAAGTTTTCTCTCTTTCTCTCTCTAGATTATTGAGTGTATTTTGTAAGTATTTAGATACTTTGTGAGTTTCTATTCATCAGTGCAAGTTTCCTTCAGCCTTATACCGATATTCCGATCAAAAGTACTGATATTTTGAGGTAAGGGATGTTATTTTCTTCATATATGATATTATTTCTTCAATATCATTATGCCGAAGTATTGATCTGAATTTTTATCAAATTTGGAACTTTTTGTGTCGGGGTTACTATTCACGTATACGGCACTATTCACGTATACATCACTATTCACGAATACGGCACTATTCATCAAAAAATGAAATTTTCTTTTTTTTGTCCAAGATGTCTATTATGGTTACTATCTTTGATTGTATCCATGTTTTGATCTTTATTTTTGAATTCTGCTTCAAAATTGGTATTTATGAAGTATTATTGAACTTGGATAAACTGTTATACGAATCCCTACTATTTGTCCTCCCGTTTCACTAGATTAGTTTTCTTTAAAATATTTTTCATCATCCTCGGTCCTAAATGATGATATTACTAAATATCTTCGGCCTGTAGTGCAAGGATAAATGATTAACTGATGAATATCTTTGGCCCGTAGTGCAAAGATGAACAAGTGTTGAGATGAACATGACCAACTGGTGATACAAATGAATATCTTTGGCTGTGGTGCAAGATGAATATTTGATTAAAGATGTATATTGATTGTTATTACTGAGGATAAAATATTGATGATGGACTTTTAAATCTTAGAAGATAGTAGAACTCATTCTCTACTTGACTCTTCTAATGGATTCTTTGTTTCCATTGCGATTGTTGATCTAAAACTTGTTGGCTATTATATTTTATCGTGTTTTTCCTGTTGAAGACTAACGATAATTTGTTGTATATTATCTTAGTCATAATATTCTTCTTTGGGCTAGTTGAGCTCACCCTTTTTCTTTTTTGTTCCATTTTCTCGGGAGGTGAGAACATAGCGAGGAACTAGTCGAGTGCGGAATGATGGTTCTAGAAAGATGTTTTAGCGGTCCTCACTATTTACGTAAAATAGTGTTTGAATAATTATAACGAGGACTTATTTGAGTGTGGATATTGTCTAGAAGACAATATTTGTATTTAAACTCACAATTATGTGTTGTATCGTATTTTACCTGACAATTGTATTATTGAAGTTGTAGTTTGCTTTACTGTACCATGTATTTGGCGACTCAGAATGGGTGTTGTATACCAATTTTGGGGGCGTCACAACGCCCCTCAAGCCAGCTAGAGGGAGAAAATCCATGCCCGGAGCGTGAGTAATGAAGCTGTATGGTGAGCAAAGCTCCGAGCACGATAGTATGCTGAATGGATCTCTGATATCTGCCAAAAATGCGGATCAAGACAGAGCATCTGTACACTCCGACTACTGAAAGGAGTATGACATGGCCACATCATGGGTGAAGCAATATCCATGCCGTCTAAGGGTACCAACCGGTCTCAAGTGTGACATAAACCACAAGTACAACATGACCGAACTCCCAATGAACACTCCCAGGGATACGTGCGGCGATGGGATCTTGTGGCGGGGTTCTACTACAATCATAGGTATAATGGTACGACCCTCTTTAAGAGCTCTCCAAGCCATGATGACACCAATGTCTTTCTCGTCCATATATCGTGGCATATAGACATATGACAATACGCACAGCAACAATACATCAACCTTGGCCAAACGCCAATGGTCCTCCAGTGCGGTGAAATCCCCGGAATGTCGTGATTAGCTATCCTCTGAGGCAAATCATCGTACTGAGAAAATGTTGGGATATCACATGGCTAGATGTCACCGCCTCTGCTCCTTTTTCTGCCAGTAATCCACGTGAGAGTCATGAATCGTCTACTCATGTCTCCCAAAGCCGGATGCACGCAAGGTCATCTAAAGGCGGCATCGTCAACGTCGTACTCCTCGAGAGTAGAGTCAACTCATGGGTGCCAAATCGGAATACACCGCCTGTCTCGGTAGCCAATGCTCTAGCATCCATCTACAAACCTGCGAGAACTCGAAAAGGCAATAAAGTCATGGTATCTTTGCAAGAATCGATCTACGGTCACCCCTATCTGGTGGTGACATGCTATCGTATCACAATCGCATACCCAATGCCACCAATGATGGTGGGGTATGATCTATCTGACTAAGCTATCGTCAAGAAGACATCTGCATGTATGGTAGTGTCATAAGACCATCCGAGGTCAATCACAGAATATCTCTGGACATACATACATATGCAGAACATGATACATACATAACCGATAATGGATGGCAATATGATATAGGGAATGAAAAAAAATGGTGCATACATTCCTAAGTATATCATCATCTAATACATCAGCTCAGTACAACTAAAAATACAGGGAAATGGGGCACAACCGCCCTACTACTAACAGAGGCCTATCAAAAGATATAATGAGAATGGGGAACAACCACCCAATATCTAACAGAGGCCTATCAAAAGATATAATGAGAATATACATCAGAAGAAAACTAGGGTCTCGATGTCTACGTCCTCAATCCTGTCCACCTGATGTAATTCCTCCTGAGTTACTAGATCTCTATCAACAGGGATGTCAGGCCTATAAAGAGGAGGATCTGCCGCAAAAGCGAAAACCCGAATGGGTCGTCTCGGGGCGGCCTTTGAGTGGAAGGAACAAATGACTCTGCCTCTGCTGGATCTCTGCCCAAATGCCGGATAAATATATGTGCCTGGTCCAACTGCCTGGTCAAACTATCAATCTGGGTCATATGAGTCGGAGCTCGAACACAAGCTACCCAATTCGTCATCATCAAAGATCCTGGAACCATATCCCCCATAAACTGTGTGGCGCGGGACTGGGCTCCAATAGTGCGAGGGGACCACCACCGTTGGAATGTCTCCTGAGTACATGGACCCTTTAATAATGCAAAACCGTCAACCCCCAACAATGGGATATCAGTGACGGGTGACTATGATACGGGCCAATGACGCCTGGCAGGAGGCAAGATCGGTATATGGATCTCCCCTGTGATGCTCCTAATAGCACGCTCTCCTAAATAGAGCTCCCAGCCACCATCAGTGAAGAGAGGAACTCTCCTGGTGGAAATCAAATACTCAACTCCGGTCGGATGTCCATCCTCAAAGCCGATGGTCAAATGCTCCCCTGAATAGGGAATCCATGTAATGGTACCGTAAAAATCAACAACTCCAACCGTGATCTGGCGGTGAAGTGCATCCTCACCATGGGGACCTCCGGCAAAATAGAATGGTTCCATCATTGTCCTCGTGGATAGGTATCTAAACCTAACACACTCACAAAGACGCAAACAGGGAGCCTCTCATAGGCCCAAAGCGCTTGACCACAATGGCAAAACATCTGCTATTAGTAAACACTCTTAACCTATGAATGGGAAAAGACAAGAGAAATACTCACCAAAGTGAAATGGGTAAAATCCTAGCAAAGCCTCGGTCAAACCACAGAGCGCGTGCCGCGTACTCAGGAGGAAATAGGCAAAGGTATAGGAACCCCAATCATACTCTCAATACGGTCCACATCATGTGTAGTGTTGATCAAAGCAAAGGATACTAGTAGAAGATTTATACGCTATAAGCGACCTCGAATGATCATCGAGAACAATCACCATGAATCGATCCACGATCCTCGACATCATCAGGCATGGGCTCACTCAAAAGCCAACTCATAGCATCTATGCTCAAAAGACCTGAACGAACAGTCCTGCCTTTGAGTGCCTCCGCCGGAACTCCTAGTAAGGATCGGACGGCAGTATGAGTGATATTCGCCATGCAAGGCACCGGCGCCCCTCCAAAACTCCATATCTGTGATAAATCTCCAGTCCATAGGCGTCATCATCACCTCACAATCCAGCAGGTGAAGTGACTGAGTCTGATGAAACCATCGCTTTGACAATGCCCTGAGGTAACCCCAGGGGAAACGACGGGGAAGGATGGAGAAGAATGCCCCAAATCCCCATTCATGCACTACCGCTCTGTAGTCAGGATGAAGCGCCTGGTACATGGAATGAATGCTAAACCAGTTCCCTCGAGGCTGTGTAAAACTAGGAACCTGCATGAAATGCAGATCAACATCATAACCCTTTAATCCTCATCAATAGGAAAGAAGGAAGATCAAAGTCTAACGCCATACCTCATTAGCATGCAAGTACATCAATGGATGTTTGCTCAAATCACCCAGCAACTCTGGGTTTTCCACCTGAATGTTCGGAAGCTCCCTACGAGGGACATGTGCAGTAGGAGCGGGATCCTCCATCGGAATTTCCGCCTCCTCGTCCTCAACGTCTAGCACATCTACCCGGACAGGAAGAATTACGGCCTCGACCAACCAATGAGGTACATCTAATGCAGGAGCGAGGGGCGAGGCACTTGGAAGCCCTCCGCCGTCGCCGAGAAGTGGTCCTATAGAGGCCCCTTTCGGCTGATCTGGATCCATAATATCTAGACAACAAGTCTCCAAATCACCTCAGAAAGGGTGTGGTATTTCCTTACCTGGAGCTTTTTAAATGCATTTATGACAATATGCATGTATACATTTACTTTAACATACAATAAAGTTAAAATGCATGACTACCCAATGCCTACATTTGGAAAATTTTGGCCATAGTCCCCTTTGAAAATAGGAATATCCACATGCACATAGGCATGTCTAGTTGGCCATTCAGTAGCACACCTGCCCCAAAGTCATATACATAATATATGCATTAAAATCAAAATCATACATACATAAGGTTAACCTCAATATCAGGAGTACTTTGCCTTTCTACCTTTGCTCATTGGACCTCAAATAGGACAAAAAATAGCAGAAAAAGGTACCAATTTGACTGTCTTAAAAGTCAAATTTTTTCACATCATTATGTTCAGCATGGTTTAATACTAACATTTACTATGTTGAATATTTTTTATCAAGTCATTTGTGCATACATAATCACTACTATGTGTTTAGATGCATTTCATGCTATAACTCGAAATCCAACGGATAAAAACTGGAAAAAATACATGCATACATTACCAGGATAGTGTAGAACACTTGTACAGTGACAGAATTTGCAGAAAATAGCCCGAACTCAGCAGATCTGAAGGAGGCTCACGGATTTCTCTTCACGCGACAAGTTGAAAATGACTTGTGAGACCAACCTGCTGGATTTATCATCCACGGTTGGCCGCAGGCACCCCTATGTGGGTCCCACCCCTCCGGCTCGGTCCAGTTTGAGTTACACATGAGTTTTTACTGACTAGAAATGACAAATCGGGAATAAAAATGCCACGCGATTAAGAAAAACAGCATACAATCCTGGTCTTCTCAGATGAAACTTTGAGTCTGTACACCGCGCATTGGTAGTCACCCGAACACAAGGTATACTCTGCCAATGATCTAATTCGTTACAAATCACATCCGGCAATACCTTGTACAGGTCCGATGCCACCAATTCCGGGTCATTACCCTAAGTATGTCCCCGACGGGGGTTACAACGTGAGTCCCCGACGGGGGTTACAATGTGAGTCCCCGGTGGGGGTAACAACACATGCTCATCCGTTGACACATAAATCAGCGAAGGTCAAGCAGCCTTGACATCATGATAACCGTTGGAAGCAAACCCAACAGAGCATCGGAAACCATCCGATGACCAGCAGATGCTACACACATCAATGATGGTTACAACGTGGAGCACCAGCAGGGGATTACAACGTACATGTAAGTCGTTGACACACATATCAACGAAGGTCAAGCAGCCTTGACGTTATCTCAGCCGATAACGATTAAACCTATCAGAGCTCTAGAGCTATTCGAGGATTTCATGCTCGATTACTCATATTTCCCCAGCGGATCCCTGGTGGGGGTCACAACGCAGTGTTCCGTTGATTCACACGACAGCGAAGGTCAAACAACCTTGCAATTTACCCACAGAATCTCAGCCATTGATTCACATGTCAGCGAAGGTCAAACAACCTTGACAGTATATCCCACAGGATTTTTTAGCCGTTGATTCACATATCGGTGAAGTACACGTCAACGAAGGTCAGGCATCCCTAACAACATTTGCTGTTCATAGTAAATCCAACAGAATCGTGACATATTCTGGCGATACTAACCAGGAGAGGTCAACATGATGGAATATGTTATACACATCCTCAAACAAATCAAGCTTTCTCCCCACATATCTCTTACACATAAGAGGCACATCTTCAGGATCAAGTCATTATCAAAGACACAGGAATTTGGTGATAACTCCAACATCAACATCCTAACAGATTCGGATTACACACCAAATCTGGTCAACATTGCCAATCCCCAGTTGAAGCAACAAGGAGCCAACAATTATCCCCAGCATGTTGGGCTACAACCCCGTACACATGCATCATACAGTTGCATCATGTTGCTACCCATAGTACCATGTTTTTCTTGTTGCGTTTCAAGTGTCTAGGATCCTTTATCCTACCCATGCATCGCCATGCATTAGTATGATAAAGAGGGGCATCTGTAGACACTCGAAATTTTCTATATACCTGTCACTAACATTGCAGGAGGACAAATTCGTCTTTTAAGAGGGAACCCTGAAAGACAATCCATATCCATACCGGATACAACCGAAAGTTCAGCGTCAACCCCGGAACACACTATGGGAGTAACAATTCCAACCTCGGATATAACTCTGAGGCATGCAGATACAATACCGGAACACACACTGGAGAAAACCAATTCATCTCGGAGATAACCCCGAGGTATCCAGTCTCAGTCCCAACCATGGGAATAGCCACCAACGTTGGTGATAACCCCAAGGAATGCAGTTTCGGCGATAACCCCAGAAATGCTTGTTTCAAATACGACTAGCTTCAATCTCGACGCTCACAACGAGATATACTGTACCAACACGGCAATAACATCGGGAAGACAGGCACACCTCAAAGATGACAATGAGGACCTTCAACAATTGTAGCAGTCCAATCTCGGTGAGCTTTGAGTAACGCTCTGCTTATATCATTAATCCGTGATAACACCGTGAGGGCAACATCGTCATCTCGCCCACACGATGCCATGCCATGTCGTCTCAATATCTCTACGCAATGATGTCCCACAAGACTAACCAATCCCGAGTGACTATTGTGCGGGGTAACGGATGGAAGTTGAAGCTTGAAGACTGGAGGGCATCGTCCCATCTTCAATGACTTCGTACAAACTCTAATCCCATGCCATCGTACAACTCTCGACAACGATGGTCTGAAATAGGTCCTGTATACCTCAAACGGATGCCCAGATTGCACTTCTTAAAGTTCTAATGGGTATTACAATGCCCGAGTGCACGTACTTCGAGACGACCTGAAAAACCCAAGCCCACCCGGGTTGCCTCTAGTACACCTACGGCTAAATCGTCTATAAATAGAGGGCTTGGGCTACCCATTTTGCAAGAGAAAATGGCGAGGAAGCCCTGCCCAATTTGCTCTGCACTCACCCCATGTAGTGTACTTTCTCATTTTAAACACCTGTGAGCTCATATATAGCCCCTTATGTACCTATAAAAGCCAGTGTTTACCCACTCTAAAGATATAGAAGTATTCTTTGGCTGTCAACTATAAGCCTTCTCACACACTTTAGAGTCTTTCTCTTCATCTCTGCACACACCCTTCTTCCCGTTGAGAGTCGTGTTGCGCGCATTTGCCCGGACTGTGGTCCGTGGTTTTGTTTTAGTTTGTATATATATATATATTGACTAACATTATTGAGTTATGCCTCGATTGAGCCTAGACTTCGATGCAGAGCATTTTACTACTTTAATATATATATATATATATATATATATATATATATATATATATACATTTATATATATTAACGTAGTGTAGAACTTTGTTCGATGAGCCTAGACTTGATCTAGAGCATTTACTAATATATATATATATATATATATATATATATATATATATATATATATATATATATATATATATATATATATATATATATATATAGAGAAAGGCTCTAAAGCGAACCTTAAAAAAGCGAACCAAAGAGGCAACTGTCGTCTTTGGTGTCTATGGCTGACAGTTAGGCCGTGCCGCCAAAGACTACATGGCTATGGAAACGGATCAAACCATCGTCACGAGACACCAAAGACGCATTGCTCAGCGTCTTTGGTTTGCTCTTACAAGGTTCGCTTTAGAGAGCCAGATATATATATATATATATATATATATATATATATATATATATATATATATATATATATATATATATATATATCAGGACTTTTTGTTAGATGAGCACATGTATTTAAATCCGCTTACTCTACTCTACTATATATATATATATATATATATATATATATATATATATATATTTCGTCCCACAGGAGTTTACTTACGTGGTGGTTGATACGCTTTATAGCTTTATTTACGTTACGTCCCGCTGGAGTTTACTTATGGCGATTGATCGCTTTATCGACTTTATTTATATTTTGTCCCTTTGGAGTTTCCTCCGTGGCGGTTGATAGCTTTACAACTTTATTTACATTTCGATCCCCATAGAGGTGTTTAAGTGGTTGGTGATCATGTCTCGATATATATATTTACAACTTTTATATATATATACGCTATCGCTTTCATACAAATTATGGTATCATATGCCTTAGAATCATGTGATCACAGATTGACCTATTGGATCTAGATTCGGTTCGTGATGGACATTTTCAATTTATGGCGACTTGTAAATTATTTTGCGATGTCTGAATTTTCTCAGATGGTTTCCATACCCACGAGGAAGTCGACATTATTTTTGTACATTATTTTTAAATGCGGATGCCTCGCATCCAGTAAAATAAAATCAATCAATAGAACACTTAATAAAATGGGAGTGTAAAAGGTCTCAATTACTATTGAGCATAAGGGTTTGAAAAACCTCTTTTATAAAACATCACTGCCATATCTTGCTTAAAACTGAATTTTTACATAAATTCAAACCCTGTGTATATAGGTGCGAATGAGGCCTCGTACTACTTCCAAATAACAGCACATTGACCCACACACACACACATTCAGATAATAGTTTCTTTAAAAGAGGTAGTCACCGTGGTAACACGGATGTCGGGGGGTGCCTAACACCTTCCCTCCGCATAACCAAGTCCCCGGACCCTAATGAATCTCGGTTTCACCGACCGTTTAGCAGTGCCACATCACTGGGTCAATGTGCAAACCTTTTCTCAGTTGTGTTGGTATAACCATTTAAAAAACCAACTGGCGACTCTTAACAGTCGATCATCGACATTATACATGTCGGACCTTTTTCACTTGTTTTTTCAAACAAATCTCACCTAAAATGAGAACACCAAAGAACAAGTAATGGAAAGGGACATCTAAAAATCCCGACGTCGACAACTCTCATCATTTCATCTTAGACTTTCCTTTGTCCTTGCCCGAGCCCTCAGCGTTATCAGCCTTAACTGAAAAGTTTAAGCAAGAATGAGCACAAATTGCCCAGCAAGTATATAAAGTTGTTTGAGAAAATACATCAGAAGTAAAAGTACTAGTATGAAATGGGAGTTAGAGAAATGGAAAAGTCTAGGTTTATTAAGGATTGTAACTCCCTCTTTCTCAACATATTGCAATACACGTGCATGCTCCCTCCTTGTCCCCATTTGATGGTCTCATGGACCCCCCAGCTGCTGCAACTACTTAATTAAAATATTATTTTAATCATGTAATCAATTAATAATCCATTTCGACCCTTTTGACCTTCGTAACCGAACGTGTTCAATACTTATATCTGTTCCTACTAAAGTCGACGTTCCAGACGTCGTGGAACTATTCGTTTCGTCAAAATCATCTTCGAAATTCGTAGTTGACTTTTTCCTCAAAAAAGTTAACTAGTTGAGTTTGACCAAAAAGTTAACCCTGGCACTTTTTTCGTGATTATAGTCTATCCTGACTAATTTTGATGTTCCAGACTAGAATACGCAGTCCGCGTCTCTAAATTCCGCTTCGAACTCCAGCTCATAATTTAATACCATCCCACGTAATAAATAGAATAATTACCTACTTAATCAATTTAAATAGTTAAATAAAACTAAACCAACCATTTAAATACATCTCATCACATATCTTGAAATACACATATATGTACAACACATATACATCTAATAAATGAAATCACCCAAAAGTTTCATATACATTCGTTTATTGATAATTCTTAAATTACATAAAAAAAATCTCGGATATTAAAAACCACAAGGCAACAATCGAAGTCTTGGCTTGGCGGAAAGAATGAGTACTGCCACGGCCCCTGAAGAAGTTATATCATAAGCATTGATGCACCATCTGAAATCGAACACAGTAAGTTTGAAATCTGATCTTTGGTCAGTTGACTTGTATGATGCCTATATTGCTAGAAGTGGTTTAAAACCTTCTGATACATGTATATAAGTGATGCTTAGATGATATGATGGTGTTTGCCTCATAATAGGATGGTCCATGGGTAGAAAGGACTTAACCTTAAGCTTTCTTAATTTACTTATGAAATAACTAGGTATTTAATTCATGATGAATCTGTAATATGATTGTGTACCATATGTGCATACTTGAATCATGCCAAGCTTGATTAAATACTGAGTTAGCTAATGAACATCTTGAACATATAATACGCTATAAATAGGATTCAAAAGTGTTGATTTCTTAACGTGGATAAACTACGCTTAAGGCAAGTATCTGAACCCTACTTTTATCATGCAAGTATTCTAACTCTTGCATTACTTTATTCAACGGACATCGTAAGCTTATCTCCTTGAATACAAGTTATACTACTTATTCGTTTAATTGAGCTAGTATGTCTAAAACTCTTGTGAAAACTATTATTCATGTTGAACTTGGTATTGTTCTTGAATATTGTGAAAGTGTCTATGCCATTTGATTCGGCTAGACTATATGCATGTTTATAAAACTGTCCAAACCAATTGATTGGTGCGGAAATCTCAAAAACTAAGTTGGACAACCCTTATGGTAAAGGGAATGTATGTTGTTGGAAACCCCAACAGATAAGTAGATTATTACTATGGTGTTATGCATAACTTAGAGTATTGTAGACTAATCATCTATAGTACTTGATTTTTGGGTTATCAGTTTAATATTGGTAATTCTAGTAGATGTTCAATAGTACTTAGTGACTGCTCAGTATAAATTGTTTATCCAGTTGGATATATTGATAGTCTTTGAATTCATATATATCGGTTGATTTATATTGAATTATCATTCTTATTCCAAGAATTGTTGATATTCATTGTTCATGATATTATTTTGAAACTCTTAACTATCTTAGAGATGATACTTTGATATTTCACACCCGTGTTATAAAACTCTTTACCCTTGTTGAATATTACTTGCTGGGCAATTTGTGCTCATTTTTGCTTATTTAAAACCTTTTAGTTAAGGTGGAACATGGAGGTGTCTTTGGGAAAGACAAGGGAAAGGGCAAGGCTACCGACTAGCTTGTCCCTTTATGTTTAAATCTATTATGTTGTATTAAGACTATTTTCAGACTATGCTTAAGCTTAAGTAGGATTATGTAATAAGTCTTTATTCGATATTATTATGTAATCTATTAAGCACTGTAAGTTGCGAGACTTGAGGGAATAATTATAATAAATCATTGTATATTATTCTAAATTTGATCTTTCGTTATGAATGGGTGATTTTAGTTATTATGGTAATACGTTGAGCACATGACGAACCGAATTCGAGTGACCAAGTGGCGGTCCGAATTTGGGGGCGTCACATTACCCTTATCCAAGGTTAGTAACAAGAATGCAAAAATTTTGAGTGTCTACAGATGCCCTTCTTTATCATATTCATGCGGTGTAATGGCATGGATAGGATAAAGAATACTAGACACTTGAAATGTGATAAGATAATCATGATGCAATGTACTACAACATGATGCAAATGTATGTTGTGAGGTTTGTTGGACCGTTTTTCAACGGGATATGATGATTGTTTGCTCCCACGGCTTCTGATGGGAACTGGAGTTATCACTGATTACTTTGACGAACTGCTTGGATGTGTACTCTAAAGCTCTCAGGAACTTCTATGATGTTGACGTTGAGGTTATCACCAAAGTCCTTAATGCTTGGTACCGACTTTCCACCATAGATGTTCCTCTCATGTGCAAGAGACTCTGGGGGAATAAGTTTAGTCTGATAAAGATTGTGTATAATAGATTCCATCATTGGTCCTCCCCGATGAGGATGGCTTTCCCTGGTTTGTATCTCCAGGTCTTTCCAGTATTCTGTCGGAGTTACTGCCAACAGTTTGTGTTGTCAAGGTTGCTTAACCCTCGCTGAACTGTTCTTCAATAGATCCATTCATCGGATCACCTCCGATGCTTCGTTGGGTTTAATTGCCAACGACTGATGATGTCAAGGCTGCTTGACCTTGATAAGTATATATTTTATTTTGATGATAACAATTATGTTTTAATTAAATATGTAATTATTTAATTATTTTTCCATATTATTTCATTTTAACTATTTTCTGTGTTTACTTGAATTAATTTTTATTGACCTTGATAAATTATATGTCAAGTGTTAAATAAATTAATTCATATAATATTCAAGGCAAGAAAACCCTATTTTCTTTTTCTAAACTAAAGTTGGGCATAATATTTTTATGCATGTATACTATATATATACTAAAACATAATATATAAATACTTATAATACGGATATATATATATATATATATATATATATATATATATATATATATATATATATATATATATAAGTATCATGCATGCATGCATGTGCTGCCACCTTGGTGAAGTGTTAAAACCGTGTGTGCTAGTGTCATTCTTTTTGGGACTAAAGAAAACGTGTGAGTGTTGGCATTCTTTTTGAACATGCGGTCAAATAGCTATTAAATGCTAAGTTGGCAAAAAAATAGACCGGGTGAATTATAAAGCACTTACGCGTAAAAATTTTCTCCAATCTGGACCGTTCAATTAAAAAATATTTGATCAAAAGCGTGCATTCAAAAATCAGTTTTCAAATTTACAATTTTGTCCCAACTTCTATAAATTCTATAAATAGGGAGTATTTCATTCATTTGGTTTTTACCAATTTAGTGAAAAGAAAATCATACTCTCCTTGCCTACATTCTCTCTAAGCTTCATATCTCTTCTTACAAAAGTTCTGATTATTTTTGAAGAGAAAAATTGATCCAAGTATTGAGATAAGTTTAATTTTTGTTGAATTATTTCTTACTTGCATTATATCTATAGATATACAAATACACATTGTTCTACATAATTCTATAGATCCATATTTCATCTATTTGTCAAATAAAAGGATACTTGGTAGCCATGACTTGCGAGATACACCTCTACGGAGAGGAATTCGAATCGTACGATTCCTTATAGTCTTCAGTAACCTTTTATCGATATTATTTATATAAATATCCTAAAATAGACACGACACTTGATAGCTCAAAACAACACTGAGATACTGCTCCAAAAAGAGTAGTCATCCGAACCGGATTTGAGAATCGTAGTGGTCTATTGAAATTATTTATATAAATATCAATTGTGAAAATTATAAATTTTGTCATACTTAGACGACGCAAGGCTACAGAGATACACCTCTACCAAGAGGAATTCTAACTGTACGATTCCTTATAGTACTAAGTGACATTATCTATAAAAGTTCACATAATAGATAAAATATTCTTATATATTATTTGAGTTAAACAAGTAATATTTGTTATATCAGTTTATGCTTAACTGGGATTATACTTGATAAATATTGTTTAAATTGATTTGTTCTTTTCTACAAGTATTGATAATTTATAAAGACTAACTAAGGAACAATTCTATATTATCCATAGAAAAATACTCTTTATTTTATAGAATTGTTAATTCTTTATAAAGAGCCTTAAAATCTTATATTTGCTTAATCAGAAGCATCAGTGGATCTAAACAAAAGTTATATCTACCTTAAAAAGGCTTTTTGTTGAATATAAAAGTCCTTGAACTTTTATACTGATATATTTGCTTTTAATTTTCTATCTGCTTATTTGAGAAGCATTAATCTGTATTTAACATTTATCAGCTTATTGAAGAAGCACATTGTTGTAAACTCATTTATAAACAGAGAAAGAATTAGAGTTAGTTTATTTTATGTACCTGTGAGAAAGATAAGTAATTCTTTGACCAAGACCAGAGTCTTAGAGAGGTCAGTAGGAAGTTGGGTCTCTAGTGTATTTGTGAGGTGAGGAAGAGACTGTTGTTTCAAGACCAGGTCATAGAATAGAACTGAATTTAAAAGGTGATACAACTAGACTTGAGGGAGGAGCGGGGAGCTTGCTGTCCAAGATAGAATAGTTGAAAAAGTTGAAAGTTTGTTTATAAAACTTTGTAAAGGCTTCTCACTTCAAGGAGTTTTATTATGATAGTAATATGATCTCAAGTTCAAAGTAGGGACTTGAGACTGGACGTAGCAACATAGCAAGGGGTGTATGTTGTGAACCAGATAAATCTCTGTGCATTGTGTGATTGAATTTTTATTGTCTTGCATGCTAATTTCTAAAACTGCAAATTATTTATTAAAAATTCAAAAAGGCCTAAGATAATTTTTTAAATCTGTAATAATATATTCAACCCCCATTTCTAGATTGTTATTGGACTTTCAATTGGTATCAAGGCAGTGCTCTTTAACTTGTTTGTTGAGTATATACATGCATACTTAAGAGTAGATCCATGGCCTACAATGCTACTGGTTGCGGGGAAGGACTGTCTATGTCCGGACCTCTACTATTTGATGGTACCAACTTTGCCACCTGGAAAAATAGATTCAAAATCTATGCCAAATCCCAAGGAATCAAAATCTGGTGTGCCATTGAACGAGGTGTGCAAATTCCATCCAAAATTGAACGAGAAAAGAATGTCGAGAAAGACATATGTGAATTCACCACTGAAGAAGAAGAGAGATCATGAATATTGCATCCCAAGCAGAACAAGTGCTAACCAATGCTTTGATCGAAAAAGAATACAAAAGAGTTAGTAACTATAAAAATGCAAAAGAAATTTGGGAAAAATTGATTGTAACCTATAAAGGTACCAATCACATCAAAGAAACCAGAAAAGATGCTCTAATTCAAGGGTATGAAAGTTTCAAGCTTGAAGAAGGAGAAAAGATCATTGATGTGAAAACTCGGTTTTCCAGAATCATTGATGAGCTAGAGCAATTGGGGAAAAACATACACTTCAAATGAGAAAAACAGAAGAATTCTCAAAGCCCTTCCATCCATTTGGAAAATAAAAGTCACTGCAGTAAAAGAAATGCAAGATCTAACTATATATCCTATGGATAATCTCATCAGGAATCTTCGTGCCCACGAAGTTGATATGTTCGTTGAAAAAGCTGGATCAGATACAAATCTCAAAAAGAAAGGAATCGCCTTCAAAGCTCTTTTGGTGGATCATGAAAGTGACGATGAAGAATTAAATGAAGAACTTCTCAATCTAGACAACAATGAAGTTTCTCTACTGTCCAGACAACTCGAAAGAGTAATTCAAAGAAAAGCAAGAAAATATGGCAAATGCTTCATGGAAATAAACAACAACTTCAACAACTTCAAAGGCAAATAATTTTTCAAACCAAAGACGCAAGGAGGAAATTTCAAAGCAAGTAACAATAACTTCAGAAGTACCAATCCAAATGACAATTCAAACACATGTTTGGAATGTAAGCAGCCTGGACACTTCAAGAAGGATTGTCCAATACTAGTCAACAACAAAGTTCTTGTAGCTGAAGAAGGATGAGATCTAAGTGACGAGGAAGAAACTGCTGAGAAAATCGAAGAAATTGCAAATCCTTGCTTAATGGCAGATAATGACTCATCACCAAGATCTGAGGTAAATTCTGAATACCAACTGCCTAGCACTTCATTTTCTTCATACACACTAGAAAATATAAATGAAGAACACTATGAATTACAAGAACTTATAATGGAAGTAAGGAACTGTTAAAAGAAGAATTAGAAAGATTAAGAAAAATAAATACAAGTCTTGAAATTGAAAATGCTAATTTAATTATCCCTAACGAAAGTTTAAATGAAATAAACTTAGAAAATAAAGAAGAATTAGAACAACTTAAGAAAATTAATAAAAATCTTGAAATAGAAAATTCCTCATTTATTATCTCAATTGAAAATCTTGAAATTGAAAATTCAACACTTGCTGTAATCATTGAAGATAATCAATTACAAGATCAAGCTTTAATTGAAGAAATTAAAAATTAAAATTCAAGTTTAAAGTCAAAAATAGAAAACCATAATTGCATAATTGAAAACTTAACCAAATAACGTGAAGATTTAAATAATATAATTTATAAATTTATAAAAGGAAAGGAAAATCTTGATGTCATGTTAAATCAACAAAAATGTAGCTTTAATAAAGAAGGTTTAGGATATACAGGTGAAACAAGTGAATCAAACGATAAAGGATTGTATCACGTTAAAAAAAAAATGAAAGTCATATATCTCCCTTCACAAAATGTTCATATTGTAACAGAAATGGTCATTCTTTTTATATGTGCAATGCTATAAATGGAAACTATAAAGAAAAAATGATTTGGGTTCCCAAGGAACATATACTGCACCAACCATCACAAGAAGAGAATTTCACAAATAGCATTATCATACTTCTCACAATCCAGTTACTCATAGAATTCTTTTCTCAACTAAAATTGATTATCCTATGCCAAGTTTTATAAAGGAAACTTCAAATGCTCCTTATACAAAATGGAAAATTCACCATAAGGACCCTTCAATTTAAAGGGTACCAACTTGTGAAATTAGTACATATATTGCAGGTATGTCTTGAAGCTGATATGAATAAAAGCAAATGGTATCTTGATAGTGGATGCTCTGACATATGATTTGGAGACAAATCCAAATTAAGAAATCGCAAGCTACAAACTTTGGTGAGGTAACTTTCGGTGATAACAATAAAGGTAAAATAATTGAGTTGGATGTGTTGGTAACAAACACATAACCATTTCAAATGTTCGATTGAATTCTTTGGAATCGTATAATCTTCTCGCCTATCACCAACTATGTGATAGTGGTTTTAAAATATCCTTTAGTACACATAACTGCTCTATTTTTGATCAAAATGGTAAATTAATCTTAGATTGTCCTAGATATCAAAACGTGTATACTTGTGACTTAGATGCTTACTCTCACTTAGATAACATCCGTCTTGTATCTGAAAAGGAGGATCTTTGGCTATGGCATCGCAGACTAGGACACATTAATATGAAACTTATAAATAACATTTCTTCTAAAGAACATGTTCGTGGTCTTCCTAAATTAAAATTTTTTAAAGACCACATCTATAAAGCTTGCGAATTAGGTAAACAAATTAATGCATCCCATAAACCTAAATTCACCGTGTCAACCTCTCTAATTTCTTAGAATTGATACACATGGACCTTGTTGAACCTATCCCTAAACATAACATGGGTGGTGCTATATATATTCTAGTTTTGGTTGATGATTATTAACGATTACATGGGTTGATTTTCTAAAATTTAAAAATGAGGCTATTAATTCTTTTTCTATTGTGTAAAAGATTCAAAATCAATATAGGAGTTCTATTGTTTATATTCGATCCGATCACGTAAGAGAATTTGACAATTCTGATTTCATTATGTTCTCGTGATGAGAACGGTATAAGTCATAACTTTTTCCGCTCCTTATACACCTCGACCAAATGGTGTAGTCGAAAAGAAAAATTGTTCTTTGTAAGAAATGGAGAATACCATGTTAAATGAATACTGCCTTCCAAAGTATTTTTAATGGAGAAGTGGCAACATCAAATTATATATTAAACATAGTTTTATTAAGACCAGATTTTGCTCAAAACTCCCATGAGCTCTACCATTTTCATGTTTTTGGGAGAAATGTTTTATTCTAAACACCAAAGGACACTTATTGAAATTTGATCCTAAATCTGATGAAGGAATATTTCTTGCATATTCTCTTAATAGTAAAACATACAAAGTTTTCAACAAAAGAAGTCTAGTTATGGAAGAATCAATGAATGTAACTTTTGATGAAACTCAAATCCTCTAAAATATAAATAATCGATCGATAATGATGTTGGCATTGAAGATATTCTCAGAAATATGGAAGAACCAAAACTAGATAATGCATCTCCACCTATTGTTGAGAATCCCCTTGAAAATCCAAACCCTCAGTTGAATGATTTGCCCAAAGAGTCTCATGTTATTAAAAATCATCCTATAAAAAATGTTATTGGTAATATTGAAAAAGGAGTTATCACTAGATCACAAGCACATAATCTAGCTGGTCATTTGTCTTTCTTGTCTCAAATTGATTCTAAATTGATAAAAGATGCCTTACTAGATGAAGACTGGATAATGGCTATGCAAGACGAACTTGAGCAATTCACTAGAAACAAAGTATGGGAATTAGTCCCACAACCCGAGAATGTTTCAATCATTGGAACTTGATGGGTATTTCATAATAAACTTGATGAAAATGGAACTGTTATTCGTAATAAACCAAGATTAGTTGCACAAAGATATAATCAAATGGAAGGAATCGACTATGATGAAACATATGCTCCTGTTGCTAGAATTGAATCTATTCGTGTAAGACCCCAACTTTCATAAATAAAGATTATTTTTCTCTATATATCATTTTGAATATTATGGTGTGAATTTGATATAATGTTATAGTTGTGGGTAATATTTATAAATTTTGCAAAGTAAGTAAGTTGTTATAAAATATTCGTTTGGTCGGGGAATATTCTTTTTGTCAGAGAATATTCGTACGATGGCACAATCATTGGTGGACCCCACAACAGAATTATTGTCGGAGTTAGAAAATGACAGAAATATCTTTTTATAAAAATAACGGTGAAAGTTTTACCGTTAACTGTTGAAATACCCGGTGGTAAAAGTACGATGTACGCTATGGTCGTTGCATAGTAATGTATGGTATTGATTATTGATGTTTACGCCGGCCACTCGCTTATACTCAATTATTGCTACAAGAATTGTTTGATAGTATCTCATATTATTGATTCAATTATTATCACAATATCATCTGCATAATATTTTATATTATTAAATCAATAATTAAGATGACAAAGTTATTCATATTATTATTTTCAATATTAACGATGTCTAGAAAGTTCTGTCGAGGAGAGGTTTGGTCACCTAATTGCGCGCCAATAGGGAGAAATCCTTATCGGAAAGCCCCCTCTTTCGTGGGAATGATCTGGTTGTTAAATATTGTGAGTTATAATTTTAATGATGAATAATTGTTGAAAGATTAAATATGTGTTTATTGAAGATAAAATGATTTGTGGTAATATTTATTCAATCTTTGATATAAATAAGAAGTCTCATATGAGACGCTTTGTGTAAGTTTGGTTTATTCTATGGGGACCTATATGTCATCATCTAAGAGTCACTTTCATGATAGTAATTGCCTTTTTACCAGACGTCAAACCACTTGCCGTTTCATATTACGTATTGAACCAATTATCGCTTTCACATTACAAAAGCCGAACCAAATGTCGCTTTCATATTACAAAAGCGTTGAACCAATTGTCGTTTCACATTAAAGGCGTCCGAACCAATTATCGCTTCACATTAAAGGCGTCCTGAACCAATTGTCGTTTCACATTATATGCGCTAAACTACTTGTTGTTTCACATTACATGCGCCAAACCACTTTTCTTTTTTCGCATCACCAACAAATCAAGCCACTTGTCTTTTCACATGGAAAGGGCTAAGCTAGAAATCTTCTATAAATAGAAGCTTATTTCTTCTTTCATTCTCACCAATTCACTACGACTCACAAGAGAATTCTATAGAGAGAGAATCAGAGAGAAAGAAGAAGAGTGTTCTGTTACTATACTATTTTAGTATCCAATCTCCTACTAATGTAAGGGGTATTATTTCTTTCGTATTCGTAAGTGATATTATTCTTGTTCAATATTCGTAAGATATAATATTTTCTTCCATACTCTGTAGTATATAAGTAATATTATTTCGTTTCATATTCTGAATTCTACACTCATGTTGTTAAGTATTGCTTCTATACTCCTTGAAATTAGTAGAATATCCTTAGAATTTGTGCTTCATCTAGTATCGTTTCACAAGGAAATTTTTTTGAACATTCTTGTTAAAGCTTAATCTTGTCAAGTTTGAGTACTATTCACGGATACTATTCACAAAGTACTATTCATATGGTACTTATTTGTGATAACCCAAAATAGGTCCATTCCATCCAACCCATTCTCGAGTCGCCAAATACATGGTACATAAAATAATTACAACAATTCTCGACAAAATACAACAACACATATGTCATGGGTTTGGATACAAATATATACCAACCGTGAATTATGTCCCAATCATGGATAACACGTCACAATGACACCTTACATAAAGGTATAGTCAAAAACTGCTTTTAGAAATTAGAATTTTTGGGAAGTGCTCAAGGAAACGTTCAGTATACATGGAGGCCATGCTTCTAGGTTATGATAGATATCATATGGCCACGTAATTATCCTTGGTTGACCCTAATAGACCCCAAAAGAAAAATGAGAAGATTACTATCATATTCTTCCCAATGGTGAGTCTTCTCTTGACTTATCATTATCTCCACTGCCTCAAATTGAGAATTATACTTCAAACAAATACCAAGATTATATAGGTAGTGCTCAGAAATATACTCAAGAAGTGGATGAGCACAACCTCAGTCTTATGATGACACGAGGTTGTATGTCATTAGACATCTTGTATGATAGTGGCAAAACACCTTCCAACGCTTGGGTTTGCCTCTCCTATATGATTCACCAAATATAACTACTAAAAAGATGTATACAACACACTTGTTTATACTATTTAGGAGAACTCCATAGCTAGAGACCACTGCTTCTATTCCTTGTTACCCCGGCTTTCAACCCAAATTACACTTTTATTACACCGAAAGGAATTGTGAAGGTAAGGGTGAGCACAACTAGCTCAAGAAAGAATATCATGACTAAAGATAATTAAATTATCAATAGCCTTCATCAATAACAAATCGAGATTTAGAACATATGGTAGATGATAAAATTTTAACCATAGTTGCAAATGAACGAGCAATCCATTAGAAGAGTCAAATAGACAATACGCCTATTATCTTCTCCATGTTAAAAGTCCACCAACAATGTTTTATCCTCGTAACATCAATCAATCAGCCTCCTTTCCACAATTATATGAATATCTCATAATCATAATTGTGATTCTAAATTCCTCCTCGCACCCGTGATTTAATATAATTTTCATCACATGTCTTTACCAAAACATCAAAGATCATGGTTATACCAAATCACGCCTCGCTCATAAATCATACTAATAAATTCATCTTTACCTAATCGCCAAAGATATTCAACAACAGTCATCTTTTGCACTACGCCAAAGATATCCATTAATGATTCATATTTGTACTACAAGCCAAATATATTCATTAATGGGGCCATATTTGCATTACAGCCAAATATATTAATATCTCAAAGAAATATATAATCATTTCAATTTATATAAACAATAATTATAATAATGTTGATCAATTCACCTTTGCACTTAAACTAAAGATATTCAATTATAAATTCAATGGTCATGATCATACCAATCCACAATTCAACTTTTCACCATCGCCAAAGAGAACCCTAGTCATGATCATACCAATAATCTACTCATCTTTACACTCCAAAGAAAAGAGAATTTCAACATCGTATTATAAAAATATTATATATGATAATAAAATCAATATAATCAATATATAGTTTTAATCTTCAGAGTAATATTCATAAATCAACTATAATTTGGTTAGAAAAAGAAACCAATTTTGTAGTGAATAGTACCCATAAATAGTAACTCGTGAATAGTAACTCATGAATAGTAACCCTGACACAAAAAGGTAGAAATTCCACAATAAAATCCATACCAATATTTCGGTATAATGATATTGAAAGAATAACATTTCTTAAACTTATAAATAATTTATTTTAATTGTTTACATTTTACTAAATAATGCATTTAATCATCATAAAATGCCAAACTTTTAAGATTTCATCACCAATAATCAAAACCCTCATCAAAAATATGCATATACCACATATATGATTGATTCTCAAGCCATAAAATCATATTTTCCAATTTTCTTCCTTCACATAACATATTTAACTCATTTATTCATAACTAGTCCATTTTCATGAAAAATACCAAATCAGTTCTAAAAATATTTTTTTCTGGGATTTAGCATAATATAGTCTCATATTGAACATATATTTTCTTAGAATTTTGAAAATTCATTTACTATTTTTCATATGGCCAAAACCGCTTGAATATTTAGACATTTATCATAAATTGTACTTTTATCCAAAAATTTTGAAATTCACAGTAGTACAATCGATATTATATAGATGTACTCTCAATAAAAATTTCATCAATTTTGGAGTTAACCATAAGGAGTTATAAGCTTGCTTTTTAAAATAGTCTTTTCTCATAAAATTCATAACTCTTAATCTATATATCCAAAAATCACCATTTTTGGACACAATCAATAAAACTCATCAACATATCATTTTAAATTTTTCCAGAATTTTCTGAAGATCAGAAGAAGTACGAACTGAAAAATATAATAACCCTTAAAATCCCTTACTATCCCTTACAATCCCTTACCTCAAAAGAGCAGCACTTCTGACTGGATATCGGATATGACGCTGAAGGAAACTTGCACTGATGAATATAAACTCACCAAGTTTCTAAATACTCACAAAATACACTCAATAATCTAGAGAGAGAAAGAGAGAAAGATTATGTTTCTGGTGTGATTTTCAATTCTAACTTATCATGTATGCAATGCTTACAATTCCGGGTTCCATTATTTATTATTCTGTCGAATATCCTCGTTCGCGGCATTTACGCCGCACTGGTTCCATTATTTATTATTCTCGCTTAATATCCTCGTCTCGAAAGCGCCATTTTAATTCGGGTTCCATTATTTATTATTCTGTTGGGAATAACCTGTCTGTGTGGTCTCTATCGCATGCATGGTGAATCCTTCTGTTATTCCATTCTTTATTATTCTGTTTGAATAGCCTGTCTATGTGGCTTACCACATGCATGGTGAATGATCCTTTGTATTTCGTTCCTTGTTAAATTGTGGAAATGATCTGTTTACGTTGATTATGATAAAAGTCATAATAAAAGCATTGGAGTAATGAAAATTATGGGTATATGTGGTATTAGTAAGTGTTATGATGAGTTATATTGGTTATTACGTGAAAACATGAAAGTTTCTTAGAAATCAGAAAGGGTTTAAAAATCAGATTTTGGTGAAAATAGAACATGAAATTCAATTGACCATATCTCCTATTATATTTCGAATTTTTGAGTGTGGTCAAGTTCTAGAGTTAGGTCTATGTGTTTTGTAAATTATCTAAGTGGAATCACTAGAAAAGGTGTTGTAGATTTTCGTGTGGACTGATTTTAGCAAAGTACGAAAAAACTCGCAAAATATGAAAAAGGTCACGCCATGATTTTAAAAGGACTGTTTTTACCACTTAATCAACTGTGAGAAAATTTCTCTCGCCTTTTGGGAAATGAAAGTATATGGTATAAAGTACCTCCCTCGTCCAAAATGAGCTCATTCCGACTTAAAATGAGCAAGTTATGACCATTTCAATATTTAGGTTTTTCCGATTTAAAAACGCTATAACCGGAGTTCTATAACTCACGACCATGGAATTTAAAACCGGAAGCTCACGTTAACATGTGTAAGATCCTCGCCAAGATTTGGGAATTTCTCGAGTTTGCCGTGAGGTAGCTAATTTCTTATGGAATTAATTAGAAATTGATTTTTGAAAAATAGTAAATGAATTTTAAAAATGTCAAGAAAAATATATGTTCAATATGGGACTATATTATGCTAAATCCCAGAAAAGAATAAATTTTGGGACTGATTTGGTATTTTTCATGAAAATAGTTTAGCTACGAACATATGAGTTAAATATGTTATGTGGAGTTGTAGAATTGGTAAATAAGATTTTATGGCTTGAAAATCCTATATAAGGTATATGCAGATTTTTGATGAGTAATTTGATTATTGGTGATGAAATCTTATGAGTATGACATTTTTGAATGATTAAATGGATTATTTGGAAAAGTATAAACAATTAAATGTAATTGTTTATAAGTTTAAGAAGTGATTAAAATATTGTTATAGTATTAACAATATTAGATTATGATTTTATTAAGTGAATGATAATGTCTGGATAAATTTAAAGTCTTTAATATTTATCCTTGATTTAGTTTGATTAATGCTTATAATATTGTCATCATCCTCATATTTATATTATGTTGAAAGTCATATGTGGCCTGTAGTGCATAGATGGACTTGGTATGATTATGACTAGGGATTATTCGGTATAATCATGACCGTAATGTTACAAATGATGTGAAAAAGTCCTCATTGGCCCGTAGTACATTGATGGAAAATTTTTGGTATGATTATGTGTGACGCCCCCAAAATAGGTATACAACACCCATTCTGAGTCGCCAAATACATGGTACAGAAAGCAAACTACAACTTCAATAATACAATTGTCGTGCAAAATACGACAACACATACTGTGAGTTTAAATACAAATATGGTCTTCTAGACAATATCCACACTTAAATAAGTCCTCATTACAATTAGTCAAACACTATTTTACAAAAATAGTGAGGACTGCTAAAACATCTTTCTAGAACCATCACTCCGTACCCCGACTAGTTCCTGCTATGTTCTCACCTCCTGAGAAAAATGGAACAAAAAGGAAAAGGGTGAGCTTAACTAGCCCAAAGAAAGAATATTATGACTAAGATAATATACAAAAATTATCGTTAGTCTTCAACAGGGAAAAATCTGATAAAATATAATAGCCAACAAGTTTTAGATCAACAACTCAGCAATGAAACAACAATCCATTAGAAGAGTCAAGAGAGAATGAGTTCTACTATCTTCTAAGATTTAAAAGTCCATCATCAATATTTTATCCTCAGAATAACAATCAATATACATCTTTAATCAAATATTCATCTTTGCACTATAGGCCAAAGATATTCATTTGTATTACCAGTTGGCCATGTTCATCTCAACACTTGTTCATCTTTGCACTACGGGCCAAAGATATTCATCAGTTAATCATTTATCTTTGTACTACAGGCCGAAGATATTTATTAATATCATCATTTAGGACTGGGGATGATGAAAAATATTTTTAAAAAAATGAATCCAGTAAAACGGAAGGACAAATAGTAGGGATTCGTATAACAGTTTATCCAAGATCAATAATACTTCATAAATACCAATTTTGAACCAGAATTCAAAAATAAAGATCAAAACATGGATACAATCAAAGATAGTAACCATAATAGACATCTTGGACAAAAAGAAGAAAATTTCATTTTTTGGTGAATAGTCCCGTATTCGTGAATAGTGCCGTATACGTGAATAGTAACCCCGACAAAAAAAGTTCCAAATTTGATAAAAATTAAGATCAATACTTCGGCATAATGATATTGAAGAAATAATATCATATATGAAGAAAATAACATCCCTTACCTCAAAATATCAAGATTTCGATCTAATATTTCCAGATAAGGTTAAAGGAAACTTGCACTGATGAATAGAAACACACAAAGTATCTAAATACTCACAAAATACACTCAATAATCTAGAGAGAGAAAGAGAGAAAACTTGTTTCTAGTGTGATTTTCAATTCTAACTTAGCCCTCTATTTATAGGAAAATGTTAGCAGACTTGACCTCGCAAACTCGATGGCTTTTACTCATTATTATTCCCAACCACCACATTTGAAATAAATTTAGCACATTTCTTCACCAACCACAAGTGGGGTCCACTCAATTCTAGAATTTTCCACCAAAATCATTTATAAACCTAATTGCTGAATCAGTCACCTCTTAAAATTCATAACAAATCATACATTCATTTCTAACAGTTCAAAATTTGTGGACATATACTCAACTTATATATGTATAACATATTCAAAAATTACAATGATCCAACGGTCGGATTAAAAATTATAAGTCACACAATATATCTCAGAAACACTGGTTTAATTTTTAATACATTCATTCCGACAAAAATACTGATAAAACACCTCAACATTAACTCCTTCATTTTTAACCACAATAAATATATCCAATATTTATATCCACATAAAATATATATTTACTTATCATATGAATCAATAATTAATTATTAACAAATAATATTATGTAATCACATTTATGACAACCAGCCGCTCCTCAGTGAAAGGGGGCTTCAATAAGAATTTCTCCTTATCATGCACAATTAGGTGACCAAACCTCTCCTCGATGTAACTTTCTAGACATTGCCAATAATGCTATCTAATAATATTATTCAAATAATATGAATTATTGATCCGATAATGGAAAATATCAGGCAAAGACAATTATCAAACAACAATAATATAAAATATCAACGCAAAAAATTATGGAATCAATAAAATAAAATATTGAACAAGAATTCATCGTAATAATTATCGAGTAGTAGTGCCTTCACGTAAGGATCAATAATTCATCAATACCGTATATCCACGCCAGACATCAGATTTTAACCACCGGGTATTCCAACAAGAAGTTAATTGTGAATAAATTTACGCCAATATTTATAAAAACTCAAACTTGTCGCTTTCTTCATCCGACAAGATTCTCAAGCATGGGCCCCACAAATGACCGCCCCATCGCATTTAATATTCCTCGACAACAAGAATATTCTATGACCAAACGAATATTCCCCGACAACAATGATTATTTTATAACCACTTGCATATTTTGCAAAATTTGCACATTTCACCCATAACCAGAGAATTATATCAAATTAATACCTTATTATTCACAATAATAATTAGAGAAAATTTGATTTTATTTATAATAAGTTGGGGTCTTACAACCTCCCCCCCTTATGAAATTTCATCCTCAAAATTGACATACGTACCTGGTGTTTCAAAAAGGTGAGGATACCTCGCTTTCATTTCTGATTCTAACTCCTAGGTCATTTCTTCAATAGAATAGTTTCTCCATAAAACCTTAACTTGTGGTATAACCTTGGTGCGTAGGACATGCTCTTTCCTATCCAAGATCTTAACAGGTACTTCTTCATACGTTAAATCTTCGGCTATCTCGTCCGGTTCTAACGCAATAATATGGTTCGGGTCTTTCACATATTTACGAAGCATGGATATGTGAAAAACATATGAACACGAGACATACTTGGAGGTAATGCGAGTCTATAGGCCACATTTCCTATTCGGTCAAGAATCTCAAATGGACCAACAAATCGTGGATTGAGCTTTCCTCTCTTCCCAAATCTTGTAACTCCCTTCCATGGAGCAACACGAATAACAATACATGATCCCCAATATTAAATTCCACGCCTTTTCGATGAAGATCCGCATAACTCTTTTGGTCGATCTTGTGCCGCTTGTATACGCTTGTCGAATCATTTGGATCTTTTCTCAGAGTCATGCATACTAATTCGGTCCCAACAACGCTTTTTCTCCCACCTCGCCCCAAAGATACCGGAGAACGACACTTTCTTCCATACAACGCCTCAAATGGAGCCATGCCTATACTTGCTTGATAATCGTTGTTGTAGGAGAATTCCACCAAAGGGCAAGTACTTATCCCAACTTCCTTTAAAATATAGGATACAAAGTCTTAATAGATCTTCAAGGGTTTAAATAGTCCTCTCGATTGTCCATCCGCTTTGAGGATGGTATGCCGAACTTAATCAGAACTGCGCTCCATAGTTCAGCAAGCTAACCCAAAATCATGAAGTGAATCTTGGGTCACGATCCAAACTATGGATACCGGCATGCCATGAAATCTCACAATCTCATTCACGATATGCAAGCAAGAAGTTCAAGGAATAAGTCTCACGATTTGCAGAAGAAATGGGCGACTTGGTTAATCTATCAACAATAACCCAAATCGCATCTATGCCTTGAGAAACTTTGGGAAGACTCAGAATAAAATCCATAGTAATGTGTTCCCACTTCCATTTTAGAATCTCAAGTGGTTGTAATGGACCCTTTGGCACTTGATGTCTCCGCATTTACACGCCGACAAGTTAAACTCCTCGAGATAAACTCCATGATCTCTCTCTTCATATTGTTCCACCAAAATGTATGTCAATATCATGATACATTTTGGTACTCCCAAGATGAATTGCAAACGGGTGTTGTGCCTCCATCATGATTCTATGCTTCAAGTCGTAATCGCTAGGAACACAAAGTCCGGAGTTGAATCTAAGTATTCCTTCTTCATCAATTCTCACTTCCGAATAGCTCTTCTTGCACTTTCTTCTTCATACGACGCCTCCAGTCCGTAGCTCGAGCAGCAACTTTAACTTTATCGATTAAAGCTCTGGCTTACTCAGATATTCGCCATCATCATATGGGTCCCTCGAGTCTTTAATTCTACCTCCATCCTTTGCAAGTCATACGTAATGGGCCTCAGATTAACAATATCGCACTCAGACGCATATGATCTTCACTCAATGCGCTACCACTACGCTCGCTTCCGTGAGATGATATTAAATATTGTGATCGTAATCTTTCAATAGTTCAAGCCAACGTCGTTGCCGCATGTTGAGTTCTTTTTGGGTGAAGAAATATTTGAGGCTTTTATGGTCCGTATAAATCTCCACTTTCTCCCCATATAAGTAGTGTTTTCATATTTTCAACTCGAATACGACTGCTGCCAACTCTACATCATGAGTAGGATAATTCCTCTCATATTCTTTGAGTTGTCGTGAGTCATAGGCTATGACTTTCCCATGTTGCATGAGAACGCATCCTAACCCTTTTCCTGAAGCATCGTTGTATATAACAAATCCATCCGTACCAGATGGTATTGCTAGAACAGGTGCCGAAATGAGTCTCCTCTTGAGCTCTTGGAAACTCTTCTCGCATTCCTCGCCCATACAAATTTTGTATCTTTCTCGAGTCAACCGAGTTAATCTGAGTAGCGATTCGAGAAAATCCTTCCACGAATCTCCGATAATAACCAAATTTAGCCCGTAAAGCTACGACTTCTTTACCACCGACTTTGGTTGCTCCCTAACTTTGACCGCTTCAATCTTCGCCGCAGATGATATCCATGTTTTGACACCACGCGCCCAAGGAATGCTACTTCCTCAAGCCAAAACTCAGATTTCTTCACCTTTGGCATAAAGTTTGTTTTCACTGGCCTTTTAAGTATCGCCTTCAAATGGTGCTCATGATCTTCATAACTTTTGAATAGATGAGGATGTCATCAATAAAGACAACAACAAACTGATCCAAATATTCCTCGAATACACCTGCTCATCATATCCATGAAAGCAAAGCAGAGCATTAGTCAATCCAAAAGACATGACTAAGAATTCATAATGCCCGCATCGAAGTTCTCAAGGCGCCTTTGAATATCCTCGCTTTTAATCTTCAAATTGATGATATCCGTAACGAAGATCGATTTTGAAAAGAATTGTGCTCCTTGCAATCGGGTCGAATGTGTCATCAATGCGAGGTAATCGGATACCTATTGTTAATGGTGACATGGTTTAATACTCCCATCTTTCTTCTTTATGAATAAAACAGAGCACCCCAAGGAGATGTACTAGGGACGAATGAAACCGGCGTGTCTAATAATTCCTAGTTGGACTTTTAACTCCTCAAGTTCAATAGAGCCATTCGATATGGGTTTTAGAAATGGGTTTTGTACCCGCTCAAGGTCAATAAAGAATTCAACATCACGCTCGGGGTAGACCGGAAGTTCTTCAGGAAATACATCAGGAAATTCTCTAACAATAGAAATATTATTCAAATCTGACTTGTCTTTGTTCAAATCCATAACATGGGCTAAGAAAGCTTAACATCCGTTTTTCAATAAACGAATATCTTTATGGCTTGATATGATAGTGACTGATTTTAGTGGTTTAGTTGTTTGAATTCGTATGACAGGATGGTTAGGAATATGAAAACTAACAACCTTATGAAAATAATCAATTTTGGCATGATGAGTGGTTAACCAATCAATTCCTAAAATCACATCAAAAGCAAGTATCTTTAAAGATATAAGATCAACAGGTAATGTGATAGTGCCAACTTGGATCATGCAAGATTTATAAACTGTAGATGTAACGAAGGTTTCACCCAAATCTGAGTTTCAAATGTGATAAGTCAAAAGTCCAATTTCTCCGTAATCAAGTTTAACGCTGAGCACAAGGTGAGAGATAAAAAATAATGGGTAGAACCAAAGATTCAGTAAGGTATAAACTTCGCAAGAGTTCAAGATTAGCTTACCCAGAATCACCTCGTTCGGGTTCCTCGCTTTTGGCCAACCACTACAAACGCTTCTTCCAGAATCTCAACGATTTCAACTTATCCGGACATCCTTGAGTCACCATCCCCTGCTGAACTTGGTTTTGCTATGTAACAATCACGAGCTATGTGGCCTTCCTTTCCACAACAGAATAACATACCTTGGATTGTTGTGGAAAGTTCAATGATATGTCCTCTTCCCGCATTTGTAACATCTAACTCAAGGCCGTTCTCTCCCCCTAGAATTTGTTGTTGGTGCCGGTGTCATTGCTGATGTCTTCCGCATTGTTGAATCTCCTATTTCTTAAATTTCCACTGACTCACCTCTCCTATTATCATGGCCACGATGACCACCCGAGTGGTTACCGCCTTTTGTTCGATTTTTCCTCCTTCGTGGTTGTCATCGCCCGATGATCATTGCCACCCATGATGAACCTCGTTGTGGTCCCCTCGCTGAACATACTCACTATCTCGCCTAATAATTGAGCCCCTGCTTACAACTTCAATATAAAGAAAATTTATGAGATATAAGATATTGCCAATCTCTGCTTTAGACCTCTCGTAAACATCCTCGCTATTCGCTCCTTATTTTTGACCAAATGAGGTGCAACCCGATAACTCGCAAACTTCGCCTCGCATCGGGACACCGCTATGTTGTTTTGTTCCACCGATAAACTCCACCTCCTTCATATGACGAATACTTTCGTGAAAGTACTTGTCATTGAATAGTTTTTGAAACGCTTCCCAAGACATACCGAAAAGGTTCGGGTCAGGTACGCCTACAGACTCCCACCAAGAGTCCGCCTCACCGTGGAACATAAAGGTGGCGAATGGAACCTTCGTTCCTCCGCATCCCAAGACATCGAATATCATGGTAATTTGCTTGACCCATCGCTGCGCTTATGATCGGATCCGACTTTCCCTTAAATTCGTGGTCCCAACTCCTTAAATCGCTTGGGTCAGGATAAGTCACGCATCGCTATAATTCCACCCGTATTTTGTGCACGAAGTCTCCCTCGCTCCGGGTTTTGCATGAACCGTAAAAAGCTCCTAAACATTCCATCATTCATCGCTTGCTTCTAGAAGTGTTGTTTACAGGAGGAATATTGCCTTCCTGCTGTACGCCTCTCCGGTTTGTAACTCAAAGGTTATTCCACGGCCTCATACACTCCATTGTTAACATTCTCACCGCCATTCTTAAATATCGCCATAAAACAAGGGTTAATTAAACAAATTAACATATCACATAATATCCCTATATTATGACTGACCAACAAATAAGCTTAAATAAGACACACTAGCGAAGGATTTACTCATCTCTCCCCTCCTAGTTCTATTCTTTGATCTCCGCCAGAGACCATATCCCTAAGCTCTGATACCAACTGTGACGCCCCCAAAATAGGTATACAACACCCATTCTGAGTCGCCAAATATATGGTACAGAAAGCAAACTACAACTTCAATAATACAATTGTCGTAAATAATAAAATACGACAACACATAATCGTGAGTTTAAATACAAATATTGTCTTCTGCACAATATCCACACTTAAATAAGTCCTCATTATAATTAGTCAAACACTATTTTACGTAAATAGTGAGGACTGTTAAAATATCTTTTAGAACCATCACTCCGCACTCTAACTAGTTCCTACTATGTTCTCACCTCCCGAGAAAAATGGAACAAAAAGGGAAAAGGGTGAGCTCAACTAGCCCAAAGAAAAATATTATGACTAAGATAATATACAACAAATTATCGTTAGTCTTCAACAGGAAAAATCTGATAAAATATAATAGCCAACAAGTTTTAGATCAACAATCGCAATGGAAACATCAATCCATTAGAAGAGTCAAGAGAGAATGAGTTCTACTATCTTCTAAGATTTAAAAGTCCATCATCAATATTTTATCCCCGTAATAAAAATCAATATACATCTTTAATCAAATATTCATCTTTTGCACTACAGTGCCAAAGATATTCATTTGTATCACCAAATAATCATGTTCATCTCAACACTGCTCATCTTTGCACTACGCCCAAAGATATTCATCGCTTAATCATTTATCTTTGCACTATAGTCAAGATATTTAGTAATATCATCATTTAGGATCGAGGATGATGAAAATATTTTAAAGAAAATGAATCCAAAGGAAATGGAAGGACAAATAGTAGGATTCGTATAACAGCTTTATCCAAGATCAATAATACTTCATAAATACCTATTTTGAAGCGTAATTCAAAAATAAAGATCAAACATGGATACAATCAAAGATAGTAACCATAATAGACATCTTGATAAAAAGAAGAACATTTCATTTTTTTGTGAATAGTGTCAGATTCGTGAATAAAGCCGATAATGTGAATAGTAACCCCGGCACAAAAAGTTCCAAAATTTATAAAAATTAAGATCAATACTTCAAGATAATGATATCAAGAAATAATATCATATATATGAAGAAAATAACATCCCTACCTCAAAATATCGCATTTCGACGGAATCTCTCAGATAAGGTCAAGGAAACTTGCAATCGATGAATAGAAACTCACAAAGTATTTAATACTCACAAAATACACTCAATAATCTAGAGAGAGAAAGAGAGAAAATTTGTTTCTGGTGTGATTTTCAATTCTAACTTAGCCCTCTATTTATAGGAAAATATTAGCAGACTTGACCTGCAACCTGATGGCTTTACCTGTTACTATTCCCACCCACCACATTTGAAATAAATTCAGCACATTTTTTCACCAACCACAAGTGGGGTCCACTCAATTCTAGAATTTTCCACCAAAATCATTTATAAACCTAATTTCAATCACTCACCTCTTAAAATTCATAACAAATCATACGTTCATTTTTAACAGTTCAAAATTTGTGGACATATACTCAACTTATATATGTATAACATATCCAAAAATTACAATGATCCAACGGTCGGATTAAAAATTATAACTCATACAATATATCTCAAAAATACTAGTTTAATTTTTAATACCTTCATTCCGACAAAAATACTGATAAAACACCTCAACATTAACTCCTTCATTTTTAACCACAATAAATATATCCAACATTTATATCCACATAAAATAAATATTTACTTATCATATGAATCAATAATTAATTATTCACAAATAATATTATAGAATCACATTAATGACAACCAGGCCGTTCCCAGGAAAGAGGGGGCTTTCCAATAAGAATTTCTCCTTACTGGAGCGCAATTAGGTGACCAAACCTCTCCTTGACATAACTTTCTAAACATTGCCAATAATGCTATCTAATATTATTATTCAAATAATATGAATTATTGATCTGATAATTGGAAATACTGTGCAGTGACAATTATTAAAATAACAATAATATAAAATATCAACGCAGAAATTATGGAATCAATAAAATAAAATATTGAGCAGTAATTACTGTAACAATTATTGAGTAGTGCCTTCTTACGTAAGGATCAATAATTCATCAATACTGTGCATCCATGTATATTACTGTATTTTAACCACTTGGTATTCCAACAAAGGTTAATTCAGAATAACTACGCCTGTTATTTATAAAAACTCAAACTTGTCGCTTTCTTCATCCGACAATTATTCTCAAGTATGGGGCCCATAAAATGATCACGGCCGCATTTAATATTCCCCGACAACAAGAATATTCCACGACCAAACGAATATTCCCTTTGATAACAATGATTATTTTATAACCACTTGCATATTTTGCAAAATTTGCACATTTCACCCATAACCAGAGAATTATATCAAATTAATACCTTATTATTCACAATAATAATTAGAGGAAATTCTATTTTATTTATAATAAGTTGGGGTCTTACATTATGGCTATGGATTCTCTTCGGCCAAGGGTGCAAAGATGAATTATTTTATAGCATGATCAGGACCGTTGATAAAAACACGATTATCTTTGGCCCGTAGTGCATGGATAATTTGTGGTTGTGATACTAATGAAAAAGTCTTCATTGGCCCGTAGTGCATTGATTGAAAGTTTTTGGTATGGTTATGGCTATGGATTCTCTTCGGCCAAGGGTGCAAAGATGAATTGTTTTATGGCATGATCAGGATCGTTGATGAAAACACGATTATCTTTGGCCCGTAGTTCATGGATAATTCGTGTTCATGATACTAAAGAATATCCTTGGCCTGTAGTGCAGGGATGATTCGGCGATGTGGATTATTTATTGAGTTGAGTCTCAACAATGAAATATTAATTCATGGATGTGATAATAGTGAATATCTTTGGCCGTAGTGTAAAGATGATTTAATGATTTCGAGTAGGAATTGTGATTTGGTATAACCATGATTTTTGATGTTTCAGGTGAAGATAGGTGCTGAAAATTATCTTCGTCCTAGTTGCGAAGAGAAATTTAGAACCACAATTATGATTATGCATTATCCATATGATTGTGGACATGAACTCTGATTTATTTTACATGGATAAAATATTATCAGGTGGACTTTTAACATAGAGAAGATAATAGACCTTATGGTCTATTCGACTCTTCTAATGGATTGCTCGTCTACCGCAACTATGGTTGAAAAGTTTTATCATCTACTATGTGTTCTAAATCTCTGATTTATTATTGATGAAAGCTATTGATAATTTAATTATCTTTAGTCATGATATTCTTTACTGGGCTAGTTGTGCTCACCCTTTCTGCTTCACAATTCCTTTCAGGTAATAAGAGTGTTGCCGTAAGAATGTTGCCGGGCCGAGTGGGGATAACAGGGGAATAGAACAGTGGTCTCTAGCTGTGAGGTTCTCCCTAAACAGTATAAAAAAGTGTGTTGTATTCTATACAACATTTAGTAGTTATATTTGGTGAATCAAATAGGGTGAGGTGAACCCAACTTTGGAAGGGTGTTTTGCCACTATCATACAAGATGTTTAATGACATACAACCTCGTGTTATCATAAGAAAGGGTTGTGCGCATCCACTTGGCCGAAGTATATCTACTAGCACTACCTATATGATCTTGGAGTTTATTTGAAATATAATATTCACTTGGAAACAGTGGAGATAGTTATATGTCAAGAGAAGACTCACCATTGGAAAGAAGATGATAGCAATCTTCTCATTTTTCTTTGGGGTTTATTGGGTCAACCAAGGATAATTCTGTGGCTATATGATATCTATTATAACCTAGACGTATGGCCTCCCATATACGAAGGTTTCCTTGAGCACTTCCCAAAGATTTTAATTTCTAAAACAGTTTTTGACTATACTTTTATGTAAAGTACCATTGTAAGGTTGTGGTCGAGGCACCATGAGAGTTACATACATTTGTATTAAAACTCACAGTTTAATTGTGGTCGATTCTATACGCATACCAACAAATTGTATAAATGAAGTTGTATTTGAATTTTGTACCTTGTATCTGGTGACTCAAAATGGGTGATGTATACCTAATTTTGGGGGCGTCACATACTGTCATATGTCTATATGCCACGGTATATGGATGAGTTAGACATAGGAGTTATCATGGCAGTGAGAGCTCTTAGGGAGGGTCGTACCATCATACTGATGATTATAGCAGAGACTCTAAGGTCAGCCACAAACTGCTGCACTTATTCGACAGGAGTGTTTACTGGAAGCTTGGTCATGCTGTATGTGTGGTTTATGTCACACTTGAGACCAATTGGCACTTTGAAACGGCATGGGTATTGTTTCACCCATGATATAGCCATGCCATACTCATTTTAGCCATCAAAGTGTACAGACGCTATGTCCTGGTCTATGTTCTTGGCGGATATCAGAGATCCATTTGGCATTCTCGCCGCAGATTGTGGCTCAAATTTCCACCCTACGCCTTCATTACTCATACCTGTGCATGAATTATCTCCCTCTGGCTGGTTTGAGGGGCATGACTACCTACCACCCACTGGCCATGATGTCGCAGTTTGACCAGTTCCAGGATTTCCATCCTTTTGAGGGGGCGCTAGGTCAGCGTTTAGCTTCTCGCTATCTTTCAGCAGAGGACCAATCTCGTGTGTATGCATGTTAGGATCAGCGTGAGATAGCTACTTTTTCTGTTAGGTATCCAGGTTGTTCTGCAGAGTATTCTGCATGAATGGAGACAGAGACTGTATCGACTGCGGTAGTATCCACATTGCCGAGTAGTGATTCAGATGATGTAGAGCCCATGGAGGACATTGATTCCCACCTCGAGGAGGAGTTAGTTGCTGGGTTGCCAGCATCTCATTTAGATTCTCCCAGTACTATTATTGTTGTGATTCAACATTCAACACAGTATTTTGAGCAAAGTCCTCATCTGATGACCTTCGAGAGAGAGATCAGGCTAGAGCCTTGATGTTGACCGCCCTTGATAGGAGAGACGCAACTCTGTTAGAGAGAGACGAGGCATTAGCCCGCAGATATGTTGCTGTTGTTGAGCGAGATGAGGCTAGATTAGCCAGAGATGCAGTTATAGTTGAGCGGGATATTTCCATATCTGCCTGGGATGTAGCCGACACAGATAGTACTGCAGTGAGGTCCCTTACCACTGTCATGATTGCAGAGATGAGTACTTACCACAACTTCACCTCCTTCTTCTAAGAGGGATGCCATGTTGGGCTTGTTGGCTCGAATATATCCTGACTTGTAGATGGGCTGGTATTTTCCTGCACAGACTAGCATATCCATTTTGTCATGTACAATTTACATTGTGTATATTAAAAAACATTAGATATAGCAGGGAAATATATTTTTGATCACTTCCCTTTTAGACATGCTCTGATATTGCTTGATATTTTGTCTGCTTTTCAAAGCTTGTGATCTTGATGTATTCAATTCCTCCTCATTGGATGGACATTGAGTGGTCTCTGGATACCATAATAGATCATTGATCCGTGTGTATCCCTACCATCTTTGGTGTCTTGGGACCGGTTTATGTATAGAAATGTGGAGAGGAGTGTGGCTTTCCTCTCTCTAGATCGACCGCACCACAAATGGTCGCCAATTCTTTATTTAGGAGGAGCCTAGTTAATTATATCTCTTACTTGATTGGTGTTCCTCTCAAGGTACAACCGCAACTTAGATGGTCGCCAATCTCCCGCTTAATGTGAGTTCGTAATTCCATCCCTTTGGTCTGAAGCCAATGAAATGTAGTGGAGTGAAGTTTGATCCCAAAGCATCGATGATATGTGCTTGTGTTTTGGTAGGGGTGAGACCGAACCATGAGTGGTCTACCTATATACTCCTATCAAGAAGAGATCGTGTCTCACGAAGTTCAACCGTGTAAGAGGTTCAACGTCAGATGTGGCGTAAAAGGTGTAGGAATGTTTTGTTATTTTGTATTTGTAAGGAGAAGGGGTAGAAATGTTTTTGTTGGTTTTGTTTTATCATGACCGGGCCATATGAAATGGTTGCCTACGATTCTATTGAAGAGGAGATCAGTCCGCGTAGTTCGCCTTTTTTAGATGAGTTAAAAATCTTGATCCCATGCGCAGTCGATCATGGGGAGAGAAAGTTTGATCCTAGGTTTAGGATAAGTCGCAGTGTGAAAAGTTTGATCCCATGTTTGGGGGACAAATGCAAGCGAAAGGTTCAATCTCTAGTGGATGACCGAAGTCATAGGAACGCAGTGAAGTCAGGCTGCTGGCTTGAAAAGTATGTTTCCCTGAGGGGCAAAGTGTGGAAAAGAGTTGTATGTGGTAAAGGGTTAAAGAACCAGAATGGCTGGTGATCTGAAGATCCAACACTAAGATGTTTGCTTGATGGTAACTTCGTATATAGTACCGCTTCACGGTCCCGAGTTGATGAGTTGTGGAAATTCATCGTCATTCCATTTATTGCAACTGAGAGCGCCCCTCACAATACTTCCTTGACAACAAAATGCACCTTCCCGCTTAGGAGAGAATTTTCCTTAGATTGATCTTCGTTGTTAATGATCTTCTTGAAAACCAAGTCATGTTGTTTAAACTACCGTAGTCGGACTTTTCTGTTGTAGGATCTGGTGATCCTTTGTTGATATAACTGACCATGGAAGATAGTTGCGGTTTGCCTTTCGTCTATTAGAGACAATTGGTGATACCTGTCTTGTACCCATTGGTCTTCATCCAGCTGAGCGTCTATCAACACTCTGAGGGATTCCATCTCTACTTCTATGGGGAGCACTGGTTCCATCCCATAGGTTAATGCGTAGGGGGTTGCCCCAGTGGAAGTGTGCATTGAGGTTCTATAGGCTAACAGAGTAAGAGGCAATAGGTCAGGCCAATCTTTGTGGTTGGCAGACATCTTTTGCATAATCTTCTTAATGTTTTTGTTAGCCACTTCAACATCACAATTCATCTTCGGACGGTAGATGACATAGTTAAGATGTTTGATGTGGAATTTACTGCAGAACTCCTCCATCATCTTGTTATTGAGGTTCTTAGCATTGTCTGATACAATCACCGCTGGTTGTCCATATCGACAAATGACATTATTTCTGATGAAAGCATTGATGACTTCCTTGGTTAACCTGGGGAAGGAGGCTGCTTCTACCCACTTGGTGAAGTAGTCGATCATGGTGAAGATAAATCGATGTCCACATCGCTTTAGGCTCAATGGGCCTAATAACGCCCATTCCCCACATTGAGAAGGGCTAAGGCTAACTCATATTATGGAGTTCCGTGGAGGGAGTGGATAGCCTTCCCACGACTTTGGCATCGATAACATCTCCGACGTGGTCATTGCGCCACTTTGAGAGAGAGCCAAGAATGTCCTCGCCCCTAGATCTTCTTAACAAGGAGGGGGCCACCATGTGGGGCCACATACTTCACCATGGATCTCATCCATAAGCCTTTGAACTTGGTCTTTGTCTAAACATCTAAGGAGACCTTGTCCCGCATCTCTCTTATAGAGGGCATCTCCGCCAGTAGAATTTCGCAGCAAGTCGATGGATCTCGCTTTTCTAATTTGGGCTCGCCACGTGTGTAGATTCATCTCGTAAGTACTCCTTGATATGTCGATACTAAGGATGCCGGATGAGAGGTAGCTCATCCGATACTTCTCCAACGTAGTTCCCATAGGTCGGTGCCTCAGGCAGGTAATTATGATGATTGGTAAGTGTCCTTGTCGTATGTGAATCAAGGAGGCCAAAGTTGCTAATGCGTTCGCAAAGTCATTCCTATTACGAGGAATGTGTAGAAAGGAGATTTCTTCAACTCCAAAACCATCTCGTAGAAACTTGTCGATGGTAAGGCAAAGAAATATAGCTTTTTTGGTTCGATAGATTCCTCGCTGATTGTCCGACCACTAACTCTGAATCTCTAAAGACAGATAACCATCTGATGCCCATTGAACGAGCAAGTTTTAGCCCCATGAGACAACCTTCATACTCAGCTATGTTGTTGGTGCTGACAAACTGCAATTTGACGCTGACGAGATACTCCCCCCTGCATCGGATACTAGAATTGCTCCACCCGTAACCTTCCATATTAATGTACCCATCAAAATACATCTTCCATGTTTGACGATATCATATCGATGGTGTTGTCGAATCGTCATTACACCTTCATCGGGGAAGTATATCTCCAAGGGTTTGAAGTTCCCTGAAGGTGCGGCGGACAGTTGATCCGCAATCCCTTGATCTTTGATGGACTTTTGAGTCACGTAGACGATGTCAAATTGTTGTAGGATCAACTACCATCCGGATGTACCAAAAATTTAACATGGGTTTATCAACACGCATTTGAGAGGATCCAAGAAGGATATGAGATGGGTTGTGACCATGGAGGTAATGTTGTAACCTCATGGAAGCCCATGCTAAAGCGCAAACAAGTCTTCTCAATCGAGTGTACTTGTGTTCACCATCACTCAATCTTTTGCCGAGGTAATAGATAGCTCGTTTCGCCTCTATCGCCTTTCTCTCGTCTCAAAGATGCAACCCATGACATTGTCACTTATGGATGTGTACATGAACATGGGAACATCATCCTGGTGGTACCAAAATGAGAGCTTTGACTAGTCGCTTCTTCGATTGTATGGAAGGCCTTTTGGCAATCATCATTCCATTTCATGGAGGAGGTCTTCCTCAATAAATTTTGAAGATTAGCTCACAAAGTTGCGGTGAGTTGAGAAATGAACCTCGCTAATGAAGTTGATTCTTCCCAAAAATCCCCGTGATTCCTTCTCTCGCTTGAAGAATGGGCATTTCCGCGATGGCCTAGATTTTGGTTGATCCAGATCAATCCTTTGTGGTCGACTAGAAATCCTAAAGCAACTTGCCCGATTTAATGCCAAATGCATACTTTGTTGGATTCAACTTCAAGTCAGACTTACGTAACTCCGTCAAGAGCTTCCCGAGATGGTCTAAGTGGTCTTTCTCCTTTCGGATTTGACAATGATGTCATCGATAATCCGTATTTTTAATTAAATATTTAAATATTTATCAATTATATAAATATTTAATGGATGTGTTTATCGTTGAATAAATATTTGTTTAATTGATTCGATTTGATTTGGTTAATTATTTGTTTAATAAATAATTAATGAGTTAAGGAAAGTAATTATTTTGAAATAGTAATCTAATTTAATTTAATAATTAAGTTAGAGAGGTTATAATGATTAAATAAATTATTATATTATGCAATGAATTGTTATTAGAATTAATTAATTAAGTATGAAAACTTAATTAAATAAAAGTGTGACAAATAACTATATTATAAGTGGTTATTAAAATAAATTAAAGTAGTTTTAATTTATTTTGTCAAACAAGGCTTAAATATATTAAGTCTTTAATTTTAAATAATTTTGCCAAACAAAGCCCTATGGCTTTTGGATTTTTAAATTTGATTTATTAGTAATATAAATTAAATTAAACAAAATATAAATAAAATATATATTAAATTGATAACCGCTCTTTTAATAAGGCCATTAGTGGCACTCGCTTTTAAAACGCTTGAAAAAGACGCTCGTTAGTTTTATTTTATGTTATGTATATTGTATATGGCTTAAGTCTAAGAAAGAAAATAGGAATTTTCGTAAACGTTTTCGTAGAAAGGAAAGAAAGTTACAGTAGTATTTGTGAGAGGATCGAGAGAGAATTCTGCAGCTTCAAATGAATTACAAAGGAGTTAGCAAAGATTATCTTAGTAATCAAGGTATGTGCTTTAAAACTTAATATTATATAGATATATGTATATGTATGAGTTTTACTAAGATAAAATTTCTATGTTCAATTAGGCAATACAACCTAATTATGGTAATTGTAGGTGGTTGTATTGTTATAACTAGGATGAACATGAACATGAACGAAAATTGGTTTTATAAAGAAAGATAAGCATGAATATGGCTTGCGATAATAAATGAGTAATTGATTGTTAGCTAACCGTGGAATTTAACGTTGAGTATATTGATTTGTTATGAAGTTCGTAGAATCGTAGTCTCAAGGAATCAAAATTGGTTTATAAACTGTGATTACCGTGTTCACAGTGTCTAGAAGTATAAAAATGGACTTTTTGGGTTTAAAATATGGTTTTCAAGGAATTAAGTTTTCTATGATTATTGTTTAGTGGTTTAAACAAGTATATGCATATTGGGTGGTGTGTATATGTGTAATTTATATAAGTTAACATGTTAATTTAGATGTTAGCAGTGTTAAATAGATAGAAATTAGTCGCTTCTGCTTCTCCTCCTGGTTGGTTCAAAGTTTCGACGCCCAAAGACCAAAATTGGTACCCAAACGCTTAAATTTCATGCCCCAAATGATGAAATTTGTGCCCCAAATACCAAAGTTCACACCTTCCTACGCCATCGGGTTAGTTTAGTCCTCGCGCCCCAAATACTTTAATTGTAGTCCGAGTCTGACAATTTTGACCTCTTGTAGTAAAACGACCATAACTTTCTCATACGAACTCCGATTGAGGTGATTCAAGATGATCCTAACGAGGACGAGTAGACCTACAATTTTCATTCTTTAAGTTTTTCAATTTGAGGTCTGTAATAAAGAGTCAAAATGGTCATCTTTAGGACTGTTGTGTTTTTGGGGCAATCCTGAGAGGATGCTTCATGCATGCACATATGCATGTGTAGTGCTCCTGACGATAAAAGATGATGTCCTAAGTTATAAAACATGTATGTTAGTAAATATAATGATGCTTAACATTAATAAATAATGTATTAGATAAGTTATAGAATCATAGTAAGCATACACAAGAGAGGCAAATCCAAGGCAGATTTATCGAACGTCAAACGCCGTGCCAAGTGTTAATGAACTTAAAAAGTGTTTCAATTCAATTGAAATGAATATTATAAGATATTAAATGGGTTTAATATAAAACCAATAAGTAGTCCTAGCAAGACTTAAGCACTTGAATGAACTTCAATATGAAATAAGAAATGAGATATAAGTCAAAAGTTAACACAATCAAATCAATATCAGGTGCTAATTAATAGGAAAGATTATGAGATGTGGAGTAGAGTTTACATTACAATTACTATGTGTTGTTATGTGACTAATAGTTGATGTGTATGATTATATAATCGTGTAGGGCACGTGAAGTGTAGATAATCGTAAGTCGTTAAACTATTATCGGTAAACAACGATCAAGGCAAGTCTTTCTTGCCCTATTTGTTACGTGACTTGATGAACTATTTTAAATTGCATGATATGTTATACATGTTGAAATCATGAAATGTTAAAGTCAATTTATGACTACATTGTTTTGTTTAATAAGGAGGATCGAGTAAGGAACTCAATCTTTATATTTGCTATGTGAACTAAAAGCATGTATGCCATGTTGTTTTAGTTATTATGATATGTATGTTTAGCATATTATTACGTGTTATGTGATGCATGAAAACTCATTAGATTTTGTCAATGTCGAGCTCACTCTTGCAAATAACCACTTTTGCAAAATCAAGATTTTAAGGTAAAGATATGTGCTAAGTGAGTTATAGAGATCTATATTCACGAAGATTACTTATGTTTTATGAGAAATGTATTTCATATTTTGAACGTAATATGTTGTTGAATTGTAAGTTGAGCTATCCAATGTATATGGATATTTAGTTATGATGTAAGACTTTGTATAGTCATTTTGTTGTAACGATTCATGATATAAGATCAATCAAAGAGATGTAATGTAAAGGTTGCAATTCAAGGCAAAGAAAGAAGGAAATGTATAAACGCTTTTTAAATATTCCGCAATTTTAGTGTTTTTAATATCGAATAATGATGTAAAATTAGAGATTTAATGTATGGTTAACGCATCAAGTTGAGATTTAAATGGTATGAATTTTGGGGTCATTATAAATTGGTATCAAAGTCAGAGGTTATAAACCTTAGGTAGGAGTACCTTAGGCTATAACCTTAGAGAAGAGAGGTGAAGATAATGAAAGAATAAGCTCAAATAGAGTTTGAATTATAAGAAGTAATTTAAGAAATTTATAAAGAAGGGATTTAAAACATGCGAAAGAGGATTCAAAGAAGAATCTCGCAGAGTTATAAGGAATATGAATGTGGGTTACCCAACCCAATAATAAGGATGTAAGGTGATAATAAATAGACAATGTCTATAAGAAGAGAATGATAAAGAAGTTAAGAATAGAGAGTTATATCTAAGTATGGTGCAATTGTACTTTTTAGTAGTTGATGTATGGTATCCGGGCTAAACGATTCCTTCATAGAGCTGAGGTATATACAACTAGTAACTCGAAACCTAGTTTGTTGGTTGTTTGTGGAAACCACTCAATGCATGCACTATATTGAAACCGTTAGAGACTCGATGTGTACCAAGTTTAGTAAATGGATACGTATGATGAAAGTGTAGACCTTTAAAATGGAATGTTGAGCAATGTAAATGAAGTTAGAAATTTTAAAGGAAGAATTGTTATATAAACAAGTAGATTCAAAGAAGAATCTTGAAGAGATATAAAGATAAGAAATGGGAGTTTCCTAACTCCAATAGCCAAGATAACTAATAATGTCGTAAATGATGAAAAAAAGGAAAGAAAGAGGATCAGAAAACAAAACGATCACGAAGTTAAGAAAAGAATTTTAAGGAGATGATTATAGAATAAGATCACGACGTGATCTGCTTTAAGTTATAAAAGGAAGATGGTTTATAATGGTTGAATGATTATAGCTTGATGCTATGAAAGATAATGTACTATGATAGTACGAGATAAACTCACGAGGAGTTATAGATAATGTGATACGAGGAATTCAGACGAGCAAAAGAGCAAGTTATAAGCAAGATAGAGTTAGAGAGGGATTTCAATTGAGGACCTGTGGTGGTAATGAGTTGTACAAACCTTTGTATGGGCGAGGGTTTTGTGCTTGTACTCAATTTATCACATTGATAATCATTGAAATGTTTGTGTCGCGCTATTTGCTATATGCCTCGCTGAGAAGGTGATTCTTTTCTCATGTGTATAATGATAGGTAGAGTATAGTTAGAGAATATTATAAGGTTAAGTGCGTAGTTCTTAAAACTCATACTTATGGTAGGTTCGTGACTCATAATTATATGGTATGTTTTTGAACCCCTCAAATGAATGGACGCCTATGGTCCTGACTAGGATAAGTTCTTAAACTCATATGATTGTGGCAAAGTTCCTAAACTCATAACGTGTGGTAAGTTTGATTTAACTGGGTATAGATAAGTGTGAATGGAGTATTGAGGATGATAGGAATAGATAGACCTATTAAGCAATGGATCATTATAGAAAGTGGAGTCGATGGTGGAAGCATAGGTATTCTAAATCTACTAGCTATGCTAGACTTTCAAATTTATCGACTTCGTATCGATGTTTACACTTTCTATTTTCTTGAAAAATATTGATCAACTGATGGAACCAATGAGTTTTAACAACAATATCATATTCAGATGTTCATGCTAATTGCTTCTTGCTAGACAAAAATGATTTGGAATATATCAAAATGTATTTTATATATCATTAATGTATCATGGAACCCGTGCAAAGATGATAAAAATGATGGAGTCATCAATGCAAGATTACTTAGTGTCGATGTGATCTAAGGATCACAAATTTCACTATGGTATGATGTAGTATGATAAAATCACCAAATGACGGAATCCTCAACTGAATCAGAAATACAAAGTAGTATCATGACGCCATAAAAAGATTTTTGAGATTTCTTTAAGATATGAGAATACATATGTATGTATGTATATGTATATTTTGGTTGATGTCCAAATTATTGTAGAGGTCTATACTATTTGATTCAGCTAGACAAATATTGAAAGATGTTCATGAAATTCAACAGTTTCTTGAGAAGTTATGCCAAACCAAATTGTTTTGGTACGGATTCGTATGTTGAAAAGTCGAGATGAACAACCCTATTATTTAGGGGTCATACTTAGTTTATACTTTCATACCAAAATGTTTGTGCACAATACATGTACGGGTTGATTGATCCCCTAAGTACCTTGGAGTCCTTATAGTCGTATGAATCGTTAAAGTTAAAGTTGAAAGATTACTTATAATCGTGGACATGGTTCGTGGTCATTAGACCTCAAATGAATGCTTGTACTCTAAATTCGAGTATGAACAACTCTTTTTATTAGAGGTTGCGCTTTAGTTTATACTTTCATACTGAAATGTTTGTGCACAATATATAGTACGTAAGGGCTTAACACCCTAAGTTCGAGCGTAACGCATATAGTCGTTATAAAAAACACTACGTCATGCCTAACGTAGTGGTACAATAGGCTGGCCACCTAGTGTACGAGTGGAGGGTGTTTTCACTCTTTGTGATTGATAAACATTCTGCCAAAGAGGGTTTAAAGTGTGAAGAACCCGGGGTGAAGCACTATTAAACCTAGAGAATAGAGTTCAAGGTCTTGTGAACCTCAACATGATTTGGAATCTTTTAAATTCTCGAAGTTATTCATACTACTTCCCAATTATTGAACAATTGTGGAAGATTCTTGTTATTCTCAAGATGGAAGTGAAAAAGGAAAGTATTCCTTAGAAAGAAGTGAGTCGTAGAATGCAACAATGAATGATGAATATGTTGAATAAGTGAGAAAAGAGATTTTGAAGTGAGAAGGATATGAGTTATCAAAGAATAATGTGAAACTTTTAATAGAAAAGTTAATAATTATAGAAATCTTTGTGGAAAGAAAGTGGTTATAAAACCCAAGGAATGAATGAAGTAGTTAGTGTAAAATCTACTTTGATAGATTGAATGAATAAAGATTAATAAATAAAATTTTGAGGACGAAAATTCTGTAAAGAAAGGGTGAATGTAATATCCCGAGTGTTTATGATAACGATCCTTAGAAAAGGAAATGAATGGGTTAAAAGATATATAATACTCAGAATATAATTGAGTTCAAGTGAAAGTTATGAAATAAAATCTAGAATTTGTTAAAATAATGAATGTAGTAGGAAATATAAAAACCTATATTTAGATAAAATGATGAAAGATTACTCTAAGTTATTTGTTTAATTTGTGTCTTCGATTCTTGGGGACAAAATCTTTGTAAGTAGGGAAGATTGTAACGAATGAGTGGTTTGAGTTGTGATTCGAGGACAGAATCCTTGTAAGGAGGGAATGATGTAACAATCCAGATTTTTAATTAAATATTTAAATATTTATCAATTATATAAATATTTAATGGATGTGTTTATCGTTGAATAAATATTTGTTTAATTGATTCGATTTGATTTGGTTTAATTATTTGTTTAATAAATAATTAATGAGTTAAGGAAAGTAATTATTTTGAAATAGTAATCTAATTTAATTTAATAATTAAGTTAGAGAGGTTATAATGATTAAATAAATTATTATATTATGCAATGAATTGTTATTAGAATTAATTAATTAAATATGAAAACTTAATTAAATAAAAGTGTGACAAATAACTATATTATAAGTGGTTATTAAAATAAATTAAAGTAGTTTTAATTTATTTTGCCAAACAAGGCTTAAATATATTAAGTCTTTAATTTTAAATAATTTTGCCAAACAAAGCCCTATGGCTTTTGTATTTTTAAATTTGATATATTAGTAATATAAATTAAATTAAACAAAATATAAATAAAATATATATTAAATTGATAACCGCTGTTTTAATAAGGCCATTAGTGGCATCAGTTTTAAAACGTTTGAAAAAGACGTTCGTTAGTTTTATTTTATGTTATGTATATTGTATATGGCTTAAGTCTAAGAAAGAAAATAGGAATTTTCAGAAACGGTTTTCAGAGAAAGGGAAGAAAGTTACAGAGTATTTGTGAGAGGATTGAGAGAGAATTCTTGCAGTTTCAAATGAATTACAATTGAGTTAGCAAAGATTATCTTAGTAATTGAAGGTATGTGCTTTAAACTTAATATTATATAGATATATGTATATGTATGAGTTTTATGGCATAAAATTTCTATGTTCCGAATTAGGCAATACAACTGAATTATGATAATTATAGGTGGTTGTATTGTTATAACTAGGTTGAACATGAACAAAATTGGTTTTACAGTAAAGATAAGCATGAACATGGCTTGGTAATAAATGAGTAATTGACTGTTAGCTAACCGTGGAATTTAACGTTGAGTATATTTGTGACGCCCCCAAAATAAGGTATACATCACCCATCTTGAGTCGCTAGATACATGGTACATAAATACAAATAAAACATAATAATACAATTGTCGTGTATAATACGACAAAACATAAGCTGGGAGTTTATACAAGAATATTGCCTTCTAGAAAATATCCACACCCAATGGCACCCTCATTGCATTTATTATTACACTATTTCACAGAATAGTGAGGACTACTAATGCACCATCTAGGACCATCACTCTATTCCCCGACTAGTCCCAGCTACGTTCTCATTTCCTGAAGAGAACAATGAAAGAAAGGGTGAGCTCAACTAGCCTAGTAAGAAATATTATGACTAAGATAATGCGGAATAAATTATCGTTAGCCTTCAACAAAGCATGTTAAACTGATACAATATAACAAACATCAAGTTTAATCTGCAATGAACAAGCAATCCATTAGAAGAGTCAAATAGAGAATAAAATCTACTGTCTTCTATGATTTAAAAGGTTTTTCATCACTTTTATCCATGAGACTCAGCTTAATAAATAATCCACATCATCAAATCATCATTTCAATACAGGCCAAGGATATTCTTTAGTATCACGACCACTAATTATCCATGCACTACGGGCCAAAGATAATCGTGTTTTCATCAATGGTCCTGATCATGCCATAAAATAATTCATCTTTGCACCCTTGGCTGAAGAGAATCCATAGCCATAATCATACCAAAAACTGTCCATCAATGCACTACGGGCCAATGAGGACTTTTTCATTAGTCTCACAACCATAAATTATCCATGCATTACGGGCTAAAGATAATCGTGTTTTTTTTATCAACAGTCCTGATCATGCCATAAAATAATTCATCTTTTCACCCTTGGCCGAAGAAAATCCATAGCCATAATCATACCAAAAATTGTCCATCAATGCACTACGGCAAATGAGGATTTTTACCACATCATTCATCACATTACGGTCATGATTATACCGAATAATCCCTGGTCATAATCACGCCAAGTCCATCTATGCACTACGGGCCAAAGATGACTTTTACCACATTATTTGTAACATTACGGTCATGATTATACCGAATAATCCCTGGTCATAATCATACCAAGTCCATCTATGCACTACAGGCCATAGATAACTTTCAACATAATATAAACATGAGGATGATGACAATATTATAAGCATTTATCAAACGAAATCAAGGATAAATATTAAAGACTTTATTTATCCAAATATTATCCATCATTTAATAAACTCATGATCTAATATTGCTAATATTATAACAATATTTTAATTACTTCTTTAACTTATAAAAAATTTATTTCAATTGTTTACACTTTATCAAATAATGCATTTAATCATTAAAAAATGCCATACTCATAAGATTTCATCACCAATGATTAAATCACTCATCAAAAATCTGCATATACCTTATATAGGATTTTCAAACCCTAAAATCCTATTTACCAATTCTTCAACTCCACATAACATATTTAACTCATATGTTCAGTAATTAAACTATTTTAATGAAAATACCAAATCAAATCCCAAAAATTATACTTTTTCTCGGGATTAAGCATAATATAGTCTCATATTGAACATATATTTTCTCTAGAATTTTAAAATTTATTTACTATTTTTCAAAAATCAATTTCTAATTAATTCCTTAAGAAATTAGCTATATCAAGGATAACTCCATAAATTCCCAAATCTTGGAAGGATCTTACATGTTAAACGTGAGCTTCCAGCTTTAAATTTCATAGTCCTCTGAGTTATAGAACTCCTATAAATAGCGTTTTAAATCGAAAAACCTTAATATTGAAATGGTCATAACTTGCTCATTTTAAGTCTGAATGAGCTCATTTTTGGACAGGAGGTACTTTATACAATATATGTTCATGTCCCTAAAAGCCAGAATTTTTCTCATAAATTAAGTGGCCAAAAATGCCCTTTGAAAAATCTGGGCAGTAAATTTTTCTTAAATTGCAGCTTTTGACTCCTTTGCTAAAATCAGTCCACACGAAAATCTACAACACCTTTTCCAGTGATTCCACTTGGATAAATTACAACACTCATAGACCTAACTCTGGAACTTGACCTCACTCAAAAATTCGAAATATAATAGGATATATGGTCAATTGAATTTCATGTTCCATTTTCACCAAAATCTGATTTTCAACCCTTTGTGATTTCTAAGAAACTTTCAAGTTTTTATGTAATAACCAACATAACTCATCATAACACTTACTAATACCACATATACCCATATTTTTTATCAGTCCAATACTTTTGTTATGCCTTTCATCATAATCCACGTAAACAGATCATTTCCACAATTTCACAAGGAATGAAATAAAATGATCGTTCACCATGCATGTGGTAATCCACATGTATACAAAAGTTATTCCAACAGAATAATAAAGAATATAATAATGTAAGTTCTCTTCATGAATACGAAAGAAATAATACCTCTTACGAGTACAACAAATAATATCCCTTACCTTTGAAAGAAGAGTATTCCGACTAGTAGGGCGGGGATATACTCGAAGAAAACTTGCACTACGCTCAAAGCTTTCTTAAACTCTAAAGAAATATGCTCAAGATTATAGAAGAAGAACTCTCTCTATAGTTTCTCTCTCTAGAGTTTCAATGAATTCGTAAGAAATAATGAAAGAATGAGCTTCTATTTATAGAAGAATGGAATGCATAGTAACTAATTCATGAACGGTCCATATTGATTTACTTTTAATCGGACGGTCCATATTTAAAGCAAAATCTTTTAAATAAAATATAATATATTCTATTTATAATCTAATAGAACGAATAACTTTATAAAAGTATTATGTTTTATATAAAAAGATTTTACTATGTAAAATACTATGCAGGCACTATGCAACACTATGCATAATAAAATATAATATATTCTATTTATAGAATAACTTTATAAAAGTATTCTGTTTTATATAAAAATATTTTACTATGCAAAACACTATGCATAATAGAATATAATAAATTCTATTTTATAGAATAACTTTATAAAAGTATTCTGTTTATATAAAAAGATTTTACTATTAAAACTTTAAACCAACGATCCATATTGATTTACTATTATAATTTCAATCAACGGTCTGAAAAATTAGCACATCTCCTCATGGAATAATATTGTACCAAAAATAATTTAGACCGAAAAGAAATATATTTTTTGGGTGAATAGTACTTCATGAATAGTACTTCGGGAATAGTACCCTGTGAATAGTACTCCGACACAAAAAATGTCCCAAACACCCGAGTGAACAATACTAGAGTGAATAGTAACTCGTGAATAGTACTCTGACATGAAAAATACCCCATATACTCGAGTTAATAATATTCGGGTGAATAGTAATTTAGGTGAATAGTAACCCATGAATAGTAACTCGTGAATAGTAACTCATGAATAGTACTCCAACACAAAAGTGCCCCAAATACTCGAGTGAACAATACTAAAGTAAATAGTAACCGGGTATTTTATGACAACTTGTCTACTTTGAAAATTTTTCATATATCACCCTTAACTTTAAACTTTTATCAATTTAACTATTTACAAAAATAGAAAAATTGAATACTTTTATTTCATAAAATTCGGGGTCTCACAATCTCCCCTCCTTATAAAATTTCGCCCTCGAAATTTACGTACGTACCTGATATTCGAAGAGATGAGAATACCTTGCTTTCTTTTCGAATTGTACCTTCCCGGTTATTTCCTCTCTATCATGATTTTCCATTTCTCATCTCCTATATTTCAAATATCATTCTAGAATATAGTTTCAAAATAAGGGTTAATTGACATACCACATAATACCCCTATATTCTGACCGACTAATTAAATAACAAATAAACATAGGTAGGTCATACTAGCGAAAGAATTCCCCATCTTTCCCCTCCTAGTTCTTGTCTCACATCTTAGCCAGGGATCATATCCGTAAGCTTTGATACCAACTAAGACGCCCCCAAAATTAGGTATACATCACCCATATTGGGTCGCCAGACATGGTACATAAATACAAATAAAACTTAATAATACAATTGTTGTGTATAATACGACAAAACATAAGCTGGGAGTTTATACAAGAATATTGCCTTCTAGATAATATCCACACCCAATGGCGCCTCTCATTGCATTTATTATTACACTATTTCACTGTATCAGAGAGGACTACTAATGCACCATCTAGGACCATCACCCTGTTCCCCGACTAGTCCCATCTACGTTCTCATTTCCTGAAGAGAACAATAAAAGAAAGGATGAGCTCAACTAGCCCAGTAAGAAATATTATGACTAAGATAATGCGGAATAAATTATCGTTAGCCTTCAACAGTGTTAAACTAATACAATATAACAAACATTAAATTTAACTGCAGCGGAACAAGCAATCCATTAGAAGAGTCAAATAGAGAATAAAATCTACTATCTTCTATGATTTAAAAGGTTTTTCATCACTTTTATCGTTGAGACTCAGATTAATAAATAATCCACATCATTAAATCATCCTTGCAATACAGGCCAAGGATATTCTTTAGTATCACGACCACTAATTATCCATTCACTACGGGCCAAAGATAATCGTGTTTTCATCAACGATCCTGATAATGCCATAAAAAAATTCATCTTTGCACCATTGGCCGAAGAGAATCCATAGCCATAATCATACCAAAAACTATCCATCAATGCACTACGGGCCAATGAGGACTTTTTCATTATTCTCACAACCACAAATTATCCATGCACTACGGGCCAAAGATAATCGAAGTTTTTTTATCAACTATTCCCGATCATGCCATAAAACAATTCATCTTTGCACCCTTGGCCGAAGACAATCCATAGTCATAATCATACCAAAAATTGTCCATCAATGCACTACGACAAATGAGGATTTTTACCACATCATTCGTCACATTACAGTCATGATTATACCGAATAATCCCTGGTCATAATCACGCCAAGTCCATCTATGCACTACGGGCCAAAGATGACTTTTACCACATTATTTGTAACATTACTACGGTTATGATTATACTTGAATAATCTCGGTCATAATCATACCAAGTCCATCTATGCACTCATGTGCCCACGAGATGACTTTCAACATAATATAAACATGAGGATGATGACAATATTATAAGCATTTATCAAAGCGAAATCAAGGATAAATATTAAAGACTTTAAATTTATCCAAAATTATCCATCATTTAATAAACTCATGATCTAATATTGCTAATATTATAACAATATTTTAATTACTTCTTAAACTTATAAACAATTTATTTCAATTGTTTACACTTTATCAAATAATGCATTTAATCATTCAAAATGCCATACTCATAAGATTTCATCACCAATGATTAAATCACTCATCAAAAATCAAGATATACCTTATATAGGATTTTCAAGCCCTAAAATCCTATTTACCAATTCTTCAACTCCACATAACATATTTAACTCATATGTTCAAGTTATTAAACTATTTTAATGAAAAATACCAAATCAAATCCCAAAATTATAATTTTCTCGGGATTAAGCATAATATAGTCTCATATTGAACATATATTTTCTCTAGAATTTTAAAATTTATTTACTATTTTTCAAAATCAATTTCTAATTAATTCCTTAAGAAATTAGCTATATCAAGGATAACTCCATAAATTCCCAAATCTTGGAAGGATCTTACACATGTTAACGTGAGCTTCCAGCTTTAAATTTCATAGTCATCTGAGTTATAGAACTCCCATATAAGCGTTTTTAATTTAAAAAACCTAAATATTGAAATGGTCATAACTTGCTCATTTTAAGTCGGAATGAGCTCATTTTTTGGACAGAGGTACTTTATACAATATCGCTTCATGTCCCTAAAGGCCAGAATTTTTCTCATAAATTAAGTGGCCAAAAATGCCCTTTTAAAAATCTGGGTAGTAAATTTTTCTTAAATTGCAGCTTTTGACTCCTTTGCTAAAATCAGTCCACACGAAAATCTACAACACCTTTTCCAGTGATTCCACTTGGATAAATTACAACACTCATAGACCTAACTCTGGAACTTGACCTCACTCAAAAATTCGAAATATAATAGGATATATGGTCAATTGAATTTTATGTTCCATTTTCACCAAAATCTGATTTTCAATCCTTTGTGATTTCTAAGAAACTTTCAAGTTTTTACATAATAACCAACATAACTCATCATAACACTTACTAATACCACATATACTCATATTTTTTATCACCCAATACTTTTGTTATGACTTTCATCATAATCCACGTAAATGCATCATTTCCACAATTTAACAAGGAATGAAATACAAAGGATCGTTTCACCATGCATGTGGTAATCCACATAGATAGGTTATTCCAATGAATAATAAAGAATATAATAACATAAGTTCTCTTCATGAATACGAAAGAAATAATACCCACTTACGAAAGTACAACAAATAATATCCCTTACCTTTGAAAGAAAGAGTATTCACTAGTAGAGGCGGGGATATACTCGAAGAAAACTTGCACTACGCTCAAAGCTTTCTTAAACTCTAAAGAAATATGCTCAAGATTATAGAAGAAGAACTCTCTATATAGTTTCTCTCTCTAGAGTTTCAATGAATTCGTAAGAAATAATGAAGGAATGAGCTTCTATTTATAAAAGAATGGAATGCATAGTAACTAATTCATGAACGGTCCAGATTGATTTACTTTTAATTGGACGGTCCATATTTAAAGCAAAATCTTTTAAATAAAATATAATATATTCTATTTATAATCTAATAAAACGAATAACTTTATAAAAGTATTCTGTTTTATATAAAAAGATTTTACTATGCAAACACTATGCAGGCACTATGCAACACAATCCAGTTACTCATAGAATTCTTTTCTCAACTAAAATTGATTATCCTATGCCAAGTTTTATAAAGGAAACTTCAAATGCTCCTTATACAAAATGGAAAACTCACCATAAGGACCCTTCAATTTAAAGGGTACCAACTTGTGAAATTAGTACATATATTGCAGGTATGTCTTGAAGCTGATATGAATAAAAGCAAATGGTATCTTGATAGTGGATGCTCTAGACATATGACTGGAGACAAATCCAAATTAAGAAATCTGCAAGCTACAAACTTTGGTGAGGTAACTTTCGGTGATAACAATAAAGGTAAAATAATTGGAGTTGGATGTGTTGGTAACAAACACATAACCATTTCAAATGTTCAGTTAGTTACTGGAATCAGGTATAATCTTCTGTCTATCAGTCAACTATGTGATAGTGGTTTTAAAATATCCTTTAGTACACATAACTGCTCTATTTTTGATCAAAATGGTAAATTAATCTTAGATTGTCCTAGATATCAAAACGTGTATACTTGTGACTTAGATGCTTACTCTCACTTAGATAACATCTGTCTTGTATCTGAAAAGGAGGATCTTTGGCTATGGCATCGCAGACTAGGACACATTAATATGAAACTTATAAATAACATTTCTTCTAAAGAACATGTTCGTGGTCTTCCTAAATTAAAATTTTTTAAAGACCACATCTATGAAGCTTGCGAATTAGGTAAACAAATTAATGCATCCCATAAACCTAAATTCACTGTGTCAACCTCTCGACCCTTAGAATTGATACACATGGACCTTGTTGAACCTATCTCTAAACATAACATGGGTGGTGCTATATATATTCTAGTTTTGGTTGATGATTATTAACGATTACATGGGTTGATTTTCTAAAATTTAAAAATGAGGCTATTAATTCTTTTTCTATTGTGTAAAAAGATTCAAAATCAATATAGGAGTTCTATTGTTTATATTCGATCTGATCACAGAAGAGAATTTGACAATTCTGATTTCATTATGTTCTGTGATGAGAACGGTATAAGTCATAACTTTTCTGCTCCTTATACACCTCAGTCAAATGGTGTAGTCGAAAGAAAAAATTGTTCTTTGTAAGAAATGGAGAATACCATGTTAAATGAATACCGTCTTCCAAAGTATTTTTGGGCTGGAGAAGTGGCAACATCAAATTATATATTAAACATAGTTTTATTAAGACCAGTTTTGCTCAAAACTCCCTATGAGCTCTACTATTTTCATGTTTTTGGGAGAAAATGTTTTATTCTAAACACCAAAGGACACTTATTGAAATTTGATCCTAAATCTGATGAAGGAATATTTCTTGCATATTCTCTTAATAGTAAAGCATACAAAGTTTTCAACAAAAGAAGTCTAGTTATGGAAGAATCAATGAATGTAACTTTTGATGAAACTCAGCCTCCTCTAAAATATAAATAACTGACTGATAATGATGTTGGCATTGAAGATATTCTCAGAAATATGGAAGAACCAAAACTAGATAATGCATCTCCACCTATTGTTGAGAATCCCCTTGAAAATCCAAACCCTCAGTTGAATGATTTGCCCAAAGAGTCTCATGTTATTAAAAATCATCCTATAAAAAATGTTATTGGTAATATTGAAAAAGGAGTTATCACTAGATCACAAGCACATAATCTAGCTGGTCATTTGTCTTTCTTGTCTCAAATTGATTCTAAATTGATAAAAGATGCCTTACTAGATGAAGACTGGATAATGGCTATGCAAGACGAACTTGAGCAATTCACTAGAAACAAAGTATGGGAATTAGTCCCACAACCCGAGAATGTTTCAATCATTGGAACTTGATGGGTATTTCATAATAAACTTGATGAAAATGGAACTGTTATTCGTAATAAACCAAGATTAGTTGCACAAAGATATAATCAAATGGAAGGAATCGACTATGATGAAACATATGCTCCTGTTGCTAGAATTGAATCTATTCGTGTAAGACCCCAACTTTCATAAATAAAGATTATTTTCTCTATATATCATTTTGAATATTATGGTGTGAATTTGATATAATGTTATAGTTGTGGGTAATATTTATAAATTTTGCAAAGTAAGTAAGTTGTTATAAAATATTCGTTTGGTCTGGGAATATTCTTTTGTCGGGAGAATATTAAATGCGATGGCATATCATTAGTGGACCCCACAAATGTAATTATTATCGGAGTTAGAAAATGATGAAATATCTTTTTATAAAAATAACGGTGAAAGTTTTACCGTTAATCGTTGAAATACCCGGTGGTAAAAAATGCGAATCTGGCGTGGTTGCATAGTAACAGATGGTATTGATTATTGATGTTTACGTAAGAAGCCACTCAGTTATACTCAATTATTGCTACAGTAATTGCTGCATAGTATCTCATATTATTGATTCAATTATTATCACAATATCATCTGCATAATATTTTATATTATTAAATCAATAATTAAGATGACAAAGTTATTCATATTATTATTTTCAATATTAACGATGTCTAGAAAGTTCTGTCGAGGAGAGGTTTGGTCACCTAATTGCGCGCCAATAGGGAGAAATCCTTATCGGAAAGCCCCCTCTTTCCTGGGAATGATCTGGTTGTTAAATATTGTGAGTTATAATTTTAATGATGAATAATTGTTGAAAGATTAAATATGTGTTTATTGAAGATAAAATGATTTGTGGTAATATTTATTCAATCTTTGATATAAATAAGAAGTCTGTTATGAGACGTTTGTGGTAAGTTTGGTTTATTCTATGGGGACCTATATGTCATCATCTAAGAGTCACTTTCGCCAATAGTAATTGCCTTTACCAGACGTCAAACCACTTGCCGTTTCATATTACAGGCATTGAACCAATTATCGTTTCACATTACAGGCGTCGAACCAAATGTCGTTTCATATTACAGGCGTTGAACCAATTGTCGTTTCACATTAAAGGCGTCGAACCAATTATCGTTTCACATTAAAGGCGTCGAACCAATTGTCGTTTCACATTACATGCGTCAAACTACTTGTTGTTTCACATTACATGCGTCAAACCACTTTTCTTTTCGCATCACCAGTCGTCAAGCCACTTGTCTTTTCACATGGAAAGGGCTAAGCTAGAAATCTTCTATAAATAGAAGCTTATTTCTTCTTTCATTCTCACCAATTCACTACGACTCACAAGAGAATTCTATAGAGAGAGAATCAGAGAGAAAGAAGAAGAGTGTTCTGTTACTATACTATTTTAGTATCCAATCTCCTACTAATGTAAGGGGTATTATTTCTTTCGTATTCGTAAGTGATATTATTCTTGTTCAATATTCGTAAGATATAATATTTTCTTCCATACTCTGTAGTATATAAGTAATATTATTTCGTTTCATATTCTGAATTCTACACTCATGTTGTTAAGTATTGCTTCTATACTCCTTGAAATTAGTAGAATATCCTTAGAATTTGTGCTTCATCTAGTATCGTTTCACAAGGAAATTTTTTTGAACATTCTTGTTAAAGCTTAATCTTGTCAAGCCGGAGTACTATTCACGGGATACTATTCACAAAGTACTATTCATATGGTACTATTTGTGATAACCCCAAAATAGGTCCATTCCATCCAACCCATTCTGAGTCGCCAAATACATGGTACATAAAATAATTACAACAATTCTCGTACAAAATACAACAACACATATGCTGTGGGTTTGGATACAAATATATACCAACTGTGAATTATGTCCCAATCATGGATAACACGTCACAATGACACCTTACATAAAGGTATAGTCAAAAACTGTTTTAGAAATTAGAATTTTTGGGAAGTGCTCAAGGAAACGTTCGTACATGGGAGGCCATGCTTCTAGGTTATGATAGATATCATATGGCCACAGAATTATCCTTGGTTGACCCAATAGACCCCAAAGAAAAATGAGAAGATTACTATCATATTCTTCCCAATGGTGAGTCTTCTCTTGACTTATCATTATCTCCACTGTCTCAAATTGAGAATTATACTTCAAACAAATACCAAGATTATATAGGTAGTGCTCGTAAATATACTCAGCAAGTGGATGAGCACAACCCTGTCTTATGATGACACGAGGTTGTATGTCATTAGACATCTTGTATGATAGTGGCAAAACACCCTTCCAACGTTGGGTTTGCCTCTCCCTATATGATTCACCAAATATAACTACTAAAAGATGTATACAACACACTTGTCTATACTATTTAGGGAGAACTCCATAGCTAGAGACCACCGTTCTATTCCCTTGTTACCCCCGCTCGACCCAGCTACACTTTTATTACCTGAAAGGAATTGTGAAGCAAAAGGGTGAGCACAAATAAGCTTCAATAAAGAATATCATGACTAAAGATAATTAAATTATCAATAGCCTTCATCAATAACAAATCAGAGATTTAGAACATATGGTAGATGATAAAAATTTTAACCATAGTTGCAGCGGAACGAGCAATCCATTAGAAGAGTCAAATAGACAATCTGATTATTATCTTCTCCATGTTAAAAGTCCACCAACAATGTTTTATCCCTGTAACATCAATCAACAGTTCCTTTCCACAATTATATGAATATCTCATAATCATAATTGTGATTCTAAATTCCTCCTCGTACCCAGGACGAATATAATTTTCATCACATGTCTTTACCTGAAACATCAAAGATCATGGTTATACCAAATCACAGTTCCTGTTCATAATCATACTAATAAATTCATCTTTGCACCACTGGCCAAAGATATTCAACAACAGGTCATCTTTTCACTACGGGCCAAAGATATCCATTAACAGTTCATATTTGTACTACAAGCCAAATATATTCATTAACAGTTCATATTTGCATTACAGGCCAAATATATTAATATCTCAAAGAAATATATAATCATTTCAAAATTTATATAAACAATAATTATAATAATGTTGATCAATTCACCTTTGCACTTAAGCTAAAGATATTCAATTATAAATTCAATGCTCATGATCATACCAGTCACAATTCAACTTTTCACTACTGGCCAAAGAGAACCCTAGTCATGATCATACCAATAATCTACTCATCTTTACACTCCAAAGAAAAGAGAATTTCAACATCGTATTATAAAATATTATATATGATAATAAAATCAATATAATCAATATATAGTTTTAATCTTCAGAGTAATATTCATAAATCAACTATAATTTGGTTAGAAAAAGAAACCAATTTTGTAGTGAATAGTACCCATAAATAGTAACTCGTGAATAGTAACTCGTGAATAGTAACTCATGAATAGTAACCCTGACACAAAAAGGTAGAAATTCCACAATAAAATCCATACCAATATTTCGGTATAATGATATTGAAAGAATAACATTTCTTAAACTTATAAATAATTTATTTTAATTGTTTACATTTTACTAAATAATGCATTTAATCATCATAAAATGCCAAACTTTTAAGATTTCATCACCAATAATCAAAACCCTCATCAAAAATATGCATATACCACATATATGATTGATTCTCAAGCCATAAAATCATATTTTCCAATTTTCTTCCTTCACATAACATATTTAACTCATTTATTCATAACTAGTCCATTTTCATGAAAAATACCAAATCAGTTCTAAAAATATTTTTTTTCTGGGATTTAGCAGAATATAGTCTCATATTGAACATATATTTTTCTTAGAATTTTGAAAATTCATTTACTATTTTTCATATGGCCAAAACCGCCGAATATTTAGACATTTATCATAAATTGTACTTTTATCCAAAAATTTTGAAATTCACAGAGTACACTGATATTATATAGATGTACTCTCAATAAAAATTTCATCAATTTTGGAGTTAACCATAAGGAGTTATAAGCGGTTACTTTTAAAATAGTCTTTTCTCATAAAATTCATAACTCTTAATCTATATATCCAAAAATCACCATTTTTGGACACAATCAATAAAACTCATCAACATATCATTTCAAATTTTTCCAGAATTTTCTGAAGATCAGAAGAAGTACGAACTGAAAAATATAATAACCCTTAAAATCCCTTACTATCCCTTACAATCCCTTACCTCAAAAGAGCAGCACTTCTGACTGGATATCGGATATGACGCTGAAGGAAACTTGCACTGATGAATATAAACTCACCAAGTATCTAAATACTCACAAAATACACTCAATAATCTAGAGAGAGAAAGAGAGAAAGATTATGTTTCTGGTGTGATTTTCAATTCTAACTTATCATGTCTGTGCGTTTACACCGGACCTGGTTCCATTATTTATTATTCGCCGGAATATCACATACGTGCATTTACGCGGACACGGTTCCATTATTTATTATTACGTTGAATATCACGTGCGGCGTTCTGTGGGACACAGTTCCATTATTTATTATTCATTGGGAATAACTTTATATGCATGTGGTCTCTATCGCATGCATGGTGAATCCTTCTGTTATTCCATTCTTTATTATTCTGTTTGAATAGCCTGTCTATGTGGCTTACCACATTCATGGTGAATGATCCTTTGTATTTCATTCCTTGTTAAATTGTGGAAATGATCTGTTTACGTTGATTATGATAAAAGTCATAATAAAAGCATTGGACTAATGAAAATTATGGGTATATGTGGTATTAGTAAGTGTTATGATGAGTTATATTGGTTATTACGTGAAAACATGAAAGTTTCTTAGAAATCAGAAAGGGTTTAAAAATCAGATTTTGGTGAAAATAGAACATGAAATTGATTGACCATATCTCCTATTATATTTCAAATTTTGAGTGTGGTCAAGTTCTAGAGTTAGGTCTATGTGTTTTGTAAATTATCTAAGTGGAATCACTAGAAAAGGTGTTGTAGATTTTCGTGTGTGGGTGATTTTAGCAAAATCTGAAAAGCGCAAAACATGAAAAAAGGTTTCTTTGCCATGATTTTAAAAGGACTGCTTTTGACCACTTAATCATGAGAAAATTTACGGCCTTTTGGGAAATGAAAGTATATGGTATAAAGTACCTCCTGTCCAAAAATGAGCTCATTCAGAGCTTAAAATGAGCAAGTTATGACCATTTCAATATTTAGGTTTTTCCGATTTAAAAACGCTATAACTGGAGTTCTATAACTCAGATGACCATGGAATTTAAACCGGAAGCTCACGTTAACATGTGTAAGATCCTCCTTAAGATTTGGGAATTTACGGAGTTTGCTTGAGGTAGCTAATTTCTTATGGAATTAATTAGAAATTGATTTTTGAAAAATAGTAAATGAATTTTAAAAATGTCGAGAAAGTATATGTTCAATATGGGACTATATTATGCTAAATCCCGAAAAGAATAAATTTTGGGGACTGATTTGGTATTTTTCATGAAAATAGTTTAGCTACGAACATATGAGTTAAATATGTTATGTGGAGTTGTAGAATTGGTAAATAAGATTTTATGGCTTGAAAATCCTATATAAGGTATATGCAGATTTTTGATGAGTAATTTGATTATTGGTGATGAAATCTTATGAGTATGAAATTTTTGAATGATTAAATGGATTATTTGGAAAAGTATAAACAATTAAATGTAATTGTTTATAAGTTTAAGAAGTGATTAAAATATTGTTATAGTATTAACAATATTAGATTATGATTTTATTAAGTGAATGATAATGTCGGATAAATTTAAAGTCTTTAATATTTATCCTTGATTTAGTTGATTAATGCTTATAATATTGTCATCATCCTCATATTTATATTATGTTGAAAGTCATATGTGGCCTGTAGTGCATAGATGGACTTGGTATGATTATGACTAGGGATTATTCGGTATAATCATGACCGTAATGTTACAAATGATGTGGAAAAAAGTCCTCATTGGCCCGTAGTACATTGATGGAAAATTTTTGGTATGATTATGTGTGACGCCCCCAAAATAGGTATACAACACCCATTACGAGTCGCCAAATACATGATACATGTAAAGCAAACTACAACTTCAATAATACAATTGTCGTGCAAAATACGACAACACATCTTGTGAGTTTAAATACAAATATGGTCTTCTAGACAATATCCACACTTAAATAAGTCCTCATTACAATTAGTCAAACACTATTTTACAAAATAGTGAGGATTTGCTAAAACATCTTTCTAGAACCATCACTCCGTTACCCACTAGTTCTGCTTTATGTTCTCACCTCCACGAGAAAAATGGAACAAAAGGAAAAGGGTGAGCTTAACTAGCCCAATAAAGAATATTATGACTAAGATAATATACAAAAAATTATCGTTAGTCTTCAACGGGAAAAATCGATAAAATATAATAGCCAACAAGTTTTAGATCAACAAGCTGCGGAAACAACAATCCATTAGAAGAGTCAAGTAGAGAATGAGTTCTACTTATCTTCTAAGATTTAAAAAATCCATCATCAATATTTTATCCACATAACAACAACAATCAATATACATCTTTAATCAAATATTCATCTTTGCACTATAGGCCAAAGATATTCATTTGTATTACCGAGTTGGCCATGTTCATCTCAACACTTGTTCATCTTTTGCACTACTGGGCCAAAGATATTCATCGATTAATCATTTATCTTTTTGTACTACAGGTAGAAGATATTTATTAATATCATCATTTAGGGTAGGGGATGATGAAAATATTTTAAAAAATGAATCCGATAAAAGCGGAAGGACAAATAGTAGGGATTTGTATAACGGTTTATCCAAGATCAATAATACTTCATAAATACCAATTTTGAACGAAATTCAAAAATAAAGATCAAAACATGGATCTGATCAAAGATAGTAACCATAATAGACATCTTGGACAAAAGAAGAAAATTTCATTTTTTGGTGAATAGTCCGTGATTAATGAATAGTCTTAGTATCGTGAATAGTAACCCCAGAGCACAAAAAGTTCCAAATTTGATAAAAATTAAGATCAATACTTCGGCATAATGATATTGAAGAAATAATATCATATATGAAGAAAATAACATCCCTTACCTCAAAATATCAGTACTTCTGATCGGAATATCGGTATAAGGTTAAAGGAAACTTGCACTGATGAATAGAAACACACAAAGTATCTAAATACTCACAAAATACACTCAATAATCTAGAGAGAGAAAGAGAGAAAACTTGTTTCTAGTGTGATTTTCAATTCTAACTTAGCCCTCTATTTATAGGAAAATGTTAGCAGACTTGACCTGCAACCTGATGGCTTTACCTGTTACTATTCCCACCCACCACATTTGAAATAAATTTAGCACATTTCTTCACCAACCACAAGTGGGGTCCACTCAATTCTAGAATTTTCCACCAAAATCATTTATAAACCTAATTTCTGAACCAGTCACCTCTTAAAATTCATAACAAATCATACGTTCATTTCTAACAGTTCAAAATTTGTGGACATATACTCAACTTATATATGTATAACATATTCAAAAATTACAATGATCCAACGGTCGGATTAAAAATTATAAGTCACACAATATATCTCAGAAACACTGGTTTAATTTTTAAAACATTCATTCCGACAAAAATACTGATAAAACACCTCAACATTAACTCCTTCATTTTTAACCACAATAAATATATCCAATATTTATATCCACATAAAATAAATATTTACTTATCATATGAATCAATAATTAATTATTAACAAATAATATTACTGAGAATCACATTTATGAATGACGGTAGTTCCCGGAAGGGGGCTTTCCAATAAAATTTCTCCTTACTAAGCGCACAATTAGGTGACCAAACCTCTCCTTGTGAACTTTCTAGACATTGCCAATAATGCTATCTAATAATATTATTCAAATAATATGAATTATTGATCCGATAATGGAAATCTTTGTGCGATGACAATTATTGAAACAACAATAATATAAAATATCAACGCAAAATTATGGAATCAATAAAATAAAATATTGAGCATTAACTCAGTAACAATTATTGAGTAGTGCCCTTCTACGTAAGGATCAATAATTCATCAATCACATACATCCATCGCGTATTCTTCGTATTTTAACCACCGGGGTATTCCAACGATTATTAGCAGATGCTTACTTCTGTGCCGTTATTTATAAAAACTAAAACTTGTCGTTTTCTTCATCATCGATTATTACATTATGGGGCCCACAAATGACCCGCCCATCGCATTGCGAATATTCCCAGACAACAAGAATATTCTATGACCAAACGAATATTCAAGCAATAATGATGATTATTTTATAACCACTTGCATATTTTGCAAAATTTGCACATTTCACCCATAACGGAGAATTATATCAAATTAATACCTTATTATTCACAATAATAATTAGAGAAAATTTGATTTTATTTATAATAAGTTGAGGGTCTTACAACCTCCCCCCTTATGAAATTTCATCCTCAAAATTGACATACGTGCACAGTGTTTCAAAAGGTGAGGATACCTCGCTTTCATTTCTGATTCTAACTCCTAGGTCATTTCTTCAATAGCATAGTTTCTCCATAAAACCTTAACTTGTGGTATAACCTTGGTGCGTAGGACATGCTCTTTCCTATCCAAGATCTTAACAGGTACTTCTTCATATCGTTAAATCTTGGCTATCTCGTCCATGGGATTTCTAACGCAATAATATGGTTCGGGTCTTTCACATATTCTGAAGCATGGATATGTGAAAAACATATGAACACGAGACATACTTGGAGGTAATGCGAGTCTATAGGCCACATTTCCTATTCGGTCAAGAATCTCAAATGGACCAACAAATCGTGGATTGAGCTTTCCTCTCTTCCCAAATCTTGTAACTCCCTTCCATGGAGCAACACGTAACAATACATGATCCCCAATATTAAATTCCACGTCTTTTCGATGAAGATCCGCATAACTCTTTTTATCGATCTTGTGCTTGCTTTGTATCGTTGTCGAATCATTTGGATCTTTTACGTAGTCATGCATACTAATTCTGGTCCCAACAACGTTTCTTCTCCCACCTCGTCCCAAAGATATCTTTGAAGCGACACTTTCTTCCATCTGGCGCCTCAAATGGAGCCATGCCTATACTTGCTTGATAGCTGTTGTTGTAGGAGAATTCCACCAGTGGCAAGTACTTATCCCAACTTCCTTTAAAATATAGGACACAAAGTCTTAATAGATCTTCAAGGGTTTAAATAGTCCTCTCTGATTGTCCATCTGTTTGAGGATGGTATGCCGAACTTAATCGTAAATCCGTGCCCATAGCTTTCTGCAAGCTAACCCAAAATCATGAAGTGAATCTTGGGTCACGATCCGAAACTATGGATACTGGCATGCCATGAAATCTCACAATCTCATTCACGTATATGCAAGCAAGAAGTTCAAGGGAATACGTCTCACGTATCGGTAAGAAATGGGCAGACTTGGTTAATCTATCAACAATAACCCAAATCGCATCTATGCCTTGAGAAACTTTGGGAAGACCTGTAACAAAATCCATAGTAATGTGTTCCCACTTCCATTTTAGAATCTCAAGTGGTTGTAATGGACCCTTTGGCACTTGATGCTCCGCATTTACACGTTGACAAGTTAAACTCCTCGAGATAAACTCCGCGATCTCTCTCTTCATATTGTTCCACCAAAATGTATGTCGAATATCATGATACATTTTGGTACTCCCAAGATGAATTGCAAACGGGGTGTTGTGTGCCTCCATCATGATTCTATGCTTCAAGTCAGAATCGTTAGGAACACAAAGTCTGGAGTTGAATCTAAGTATTCCTTCTTCATCAATTCTCACTTCTGGAATAGCTCCTTCTTGCACTTTCTTCTTCATACGTATCAGCTCCAGGTCCGTAGCTTGAGCAGCTTTAACTTTATCGATTAAAGTCGGTTTTACTCGTATATTCGCCATCATCATATGGGTCCCTGGAGTCTTTAATTCTACCTCCATCCTTTGCAAGTCATACAGAATGGGCCTTTGCATTAACAATATCGCTTTTCGTACTCGCGTATGATCTTCTACTCAATCGCGCGACTCATTCTACGTTAAACTTTTCGAGGATGATATTAAATATTGTGATCGTAATCTTTCAATAGTTCAAGCCAACGCGTCGTTCTTAGCATGTTGAGTTCTTTTGGGTGAAGAAATATTTGAGGCTTTTATGGTCCGTATAAATCTCCACTTTCTCCCCATATAAGTAGTGTTTTCATATTTTCAACTCGAATCCGACTGCTGCCAACTCTACATCATGAGTAGGATAATTCCTCTCATATTCTTTGAGTTATGCGTGAGTCATAGGCTATGACTTTCCCATGTTGCATGAGAACGCATCCTAACCCTTTTCACGAAGCATCGTTGTATATAACAAATCCATCGCATACGGATGGTATTGCTAGAAACAGTCTTAGAAATGAGTCTCCTCTTGAGCTCTTGGAAACTCTTCTCGCATTCCTCGCTCCATACAAATTTTGTATCTTTACGAGTCAATGAGTTAGCGGATGGCGATTCAAGAAAATCCTTCCACGAATCTCCGATAATAACCGGATTAAGCCCGTAAAGCTACGCACTTCGATCCACCGACTTTGGTTGCTCCCAACTTTGTCTTGCTTCAATCTTGTGGGGTGAGATGGATACTCCATGTTTTGACACCACGTGCCCAAGGAATGCTACTTCCTCAAGCCAAAACTCGTATTTCATCAGCTTGGCATAAAGTTTGTTTTCACGAAGCCTTTTAAGTATCAGCTTCAAATGGTGCTCATGATCTTCATAACTTTTGGAATAGATGAGGATGTCATCAATAAAGACAACAACAAACTGATCCAAATATTCCTTGAATACACGGTTCATCATATCCATGAAAGCGGCGGAGCATTAGTCAATCCAAAACATGACTAAGAATTCATAATGCCCGTCATCAGGAGTTAAGAAGGCAGTCTTTGGAATATCCTCAGTTTTAATCTTCAGCTGATGATATCCAGAACGAAGATCGATTTTGAAAAGAATTGTGCTCCTTGCAACTGGTCGAACAGGTCATCAATGCGAGGTAACGGATACCTATTGTTGATGGTGACATGGTTTAATACTCCCGTCTTTCTTCTTTATGAATAAAACAGGAGCACCCCAAGGAGATGTACTAGGACGAATGAAACCGATGTCTAATAATTCCTGTAGTTGGACTTTTAACTCCTGAAGTTCAATAGGAGCCATTCGATATGGGGTTTTAGAAATGGGTTTTGTACCCGGCTCAAGGTCAATAAAGAATTCAACATCACGTTCTGGGGGTAGAAGCAGAAGTTCTTGAAAATACATCGGAAATTCTCTAACAATAGAAATATTATTCAAATCGACTTGTCTTTGTTCAAATCCATAACATGGGCTAAGAAAGCTTAACATCCGTTTTCAATAGCGAATATCTTTATGGCTTGATATGATAGTGGTGATTTTAGTGGTTTAGTTGTTTGAATTAAGTATGACCGGGATGGTTAGGAATATGAAAACTAACAACCTTATGAAAATAATCAATTTTGGCATGATGAGTGGTTAACCAATCAATTCCTAAAATCACATCAAAAGCAAGTATCTTTAAAGATATAAGATCAACAGGTAATGTGATAGTGCCAACTTGGATCATGCAAGATTTATAAACTGTAGATGTAACGAAGGTTTCACCCAACGGAGTTTCAACAGATAAGTCAAAGTCCAATTTCTCCAGAATCAAGTTTAACGTTGAGCACAAGCAGGAGAGATAAAATAATGGGTAGAACCAGTATTTAGTAAGGTATAAACTTCGCAAGAGTTCAAGATTAGCTTACCCGTAATCACCTCGTTCGGGTTCCTCGCGTTTTGGCCAGTCACTACAAACGCTCTTCCAGGAACTGCTGATTTCAACTTATCCGGGACATCCCTTGGAGTCACCATCCCCGTTGAACTTGGTTTTGCTACAGAACAATCACGAGCTATGTGGCCTTCCTTTCCACAGTTGTAACATACATTGGATTGTTGTGGAAAGTTTGGGCTGATATGTCCCTCTTTCCCGCATTTGTAACATCTAACTGGCGGTCGTTCTCCTCCCCTAGAATTTGTTGTTGGTGCTGGTGCTGCTGTTGATGTCTTCCCGTCATTGTTGAATCTCCTATTTCTTAAATTTCCACTTGACTCACCTCTCCTATTATCATGGCCACGATGACCACCCGAGTGGTTCTGAGTCTTTGTTAAGTATTTTCCCTCCTTGGTGGTTGTCATCGCTCTCGATGGCTTAACATCCTTATATGAACACAGTTTGTGGTCCCTCGGTTGAACATACTCACTATCTCGCTCTAATAATTGAGCCACATTTACAACATCCGAATATAAAGAAAATTTATGAGATATAAGATATTGCGAATCTCGGGCTTTAGACCTCTCGAAACATCCTCGTCATTCGTTCCTTATTTTTGACCAAATGAGGTGCAAACACAGATAACTCTGCAAACTTACGCCTCGTCTTTGGGACACTTGGTCATGTTTGTTTTGTTCGATCGATAAACTCCACCTCCTTACGTATAGCGAATACTTTCGGAAAGTACTTGTCATTGAATAGTTTTAAACGTTTCCCAAGACATCTTGAGTGCGTCATTTGAGTGCAACTTCACAGACTCCCACCGATGATCTGCGCCTCACAGTGGAACATAAAGGTGGCGAATGGAACCTTCTGTTCCTCCGTGCATCCCAAGACATCGAATATCATGGTAATTTGCTTGACCCACGTTTTCGCTATGATCGGATCCGACTTTCCCTTAAATTCTGGTGGTCCCAACTCCTTGAACTGCTTGGCTGTGACAAGTCACGCATTGCTATAATTCCACCCGTATTTTGTGCACGAGTCTCCCTCGTCTGGTTTTGCATGAACTGTAAAAAGCTCCTAAACATTCCATCATTCATCGTTTGCTCGGTAGTGTTGTTTACGGGAGGAATATTGCCTTCTGTTTGCACGTTCTCTGGTTTTGTAACTAAAGGTTATTCCACAGTCTCATACACTCCATTGTTAACATTCTCAGCGGCCATTCTTAAATCTTGCCATAAAACAAGGGTTAATTAAACAAATTAACATATCACATAATATCCCTATATTATGGTGACCAACAAATAAGCTTAAATAAGACACACTAGCGAAGGATTTACTCATCTCTCCCCTCCTAGTTCTATTCTTTGATCTCACTGGAGACCATATCCTAAGCTCGACGATACCAACTGTGGCGCCCCCAAAATAGGTATCTGACACCCATTACGAGTGTGGCCAAATATATGTAGTAGAAAAGCAAACTACAACTTCAATAATACAATTATCGTGCAAAATACGACAACACACACTGTGAGTTTAAATACAAATATTGTCTTCTAGACAATATCCACACTTAAATAAGTCCTCATTACAATTAGTCAAACACTATTTTACAGAAATAGTGAGGACTGTTAAAATATCTTTCTAGAACCATCACTCCGTACCTCGACTAGTTCCTACTATGTTCTCACCTCCTGAGAAAAATGGAACAAAAAGGAAAAGGGTGAGCTCAACTAGCCCAGTAAAAAATATTATGACTAAGATAATATACAACAAATTATCGTTAGTCTTCAACAGGGAAAAATCTGATAAAATATAATAGCCAACAAGTTTTAGATCAACAATTGCAGCGGAAACATCAATCCATTAGAAGAGTCAAGTAGAGAATGAGTTCTACTATCTTCTAAGATTTAAAAGTCCATCATCAATATTTTATCCACAGTAACAAAAATCAATATACATCTTTAATCAAATATTCATCTTTTGCACTACAGGCCAAAGATATTCATTTATATCACCAAATTAGTCATGTATTCATCTCAACACTGTTCATCTTTTGCACTCTGGGCCAAAGATATTCATCGATTAATCATTTATCTTTTTTGCTATAAGTAGAAGATATTTAGTAATATCATCATTTAGGATTGAGGATGATGAAAAATATTTTAAAGAAAATGAATCCAGTGAAATGGAAGGACAAATAGTAGGGATTAAGTATAGCAGGTTTATCCAAGATCAATAATACTTCATAAATACCTATTTTGAAGCAGAATTCAAAAATAAAGATCAAAACATGGATACAATCAAAGATAGTAACCATAATAGACATCTTGGATAAAAAGAAGAACATTTCATTTTTGGTGAATAGTGCTTATTATTAAATAGAATAGTCTTTAGTATTAAGTGAATAGTCTTGCCGTATCGTGAATAGTAACCCCAGAGCACAAAAGTTTCCAAAATTGATAAAATTAAGATCAATACTTGACATAATGATATTGAAGAAATAATATCATATATGAAGAAAATAACATCCTTACCTCAAAATATCGAGTACTTACGATCGGAATCTCGGTATAAAAAATTTGAAGGAAACTTGCAGCGATGAATAGAAACTCACAAAGTATTTAATACTCACAAAATACACTCAATAATCTAGAGAGAAAAGAGAAAATTTGTTTACGGTGTGATTTTCAATTCTAACTTAGCCCTCTATTTATAGGAAAATATTAGCAGACTTGACTGTGACACTTTGATAGCTTTACATTTACTATTCCACCCACCACATTTGAAATAAATTCAGCATTTTTTCACCAACTACAAGTGGGGTCCACTCAATTCTAAATTTTCCACCAAAATCATTTATAAACCTAATTTACGAATCGATCACCTCTTAAAATTCATAACAAATCATACGTTCATTTTAACAGTTCAAAATTTGTGGACATATACTCAACTTATATATGTATAACATATCCAAAAATTACAATGATCAACGGTTTGGATTAAAAATTATAACTCATACAATATATCTCAAAAATACTTAGTTTAATTTTTAATACCTTCATTCAAACAAAAATCTTGATTAAACACCTCAACATTAACTCCTTCATTTTAACCACAATAAATATATCCAACATTTATATTCACATAAAATAAATATTTACTTATCATATGAATCAATAATTAATTATTAACAAATAATATTACGAGAATCACATTAATGACAACGGTAGTTCCAGGAAGAGGGGCTTTCAATAAAATTTCTCCTTCTTTGGGCGCAATTAGGTGACCAAACCTCTCCTTGACATAACTTTCTAAACATTGCCAATAATGCTATCTCTATAGTATTATTCAAATAATATGAATTATTGATCGATAATTGGAAATACATTTGTGCGGTGACAATTATTAAAATAACAATAATATAAAATATCAACCTTGAAATTATGGAATCGATAAAATAAAATATTGACGATAACTCTTTGTAACAATTATTGAGTAGTGCCTTCTTACGTAAGGATCAATAATTCATCAATCATGCATGCATCCATGTATATTCACGTATTTTAACCACTTGGTATTCCAACGATGTTAACAGTAACAACTACTGCCGTTATTTATAAAAACTTCAAACTTATCGTTTTCTTCATCCCAATGATTATTACATTATGGGGCCCACAAATGATTTGCGTCGTAAATACGAATATTCCCAGACAACAAGAATATTCCACGACCAAACGAATATTCCCAAGCAACAATGATTATTTTATAACCACTTGCATATTTTGCAAAATTTGCACATTTCACCCATAACCGAGAGAATTATATCAAATTAATACCTTATTATTCACAATAATAATTAATTAGAAATTCTATTTTATTTATAATAAGTTGGGGTCTTACATTATGGCTATGGATTCTCTTGACGAGGGTGCAAAGATGAATTATTTTATAGCATGATCGGAATAGTTGATAAAAACACGATTATCTTTGGCGTGTGCATGGTGGATAATTTGTGGTTGTGATCTTAATGAAAAAGTCTTCATTGGCCCGTAGTGCATTGATGGAAAGTTTTTGGTATGGTTATGGCTATGGATTCTCTTCGGCCAAGGGTGCAAAGATGAATTGTTTTATGGCATGATCAGGATCGTTGATGAAAACACGATTATCTTTGGCCGTAGTTCATGGATAATTAAGTGTTCATGATCTTAAAGAATATCCTTGATGCGTAGTGCAGGGATGATTCGGCGATGTGGATTATTTATTGAGTTGAGTCTCAACAATGAAATATTAATTCATGGATGTGATAATAATGAATATCTTTGGCCGTAGTGTAAAGATGATTTAATGATTTCGAGTAGGAATTGTGATTTGGTATAACCATGATTTTTGATGTTTCAGGTGAAGATAGGTGCTGAAAATTATCTTCGTCCTAGTTGCGAAGAGAAATTTAGAACCACAATTATGATTATGCATTATCCATATGATTGTGGACATGAACTGTTGATTTATTTTACATGGATAAAATATTATTGGTGGACTTTTAACATAGAGAAGATAATAGACCTTATGGTCTATTTGACTCTTCTAATGGATTGCTCGTTCAATTTGCAACTATGGTTGAAAAAGTTTTATCATCTACTATGTGTTCTAAATCTCTGATTTATTATTGATGAAAGCTATTGATAATTTAATTATCTTTAGTCATGATATTCTTTCTTTGGGCTAGTTGTGCTCACCCTTTACGCTTCACAATTCCTTTCGGGTAATAAGAGTGTTCTTAGTAAGAATGTTTTGCGGTAGAAAGGGGGATAACGGGGGAATAGAACGAGTGGTCTCTAGGCGTGAGGTTCTCCTAAGCAAGATATATAAAAAGTGTGTTGTATTCTATACAACATTTAGTAGATTATATTTGGTGAATCAAATAGGGTGAGGTGAACCCAACTTTGGAAGGGTGTTTTGCCACTATCATACAAGATGTTTAATGACATACAACCTCGTGTTATCATAAGAAAGGGTTATGCGCATCCACTTCTTTGAGTATATCTCTGAGGCACTACCTATATGATCTTGGAGTTTATTTGAAATATAATATTCATTTGGAAAGCGATGGAGATAGTTATATGTCAAGAGAAGACTCACCATTGGAAAGAAGATGATAGCAATCTTCTCATTTTTCTTTAGGGTTTATTAGATTCAACCAAGGATAATTACGTGGCTATATGATATCTATTATAACCTGGGCGTATGGCCTCCCATATCGAAGGTTTCCTTGAGCACTTCCCAAAGATTTTAATTTCTAAAACAGGTTTTTGACTATACTTTTATGTAAAGTACCATTGTAAGGTTGTGGTCGAGGCACCATGAGAGTTACATACATTTGTATTAAAACTCACGATTAATTGTGGTAAGTATTCTATCTGACGACTTAACGATTATATAAATGAAGTTGTATTTGAATTTTGTACCTTGTGTGCGGTGACTCAAAATGGGTGATGTATACCTAATTTTGGGGCGTCACATCTTTGTCATATGTCTATATGCCACATGGTATATGGATGAGTTAGACATAGGAGTTATCATGGCGGTGAGAGCTCTCGGGGAGGGTCGTACCATCATCTTGATGATTATAGCGAGAGACTCGAGGTCGACCCAAACCTACTTGCACTTATTCGACGAGTGTTTCTTTGGAAGCTTGGTCATGCTGTATGTATGGTTTATGTCACACTTGAGACCAATTGGCACTTTTAAACGGCATGGGTATTGTTTCACCCATGATATAGCCATGCCATACTCATTTTAGCCATCAAAGTGTACAGACGCTATGTCCTGGTCTATGTTCTTGGCGGATATCAGAGATCCATTTGGCATTCTGCCGTGTACAGGGCTCAGCTCACCCTACAGCTTCATTACTCATACTCCAGGCATGAATTATCTCCCTCTGGCTGGTTTGAGGGGCATGACTACCTACCACCCACTGGCCTTGATGTCGCAGTTTGACCAGTTCCAGGATTTCCATCCTTTTGAGGCGCTAAATCGGCGTTTAGCTTCTATCTATCTTCGTGAGAGGACCAATCTCGGTGTGTATGCATGTTAGGATCGGCGTGAGATAGCTACTTTTTTGTTTAGGTATCCGGGTTGTTCTGCGAGTATTCTGCATGAATGGAGACAGAGATATGTCGATCATTGGTAGTATCCACATTCTTAGAGTAGTGATTCAGATGATGTAGAGTCCATGGAGGACATTGATTCCCACCTCGAGGAGGAGTTAGTTGATGGGTTGCCAGCATCTCATTTAGATTCTCCCAGTACTATTATTGTTGTGATTCAACATTCAACACAGTATTTTGAGCAAAGTCCACATCTGATGACCTTCGAGAGAGAGATCAGGCTAGAGCCTTGATGTTGACCGCCCTTGATAGGAGAGACGCAACTCTGTTAGAGAGAGACGAGGCATTAGCCCGCAGATATGTTGCTGTTGTTGAGCGAGATGAGGCTAGATTAGCCCTGGAGATGCGATTATAGTTGAGCGGGATATTTCCATATCTGCACGGGATGTAGCCGAAACCACGAGATAATCTTTGAGGTGAGGTCCCTTACCACTGTCATGATTGCAGAGATGAGTACTTACCACAACTTCACCTCCTTCTTCTAAGAGGGATGCCATGTTGGGCTTGTTGGCTCGAATATATCCTGACTTGTAGATGGGCTGGTATTTTCCTGCACAGACTAGCATATCCATTTTGTCATGTACAATTTACATTGTGTATATTAAAAAACATTAGATATAGCAGGGAAATATATTTTTGATCACTTCCCTTTTAGACATGCTCTGATATTGCTTGATATTTTGTCTGCTTCTTCAAAGCTTGTGATCTTGATGTATTCTGAATTCCTCCTTGCTGGATGGACATTGAGTGGTCTCGGGACAGTTCATAATAGATCATTGATCTGTGTGTATCCCTACCATCTTTGGTGTCTTGGGACTGGTTTATGTATAGAAATGTGGAGAGGAGTGTGGCTTTCCTCTCTGAGATTGACCGCACCACAAATAGTCGCCAGTACCCTTATTTAGGAGGAGCCTAGTTAATTATATCTCTTACGGATTGGTGTTCCTCTTCAAGGTACAACCGCAACTTAGATGGTCGCCGAATCTCCTGTTTGGCAGGAGTTCAGGTAATTCCATCCCTTTGGTCTGAAGCCAATGAAATGTAGTGGAGTGAAGTTTGATCCCAGTACCAGATGATATGTGCTTGTGTTTTGGTAGGGGGTGAGACCGAACCATGAGTGGCTACCTATATACTCCTATTGAAGAAGAGATCAGGTCTACGTAGTTCGAACCTGGTGTAAGAGGTTCAACGCTGTATGTGGCAGAAAAGGTGTAGGAATGTTTTTGTTATTTTTGTATTTGTAAGGAGAAGGGGGTAGAAATGTTTTTGTTGGTTTTGTTTTATTGCGACTGGGCCATATGAAATGGTTGCCTACGTACTCCTATTGAAGAAGAGATCAGGTCCGCGTAGTTCGCCCCTTAGGATGAGTTAAAAATCTTGATCCCATGTGCAGGTCAGACTGCGGGGAAGAGAAAGTTTGATCCTAGGTTTAGGATAAGCTGCAGGTGTGAAAAGTTTGATCCCATGTTTGGGGGGACAAAATGCAAGCGCGAAAGGTTCAATCCCTAGTGGGATGACCGAAGTCATAGGAACGCAGTGAAGTCAGGCTGCTGGCTTGAAAAGTATGTTTCCCTGAGGGGCAAAGTGTGGAAAAGAGTTGTATGTGGTAAAGGGTTAAAGAACCAGAATGGCCGGTGATCTGAAGATCCAACACTAGGATGTTTGCTTGATGGTAACTTCAGACATAGTACCGTTTCACGGTGTCCGAGTTGATGAGTTGTGGAAATTCATCGTCGTCCATTTATTGCAATCTGAGAGCGCCTCCTGTCAATACTTCCTTGACAACAAACAGACCTTCCCAGTTAGGAGAGAATTTTCCCTTAGATTGATCTTGGTTGTTAATGATCTTCTTGAAAACCAAGTCATGTTGTTTAAACTACCGTAGTCGGACTTTTCTGTTGTTGGATCTGGTGATCCTTTGTTGATATAACTGACCATGGAAGATAGTTGCGGTTTGCCTTTCGTCTATTAGAGACAATTGGTGATACCTGTCTTGTACCCATTGGTCTTCATCCAGCTGAGCGTCTATCTTCGGACGGTAGATGACATAGTTAAGATGTTTGATGTGGAATTTACTGCAGAACTCCTCCATCATCTTGTTATTGAGGTTCTTAGCATTGTCTGATACAATCACCGCTGGTTGTCCATATCGACAAATGACATTATTTCTGATGAAAGCATTGATGACTTCCTTGGTTAACCTGGGGAAGGAGGCTGCTTCTACCCACTTGGTGAAGTAGTCGATCATGGTGAAGATAAATCGATGTCCATTACTGGCTTTAGGCTCAATGGGCCTAATAACGTCCATTCCCCACATTGAGAAGGGCTAAGGCGAACTCATATTATGGAGTTCCGTGGAGGGGAGTGGATAGCCTTCCCATGACTTTGGCACTGATAACATCTCCTGACGTGGTCATTGCAGTCAGCTTTGAGAGAGAGCCAGTAATGTCCTGTCCTTAGGATCTTCTTAACAAGGAGGGGGCCACTCATGTGTGGGCCACATACTTCACCATGGATCTCATCCATAAGCCTTTGAACTTGGTCTTTGTCTAAACATCTAAGGAGACCTTGTCCTGCATCTCTCTTATAGAGGGCATCTCCGCTCAGGTAGAATTTCAGAGCAAGTCGATGGATCTGCCTTTTCTAATTTGGGCTCGCCTCAGCGGGTGTAGATTCATCTCGTAAGTACTCCTTGATATGCTGATACCAAGGATGCTGGATGAGAGGTAGCTCATCCGATACTTCTCCAACGTAGTTCCCATAGGTTGGTGCCTTGTGCAGGGCAATTATGATGATTGGTAAGTGTCCCTTGTCAGGTATGTGAATCAAGGAGGCCAAAGTTGCTAATGCGTCTGCAAAGTCATTCCTATTACGAGGAATGTGTAGAAAGGAGATTTCTTCGAACTCCAAAACCATCTGTAAAACTTGTCGATGGTAAGGCAGTAAATATAGCTCTTTGGTTTGATAGATTCCCGTTGATTGTCTGACCACTAACTCTGAATCTCCAAAGACAGATAATCGTCTGATGCCCATTGAACGAGCAAGTTTTAGCCCCATGAGACAACCTTCATACTCAGCTATGTTGTTGGTCTTGACAACAAACGCAATTTAGCGGTGACGAGATCTCGCTCCCCGTCTGGGATACTAGAATTGCTCCAGCTCCAGAACCTTCCATATTAACAGCTCCATCAAAATACATCTTCCATGTTTGACGTATATCATACTGATGGTGTTGCTGAACTATCATTACACCTTCATCGGGGAAGTATGTCTCCAAGGGTTTGAAGTTCCCTGAAGGTGCGGCGGACAGTTGATCCGCAATCCCTTGACCTTTGATGGACTTTTGAGTCACGTAGACGATGTCAAATTGTTGTAGGATCAACTACCATCTGGACAGCCAAAAATTTAACATGGGTTTATTGAACACGTACTTGAGAGGATCCAAGAAGGATATGAGATGGGTTGTGTGACCATGAAGGTAATGTTGTAACCTCATGGAAGCCCATGCTAAAGCGCAACAAGTCTTCTCAATCAGAGTGTACTTGTGTTCACTACTGCTGAATCTTTTGCTGAGGTAATAGATAGCTCGTTCTTGGCCTCTATCGTCTTTCTGTCCCAGCATGCAACCCATGACATTGTCACTTATGGACAGGTACATGAACATGGGAACATCATCCCTGGGTGGTACCAAAATGAGAGCTTTGACTAGCTGCTCTTTGATTGTATGGAAGGCCTTTTGGCAATCATCATTCCATTTCATGGAGGAGTTCTTCCTTAACAGCTTGAAGATTAGCTCACAGGTTGCGGTGAGTTGAGAAATGAACCTGCTAATGAAGTTGATTCTTCCCAAAAATCCCCGTATTTCCTTCTCTGTTTGAAGAATGGGCATTTCCGTGATGGCCTAGATTTTGGTTGGATCCAGATCAATCCCTTTGTGGCTGACTAGAAATCCTAGCAACTTGCCTGATTTAATGCCAAATGCATACTTTGTTGGATTCAACTTCAAGTTGTACTTACGTAACCTGTTGAAGAGCTTCCTGAGATGGTCTAAGTGGTCTTTCTCCTTCCGGGATTTGACAATGATGTCATCCACGTAGATCTCTATCTCTTTGTGCATTAAGTCGTGGAAGAGAGCCATCATAGTTCGCTGATAGGTGGTTCCGTCATTGATGAGGCCGAATGACAATAGTCTATAGCAAAAGGTTCCCCAAGGTGTGATGAAATTAGTTTTCTCACGATCTTCCTCAGTAACCATGATCTGATGGTACCCCACAAAGCAATTAGCAAAGGAGTACATGAAGTATTGAGCAGAATTGTCAATGAGAATGTGGATAAATGGCACGGGAAAGCTATCTTTAAGGCAAGCTTTGTTCAAGTCCCGATAATCCACGCAAACTCGCACCTTTCCTCCAGGTTTAGGCACAGGAACGATATTGGATATCCACTCAAGATATATGGACACCATGATGATGCCAGCTTGAAACTGTTTCACAATTTCTTCTTTCACCTTTAAACTCCACTCAGCTTTCAATTGCCTGAGCTTTTGCTTGACTGATGTGAATCCCTCTTTAATGGGAAGGCGATGAAGGACGATGTCAGTGGACAAACCCACCATGTCTTCATGAGACCATGCAAACACATCCTGGAATTGGGTTAGTAGCGTAACCATGTCATTCCTTTGGTTTGGGGTAAGGTCTGAGCCAATCTGGATTAACTTAGGGTTTTCTAAGGTCCCGAGATTGAAGGAAGTGGTTTGATCAAGGTTGGGTTTAGGTTTGTCTTTGACCGATTCTTGAATTTCTGGAGGCAGCTCAATGTCCTCATGTATTTCCATCAAGGCTGAATTCATCTCTACATTGACCCCTGGATGATCTTATAATACAGCCCACACAGATGTCTTCCTTGACAATTAGCCGCATTGATTACACCCCACCAGTATTGGTAGTCTTATATTGGAGATCATGGTATGATAGTTTATCACCTCCAGATTGGGTGATTATAGATCAGTTGTTGCCTCATTCAATGACCTTCCTGATGTTCCAGGTTCCATTGGGCTTTGTAGAGGGCATGCTGGAGCATTGGGTACCGGATATGAAAGTTTTTCGGTTTGAGACCAAAGAGTTGACTCCCACCTTAGAAGAGTATGAGCGATTGACGGCTTTGCCACTGGACATGCATTGCGCTCTGATGGCTGTCGAGGATATGAGCCGATAGTTCACGACCCTCACCGGGTTGAGGAATAGAGTAGCCCAGGATGAGATTACCTCCAGGCATATAGTGTCCCAGCATTTTCTAATAGACAAATTTGGCTCACTGGACAGTTATGCACAACACTCCGGGGATTTCACCACGTTGGAGGATCAATGGCATGTTTCCAGAGTAGATATACTCGTGATGTGTGTAATGGATTATTTGTACATGCCATTGTACATGGATCATCTGGACATCGGTATCGTTAGGGCAGTGAGAGCTCTCAAGGAGGGTCATACCATTGTACCGATGATTATGGCAGAGACATTGAGGTCAGCCACGTATTGCCACACCCATTCTGTAGGGGTATTAACAAGCAGCTCGGTCTTGTTGTATGTGTGGTTCATGTCACACCTAAGACCGATTGACACCTTTTGATGGCATGGGTACTGCTTTTCCCAAGAGATAGCCATGTCTTACTCCTTTCAGACGGTGGAGTGTACAGACGCTGTATCTTGGTCGGTGTTTTTGGCAGGGATTGAGGATCCATTTGACATTTTGTCATGTACAGGGCTCAGTTCTCCTAAAACTTCATTACTCATGCACCTGACATGGATTATCTCCCTCTGGTTGGTTTAAGGGGAATGACCACGTATCACCCTCTAGTCGTGATGGCATAATTTGACCAGTTTTAGGATGTCCATCCTTTTGAGGTGGCATTGGGTCAACGTTTGTCTTCTCGACATTTGTCAATAGAGGATAGATCCAAGGTGTATGCATGTTGGACTCAGCATGAGAGGGCTGAGTTTATTATTATCCATCCGAGCCATTCTACAGAGTATTCTACATGGATGGAGGCAAAGATTATGTTAGCCGGGGTTGTATCCATCATGTTGGGGATTGATTTTGACAATAGGGAGCCCATAGAGGACACTGATTTTCCCACCGAGGAGGAGCTATTTGATGGGTTACCAGCAGCTCTTGTAGATTCTCCTAATATGACTGCTACTGTGACCCCACATTCGGCAGAGTATTTAGAGCAGAGTTTGCATCTGATTACATTTGAGAGAGATCAGGCTAGAGCCTTGATGTTGACTGCTCTTGCTAGAGAGATGCCACTCTATTGGAGAGAGATGATGCTTTAGCTCATAGAGACACCGTTGTTGCTGAGCAGGATGAGGCCAGATCATCTAGAGATGCAGTGATTATTGAGCGAGATGGCGCTATATCTGTCCGAGATATCCCTGTTACAGATAGTACTGTAGTGAGGTCCCTTACCACTGGCATTATTGTAGAGATGAGCACATATATTGATGAGTATAGTGTCACCATGTAATTAGCTGTGGATCTATTGGCTCATGTAGAGACCCTTGGGTAGGAGCTCACAGCGTTACCTCCTTCTTCTGAGAGGGATGCCATGTTGGATTTGATAGCCCACATATATACTAACTTGTAGATAGGCTTGTATTTTCCTGCACAGACTAGCTTAGCCATTTTTTTCATGTACAACCCATATTGTATATATCAAACAGTATTATATATGGCAGGGAAATATATGTTGACTCACTTCCCTTTTAGTTTTTCCTTGTTACTTGCTTGATATTTACCTGTTTCTATAGGGCTTGTGATCTGGATGTATTCTAAACTCCCGCTTGGTGGATAGACATTGAGATGTCTCAGGATCTTTCAGAATGGATCATTGATCTATGTGTATTCCCCACCATCTTTGGTGTCTTAGGACTGGTGTATGGAGAGGAGTGTGGCTTTCCTCTCTGAGGTTGACCGCACCACAGATGGTCACTGGTACTCCTTTGTATGGGGGAGCCCAGGTAATTCCATCTCTTATGGATTGGTGTTTCTCTTTGAGGAATCAACCGCAGCTTAGATGGTCGTCGATTCTCCCATTTATGTGGGGAGACTAGGTAGTTCCATCTCTTTGGTCTGAAGCCAATGAAGTGTGGTGGATTGAAAGATGATCCCAGTAATGCTTACAAGTTTTTGTGTTTTGGTAGGGGGTAAGACCAAACCATGAATGGCTGCCTACGTACTCTTATTGAAGAGGAGACCAGGTCTACGTAGTTCGAACCTGGTGTAAAGGTTCAAATTTATATGTGATAAAATGGGCATATAGATGTGTTTTTTTAGTTTATTTTACATAGTGAGACGGGACCATAAAATGGGCACTTCACGTCTCCCGTGTATTAGGAAGATCAGTGCATGTAGTTTGCCCGTGTCTGCAGATGCATTTGCGATGATGAAAAGTTTGATCCCATGTACAGGATAAACTGAAATTGTGAAAGGTTTAATCCCTAGTGGGATAACCTGAAGTGAGTGATGAATCTAATAATTCGAAATCAGGCTGCTGGTTGGAAGGTGTGTTTATCCCTGATGGGGCAAACAAATGTGAAGAAGGGTTGTATGTAGTGAGGTTTAGAAAACCTAAATTGACTGGGGATCTGGTGATCCAAAACCAGGATGTTTGCTTGATGGTAACTTCAGACATAGTACAATTTCACAGTGTCCGAGTTAATGAGGTGTGAAAATTCATCGCCATCCATTTCCTGTAATCTGAGAGCTCCTCCTGTAAATACCTCCTTGACAACAAACGGGCCTTCCCAGTTTGGGGCGAATTTTCATTTTGATTAATCTTGGTTGTCAAGAATTTTCTTCAAGACCAAGTCATGCTCCTTGAATTGCTGTAGCCAAACTTTTCTGTTGTAGGATCTGGCGATCCTCTGTTGGTATAACTGACCATGGAAGATAGTAGTGGCTCGCCTTTCATCTATTAGAGACAATTGGTGATACCTATCTTGTAACCATTGGTCTTCATCCAGCTGATCGTCTATCAACATTCTGAGGGATTCCATTTCCACTTCTATGGGGAGCATTGCTTCCATTCCATAGGTTAATGAGTAGGGGATTGCCCCAGTGGAAGTACGCATTGACGTTCTGTAGGCTAATAGAGTCAGAGACAATAAGTCAGGCCATTATTTGTGATTGGCGGACATTTTTTGCAAGATTTTTTTGATATTCTTATTAGCCGCTTCAACAACACCATTCATCTTTGGACGGTAGATGACCTAGTTGAGATGTTTGATGTGGAATTTATTGCATAACTCCTCCATCATTTGATTGTTGAGGTTTTTGGCATTGTCTAACACAATCACCTCTGGTTGTCTATATCGAAAAATGACATTATTTCTGATAAAACCAATGATAACTTCTTTGGCAACCCTGGGGAAGGAGATTGTTTCTACCCACTTGGTGAAGTTGTCAATCATGGTGAAGATAAAGCGATGACCATTACTGGCTTTGGGCTCGATGGATCCGATCACGTCCATTCCCCACATTGAGAAGGGCCAAGGCAAACTCATATTATGGAGCTCCCGTGGAGGGGCGTGGATAGCATTCCCATGAATTTGACATTGGTAATATCTCTTGACGTGATCCTTACAGTCAGCTTTGAGAGAGAGCCAGTAATGCCCTGTTCTTAGGATCTTCTTGACAAGTAGAGGGCCGCTCATATGTGGGCCACATACTCCACCATGGATTTCATCCATGAGCCTCTGAGGTTGGTCCTTGTCCAGACATCTGAGGAGACCTAGTCCTGCATCTCTTTTGTAGAGTGCGTCTCCACTCAGGTAAAATTTCATAGCCATTTGATGGATCCACTTCGTGTCAGCCTGACTTGCCTCAGCGGGTGTAGATCCATCTCCCAAGTATTCCTTGATATGCTGATACCAAGGGTGTTGGATGGGAGACAGTTCATCCGATACTTCTCCAATATAGTTCCCGTATGCTGGAGCCTTTTACCGGATAAAGGTGATGGTTGACATGTTTTCCTTGTCAATTATGTTGATCAAGGAGGCCAAAGTTGCTAGCGCATCCGCAAAGTCATGCCTATTCTGAGGAATATGGAGGAATGATATTTCTTCAAACTCCGAAGCCATCTGTAGAACCTGCCAATGGTAATGAAGTAAATGTAGCTCTTTGGTGTGATAAATTCTCGTGGTTTGTCTGATTACCAATTCGAAATCTCCAAAGACAGTTAACCGTATGATGCGCATTGATTGGGCTAGTTTCAACCCCATGATACAACCTTCAAACTCAGTTGTGTTGTTGTTGCTGGTAAACTGCAATTTGACGGCGACGAGATGCTGCTCCCCCGTAATGGATATTAGAACTGCTCCGGCTTCAGAGCCTTCCATGTTAACGGCTCCATCAAAATACATCTTCCATGATTGGTGTGTATCATCCTGATGGTGTTGTTGAACTGTCATTACCCCTTCATCAGGGAAGTATGTTTCCAAGGGTTTGAAATCCCCTGAAGGTGTGGCAACCAGTTGATCCGCAATTCCTTGACCCTTAATAGACTTTTGTGTCATATAGAAGATGTCAAATTGTTGTAGGATCAGTTGCCATCTGGACAGTTGACAATTCAACATGGGTTTGCTAATTACATATTTGAGAGGATCCACGTGCGATATGAGATGGGTTGTGTGACCATGGAGATAATGTTGTAATCTCATGGAAGCCCATGCTAAAGCACAACAAGTTTTCTCAATCAGAGTGTACTTGTGTTCAGTGCTGCTGAATCTTTTGCTGAGGTAATAGATAGTTCTTTCTTGGCCTCTATTGTCTTTCTGTCCCAGCATGCATCCCATGGCATTGTTATTGATTGACAGGTACATAAACAGGGGAACATCATCCCTGGGAGGTACCAAAATAGGAGCTTTGACTAACTACTCTTTGATTGTAAGGAAGGCTTTCTAACACTCATCATTCCATTTCATGGAGGAGTTCTTCCTTAACAACTTGAAGATAGGCTCACAGGTTGCTGTGAGTTGGGAGATGAATTGGCTGATGAATTTGATTCTTCCCAAAAAATTCCCGTATTTCCTTCTCTATCTGAGGTATGGGCATTTTTGTGATGGCCTGAATTTTTGTGGGATCCAACTCAATCCCTTTGTGGCTGACTAGAAATCCTAGCAACTTGCCTGATTTAACGTCAAAGGCGCATTTGACTGGATTCAAATTCAAGTTGTATTTACGCAACCTGTTGAAGAGCTTTCTCAGATGGTCTAGGTGGTCTTCCTCCCTTTGGGACTTGACAATGATGTCATCCACATAGATCTCTATCTCTGTGTGCATTAAATAGTGGAAAAGAGCCATCATGGCTCGCATGTAGGTAGCTTCGGCATTAATGAGGTCGAATGACAACCGTCTATAGCAAAAGGTTCCCCAAGGAGTGATGAATGCAGTTTTCTCACAATCTTCTTCGGTAACCATGATTTGATGGTAACCCGCAAAACAATCAGCAAAGGAGTACATGTCATATCGAGCTGTATTGTCAATGTGTATGTGGATGAATGGCATGGGAAAGCTATCTTTAAGGGAAGCTTTATTCAGATCCCTGTAATCCACGTAAACTCGCACCTTTCCTCCAGGTTTAGGCACGGGGACTATGTTGGACAGCCACTCAATGTATGTTGATACTATGATTATGCCGGCTTAAAATTGTTTCACAATTTCTTCTTTAACTTTTAAACTCCACTTAGGTTTTTATCGCCTGAGCTTCTGCCTGACTAGTTTGAATCCCTCTTTGATGGGAAGGCGATGAATGACAATGTTAGTGGACAACCAGACCATGTTTTCGTGAGACCATGCAAAAACATCCTTGAATTGGGTCAATAGATTAACCTTGTCATTCCTTTGGTTTAGAGTGTGGTCCGTACCAATCTGGATTTGTTTGGGGTTTTCTAAGGTTCCGAGGTTGAAAGAAGTGGTTTGATCAAGATTTGGTTTGGGTTTGTCTTCGACCCATTCTTTGATCTCCTGAGGTATCTCATAGTCCTCTTGTATTTCCATCAAGTCTGAGTCCAACTTTACATTAAAGTTACAGTCCTTGTGGAGAATAGGCACCTCATCAGCAAGTATAGACACATCTAACTTTAGAGTCCTGAAACAAAATTCTTTCACTTAATATATGAAACTGTTTAATCATACAAAATGTTAGCATGTAATGACAAAAGTAATTGCTAATACTGTACAAAAAAGTAAACATTTATTGCTATCTACAGGGCAGAGGGAATTTCTACCCTTTTTACCCTTGTCAGAAAATACAAGGAGTGTTGCTCCAATTATCGAGGGTGAAGTCCTGATGGACAGCTGTGATGAAGGGGCTGTTATAGTCCTCCTTCTCCTGAATGATGACCATGATGTTTGGACAATAATCATCCGGGATATCTCTGTTCATACCCTCCGTATGGACTATGATGTGTATGTTTGATAACCGCCTTGCAATGTCATGCTTACGCCTACGTTCCTTCTCCTCCACTTCGGGGTTGGGAATCAGGACTTCCATTCCTTTGACCGATATCGGCTTAGGAAACAACATAGCTACCATATGGGAAGGAACCTTTAATGAAAGTCGTACAGGCTCAGTCCCTATAGGTGCAGGCAATCGCCTTATGGATGAAGAGATGGGTGCTTAATGCCATGACGATCCTTTCTTAACCCTTGTCCAATTAAATATTTAAATATTTATTGAATTATATAAATATTTAATGGATGTGTTTTTGCTCGTTGAATAAATATTTGTTTAATTGATTAGATTTGATTTTAATTAAATTTTAATTATTTGTTTTAATAAATAATTAATGGATGTTAAGAAAAGTAAAATATTTTTAAATAGTAATCTAATTTAATTTAATAATAATAAGTTAGAGAGTAATTATAATGAAATAAATAAATTAATTTATATTATGTTAATTATAATGATTAAATAAATTATTATAATTAATTAATTAAGTATTAAAAATTAAGTATAAATTAATTAAATAAAAAGTGTGACAAATAACTATATTATAAGTGGTTATTAAAATAAATTAAAGTAGTTTTAATTTATTTTGTCAAACAAAACTTAAATATATTAAGTCTTTAATTTTAAATAATTTTGCCAAACAAAGCCCTATGGCTTTTGGATTTTTAAATTTGATTTATTAGTAATATAAATTAAATTAAACAAAATATAAATAAAATATATATTAAATTGATAACATTTCTTTTAATAAGGCCATTAGTGGCATCGGTTTTAAAAGCGTTTGAAAAAAGGCGTTAGATTAGTTTTATTTTATGTTATGTATATTGTATATGGCTTAAGTCTAAGAAAGAAAATAGAATTTTGAAAGCGGTTTTCGAGAGAAAGGAAAGAAAATTCTGAGTATTTGTGAGAGGATTGAGAGAGAATTCTTGCAGTTTCAAGCAATTACAATGGAGTTAGCAAAGATTATCTTAGTAATTGAAGGTATGTGCTTTAAACTTAATATTATATAGATATATGTATATGTATGAGTTTTAAGGCATAAAATTTCTATGTTCCGAATTAGGCAATACAACTGAATTATGGTAATTGTAGGTGGTTGTATTGTTATAACTAGGATGAACATGAACGAAATTGGTTTACAATAAAGATAAGCATGAACATGGCTTGGTAATAAATGAGTAATTGATTGTTAGCTAGCAAGTGGAATTTAACGTTGAGTATATTGATTTGTTATGAAGTTAGGAGAATCGTAGTCTCGAGGAATCAAAATTGGTTTATAAAGCTGTGATTCTGATATTAACTGATGTCTAGAAGTATAAAAATGGACTTTTTGGGTTTAAAATATGGTTTTCAAGGAATTAAGTTTTCTATGATTATTGTTTAGTGGTTTAAACTAGTATATGCATGTTGGGTGGTGTGTATATGTGTTATTTATATAAGTTAGCATGTTAATTTAGATGTTAGTAGTGTTAAATAGATAGAAAATAGCTGTTCTGTTCTCCGGTGGTTGGGTTCTGCAAGTTTCGGCGCCTCAGCACCGAAATTGGTACCCCAACGCCAGAATTTCATGTCCCAGCGATGAAATTTGTGCCCAGTATACTAAAGTTCGCACCCAGCGCCTTTGGCTAACTTAGTCCTCGCTTTTAGTGTCGGAATTATAATCTGAGTCGGACAATTTTGACCTCTTGTAGTAAAATGACCATAACTTTCTCATACGAACTCCGAGTGAGGTGATTCAAAATGATCCGGAACGAGGACGAGTATTCCTACAATTTTCATTCTTTAAGTTTTTCAATTTGAGGTCTGTAACAGTAGTCAAAATGGTATTCTTTAGGACTGTTGTGTTTTCGGGGGCAATCGGAGGACGTCGGGCATGCACATATGCATGTGTAGTGCTCCTGACGATAAAAGATGATGTCCTAAGTTATAAAACATGTATGTTAGTAAATATAATGATGCTTAACATTAATAAATAATGTATTGGATAAGTTATAGAATCATAGTAAGCATACCTGAGAGAAATGAATCGAGCGTGTGATTGAGCGTCGAAACGCCGTGCCAAGTGTTAATGAACTTAAAAAGTGTTTCAATTCAATTGAAATGAATATTATAAGATATTAAATGGGTTTAATATAAAACCAATAAGTAGTCCTAGCAAGACTTAAGCACTTGAATGAACTTTGAATATGAAATACAGTGAGATATAAGTTGAAAGTTAACACAATCAAATTGAACATTGTGTGCTAATTAATAGGAAAGATTATGAGATGTGGAGTAGAGTTTACATTACAATTACTATGTGTTGTTATGTGACTAATAGTTGATGTGTATGATTATATAATTGTGTAGGGCGCGTGAAGTGTGAGATAAGCGTAATTATTAAAAACTATTATTGGTAAACAACGATCAAAGGCAAGTCTTTGGTTCCTATTTATTCGTGGACTTGATGAACTATTTTAAATTGCATGATATGTTATACATGTTGAAATCATGAAATGTTAAAGTCAATTTATGACTGCATTGTTTTGGTTAAATAAGGAGGATTGAGTAAGGAACTCAATCTTTATATTTGCTATGTGAACTAAAAGCATGTATGCCATGTTGTTTTAGTTATTATGATATGTATGTTTAGCATATTATTACGTGTTATGTGATGCATGAAAACTGTTAGATTTTGCTGGGCTGTCGAGCTCACTCTTGCAAATAACCACTTTTGCAGGTCAAGATTTTAAGGTAAAGATATGTGCTAAGTGAGTTATAGAGATCTATATTCATGAAGATTACTTATGTTTTATGAGAAATGTATTTCATATTTTGAACGTAACATGTTGTTGAATTGTAAGTTGAGCTATCCAATGTATATGGATATTTAGTTATGATGTAAGACTTTGTATAGTCATTTTGTTGTAACGATTCATGATATAAGATTGAATCAAAGAGATGTAATGTAAAGGTTGCGATTGAGGCAAGAAAGAAGGAAATGTATAAATGTTTTAAATATTACCATAAATTTAGTGTTTTAATATCGAATAATGATGTAAAATTAGAGATTTAATGTATAGTTAACGGCCAGAAGTTGAGATTTAAATGGTATGAATTTTGGGGTCATTCTGATTTGGTATCAAAGTTGAGGTTATAAACCTTAGGTAGGAGTACCTTAGGCTATAACCTTAGAAGAAGAGAGTGAAGATAATGAAAGAATAAGCTCAAATAGAGTTTGAATTATAAGAAGTAATTTAAGAAATTTATAAAGAAGGATTTAAAACATGCGAAAGAGGATTCAAGAAGAATCTCGTGAGTTATAAGGAATATGAATGTGGGGTTACCCAACTCCAATAATAAGGATGTAAGGTGATAATAAATAGACAATGTCTATAAGAAGAGAATGATAAAGAAGTTAAGAATAGAGAGTTATATCTAAGTATGGTGCAATTGTACTCTTTAGTAGTTGATGTATGGTATCTGGGCTAAACAATTCCTTCATAGAAGCGGAGGTATATCTGAACTAGTAACTTGGAACCTAGTTTGTTGGTTGTTTGTGGGAAACCACTCGGTACCATATTGAAAGCTGTTAGAGACTCGATGTGTACCAAGTTTAGTAAATGGATCGTGTGATGAAAGTGTAGACCTTAAATGGAATGTTGAGCGATGTAAATGAAGTTAGAAATTCTTAAAGGAAGAATTGTTATATAAACAAGTAGATTCAAAGAAGAATCTTGAAGAGATATAAAGATAAGAAATGGGAGTTTCCTAACTCCAATAGCGAAGATAACGAATAATATAAGTAAATGATGAAAAAAAGGGAAAGAAAGAGGATGCGTAAAACAAAAGCGATCACGAGTTAAGAAAAGAATTTTAAGGAGATGATTATAGAATAAGATCACGGCGTGATCATTTAAGTTATAAAAAGGAAGATGGTTTATAATGGTTGAATGATTATAACTTGATGCTATGAAGATAATGTCTTATGATAGTGCGAGATAAACTCGTGAGGAGTTATAGATAATGTGATCTGAGGAATTAAGTATCGAAGCGAAAAAGCAAGTTATAAGCAAGATAGAGTTAGGAGGGATTTCAATTGAGGACTCGGTGGTGGGTGAGTTGTACAAACCTTTATGGGCGAGGGTTTTGTGCTTGTACTCAATTTATCACATTGATAATCATTGGAATGTTTGTGTATGCTTTTATTTGCTATATGCTGTTGAAAGGTGATTCTTTTCTCATGTGTATAACAGATAGGTAGAGTATAGTTAGAGAATATTATAAGGTTAAGTGCGAGTTCTTAAAACTCATACTTATGGTAGGTTAAGTGACTCATAATTATATGGTATGTTTTTGAACCCCTCGGTGAATGGGCGCTTTATGGTGCGACTAGGATAAGTTCTTAAACTTATATGATTGTGGCAAGTTCTAAACTCATAGCGTGTGGTAAGTTTGATGGCCCTGGGTATAGATAAGTGTGAATGGAGTATTGAGGATGATAGGAATAGATAGACCTATTAAGCAATGGATCATTATAGAAAGTGGAGTTGATGGTGGAAGCATAGGTATTCTAAATCTACTAGCTATGCTAGACTTTTGAAAATTTATTGACTTCGTCTTGATGTTTACACTTCTATTTTCTTGAAAAACATTGGATCAAATGATGGAACCAATGAGTTTTAACAACAATCTTTATTATTCATATGTCTATGCTAATTGCTTGGCTAGACAAAAATGATTTGGAATATATCAAAATGTATTTTATATATCATCATGTATCATGGAACTTTGGTGCAAAGATGATAAAAATGATGGAGTCATCAATGCGGTATTACTTAGTGTTGGATGTGATCTAAGGATCGTCGACCACACTATGGTATGATGTAGTATGATAAAATCACCAAATAGCGGAATCCTCAATGAATTTGTAAATACGATGCGGTATCATGGCGTCATAAAAAGATTTTTTGAGATTTCTTTAAGATATGAGAATACATATATATATGTATGTATATGTATATTTTGGTTGATGTCGAATTATTGTAGAGGTCTATGCTATTTGATTCATTAGACAAATATTGAAAGATGTTCATGAAATTCAAGAGTTTCTTGAGAAGTTATGCCAAACAAATTGTTTTTTGAGTGCGGATTCGGATGTTGAAAAGGCGAGATGAACAACCCTATTATTTAGGGTTTAAGCTTGGTTTATACTTTATGTTGAAATGTTTGTGCACAATATACATATACGAAGGATTGATCCCCTAAGTACCTTGGAGTCCTTATAGTCGTATATGGTATTAAAATTAAAGTTGAAAGATTACTTATAAGCTGTGGACATGGTTAAGTGGTCATTAGACCCTCGGTTGAATGCTTGTACTCTAAATTACGAGATGAACAACTCTTTTATTAGAGGTTGCGCTTAGTTTATACTTTATTGAAAAATGTTTGTGCACAATACATAGTCGAAGGGCTTAACACCTAAGTTCTTTGGCGTAACATATATAGTCGTTACAAAACACTACGTTCTGACTGAGCGTGGTGGTGATACAATAAGTTAGCCACCTAATGTATGCAGTGGAGGTGTTTTTAGGTCTTTGTGATTGATAAACATTACGCGAAGAGGGTTTAAAGTGTGAAGAAGAACTTGGGGGGGTGAAGCACTATTAAACCTAGAGAATAGAGTTCAAGGTCTTGTGACCCTCGACATGATTTGGAATCTTTTAAATTCACGAGTTATTCATACTACTTCCCAATTATTGAACAATTGTGGAAGATTCTTGTTGATACTGCAAGATGGAAGTGAAAAAGAAAGTATTCCTTAGAAAGAAGTGAGTGTCGTAGAATGCGACCTTTGAATGATGAATATGTTGAATAAGTGAGAAAAGAGATTTTGAAGTGAGAAGGATGTGAGTTATCAAAGAATAATGTGAAACTTTTAATAGAAAAGTTAATAATTGTAGAATGATCTTTGTGGAAAGAAAGTGGTTATAGAAAACCGAGGAATGAATGAAGTAGTAGTGTAAAATCTACTTTGATAGATTGAATGAATAAAGATTAATAAATAAAATTTTGAGGATGAAATTCTTAGAAGAAAGGGTGAATGTAATATCCAGAGTGTTTATGATAGCGATCCTTAGAAAAGGAAATGAATGGGTTAAAAGATATATAATACTCGAGAATATAATTGAGTTCAAGTGAAAGTTATGAAATGAAACCTAGAATTTGTTAAAGTAATGAATGTAGTAGGAAATATAAAACCTATATTTAGATAAAATGATGAAAGATTACTACTAGTTATTTGTTTAATTTGTGTCTTGATTATTGGGACAAAATCTTTGTAAATAGGGAAGATTATAGCGAATGAGTGGTTTGAGTTGTGATTACGAGGGCCAGAATCCTTGTAAGGAGGAATGATATAACAATCCAGATTTTTAATTAAATATTTAAATATTTATTGAATTATATAAATATTTAATGGATGTGTTTATCGTTGAATAAATATTTGTTTAATTGATTCGATTTGATTTGGTTAATTATTTGTTTAATAAATAATTAATGAGTTAAGAAAGTAATTATTTTGAAATAGTAATCTAATTTAATTTAATAATTAAGTTAGAGAGGTTATAATGATTAAATAAATTATTATATTATCAATGAATTGTTATTATGAATTAATTATTAAATTAATTAATTAAATAAATAAGTGTGACAAATAACTATATTATAAGTGGTTATTAAAATAAATTAAAGTAGTTTTAATTTATTTTTGCAAACAAAACTTAAATATATTAAGTCTTTAATTTTAAATAATTTTGCCAAACAAAGCCACTATGGCTTTTGGATTTTTAAATTTGATATATTAGTAATATAAATTAAATTAAACAAAATATAAATAAAATATATATTAAATTGATAACATTTGTTTTAATAAGGCCATTAGTGGCATCGGTTTTAAAATGTTTGAAAAAAGGCGTTAGTTAGTTTTATTTTATGTTATGTATATTGTATATGGCTTAAGTCTAAGAAAGAAAATAGGAATTTTGAAGCGGTTTTTCGAGAAAGGAAAGAAATTCTGAGTATTTGTGAGAGGATTGAGAGAGAATTCTTGCGATTTCAAGCGAATTACGATGGAGTTAGCAAAGATTATCTTAGTAATTGAAGGTATGTGCTTTAAACTTAATATTATATAGATATATGTATATGTATGAGTTTTATGACATAAAATTTCTATGTTAAAATTAGGCAATACAATTTGAATTATGATAATTATAGGTGGTTGTATTGTTATAACTAGGTTGAACATGAACAAAATTGTTTTCTGATAAAGATAAGCATGAACATGGCTTGGTAATAAATGAGTAATTGAGCGAATTTAACGTTGAGTATATTTGTGGCGCCCCCAAAATTAGGTATACATCACCCATCTTGAGTCGCTAGATACATGGTACATAAATACAAATAAAACATAATAATACAATTGATTGTCGTGTATAATCGACAAAAACATAAGTGAGTTTATACAAAAATATTGCCTTCTAGAAAATATCCACACCCAATGGCACCCTCATTGCATTTATTATTACACTATTTCACGAGAATAGTGAGGACTACTAATGCACCATCTAGGACCATCACTCTATTCCCCAGCTAGTCCCACTACGTTCTTCTCATTTCTGAAGAGAACAATGAAAGAAAGGTGAGCTCAACTAGCCTAGTAAGAAATATTATGACTAAGATAATGCGGAATAAATTATCGTTAGCCTTCAAACATGTTAAACCAATACAATATAACAAACATCAAGGTTAACTGCATTGTGAACAAGCAATCCATTAGAAGAGTCAAATAGAGAATAAAATCTCATGTTACATGATTTAAAGGTTTTCATCACTTTTATCCACGAGACTAACAATAAATAATCCACATCATCAAATCATCATTGCAATCTGGTGCCAGGATATTCTTTAGTATCACGACCACTAATTATCCATGCACTACGGGCCAAAGATAATCGTGTTTTCATCAATGGTCCTGATCATGCCATAAAATAATTCATCTTTGCACCCTTGGCTGAAGAGAATCCATAGCCATAATCATACCAAAAACTGTCCATCAATGCACTACGGGCCAATGAGGACTTTTTCATTAGTCTCACAACCATAAATTATCCATGCATTACGGGCTAAAGATAATCGTGTTTTTTTTATCAACAGTCCTGATCATGCCATAAAATAATTCATCTTTTCACCCTTGGCCGAAGAAAATCCATAGCCATAATCATACCAAAAATTGTCCATCAATGCACTACGGCAAATGAGGATTTTTACCACATCATTCATCACATTACGGTCATGATTATCTGCGAATAATCCACGGTCATAATCACGCCAAGTCCATCTATGCACTCTGGGCCAAAAGATGACTTTTACCACATTATTTGTAACATTACGGTCCATGATTATACTTAGAATAATCCTGGTCATAATCATACCAAGTCCATCTATGCACTACAGAATATAGATAACTTTCAACATAATATAAACATGAGGATGATGACAATATTATAAGCATTTATCAAACGAAATCAAGGATAATATTAAAGACTTTATTTATCCAAATATTATCCATCATTTAATAAACTCATGATCTAATATTGCTAATATTATAACAATATTTTAATTACTTCTTTAACTTATAAAAAATTTATTTCAATTGTTTACACTTTATCAAATAATGTATTTAATCATTAAAAAATGCCATACTCATAAGATTTCATCACCAATGATTAAATCACTCATCAAAAATCAAGATATACCTTATATAGGATTTTCAAACCCTAAAATCCTATTTACCAATTCTTCAACTCCACATAACATATTTAACTCATATGTTAAGTAACTAAACTATTTTAATGAAAATACCAAATCAGTCCCAAAATTATACTTTTACGGATTAAGCATAATATAGTCTCATATTGAACATATATTTTTCTCTAGAATTTTAAAAATTTATTTACTATTTTTCAAAATCAATTTCTAATTAATTCCTTAAGAAATTAGCTATATCAAGGATAACTCCATAAATTCCCAAATCTTGGAAGGATCTTACACATGTTAACGTGAGCTTCCAGTTTAAATTTCATAGTCATCGAGTTATAGAACTTTCGGTTATAGCGTTTTTAAATCGAAAAAACCTTAATATTGAAATGGTCATAACTTGCTCATTTTAAGTCGGAATGAGCTCATTTTTGGACGGGAGGTACTTTATACAATATCGTTCATGTCCCTAAAGGCCAAAATTTTCTCATAAATTAAGTGGCCAAAAATGCCCTTTTAAAAATCAAGGCGATAAATTTTTCTTAAATTGCGACTTTTGACTCCTTTGCTAAAATCACCCACACACGAAAATCTACAACACCTTTTCGGTGATTCCACTTGGATAAATTACAACACTCATAGACCTAACTCTGGAACTTGACCTCACTCAAAAATTCGAAATATAATAGGATATATGGTCAATTGAATTTCATGTTCCATTTTCACCAAAATCTGATTTTCAACCCTTTGTGATTTCTAAGAAACTTTCAAGTTTTTATGTAATAACCAACATAACTCATCATAACACTTACTAATACCACATATACCCATATTTTTTATCAGTCCAATACTTTTGTTATGCCTTTCATCATAATCCACGTAAACAGATCATTTCCACAATTTCACAAGGAATGAAATACAAATGATCGTTCACCATGCATGTGGTAATCCACATAGACAGGTTATTCCAACAGAATAATAAAGAATATAATAACAGAAGTTCTCTTCATGAATACGAAAGAAATAATACCTCTTACGAGTACAACAAATAATATCCCTTACCTTTGAAAGAAGAGTATTCCGACTAGTAGGGCGGGGATATACTCGAAGAAAACTTGCACTACGCTCAAAGCTTTCTTAAACTCTAAAGAAATATGCTCAAGATTATAGAAGAAGAACTCTCTCTATAGTTTCTCTCTCTAGAGTTTCAATGAATTCGTAAGAAATAATGAAAGAATGAGCTTCTATTTATAGAAGAATGGAATGCATAGTAACTAATTCATGAACGGTCCATATTGATTTACTTTTAATCTGGACGGTCCATATTTAAAAGCAAAATCTTTTAAATAAAATATAATATATTCTATTTATAATCTAATAGAACGAATAACTTTATAAAAGTATTATGTTTTATATAAAAGATTTTCTTGTGTAAAATACTATCGCAGCACTATGCAACACTATGCATAATAAAATATAATATATTCTATTTATAGAATAACTTTATAAAAGTATTACATTTTATATAAAATATTTTACTATGCAAAACACTATGCATAATAGAATATAATAAATTCTATTTTATAGAATAACTTTATAAAAGTATTCTGCTTATATAAAAGATTTTACTATTAAAACTTTAAACCAACGATCCATATTGATTTACTATTATAATTTCAATCAACTGATTCGAAAAATTAGCACATCTCCTCATGGAATAATATTGTACCAAAAATAATTTAGGCCAAAAAAAATATATTTTTTTGGTGAATAGTACTTCATGAATAGTACTTCGGGAATAGTACCCTGTGAATAGTACTCCGACACAAAAAATGTCCCAAACACCCGAGTGAACAATACTAGAGTGAATAGTAACTCGTGAATAGTACTCTGACATGAAAAATACCCCATATACTCGAGTTAATAATATTCGGGTGAATAGTAATTTAGGTGAATAGTAACCCATGAATAGTAACTCGTGAATAGTAACTCATGAATAGTACTCCAACACAAAAAAGTGCCCCAAATACTCGAGAGTGAACAATACTAAAGTAAATAATAGCACCCATATTTTATGACAACTTGTCTACTTTGAAAATTTTTCATATATCACCCTTAACTTTAAACTTTTATCAATTTAACTATTTACAAAAAATAGAAAAATTGAATACTTTTATTTCATAAAATTAGGGGTCTCACAATCTCCCTCCTTATAAAATTTACCCTCGAAATTTACGTGCGTACGATATTGAAGAGATGAGAATACCTTGCTTTTTTAATTATTGTACCTTCCTGTTATTTCCTCTCTATCATGATTTTCCATTTCTCATCTCACCGTATTTCAAATATCATTCTAGAATATAGTTTCAAAATAAGGGTTAATTGACATACCACATAATACCCCTATATTCTGACCGACTAATTAAATAACAAATAAACTTAGGTAGGTCATACTAGCGAAAGAATTCCCCATCTTTCCCCTCCTAGTTCTTGTCTCACATCTTAGCCAGGGATCATATCCGTAAGCTTTGATACCAACTAAGACGCCCCCAAAATTAGGTATACATCACCCATATTGGGTCGCCAGACATAGTACATAAATACAAATAAAACTTAATAATACAATTGTTGTGTATAATACGACAAAACATAAGCTGGGAGTTTATACAAGAATATTGCCTTCTAGATAATATCCACACCCAATGGCCCCTCATTGCATTTATTATTACACTATTTCACAGAATAGAGAGGACTACTAATGCACCATCTAGGACCATCACCCTGTTCCCCGACTAGTCCCATCTACGTTCTCATTTCCTGAAGAGAACAATAAAAGAAAGGATGAGCTCAACTAGCCCAGTAAGAAATATTATGACTAAGATAATGCGGAATAAATTATCGTTAGCCTTCAACAGTGTTAAACTAATACAATATAACAAACATTAAATTTAACTGCAGCGGAACAAGCAATCCATTAGAAGAGTCAAATAGAGAATAAAATCTACTATATTCTATGATTTAAAAGGTTTTTCATCACTTTTATCGTTGAGACTCAGATTAATAAATAATCCACATCATCAAATCATCCTTGCATTACAGGCCAAGTATATTCTTTAGTATCACGACCACTAATTATCCATGCACTACGGGCCAAAGATAATCGTGTTTTCATCAACGATCCTGGTAATGCCATAAAAAAATTCATCTTTGCACCATTGGCCGAAGAGAATCCATAGCCATAATCAGACCAAAAACTATCCATCAATGCACTACGGGCCAATGAGGACTTTTTCATTATTCTCACAACCACAAATTATCCATGCACTACGGGCCAAAGATAATCGAGTTTTTTTTATCAACGGTCCTGATCATGCCATAAAACAATTCATCTTTGCACCCTTGGCCGAAGACAATCCATAGTCATAATCATACCAAAAATTGTCCATCAATGCACTACGACAAATGAGGATTTTTACCACATCATTCGTCACATTACGGTCATGATTATACCGAATAATCTCTGGTCATAATCACGCCAAGTCCATCTATGCACTACGGGCCAAAGATGACTTTTACCACATTATTTGTAACATTACGGTCATGATTATACCGAATAATCCCTGGTCATAATCATACCAAGTCCATCTATGCACTACAGAATGTATTGACTTTCAACATAATATAAACATGAGGATGATGACAATATTATAAGCATTTATCAAACGAAATCAAGGATAAATATTAAAGACTTTAAATTTATCCAAAAATTATCCATCATTTAATAAACTCATGATCTAATATTGCTAATATTATAACAATATTTTAATTACTTCTTAAACTTATAAACAATTTATTTCAATTGTTTACACTTTATCAAATAATGCATTTAATCATTCAAAAATGCCATACTCATAAGATTTCATCACCAATGATTAAATCACTCATCAAAAATCTGCATATACCTTATATAGGATTTTCAAGCCCTAAAATCCTATTTACCAATTCTTCAACTCCACATAACATATTTAACTCATATGTTCGTAACTAAACTATTTTAATGAAAAATACCAAATCAGTCCCAAAAATTATAATTTTCTGGGATTAAGCATAATATAGTCTCATATTGAACATATATTTTTCTCTAGAATTTTTAAAATTTATTTACTATTTTTCAAAAATCAATTTCTAATTAATTCCTTAAGAAATTAGCTATATCAAGGATAACTCCATAAATTCCCAAATCTTGGAAGGATCTTACACATGTTAACGTGAGCTTCCAGTTTAAATTTCATAGTCATCGGAGTTATAGAACTCCGGTTATAGCGTTTTTCGTCGAAAAAACCTAAATATTGAAATGGTCATAACTTGCTCATTTTAAGTCGGAATGAGCTCATTTTTGGACAGGAGGTACTTTATACAATATACGTTCATGTCCCTAAAGGCCAGAATTTTTCTCATAAATTAAGTGGCCAAAAATGCCCTTTTAAAAATCTGGGCAGTAAATTTTTCTTAAATTGCAGCTTTTGACTCCTTTGCTAAAATCAGTCCACACGAAAATCTACAACACCTTTTCCAGTGATTCCACTTGGATAAATTACAACACTCATAGACCTAACTCTGGAACTTGACCTCACTCAAAAATTCGAAATATAATAGGATATATGGTCAGTTGAATTTTATGTTCCATTTTCACCAAAATCTGATTTTCAATCCTTTGTGATTTCTAAGAAACTTTCAAGTTTTTACATAATAACCAACATAACTCATCATAACACTTACTAATACCACATATACTCATATTTTTTATCAATCCAATACTTTTGTTATGACTTTCATCATAATCCACGTAAACAGATCATTTCCACAATTTAACAAGGAATGAAATACAAAGGATCGTTCACCATGCATGTGGTAATCCACATAGATAGGTTATTCCAACAGAATAATAAAGAATATAATAACATAAGTTCTCTTCATGAATACAAAAGAAATAATACCCCTTACGAGTACAACAAATAATATCCCTTACCTTTGAAAGAAGAGTATTCCGACTAGTAGGGCGGGGATATACTCGAAGAAAACTTGCACTACGCTCAAAGCTTTCTTAAACTCTAAAGAAATATGCTCAAGATTATAGAAGAAGAACTCTCTATATAGTTTCTCTCTCTAGAGTTTCAATGAATTCGTAAGAAATAATGAAGGAATGAGCTTCTATTTATAAAAGAATGGAATGCATAGTAACTAATTCATGAACGGTCCAGATTGATTTACTTTTTAATTGGATGGTCCATATTTAAAAGCAAAATCTTTTAAATAAAATATAATATATTCTATTTATAATCTAATAAAACGAATAACTTTATAAAAGTATTACATTTTTATATAAAAAGATTTTACTATACAAAACACTATCACGAGGCACTATGCAACACTATGCATAATAAAATATAATATATTCTATTTATAGAATAACTTTATAAAAGTATTCTATTTTATATAAAAAGATTTTACTATGCAAAATACTATGCATAATAGAATATAATATATTCTATTTATAGAATAACTTTATAAAAGTATTCAGTTTTATATAAAAAGATTTTACTATTAAAACTTTAAACCAACGATCCATATTGATTTACTATTATAATTTCAACCAACGGTCTGAAAAATTAGCACATCTCCTCATGGAATAATATTGTACCCAAAAATGATTTAGATCGAAAATAAATAGATTTTTCGGTTGAATAGTACCCCGTGAATAGTACTTTGGAAATAGTACCCAGTGAATAATACCCCAACACAAAAAGTGTACCAAATACCCGAGTGAACAATACTAGAGTGAATAGTAATCGGGTGAATAGTAACCCGTGAATAGTAACTCATGAATAGTACTCTGACACGAAAAATACCCCAAATACTCGAGTGAATAATATTCGGGTGAATAGTAATTTAGGTGAATAGTAACTCATGAATAGTAACTCGTGAATAGTAACTCATGAATAGTACTCTAACACAAAAAGTGCCCCAAATACTCGAGTGAACAATACTAAAGTAAATAGTAACCGGGTATTTTATGACAACTTGTCTACTTTGAAAATTTTTCACATATCACCCTTAACTTTAAACTTTTATCAATTTAACTATTTACCAAAATAGAAAAATTGAATACTTTTATTTCATAAAATTCGGGGTCTCACAATCTCCCCTCCTTATAAAATTTCGCCCTCAAAATTTACGTACGTACCTGATATTCGAAGAGAGTAGAATACATTGCTTTCTTTTTGGATTGTACCTTCCCGGTTATTTCCTCTCTATCATGATTTTCCATTTCTAATCTCCTGTATTTCAAATATCATTCTAGAATATAGTTTCATAATAAGGGTTAATTGACATACCACATAATACCCCTATATTCTGACCGACCAATTAAATAACAAATAAACTTAGGTAGGTCATACTAGCGAAGCAATTCTCCGTCTTTCCCCTCCTAGTTCTTGTCTCACATCTTAGCCAGGGATCATATCCCTAAGCTTTGATACCAACTGTGATGCCCCCAAAATTAGGTATACATCACCCATCTTGGGTCGCCAGATATATGGTACATAAATACAAATAAAACTTAATAATACAATTGTCGTGTATAATACGACAAAACATAAGCTAGGAGTATATACAAGAAAATTGCCTTCTAGACAATATTCACACCCAATGGCGCCCTCATTGCATTTATTATTACACTATTTCACAGAATAGTGAGATCTACTAATGCACCATTTAGGACCATCACTCTGTTCCCCGACTAGTCCCAGCTACGTTATCATTTCCTGAAGAGAACAATGAAAGAAAGGGTGAGCTCAACTAGCCCAGTAAGAAATATTATGACTAAGATAATGTAGAATAAATTATCGTTAGCCGTCAACAGTGTTAAACTGATACAATATAACAAACATCAAGTTTAACTGCAGCGGAACAAACAATCCATTAGAAGAGTCAAATAGAGAATAAAATCTACTATATTCTATGATTTAAAAGGTTTTTCATCACTTTTATCGTTGAGACTCAGCTTAATAAATAATCCACATCATCAAATCATCCTTGCACTACAGGCCAAGGATATTCTTTAGTATCACGACCACGAATTATCCATGCACAACAGGCCAAAGATAATCATGTTTTCATCAACGGTCCAGATCATGCCATAAAACAATTCATCTTTGCACCCTTGGCTGAAGAGAATCCATAGCCATAATCATACCAAAAACTGTCCATCAATGCACTATGGGTCAATGAGGACTTTTTCATTAGTATCACAACCACAAATTATCCATGCACTATGAGCCAAAGATAATCGTGTTTTTTTATCAACGGTACTGATCATGCCATAAAATAATTCATCATTGCACCCTTGGCCGAAGAGAATCCATAGCCATAATCATACCAAAAATTGTCCATCAATGCACTACGGCAAATGTGGATTTTTACCACATCATTCGTCACATTACGGTCATGATTATACCGAATAATCCCTGGTCATAATCACGCCAAGTCCATCTATGCACTACGGGCCAAAGATGACTTTTACCACATTATTTGTAACATTACGGTCATGATTATACCGAATAATCCCTGGTCATAATCATACCAAGTCCATCTATGCACTACAGGCCATAGATAACTTTCAACATAATATAAACATGAGGATGATGACAATATTATAAGCATTAATCAAACGAAATCAAGGATAAATATTAAAGACTTTATTTATCCAAATATTATCCATCATTTAATAAACTCATGATCTAATATTGCTAATATTATAACAATATTTTAATTACTTCTTTAACTTATAAAAAATTTATTTCAATTGTTTACACTTTATCAAATAATGCATTTAATCATTCAAAAATGCCATACTCATAAGATTTCATCACCAATGATTAAATCACTCATCAAAAATCTGCATATACCTTATATAGGATTTTCAAGCCCTAAAATCCTATTTACCAATTCTTCAACTCCACATAACATATTTAACTCATATGTTCGTAACTAAAATATTTTCATGAAAAATACCAAATCAGTCCCAAAAATTATTTTTTTCTGGGATTAAGCATAATATAGTCCAATATTGAACAAATATTTTTCTCGGAATTTTTAAAATTCATTTACTATTTTTCAAAAATTAATTTCTAATTAATTCCTTAAGAAATTAGCTACCTCAAGGTTAACTCCAGAAATTCCCAAATCTTGGTAGGATCTTACACATGTTAACGTGAGCTTCCAATTTAAATTTCATAGTCATCGGAGTTATAGAACTCCTCAGTTATATCGCTTTTAAAAAAAAACTTAAATATTGAAATGGTCATAACTTGCTCATTTTAAGTCGGAATGAGCTCATTTTTGGACATGAGGTACTTTATACAATATACTTTCATGTCCCAAAAGGCCAAAATTTTTCTCATAAATTAAGTGGCCGAAAATGCCCTTTTAAAAATTTAGCGATAACTTTTTCTTAAATTACGACTTTTGACTCCTTTGCTAAAATCACCACACGAAAAATCTACAACACCTTTCCAAAGATTCCACTTGGATAGGTTACAACAGTCATAGACCTAACTCTGGAACTTAACCTCACTCAAAAATTCGAAATATAATAGGAGATATGGTCAATTGAATTTCATGTTCCATTTTCACCAAAATCTGATTTTCAACCCTTTGTGATTTCTAAGAAACTTTCAAGTTTTTACATAATAACCAACATAACTCATCATAACACTTACTAATACCACATATACCCATAATTTTTATCAGTCCAATACTTTTGTTATGCCTTTCATCATAATCCACGTAAACGGATCATTTCCACAATTTAACAAGGAATGAAATACAAAGGATCGTTCACCATGCATGTGGTAATCCACATAGACATGTTATTCCAACAGAATAATAAAGAATATAATAACAGAAGTTCTCTTCATGAATACGAAAGAAATAATACTCCTTACGAGTACTACAAATAATATCCCTTACCTTTGAATGAAGAGTATTCCGACTAGTAGGGCGGGGATATACTCAAAGAAAACTTGCACTACGCTCAAAGTTTTCTTAAACTCTAAAGAAATACGCTCAAGATTATAGAAGAAGAACTTTCTCTATAGTTTCTCTCTCTAGAGTTTCAATGAATTCGTAAGAAATAATGAAGGAATGAGCTTCTATTTATAGAAGAATGGAATGCATAGTAACTAATTCATGAATGGTCCAGATTGATTTACTTTTAATCGGACGGTCCATATTTAAAGTAAAATCTTTTAAATAAAATATAATATATTCTATTTATAATCTAATAAAATGAATAACTTTATAAAAGTATTCAGTTTTATATAAAAAAATTTTTTACTATGCAAAACACTATCGCGAGCACTATGCAACACTATGCATAATAAAATATAATATATTCTATTTATAGGATAACTTCATAAAAGTATTCTATTTTATATAAAAAGATTTTACTATGCAAAACACTATGCATAATAGAATATAATATATTCTATTTATAGAATAACTTTATAAAAGTATTTTGTTTTATATAAAAAGATTTTACTATTAAAACTTTAAACCAACGATCCATATTGATTTACTATTATAATTTCAACCAACGGTCTGAAAAATTAGCACATCTCCTCATGGAATAATATTATACCCAAAAATGATTTAGACCGAAAATAAATATATTTTTCGTGTGAATAGTACTTAGGGAATAGTACCCTGTGAATATTACCCCGACACAAAAAGTGTACCAAATACCCGAGTGAACAATACTAGAGTGAATAGTAATCGGGTGAATAGTAACCTGTGAATAGTACTCCGACACGAAAAATACCCCAAATACCCGAGTGAATAATATTCAGGTGAATAGTAATTTAGGTGAATAGTAACCCATTAATAGTAACTCGTGAATAGTAACTCGTAAATAGTACTCCGAAACAAAAAGTAACCCAAATACTCGAGTGAACAATACTAAAGTAAATAGTAACCGGGTATTTTATGACAATTTGTCTACTTTGAAATTTTTTCACATATCACCCTTAACTTTAAACTTTTATCAATTTAACTATTTACCAAAATAGAAAAATTGAATACTTTTATTTCATAAAATTCAAGGTCTCACAATATTGATTTGTTTTGAAGTTCAGAGAATCGTAGTCTCACGGAAACAAAATTGGTTTATAAACTGTGATTACCGTGTTCACAGTGTCTAGAAGTATAAAAATTGACTTTTTGGGTTTAAAATATGGTTTTCAAGGAATTAAGTTTTCTATGATTATTGTTTAGTGGTTTAAACTAGTATATGCATGTTGGGTGGTGTGTATATGTGTAATTTATATAAGTTAGCATGTTAATTTAGATGTTAGCAGTGCTAAATAGATAGAAATTAGTCATTACATTCTCCTATGGTTGGGTTACTTGCAAGTTTAGCCTTATTTGGCAATAAAATTATACTGGCGTTTGAAATTTCACGCCCAAAGATCGAAATTTATGCCATTAGCACCAAAGTTCGCGCCAGCGCCCTTTAACTAGCTTAGTCCTCGTGCCCAAATGTTTTAATTGTAATCTGAGTCGGATAATTTTGACCTCTTATAGTAAAATGACCATAACTTTCTCATACGAATTCCGATTGAGGTGATTCAAGATGATCCGGAACGAGGACGAGTATACCTACAATTTTCATTCTTTAAGTTTTTCAATTTGTGGTCTGTAACAGTAGTCAAAATTGTATTCTTTAGGACTGTTGTGTTTTCGGGGGCAATCGGAGGGCGTCGGGCATGCACATATGCATGTGTAGTGCTCCTGACGATAAAAGATGATGTCCTAAGTTATAAAACATGTATGTTAGTAAATATAATGATGCTTAACATTAATAAATAATGTATTACATAAGTTATAGAATCATAGTAAGTATACACAAGAGAGGCAAATCGGGCGTGTGGCGATTGAACGTCGAAACGCCGTGCCAAGTGTTAATGAACTTAAAAAGTGTTTCAATTCAATTGAAATGAATATTATAGGATATTAAATGGGTTTAATATAAAACCAATAAGTATTCCTAGCAAGAATTAAGCACTTGAATGAGCTTCGAATATGAAATACAGTGAGATATAAGTTGAAAGTTAACACAATCAAATTGAACATTGTGTACTAATTAATAGGAAAGATTATGAGATATGGAGTAGAGTTTACATTAAAATTACTGTGTGTTGTTATGGGACTAATAGTTGATGTGAATGAATATTTAATTGTGTAGGGCACGTGAAGTGCAGATAATTGTAAGCTGTTAAACTGTTATTAGTAAACAACGATCAAGGAAAGTCTTTTGGTTCCTATTTGTTACGTGGACTTGATGAACTATTTTAAATTGCATGATATGTTATACATGTTGAAATCATGAAATGTTAAAGTCAATTTATGACTACATTGTTTTGGTTAAATAAGGAGGATTGAGTAAGGAACTCAATCTTTATATTTGCTATGTGAACTAAAAGCATGTATGCCATGTTGTTTTAGTTATTATGATATGTATGTTTAGCATATTATTACGTGTTATGTGATGCATGAAAACTGTTAAATTTTGCTAGGCTGTCGAGCTCACTCTTGCAAATAACCACTTTTGCAGGTCAAGATTTTAAGGTAAAGATATGTGCTAAGTGAGTTATAGAGATCTATATTCACGGAGATTACTTATGTTTTATGAGAAATGTATTTCATATTTTGAACGTAACATGTTGAATTGTAAGTTGAGCTATCCAATATATATGGATATTTAGTTATGATGTAAGACTTTGTATAGTCATTTTTTTGTAACGATTCATGATATAAGATTAAATCAAAGAGATGTAATGTAAAGGTTGTGATTCAGGGAAAGAAAGAATGAAATGTATAAACGTTTTAAATATTTTGCAAATTTAGTATTTTTAATATCGAATAATGATGTAAAATTAGAGATTTAATGTATGGTTAACGACCGAAGTAGAGATTTAAATGGTATAAATTTTGGGGTCGTTACAGAAACTGATGAGTGGTATGTCACCTTGTACAAGACATTCTGGCTCAACATTAACAGTGACTAGGCTACTATTAATGATGTATTTGAGCTGCTGATGAAGGGTTGAAGGGACAGCTCCAGCCATGTGAATCCACGTTCTTCCCAAAAGTAGATTATATCCTATAGCTATTTTGAGCACATGAAAGGATATGCAGAATGTGTGTGGACCAATCTCCACAGGCAGTTCAATCTCTCAGATAACACTTTGTCGGGATCCATCAAAAGCTCTGATAATTGTATGGCTGCTTCGGATCCTGTTGAGATTAATGTTCATCTTCTCCAAGGTGGCATAAGGGCAGATGTTCAAGGATGATCCTCCATCTATCAGAACTCCTCCCACCATATATCCGGAGGATATAACCGCTACGTGCAACGGTTTTTCATGACCCGTCGCTTCGGGAGGTATGTCATCATCAGTGAAGGATATCATATTATTGTTGAAGATGTGATCAACTAGATGATGGAACTTTTTAACATCCACTGATTTTGGTAAGTGGGCTTCTTCTAAGACTCTCAGTAAGACCTTCTGGTGATCCTCTGAGGAGAAAATCAAGTCCAGTATAGAAATTTGTTGTGGAGCTTCTTTCAAGCTTAAAACCACCTTGGCTTCATTGTGTCCCATAGTACGGAGGAATTCTTCAATCTTCTCCATGGGAACTTTCCCCTTTGACCTGATGGTAGGCTTCATCACCCATTGGGGAAGATACAATGGATTCTCTTTCAATACTGCAACAGTTATATTTGATGTGGATCCTTCAGCCTCTCAATAATTCCATGGCACTTTTTGTAGGCTGACAACAGGATACTGTGGCCTGAATGGCAATATGATTGGCTTTGGCGTAGCCAATTTCAAAGGGTTTTCAACACCTTTGAGCTGAATTGGTTGTATTATAAGTGGTGTGACAACCAAATCTTCCTCAGAGGATATAACTTCTACGACTTCCTTCAATTTGGTAGGAAATGTGTCCCCACTCTCAAGTAATACATTGTCATTGTCTGTCATATGTAGGACACCGCTATCAATCAGGTTCTGAAAAAGATGGCGGAGTGCCCAACATTCTTCAGTGCTGTGACCGCGAGAGTGGGAGTGGTATTGACATACTCCATTAAAATTAAACCGTCTTGAACGTGGGCTGATTGGAGGTAGCAGAGTTATTATTCTTCCATCATTAATCAGGATCTGCAATATCTCTTCCATCGGTTGGCCTAAATAGGTGAATTACCTTTTGTTGGCTAAATCTCGACGGGCTTTGACTTTTGTTCTTTTTACAATCTTATCCTCCAGTGTTTCACTTTCTGGAGTAAGTGGTGGAGTACTTGGAATAAGAGAAAAGAGGCTATCTTGCTCCTGACTGAATAATTGACGTGTGACTTGGTGTTGATGAACCACCAGTTCTATCAATTAATTGACCTGCTCTCAAAGAGCCTTCATTTTCTGTTCCATCGTAAACTGGAACTGAGCATAATCCCATCTTTCAGCACTATCCTTGCTGGTTTGGGATGAACCACCCACATAGTTGGAGCTCTGCCCACTACTCCAGTTAATCATGTTAACCTCTTCTTCTTTGTGTGGAGGAAGAGGTTTGTCTTGAACGTGAGGCTGGTCGGGTTTGGTCACCACAATCTCACCATTATCAATTAAATCCTGGATTTTATGCTTCAGGGCCCAACACTCTTGAGTATCATGTCCCAGAGCTCCATCATGATAAACACATGTCTTACTTGTATTAAAACCTTTTCCACTCGAGTTGGCTGGTGGAAGAAGATGGGTAATTTTCTTCTGTGTTGTCAGAATATTAATAATGTTCTCGAGTGAGTCCTTTAAGGGTGTAAACACTCGATTGCATCTTCTTTCTCCACTCTTTAGCAATGGAGGGTTTGAAGATTGTGCTGGGAAAGGGGAGTAGTTTCTCCTCTGAATATGCATGTTCTGACTGCCTTTTTATCCTTGTAGTATCAAGGAAACATCCTCCTCTTTCTTCTTATGGACCCTCCGAGGGTTGTTTCCATAACTTCCAAACTGGATGTGCTCAGCTACAACTTTTAGAGTGGCAAGGTCTTGAATCTTTCCTGACTTCAATCCCATCTCAACCATTTCTCCATGTTTGATCATTTCGGAGAATGGTTTGCCTATGCCAGCTAAAACTCTCTCATAGAAGGGAGCTTCTTGAATGTCTATGAAGGTTATCACCATTTCAGACTCAGTCATAGAGGGAATAACTTGAGCAGCCAGGCGCCTCCATCTTTGGGCATACTCTATGAAGGACTCATTGGCTTATTTCTTGACCTCGGTAATTTGGTACCGGTCTAGAGCCATCTATGTTTTGAAACTGTACTGACTGAGGAAAACATGAGCTAGCTCCTCCCAACTATGAATCTTGGAGTTGTCTAATCTGGTGTACCACGCTCGTGCTTCTTCAGTCAGACTATTCTGAAACAGCTTCATTTTGAGCTTTTCATCCTCGGCATAAGATCCGAGCTCTCCAATGAATACCTTCAAATGTGTGTAAGGATCTACCAATCCATCATATTTTTCAAAATTGGGAGTTTTAAACTTTTCTGGATAATGAACCCTAAGGAAGATGCAAAGGTCTGAATATCAAACACTCCCGTGTGCTCCAATCCCTTTGATAGACCGAATGGTCTCTTCCATTTGTATGACTTTCTTCCTGATATCACCGGTGTCTGAATCTTCTTTAAGATAGGTAATTTCAGGGGTTTTTATGGTTTTGTCCAACTGAGAATTAGTTACTAGAATTTCTTTGTCGGTCCCTAGGTTCCTCAATGTGCAGAGGATTCAATATGTATAATCATTTGTGGACCCTGAGTGGACTTCTTTAGTTCTTTGAGAAGAACAACCAATTCTGTAATTTGGTTACTTAATCCTTCAAACTCCTCGCGAGAGATAGGAGTAGGATTAGAATTGCCAGATGTAGCCATGCTTGGCTGTAGGCTTGTTACCTTTTTGGACTTTGAACGGGTAACAAGACCAATTGTTTCCCTACAAAAAGACTCATGTAGTTTAGTCTTAGGGAATGTGGAAATATTACATGCTATATGATGTGTCCGTTTAGGAGTATTATCCTGTAAAACGGATGTCAATTGTTTGAAATAGCATGACAGGTTTTGATATTAAAGGGAATGCATGTACACAATTCCTTTATACTTTCCATTACATTGAGATTGACATGGAAATGAAATTACAAGTATTTTTAAATTACAAGTAATTTGAAATGGGAAAGTATGAAAAGACTTCCCTCCGCGTTTGGTTTATCAGAGGCTGAACTATCTTAAGCTACTCTCGCGGCTTTTTGGCAAGAAGGTTCCCATATCATCGCAATTTACTTGACGGGGAGTTAATCCGGTCTTTCAACTGGAGCAAATCTGGGTGGTGCCTTTCCTGAGCCTCATTGGAATTAGTCTCCCTATGAGTCCAGTAATTAAACACCGACAGGATAGCCTCCTGGTGGAGGGACCACACAACATACAATCACATAACTCACGTCTCACCGTATGGAAATGATGACATGTGCGAAGCACTAAGTGCAATAAATAAATGCATTAGTACACATTCATTCAAATGTAAATACCACTTCCACACACAAGTAGATAAACATTTTGAAAAGTTTTAATAGCGGCTTAAGCCCTCTTACTGGATGTCCCCAACAGAGTCGCCACCTATCGATGTCAGGATTTTGATTTATTCCTTTTCTTTTCTTGTCTCTTGGTGTTCTCATGTTAGGTGTGATTTGTTTCAAAAAACAAGTTGTGAAATGGTCTGACATGTATATGTCGGCGATTGGACTGTAAGAGTCGCCAGCTTGTATTTTTAAATGGTTGCACCAACTCAACCGAGAAAAGGTTTTTACATTGACATAGTGATGTAACACTGCTTAACTGGTCTGTGAAATCGAGATTCGTTAGGGTCCGGGGGCTTGATTATGCGGAGGGAATGTGTTAGGCACACACCGACATCATTGGTAACACGGTGACCCCCACTTTTTAATTTAAACGCTTATCTGAATGTGTGTGTGTAGGTCAATGTGCAATTATTTGGAAGTAGTATTATGCCTTGTTTGCACCTATATACAAAGGGTTTGAATTTTTGTATAAAAGTTTAATTTTAACAAGATATAGCAATGATGTTTTGTAAAAGAGGTTTTTCAAACCCTTATGCTCAATAGTAATTGAGGCGTTTGATACTTCCATTTTATTATGTGCTCGGCTTGATTGCTTTTATTTTCGAGATGCGAAACATCTTCAAGAAAATAATATACAAAGCAGTGCCAAACTCCTTGTGGGCATGAGATCTGTCTAAGGAAATTCAGACACTGTGAATAATTTACAAGCTGGTTGCAACTGAAAATATCCATCATGGGAACCGAATCTAGATTCAGGAACTGAATCAGTGATCACATGATTCCTAGGCTCACATGATGATGCAGTATGTATGAAAGTTATAAACAGTTATGTATGATGATGCTTGGATTGAATGTTATAAAGGTTCAAGCGGACAAACGCCGACAAAGGGGTTGCTCCACAGGAACCGGTTGCTGTGGATGGAACCTCATATATATATATATATATATATATATATATATATATATATATATATACATGTCGATCCTACTTTTATACGTACACATATACGTACACTCATGCAACGTGTTTGTCCGCTTGAACCTTCATAACATTCAATCCAGGCATCCGATTAAGGCATATAATACCTTTCCAGAATGCTGTTGTCGAGAGCTACACAATGACATGGGATAAGAGGTTGTACGAAGTTAGGAAGATGGGTCCATGCCCAGATCTTCAAGTCTTCAAATTTTATCCGGTGTGCTGTCTTGTGCAGTAGTCACTCGGGATTTTAGCTATGGTTCTTGTAGGACACTTCTGTGTAGAATGAAGTGTAAAATGATGCTGAGATGACGTGATTGTGGAATTGAGGTGGCAAAATGATGATTTTACCCCTCACTAGGGTTGTCTCTGGTTTTGGGCTTATTTAGCAGTCGTTGCTCCAGTTATCTCTGAGATTGGGCTGCTATAGGTACTAAATATCCTCAGGGTTGTCTCTGAGGTGTGCTTGGCCTCCCGGGGTTATCTTCGGGGTTGTAACTGAGCGCCTCGGGGTTATCTCCGAGGTTTAAGCTGACTTCTAGTGATTGAAATGAGCTTTTTCGGGGTTATCTCCGGAACTTCAACTGCATCCCTCAGGGTTGTCTCCGAGGTTAGAACTGTATCTCCCAGGGTTGTCTCCGAGACTTGAACTGAATATCTCGGAGTTGTCTTCGAGATGGAAAACTGAGTATCCCGGGGTTGTCTCCGGGATTGTGCTGATTTAACTTCCAGGGTTATCTCTGGAAGACGATTTTTCCCTCTTGAAAGGTTAGTAACAGGAATGCAAAAAATATGAGTGTCTACAATATATATTTATGTTTCATGTTTACCCATAATGAGTATTTGATAATTTTTGGGATGTGATTATTTGGGTATAGCCAAGATGTAGTTCAATTTATTTAATGGTCAAGGTCTGGTGTTGGCCCATATATATTTGTTTTGACGGTGGGAGAATCCTTATTGAAGTAAGATTGTGTTTCCTTTTTTGTTAGAATAAAAAGATCTAATTTTGGAAGGAATTGATCAATCATTAATTGCAGTTATAAGGTGATTCTAAAAATGACTTTTACTCCTAATTGAATTCTAGTGGACATGACATCTAGAAATACAACAATAAACCAGGGTTTGAGGGGACAATAACAAAATATCATATGACACAAATAAACAATTTATACTCTCAATCTTATTATAATGGATTTCCTCTCTCTCTCTCTCTCCGTGATTTTTTTCCAATTGGGTATGTTTATCTATGTGTATTTCATGAGTTTGATTTCGCAACAATACAATCAACTATATACCATCAACTATTAGCACGATTTTGGCTTGCTATTTTGGTGATTTCGTCAGGCGTATAAAATCAAGCGTTAACATTGGCGCCATTTGTGGAAATCCAAAATTCTAAATTAAAATCACCCATCCACTAAGAAGAAGATCCTTCACATAAAAGATAAGTGATCCTTTTTATGAAATTAACATGCTTATTGCTACCACTTTGCCTATAATTTAAATTTCGTGTAACACGTCCTTGTCTTAATGGGTTCTTGGTGGATTTTTTTTATTTATCATATTGTGTTATGCTTATAAAGGATGAAATCAACTGTTGCATTATGTGTTTAAATTCCTTTATTCGACGCACTATATCATACTCATGTAATTACTATAATATAATACCCATATGATTAATACCCATATGATATGTCTATTCATTTTGAAAAGAAGAATAACATTACTGTTAGGAGTAATTATCTGAAGACCCATGTGATTCATTTCTTATACATGACTCATATTCAAGTAGTATTATCACAAATTGCTTATCTCAAGTTCTAATATGAGCAATGTTGATCACTTCACGTGGTTCATGGTAGCATGACACATATATAAACTCAACAGTTACATGATTTCCCCTAATTTCGGCCTTTGTCCATAAGCTTCGGCTTTTGCAATCTATTTATGAAATCTCATGTTCATATTTTATTGAACTGTTGACAGCTACTGATTGTAAAATCAATCTTTTTGATACATTTGCAAGTCTTGCATTATCGAGTCCCAAGAAGTTACAAAACCTTTTTGAGATGATCCTCCAAAGCGAAAAGTATTTGAATAGGAGATATACTGAGGGGGTCTTCGCTTAAAAGATTCTGAAGCAGATCATGCATATAAGAGATTGGAGTTTGAGTATGCAACTGTGACAATCAAGAGTGGAAAATGGGGAAAGGAAACTAATTCCCCCAGTCAGTGACTTTTGGATTGTTCAGTTATTACTGAGTTGCAGTCTACTTTTGGCGGTCTAGAGCATGCAGGATGTAACGCTCCGAAATCCGGTTTATTTTCACACCCAGATTCCGTACGTTATGGTCCCACTTCTTTCCAAACATACATCATTATATAGCTAAATATAACAACATACATTCTCAAATCCCTGGTTATAATACCTTATAACCTCGTTCGTTACAAATAATGATCATTACCTTATTATTTACATCTTACAAGAGTGAATTTCATCCGCCACCAAAGATACATAACAGTTCATTAAACTACTCTATAGTTCAATTAAAATATTCTAAATTACAAGTTTTCTCTTAATCTTCACACTCATTCATATACTGAATGACACTTTATTTGGATACCGTTCAACTTGATCTTTACGGGATCCTTAAGTTCTTTTTAACATCGTTTGCTAAAAATGTTTTTATTTAAAGCAAGTGTGAGCATTCAATTGCTCAGCAAGTCATAGCAGTTGAATAAACAACTTCAAGAATTTAAACATTCTTTTAAGACTTCAATAACCGAACAAAGGTTATGAAGTAGCTTGAATAATAAGAATAATTTTGATTCTTATCATTTTAAAACATTAGTCACATTCTCTTTGAAATACTTTCATTCTTCTACCTTTTTCATACACATCCTGTCCGGCTAGAATCATTAACACAAAATTAACAATAATTGTTCATGTATAAACATAACATTCTCATATTTAACAGTTTAATCATAGAACAGTTCATCTCATAGAAACACCGAAGTGTTAAAATTGTGGCACAAGGCCTCATACATTCTTCCACCTTGTACAAATATCACACATTTGCAAATAGACAAAACTTCTCAAGTTCAACATCTGAGAAAGTTTAACAAACTAGCATTCATTTAAAATATGAATGAAGTTAGGAAACTTGCCTTACGCACAACTACAACTTAAAGTTTACGCTGAACTATTCATTGCATTTCCTATGTAACATATAAGGAAATAACATATACACCAATTAGTCATATACTTGACTTACGCATTAGTTTACTTAACTTTACTTCTTAGGGTTCGCGTTCTTGCAATCTAAGTTTACGCGACCAACATTCTTTAACGGTTTACAGCATTACGATATACGAAGATGTCTTAACTCATACAATCATCATCTTTGATGATTTACTTTCTTATCTTCTTCTTATAACTCTTCTAGGACTTAGCACACATCGAATCTCTACTAATATTCCATATGGTACTCTGAGTGGTTTCCCACAAACAACCAACAAACTATTTTCCCGTCTCGTCTACACTGTTTTTCATAGCGAGTTAGATCGGTTTCCAGTTTCGTATATACCTCCACTCTCTAAAGGAATTATTTAGCCCAGCTCCCATATGTCAACCATTAAAGATTACGACTGTACCACAACCTAAACTTTATCTTAACTTATCCGAACCATTAAAACTATAATGTTCGTTAAGTTGATTTCTCATTCCTTATGGCTTTTTGGCAACTAAATGCCATACCTCAGGATTCATTCTTTATCATCTAAGTCATACAGTCTTTTGTATACTTAGAATGATCAGTCAAAATTTATTCTACGCATTCATAGCGTTAAGCATTTTACATTACCTTATTCATATCTTACAACGTCCGGTTCATTTGACGCGGAACGTTATCCAAGTTATAATTATTAACTCAATTCTTAACGTTATACATCATTGTCTTTAATTCAGTTTCTTAACCCATCAAAGGTTTAATCATCATCCTTCATTAACTTATAGTCAATCCATACACGGGGTGTAGGTTCTGCTCGTTTAATGTTTGCGTACACTCAACCCTCATGTCGACTAAAGTGTTTAACACTTATTTTCATTCTAACATTCTCTATCCAACTCACATTTAGACTTTCCTTAATCTTGTTACCGTTCGTTACGGCTTTCTTGATAATTTCATATTTTACTTACTACTTTCATCAACGTCTAAGTCATACAACTAATGTATACTTAGAGCATTCGCCCGACGCGAATACAATTCACGAGGATCGTTTACGTATTCTGCGTTCACATTGTCCATCTCTTAATCTCTCATTCAACCTTTACCCAAGGTTTTAATCACTTTCATTCGTTATCCACCACATGAACCCCACATTCATTATTCTTTCTTAATGTCAAAGCCATACGGTTCGTTGTATGCTAAAACCAATCGTTCATCGCAACTACGTTGTGACACCCCCAAAATAGGTATACATCACCCATTCTGAGTTATCAATACACGGTACAGAAACAACTACAACTTTATTATTACAACAGTAAAACTGTGAGTTTAAATACAGATATTGACATCTAAACAATATCCACATACAAATAAATCATCATCATAATTATTGATACATTATTTTACAAAAATGGTGAGGACTACTAAACAACTCTCTAAAACCATCATTCCATACCCCCAGCTGCATTTTCGCTACATTCTCGCCTCCCGAGAAGAAAAATGGAACAAAAAGAAAAGGGTGAGCTCAACTAGCCCAAAGAAGAATATTATGACTAAGATAATATACAACAAATTATCGTTAGTCTTCAACAGAAAAAAAATTTAATAGAATACAATAGACAACAAGTTTTAAATCAATACTGCAATGTGAAAATATTAATTCATAGAAGAGTTACGAGAGGATGAAATCTACTAATATCTATGAATTTAATAAATTCATCATCAATATTTTTATCCTCGTAACATCAATCATATATATATCGGAATCATATATTCATCCTTGCACTCTGAGCCAAGGACATTCACCATTGGTCATGTTCATCTAAACACTGCTCATCTTTGCACTACTGGCCAAAGATATTCATCGAAATCATTCATCTTTGCACTACAGGCCAAAGATATTCAATAATATCATCATTTAAGACTGAGGATGATGAATTTTTTTTTTTTTAAAGAAACGAATACACTGAAACAAAATGACTAGGATTAAGGATTAAGGATTCGTACTTTGTTTTATCCACGTCCAAAAATACCTCAAAAATAATCATAGTGGTGTAAAATTCAAGAATAATCAAAACATGGATACAATCAAAACTAGTATCCACAATAGATATTTTGGACGAAAAAGAAAATTTTCATTTTTCGATGAATAGTCTTATTCGTGAATAAGATCAGATATCGTGAATAGTCTTAGATACGTAAATAGTAACTCCGACACCAAAAGTTCCAAATTTGATAAAAACTTCAGATCAATATTTCAGAATAATGATATTGAAGAAATAATATCATTACAAAAAAAAATATCCCTTACCTCGGAAAGACAGTACTTCTAACTAGAATACTGGATATAGGTTATAACTTGAACTTTCACCATATAGCAATACTCAAAGTATACTCAAAATACTCATAAGAATACGCTCGATAATATAGAGAGAGAAAACTTCAGTTTCTGGTGTGATTTTTAATTCTAACCTAAGCACCTATTTATAGGAAATTGCTTAGAACACCAAAGCAGAAAATTTAATATAATAATATATTTATAAAACAATTTCTACGCCATCCTTTGGGAATCTGAAATCAGCCACCTAGCATGTGATTAATGAGGCTCACAACATATAAAAAATGTTTTTGTTATTTTAAACAATTAAAACTTCTAAAAATCAATTATTTCGGAACTCCGGAACTTCAATAATTCACAATAAATAGCCCTTTTGTTAGAAAATTCGAATCTTGCAAGTTTTTATAGGAAATTCAATTCTCTACAACTTTGCAGAAGAAAGTTTTTTCAAATTCCAAACAAAAATTGACCGAAATCCACAAACGGGTGATTTTACAAAAGCTATAATCAAATTTCAATTCGAATAAATAGGGTCCAATTTAGCATGTTTAACATGTTTTAAACATTTATTGCAACAAAAATACTTTTCCTCCTCGTATACTCATATATCCCACATTTGTTGTAAAAATATCACCATTATTATATTATTAAAATATAATAATATATATATATATTTAAATGAATTATTTTATCGTAAAAAAGATAAAATTTCAATTTTCAACAATTGTCACATTAAAAATTTTCTCCATTTATATCCACATAAAATCAATATTTTCCTCATCATATGAATCAATAATTAATTATTCACAAATAATATTACGTAATCACAATATTGACAACCGGCGGTTCCTGTGAAAGAGGGGCTTTCCAATAAGAATTTCTCCTTCTTGACGCCGCAATTAGGTGACCAAACCTCTCCTTAGATGTAACTTTCTAGACATTGCCAATAAAGTTATCTAATAATATTATTCAGATAATATGAATTATTGCTTCGATAATGAAAAATACTGTTTAATGACAATTATTGAAACAACAACAATATAAAATATCAACACAACAATTATTGAACCAATAAAATAATTGAATAATAATTATCGTAACCATTATTGAGTAGTGCCTTCTTCACGTAAGAGTCAATAATTGGTGCAATACTGCAGTCTATCTTGTGCAACAACGCGTATTCGTGTTTTTAACCACCGGTATTCCAACAATTAAACGGTAACAATTACGCCGTTATTTTTAAACAACTTATATTTGTCGCTTTCTTCCTCCAATCGCTTTCGTTATGGGGCCCACACATTTATCGCTACCGTCAGTATGAATATTCCCGACAAAGACGAATATTCCACGACCAAACGAATATTCCCCGACAACAATGAATATTTTATAACCACTTGCTTATTTTGAAATATTTGCGTATTTTACCCATAACTATCCACATTAATCACATCAACCCTTACTATTTCAAAATAATAATTAGGGAAAATTAAATTTCATTTATTAATTATTTGGGGTCTTACATACGTTGCATTTACATTCATTACATTCTTTTTTTTAAATTCCATTCAAACTTTCCAATAAACCTTTACTAAATGTTTAAATCACTTGATTAAGTTTTACATTATGTGAACTAAATGTTCATTATCTTTCCTTAGACTTCCCCCAAGAGTTGAGCAATTAAAAGCTCTTCTCAAGGTCTTGCCCTGAACCGGCGTTGCGGCGCCACTTCCTTTGTTATTTATCGCGCTGCGACACGAGTCTCAAGTACCTTTGTCCATGGACTGGCACTGTGGTGCTGCCTCCCAAGGCATAACTGGCGCTGTGGCGCCAGTTCTAAAACTTAGAATTTTTTTTCGAAGTGTTCAACATGTTTGAGATGCTTACTTCACAATCTCATAACTTCTTCGCTATAACTCGGAACGACGTCGTTGCAAAGCCATCTTCTTACTCTCATTACATACTTTAACTTCTTTTGGATAGAACTTCATTTTGAATCCATTAACATACCATTCAATTGGCTTAGATTTCATTATTCGCTAGTTTTACGTTATTAACGTTCTTCGTTCGTTCGTCCGTAATTCGATCCGAACTCGGAATTCGTTCGTTCTTGAGTCCATTACTCACATTTTCTTACATTCTTATGAAACCCTACACATTCGGGTTCATTTACATACTTTCTACTTTTTGCTCGTCTTTTATGAAATTTTTCACCATAACTTAGTTATAACTAAGTTCAATCCGTTCTTCACGAACGTTTCTATCGTTCCTAACCAAGAAATAATCAACTAACTTATACGCGATAGTTTTAAACTTATCAATCAATAACAAGTTATAACTACGATGGTTTTAAATTTGTCCATCAACAACGTTCTTCGTGTTCTTCGCGTTCTTCGTTCGTTCTTCTTTTTTTTAATCCATACTTTGATTACGATTTCACTTTTTCTTGGAATTTGTTGTTATAAAACAGCATTCCTTACTTATTTCATCAAATCATTTATATAATTCATTCGGATCGTTCAAATTCATTACGAACTTCATACTTCCTTAAGAAATTTATAAACTAAACTTCTAATTCTTATTTCTTCATTTTCTCATGATTTCAACCATATGAAAATCATTTTTAACATCTTTTAATTCTATTCTCATTAAGCTATACGATTTCATATGAAACTTAAAGAAAATTAACTTATAGGTTAGGTTTGCAATACCTTTCGTCTTTAATCTTCTTCCGTAGGACAAATTTTACTCACGGCTAGCTTTTCTTCTTCATTCAAACTCTTTCTCTCACTCCCAAGTGTTGGTGATTTTCAAAATCACCAATAAATGAGCTAAGGCTCTTTTTATATAGAAAACCAAGGTTAGGAGTATTTTAGTCATTTGACAAACTGCCTTACTATTCACACCTCCTTACTATTCACGAAGCTTCTCTTCGAAGCTTCGTGGTTCCGTCTTTCGGGATTCGTCTGATAATTTTAAAAACTGTGATTCTCGAAATCCAAATATTTTTGGATATTTCGTCTTTCCTTTATAGATTAACTTTTACGCATTCTTCGGAACTTTGAAAAAATGAAAAACACTTTTTGATGATAAGTGTTTTCCTTCACGTTTTCCCCTAACGTAGTTAAATGAATGAAAAGTACATAACAATAATTTTCGTCATTTTTATTTCGTCCGATTTCTACACATTTTTTGAGAAAAATTTTTATCGGCTTACTTAACTTTTCACGATATATTATCGTTAAATCTTTCGACGGAATGTCATTTTGACATACCGATCTCTCGAAAAGGCTTAGGTTATTCAAACCCTAACCCTTAGGGTTTTGTCGGGTGAATAGTGCCTATTTCGTCTTTTTTTCAGAAATATTTTTTTTCCCAGATAAATTTAATTTTCGTCTTGAAAATTCTTACTCGTTAAGTCTAGCTTGTAGCAATAATCCTCCTGTTTTATAATCATCATAGGTTCTAGAACGAATAATAAACACATATTACATAATATTACTAATAAAAATTCATTTTATAAATAACTAATTCTTTAAACTTAATTTCTGGATAATCCAATTTTTCGGGTTGTCACATTCTTCCCCCCTTATAAAAATTCTGTCATCAGAATTTCTTAAAACCACACCTATACCCGGATGCTTTATTCCCACAATCTTTAGCAATGGTTTCATTCCTACTTTTTCTCTTTCTTGTAACCATCCTTTGTTAGGTTTGTAATATTCATGAACGCAATCAAATTGCACAAAATAAGCGGAAACGTGATAAAAATAGTTTTAAAATTTTATAAAACATATACACGGATCATCCTTTATGCACAATTATTAATTAAACGAAAATATAAAGAACAAGAATCATACCCTTGAAGATTCGAGCTTCCTCAGGTACAAGTTCACCTCCAAGTCCTTTTCGCGTTCAACTTGAATCCACCGAGTTTGGTTCCTTCCTTTGATCAATGTTAGCCACCCAAGTGTTTGGCCTCTAGAGGTGATCCACCAAGGAAGAAGAAAGATTCAAGAAGATGAGTATTTGGCAAAATCCTAGTTTTTTTTATCTCTCATAGAAAATGGTGTACTCTCCCAACCATTGGAATTACGTCAGTTGTGAAAAAGTCAACAACCACACCCTCACCCATAATAAGACTCCTCTTATTTATAGATGTAGGCAACCCTCCTTAATAATTAAGAAATTGGGTTTTATTTTAATTAATTAAACTCCTTTAATTAATTAGACTCCCAATCTTATTAGGAATAATTAATTAAACTCTTTTAATTAATTAACCTCCTAAACTTGTTAGGAATATATGAGAGTACTTTTATTAATTAATTCTCTAACTCCTTTAGGAATTAAATAATAATAAGACTCCTCTTATTAATTTATATTTAATATTTTCCAAATATTAAATAATAAATATTAAGCTATTTAATTTATTCTATCACCATAGATTAAATTAAATATACTTAACTTATTATTATGATTATGCCATTTGCTTCTTAAATAATTATTCTTCCTTTTGTGGTGTGATCCTTTAGGTTCTCCATATTAAACCGGTTGTGAATAAATCGATTAGAACAATTCTAATCTTATTTAAATAAATAAATTAAACTATTAATTTATTTAAATAAATAATATTTATTCTACAATAGGGATAAGCCTTCATAGCGATTAACGACTTTCCAGATAATATAGATTTCAACATTAATCATAAAAGAACATTTGTATAAATAGTTACTATACAATTTAATCCTTCCACCATACAATGTCTCAATTAAATATAAGACATCGAATTACTGTCAAGTCTTATTTTATTTAATTATAAGTATTTCGATCCTTAAATAACAACTCTAAATAATGAAAATTAGAAACTTCTTTCTAATTTCATTCTGCCTTGGCCAAGGACTACTGGGTTGTCATTTATCGAATCACATAGGACATTTCTCTTCTTTTACTAGAAGCGGTAGATTCTTTATTGATCATACATTATCTCCATGTACAACTTATTATATCCAAGCATACCCTTTGATATACCCTAAGTGTAAGACCCCGAATTTTATGAAATAAAATTATTCAATTTTTCTTATAATTACTATTCAGTAAATGGTTAAATTGATAAAAGTTAAAGTTAAGGGTGATATATGAAATTTTTTCAAAATACACCAAAGTTATAAAATATTCATTGTTGTTAGGGAATATTCGTTTAGTCATGGAATATTCTTTATGTCGTGGAATATTCGTATGCGATACGGCGCGACCATTTGTGGGACCCATAGCGTAAATAAGCGCTTGGATGAAGAAAATGACAAAATTAAGTTTTTATAAATAACTACGTAATCATTACCGATTAACAACATTGAATACCCTTGGTTTAAATACGATGTCTGGCGTGTTTGCACAAGAGTAGCACCTACGGTTTATATAGTATTTTTGAATTATTGATCCTTACATAAGAAGGCATTACTCAATAATTGTTACGATAATTATCGCTCAATATTTTATTTTATTGATTCAATAATTGCTGCGTTGATATTTTATATTATTGTTGTTTCAATAATTATCACTGCACAATATTTCTCATTATCAGATCAATAATTTATATTATTTGAATAATATTATTAGATAGCATTATTGGAAATGTCTAGAAAGTTACATCAAAGAGAGGTTTGGTCACCTAATTACGGCAAATGAGGAAAAATTCTTATTGAAAGCCCCCTCTTTCACAGGGAAGCTACCGGTTGTCATAATTGTGATTCGTAATATTATTTGTGAATAATTAATTATTGATTTATATGATACGAAATATTTATTTGATGTGGGTATAAATGATGGATTTATTTATGTGGTTATAAATGAAGGAATTAATGTTGAGGTATTTTATCGATATTTTTATCGAGAATGAAGGTATTAAAAATTAAATCAAATATTTTTGAGATATATTAAGTGAGTTATAATTTTTAATCCGACTTTGGATCGTTGTAATTTTTGGATATGTTATACATATATAAGTTGAGTATATGTCCACAAATTTTGAACTATTAAAATGAACGTATGATTTGTTATGAATTTTAAGAGGTGTTGGTTCGAAATTGTTGAAGTATCCGAATTTAGCATTTTGGTGGAAAATTCTAGAATTGAGTGGGCCCCACTTGTGGTTGGTGAAGAAATGTACTGAATTTTATTTCAAATGTGGTGGGTGGGAATAGTAGCAGGTAAAGCCATCAGGTTGCAAGTCAAGTCTGCTAAAATTTTCCTATAAATAGAGGGCTAAGTTAGAATTGAAAATCACACCAGAAATAAGTTTTCTCTCTTTCTCTCTCTAGATTATTGAGTGTATTTTGTGATTATTTATATACTTGGTGAGTTGATATTCATCAGTGCAACTTTCCTTCAATGTCATATCCGATATCCAATCAGAAGTGCTGCTCTTTTGAGGTAAGGGATAGTAAAGGATTTTAAGGGTTATTATGTTTTTCAGTTCGTACTTCTTCTGATCTTCAGAAAACTCTGGAAAAATTTAAAATGATATGTTGATGAGTTTTATTGATTGTGTCCAAAAATGGTGATTTTTGGATGTATAGATTAAGAGTTATGAATTTTATGAGAAAAGACTATTTTAAAAGTAACCGCTTATAACTCCTTATGATTAACTCCAAAATTGAAGAAATTTTTATTGGGAGTACATCTATATAATATCAGTGTATTATGTGAATTTTGAAATTTTTGGATAAAAGTACAATTTATGATAAATGTCTAAATATTCGGCGATTTTGGCCATATGAAAAATAGTAAATGAATTTTAAAAATTCTAAGAAAAATATATGTTCAATATGGGACTATATTCTAAATCCCGAAAAGAAATATTTTTGGAACCCATTTGGTATTTTTCATGAAAATGGACTAGTTATGAACAAATGAGTTAAATATGTTATGTGAAGAAAGAAAATTGGAAAATATGATTTTATGGCTTGAGAATCATATATGTGGTATATGCAGATTTTTGATGAGGGTTTTGGTTATTGGTGATAAAATCTTATAAGTTTGGCATTTTATGATGATTAAATGCATTATTTAGTAAAGTGTAAACAATTAAAATAAATTGTTTATAAGTTTAAGAAATGTTATTCTTTCAATATCATTATACCGAAATATTGGTATGGATTTTATTGTGAAATTTCTACCTTTTTGTGTCAGGGTTACTATTCATGAGTTACTATTCACGAGTTACTATTCACGGGTATTATTCACTACAAAATTGGTTTCTTTTTCTAACCAAATTATAGTTGATTTATGAATATTACTCTGGAGATTAAAACTATATATTGATTATATTGATTTTATTATCATATATAATATTTTTATAACCCTGATGTTGAAATTCTCTTTCACTGGAGTGTAAAGATGAGTAGATTATTGGTATGATCATGACTAGGGTTCTCTTTGGCAAGTAGTGAAAAGTTGAATTGTGACTGGTATGATCATGACCATTGAATTTATAATTGAATATCTTTAGCTTAAGTACAAAGGTGAATTTATCAACATGGTTATTACTATTGTTTATATAAATTCTGAAATGATTATATATTTCTTTGAGATATTAATATATTTGACCTGTAATGCAAATATGAACTGTTGATGAATATATTTGGCTTGTAGTACAAATATGAACTGTTGAGAAATATCTTTAGCCTGTAGTGCAAAGATGAATTGTTGATGAATATCTTTGGCCAGTAGTGCAAAGATGAATTGTTAATGAATATCTTTGGCCCGTAGTGCAAAGATGACTGTTGTTGAATATCTTTGGCGATTAGTGCGAAGATGAATCATGGATGAATATCTTTGGCCCATAGTGCAAAGATGAATTTATTAGTATGATTATGAGCAGAATTGTGTGATTTGGTATAACCATGATCTTTGATGTTTCAGGTAAAGACATGTGATGAAAATTATATTCGTCTTGGGTACGAAGAGGAATTTAGAATCACAATTATGATTATGAGATATTCATATAATTGTGGAAAGAAACTGTTGATTGGTGTTACAGGGATAAAACATTGTTGGTGGACTTTTAACATGGAGAAGATAATAGACTGTATTGTCTATTTGACTCTTCTAATGGATTGCTCGTTCCGCTGCAACTATGGTTGAAATTTTTATCTACCATATGTTTTAAATCTTTGATTTGTTATTGATGAAGGCTATTGATAATTTAATTATCTTTAGTCATGATATTCTTTACTGAGCTAGTTGTGCTCACCCTTTTGCTTCACAATTCCTTTCAGGTAATAAAAGTGTAGCTGGGTCGAGCGGGGGTAACAAGGGAATAGAACGGTGGTCTCTAGCTGTGGAGTTCTCCCTAAATAGTATAGACAAGTGTGTTGTATACATCTTTTAGTTATATTTGGTGAATCATATAGGGAGAGGCAAACCCAATGTTGGAAGGGTGTTTTGCCACTATCATACAAGATGTCTAATGACATACAACCTCGTGTCATCATAAGACAGGGTTGTGCTCATCCACTTGCTGAGTATATTTATGAGCACTACCTATATAATCTTGGTGTTTGTTTGAAGTATAATTCTCAATTTGAGACAGTGGAGATAATGATAAGTCAAGAGAAGACTCACCATTGGGAAGAATATGATAGTTATCTTCTCGTTTTTCTTTGGGGTCTATTGGGTCAACCAAGGATAATTCTGTGGCCATATGATATCTATCATAACCTAGAAGCATGGGCTCCCATGTACGAAGGTTTCCTTGAGCACTTCCCAAAAATTCTAATTTCTAAAATAGTTTTTGACTATACCTTTATGTAAGGTGTCATTGTGACGTGATATCCACGATTGGGACATGAGTCACAGTTGGTATATATTTGTATCCAAACTCACAGCATATGTGTTGTTGTATTTTGTACGATAATTGTTGTAATAAAGTTGTAGTTATTTTCTGTACCATGTATTTGGCGACTCAGAATGGGTTGGATGGAATGGACCTATTTTGGGGTTGTCACACTAAGGGTCTTAAGGAATAAGTTAAAATATAACTCATCATACACAAGATACTATGATGATCTCAAGTCCAAGGATCACTTGTACTACTATCACTACAGGAATTCCTATTGACAGACAAGTAAAACTCCATTACGTATTCCTTAGCGAGCCACGTTCAGTGTATTTATTCTCCAATAAGCACCTATATACTTGCTTTAGTGTCTCAACACAAATGATCATGAGATCAATCATCCTCATCCAATAATCAAGCAACGTATGTACCAATCTATCCAAATTCACTAATTCCCAATTTAGTAATCCAACGATTGGGATCTATTTTAGTTTTAAGCTTTCTAAGAATTTAAATCTCATTAGAATGGTCATCATCATTATTCTAAAAGCATTGCTTAAAACTATGGGTTTATCACATATTATACAGCAACATCATGTAGATAATTAAAAGCCTTTAATAAATTAATATTTTTTTATTAATAAATGAATAAGATTGTTACAAAGTATATGCTTTATAATCAAACATGATTGGCATGTGTGCATACTACTTTCAATCTCCCACTTGCACTAAAGCCAATCGCCATTGTATCTCATACCCTTCTTCTCTAAGTGACGATTATCCTACTGTTGGATAAGCTTTAGTTAATGGATATGTAATGTTATTCTTGAAAGTCCACTATTTCTATAGTGATTTCCCATCTTTCAATGATTCCTATAATCAAATGAAAGTGCCACAACACATGTTTAGATCCATGATGAGACTTAGGAACTATTCTTAGTTCTGTAATGAACTTTTCATCTAAACATTCAACTTACAGCTTCATTTATAGCTATATACTTTGTCTTTATCACTAAACGAATAACTCTTTGCTATTTGGAACATTTCTAATTCACTGCACCACTGTTCAAGGTAACCCTTTACCTTAAAGTGGATTTTCTGTCGTCTTGGTTTGTCTGAAAAAACGTGAGTCTGTTAAACACTCTAGTTTTAATTTAGACCCACCATAAATTTTAATCACATCCTTAGTGTCGGTTAAGTACTTTAAGATTTTTTTCATTGTCTTACAGTGATCTTCTCCAGAATATGACTGATCAACATCAGGTCTCGTATATTTCATTATATACATGATTGTCACTCATGCGATCTCTCTTTTTAGGAGTCTATAGGGACTTTTAAGAGAGATACACTCCATGACTCATCAACATGAGACATCACTTGGAGTTTGCCATACTAAACAACTTTAGCATCAAATAAATATACGTTCCTTGGGTTAAGCCGAGCATCCTTTTAAATCTATCTATATAGATTTGTATCCCCAATTAAGATACTCTTCCCAAATCATTCATGGAGGAATGTTTAGACAACTTTATCTTTACTGATTGTAGCATTAGTATGTCATTCCTTATCCATAGTATATCAACATATAATATTAGGAATGTCACAATGCTCCCACTGACCCTTTTGTACACACTAGGTTCATTCTTATTTGTGATAAAATCAAACTCTTTTGATTTGTTTCATCAAAACGAATGTTCCATTTTTGAGAAGCTTGCTTCAATCCATTTCTCTAAGTGTCTACAATTCTTACCTCATCGTATGTAACTGGATCATCATCTTCTATGATGCGTACCTCATCATCATTATCTATGGTGAATCCATACCTCCCAGGTATCTTCAGTACTATTCCAGATTTACGATTTAGTTGTGGTACAATAGGTCTATCTACATGTTTTTCTTATTTTACTTATAGTGTTTTTTGGTTCTTGAACTTTTCAAGATCTATTATCCTCCCACTAGCCCCTTCAATGATAAACATCTTTATCTTAGAAGGCAGCGTGTTTAGCAACAAACACCTTTTGCTAAGTAGGATTATAGAACATATACCCTAAACTTACTTTAGGATGTCCCACAAATCTGTACTTGTCAAATCTTGTCCCAAGCTTATCCTTTGAAATCTTTTTCACATAAGCTGGATAACCCCTTATCTTAACATACTTAAGATTAGGAATCCTCCCTCTCCATAACTCTTATAAAGTCTTAGGGTCGAATTTTGAGGTTACCTTTTTCGTAGATATGCAGCCATTTATAGGGCATGACCCCAGAAGGATATTGGAATGTCGGTAAAATCATTGTGGACTGCACCATGTCCAACAAGGTACGATTTTTCCTTTTAGATACATTAATCAATTATTGCGTATCAGGTGGAGTCCATTATGAGAAAACCATTTGAGATGATCTAGAAACTTATTGCACAAGTATTTATTCCTTAATCTAATCAAAGAATCTTATTACTTTGCCAATTTGTTGCACTTCTGAATTCTTTGAACCTTTCAAATAATTCACACTTATATTTCAGCAAATACACACATTCAACTCTTTGAATGATCATCTCCTTTTCTTATACTAGTTTGTTCAATTTGCAAAATTATTTTCACGTAAGTCAAGTATACAAAATCCATTAAGTAATATTCCAGTTTTATACAAAATATTATTATTATACATAGAACAACAATTGTTCTTAAATATAATACCAAAGATTTCATTGTCCAACAACAAAATGGAAATAATGTTTCTAACGAGAACTGGAATACAATAACAACTTATTGACTTAATAGATTAGCTCGTAGGTAATGCTAAACTATAAGTTTCTATGGCTAATGCAGCAACATTTGCTTCATTTCCCACACATAGAATTATTTATCTTTGTTTAGCTTTCTACTTCTGTTTGGTCCCTTCATAAATCTATATTTATGATAACCAAAGTTGGTATCCAATACCCAAGTAGAACCTTGACTTTAAGAAAAAAATTATTTCAATCATGAATAAAACTGTATTATAACCGAAACTTCACTAAGCTTCTTTGGTTAGCCTCTGCAAGATGTTTCTCGCAGTTTCTTTCCAGTGTCCATGCTTATTGCAGTGGAAGCAAAATCCTTTGCTATCTTTATCAGTTTTGTTCTTATTATCCTTTGTTTTTACCTTTCTATTTACCTTCTTTGAATCGTTCTTCTTTTCAGAAGATCATTTGGCCCCTACAAGTAAGACTTGGTTGGAAAATGACTCTCAACATTTTTCAACATGTTAAGCAAATCAGCGAAGCTGATATCTAGCTTGTTCATATGAAAAATTCACAACAATTGTGAAAGGAGTCCGGGAGTGAGTGCAAGATCAAATCTTGGCTCAACTCTCCATCCATGACAAAACTCGTTGTCCTAATTGTTCAATCAAATTGATCATATTTATGACATGTGTCTGTACTATAGTGTCGTTGGTCATTCTAGATCGGAAGAGCTCCTTAAATATCTGATATCTATTAGTCCTACTTTCCTCACCGTCAACTACTTGATGTGCAGGAATATAGTAGGAGCATCTATAGTTTCATACTGACGCTGAAGCTCATTACTCATGGATGCGAGCATGATGCATTGAGCCAACTGTGCATCATCTTGCCACTTTCTAAAAGTAGCAATCTCTCCCTCACATGCATTGTCTTCAACCATTGCATGGATAGGCTTATTAAGGACATAAGATAGCTTTTCAGCCATGAGAACTATTCTTAAATTCCTTAACCAATCCGTTTAATTCGATCCGGTTAAATAGCATCTAATATGCTTTGTAGTGATAGTAATTTAGACATTGTAAAATTTTGTAAATGAATTTGTAATTAAAAACATTTTAGCATATATTCTTTTATTAATTACCAAAATATTTTAGGTTTTGTTTTAAATTGGTATCTCCCACTATTTTCTTCAAACTATATTACCCTCAATTTATATAGTTCGGCGATATCTAATTAAAGATATGCTAGTAAGAATAAGGATCCCATTTCAAATGTATATAGTCTTGTGTGTGCACAACAAACTATATATAAATAAATAGGTAGACAACTCTTGTCAATTACATCAACTATGCAACTCCTTGTATTTTGTCTCTTAGATCATAATGGTCAAGTGTCTGCACATCCGAACTAAAATGATCTAAGTTAAGTCATACCTAGCACTCCATATATTCAAAAGAAAAACATTGTTCTTGTGTGTGAACAATAAAACAGCATTGTTCAGTCTATTTATAAGCATTAAATGTGATAAAATAACATCTTAAATATTTAATACTTGCCTTGTGTGTACACAACAAACTCATATTAAATATTTAATACTCTATTATTTTACTATGCTAGAAGGCGACGTTCGATATTCCAAATATCTTTGAACGTTATAACTTAATATAATTTATTTGAGGGTTTTGTTAAAAATTTGTCTCATCTTGTTTAGCGCGCATGCACATATATATATATATATATATATATAAAATACGCCATCATATTAATTAACATGTGAAGCATGTTTGCATAATATATATATATATATATATATATATATATATATATATATATATATATATATATATATATATATATATATATATATATATATATATATATATTATATAGTATAAACATGCACTTATAAAATACTATATTCTACCCTTGATTGATTATGGACTTTATTCTAGTTTGGTTCACTAGAGCCACCAAGTGAACCAAAAGGTCAAACCTAGGGTGCAAGAATTAAATTTAAATATAACTATTGCATTTAAATCACATGCTCCATTACAAACGAGTCTTCAAGCGCTCCTTGATATCCAAATTTTCAAAATTAATTTTAACTATTCCTATTACAAAACTATTAAAAAATAAATAGAAACCTTGATCAGCAGTCAAGGGGAAGTACATAGGAGGGAGATAAAATTTACATTAAGAAAAAAATTAGAGAAGACGAGGTACGCAGACCCCATTTAATAAAACTCATACATTCATGCCTCCAACAAAAATAAAATCCAATCACATTTGTCATTAGTTCATAATCAATCCGATTTATTATCATACACATCACCATATGCATCAATAAATAACATTCATTTCATGAATAATAAACATTCAATATATATACTGATATCATTTAATGGGTAAATTTAGTTAGCATAAAATCTAATTTTGAATCAAAATAAACTCTTTTATTGTAATCCAAATTTAAATCAAAATAAAATTCTTTTATTTTAATTTATCCAATTTTGAATAAAATAAACTATTTTATTTTAATCAAATTCTTTAATCAAAATAAACTCATTTATTTTAATTAATGATGGAATCTAATTCCAAGTAAAAATAAAAAAAACTCATTTATTAAAGGAAACACGGATTCTCTTTCCTATTCACAATTAAACTCCATTATTTTGAATAATATGAAATCTTATTTCATATCTAAATAAACTTCTTTATGTAAGGAAATACGGATTCTCTTTCCTATTCACAAATAAACTCCTTTATTTTGAATAATATGAAATCTTATTCCATATCTAAATAAACAACTTTATTTAACGAAACATGGAATCATTTTTCAACTTCAATTAGTTATCATGGAATCCAATTTCAACTCTAATTAGTTAGCATGAAATCCAATTTTAAGATTAAAATAAACTTTTTAATTTAATAATAAAATAATAAGAATAATATATATATATATATATATATATATATATATATATTAACCAAAGGAATCATGATAACTAATATATATTATATATTAACTAAAGGAATCATGATTACTCATGTACTGTAACCATATTATATTATAATATATAACCGAATACGTGGATGCGAAACCCTTATATAAAAATCGAGAAGTGATTTTTGTTTTTCATAAAATAATTTTATACAACAAATTATGCAAAATTAAATTGTTCTAAACATATATCATGTGACGCCCCCAAAACAGGTATACATCACCCATCTTGAGTCGCCAAATACAAGGTACTGAATACAAATACAACTTAATTATACAACAGTCGTGTGAAATACGACAAAACATAGGATATGAGTTTTAATACAAATATTATCATCTAGACAATATCCACACTCAATGGAGTCTTCATTACATTTATTATCACACTATTTCATAGAATAGTGAGGACTACTAATGCACCATCTAGGACCATCACTCTGTTCCCCGACTAGTCCCAGCTACGTTCTCATTTCCTGAAGAGAACAGTGAAAAAAAAGGGTGAGCTCAACTAGCCCAGTAAGAAATATTATGACTAAGATAATGCAGGATAAATTATCAATAGCCTTCAACAGTATAAAAACTTATAGAATATAATAGCTAACAAGTTTTAGATCAAAAACTGCAGCAGAAAAAGCAATCCATTAGAAGAGTCAAGTAAAGTATAAAATCTACTGTCTTCTATGATTTAAAAAGTTTTTCATCAACTTTATCGCTGAGACTCAACTTAATAAATAAAATCGAATCATCCCTGCTCCACGGCCAAGGATATTCATATAATCATCAATGGTCATGACTATACCGAATAATCCCTACTCATAATCATACCAACAACTGTCCACCAATGAACTACAGGCCAATGAGGACTTTTACCACATCATTTGTCACATTACGGTCATGATTATACCGAATAATCCTGGTCATAATCATACCAAGTCCATCATGCACGTAAGCCAAAGATGACTTTCAACATAATATAAGCATGAGGATGATGACAATTCAATAAAACAAAGTTCAAGAATAAAATTTAAAGATTTATAAGTTAATTTATCCTCAACTCAATAACGTCCAAATTGTCAACATGATACTGCTTTGTGCAGTAAAATTCAAGAATGCTCAGAAGAATATTTCCATGAAAAGATACTGGATGAAGAGCAAATATCAAGGATATTCCAGTAATTTCATGGAGTATAGAAACTAAAACTTTAACCAACTAAGTATAATAGAATATATGAAACTACAAATAGATTTTTGCCGCCATACGGTAATCCACTTAGACATATCATTTCCATAATTTAATAAGGAATGAATACAAAGGATCATTCACCATGCATGTGATAATCCACATAGACAGGTAATTCCAACAGAATAATAAAGAATGGAAACCAACTAAGTATAATAGAATATATGAAACTGCAAATGGATTTTCGCTGCCATACGGTAATCCACTTAGATAGATAATTTCCATAATTTAATAAGGAATGAATACAAAGGAACATTCACCATGCATGTGATAATCTACATAGACAGGGTATTACAACAGAATAATAAAGAATGGAATAACAGAAGAAATCACCATGCATGCGATAGACCGCACATACAGGTTATCCAACAGAATAATAAAGAATGGAACCAGGTCCGGCATAAATGCACAGACATGATATTCCGACAGAATAATAAAGAATGGAATAACAACAAAAATTACCATGCATGCGATAGACCGCATATACAGGTTATTCCAACAGAATAATTAATGGAACCAGGTCAGGCGTAATACGCACTGATATGATATTTTGACAGAATAATAAAGAACGGAATAATAGAAGAATTTCACCATGTATGCGGTACTTCGTATAAACAGGTTATTCCAACATAATAATAAAGAATGGAATAATGTATATTTCACCAAGTATAGGGTGGCTCAGCGTGTCAGAGTTATTCCAACAGAATAATAAAGAATGGAATAACAGAAGTTCTCTTCATGAATAAGAAAGAAAGAATACCCCTTATGAGTACAACACATAATATTTCCTACCTTAGAAAAACTGAATACTGAAGTAGTGAAGTAGCAGAATACTTTTCTTCTTTCTCTCTATAGTTTCTCTCTCTAGAGTTTCAGTGAATTCGTAAGAAATAATGAAGGAATGAGCTTCTATTTATAGGAGAATGGACTGAATATTAACTAATTCATGAACGGTCCAGATTGATTTACTTTTCAACGGACAATCCATATTGGTTTACTATTAAAACTTAAAGCAACAGTCCATACTGATTTACTATTAAAACTTTAAACCAGCGATCCATATTGATTTACTATTATACTTTCCACCAGCGGTTCATATTGATTTACTATTATATCTTTAACCAACGGTCTGAAAAATTAGCACCTCTCCTCATGGAATAAAATTGTACCCAAAAATGATTTGGACAGAAGAAAAATATATCTTACGGGTGAATAGTAACTCATGAATAGTAACTCGTGAATAGTAACTCGTGAATAATAACTCATGAATAGTAACTTGTGAATAATACTCCAACACGAAAAGTGTCCCGAATACCGAATTAAACAATATAACCTCCAGACATCAATTATACTAACACAAATAAGTCCAACACAATGGACCTATAAAATTCATTTTTAATCAACACGAACTTATTCATCATTAATATTATAATTCACAATATTTAACAACCAGGTCGTTCCCAGGAAAGAGGGGGCTTTCCGATAAGGATTTCTCCTTATTGGCGCCCAATTAGGTGACCAAACCTCTCCTTGACAGAACTTCTAGACATTGTCAATATTGCAAATAATAATATGAATAACTTTGTCGTCTCAATTATTGATTTAATAATTTATCATATTATGTAGATGATACTGTAAGACCCCAACTTTTATAAATAAAGATGATTTTTCTATAAATATCATTTTTGAATATTATGGAGTAAATTTGATATAATGTTATAGTTGTGGGTAATATTTATAAATTTTGTAAAGTACTCAAGTTGTTATATAATATTCGATTGGTCGGGGAATATTCGTTTTAACAGGGAATATTCGTACAACGACACAATCATTGGTGGACCCCACAACGGAATTATTGTCAGATTGAGAAAACACCCGGTGTTAAAAATACAGTAATACGTGTGGTTGCATAGTAGCACACGGTATTAATTATTGATGCTTACGTGAGAAGTCACCCAGTTTTGTTCAATTATTGCTACAGTAATTGCTGCATAATATCTCATGTTATTTGATTCAATTATTGTCAATATTTTATATATTATTAAATCAATATTTGAGACGACAAAGTTATTAATATTATTATTTTCAATATTAACGATGTCTATAAGTTCTGTCAAGGAGAGGTTTAGTGACCTAATTGCGAGCCAATAGGGAGAAATCCTTATTGGAAAGCCCCCTCTTTCCTGGGAACGATCTAGTCGATTAATATTGTGAATTATAATAATGATGATAAATGTTGTTAATAATATTGAGGAGATTTTTTGAAGTATTTGTTGAATTTATGGACCCCCATTTACCCATTTTTTTCAAAATAATCGGTAGAAAATTTCTTAATTTAATAAAAGTGGGGCCCACATATGTTGAATTGGGGGGAGGGAAATGGAATGTCACGGGTGGATTTGGGGAGGAAGGATTTTATCAGGAGGGTGTTATGTTATAATATACATATATATGTTTGCATGTGCTATATATATATATTATATAAAAGTTTATATATATATAGGTTTGTGCGGATGGAAAAAAAGGGGGGTGATTAGTTTTTATTATATATATATATAGTTAGTGCACGCCTTATATACTACAGTCACATATTACGTGTGTGTATATATATATATATATATATATATATATATATATATATATATATATATATATATATATAGATTTTGCTTTAAATATGGACCATCCGATTAAAGTAAATCAATCTGACCGTTTCATGAGTTAGTTACTATCAAATCCCATTCTTCTATAAATAGAAGCTCATTCCTTCATTATTTCTTACTTAATTCACTTTGAAACTCTAGAGAGATAAACTATAGAGAGAAAGAAAAAAAGTATTCTGCTACTTCCCTACTCTTATATCCAATTTCTTTTACGGTAAGGGATATTATTTTCGTTGTATTCATGAAGATAACTTCTATTATTCCATTATTTATTATTCGGTTGGAATAACCTGTATACGCGGGCTACCCTATACTTGGTGAAATTCTTCTGTTATTCCATTCGTTATTATTCTGTTGGAATATCATGTCTATGCGTTTTACGCCGGACCTAATTCCTTCTTTATTAATCTGTTGGAATATCCCGTCTGTGCATTTTACGCCGGACCTAATTTTGTCTTTATTATTACATTTGAATATCCTCATCATGCATGCGCTTTTACGCCGGACACAGTTCCGATAATTATTATTACATTGGAATAACTTTTGTGTATGTGTGGTCTATCGCATGCCTGGTGATTTCTTTTGTTATTCCATTCCTTATTATACTCAGTTGGTTAAAGTTTTAACTTCTATACTCCATGAAATTAGTGGAATATCCTTGATATTTGCGATTCATCCAGTATCTTTTCATGGAAATATTCTTCTCGAGCATTCTTGAATTTTACTCTACAAAGCGAAGATCATGTTGACAATTTCGACGTTATTGGTTCTGGATAAATTAATTCTAAATTTGATTTATTGAATTCTTATATCATTGTTATCATCCTCATGTTTATATTTTGTTGAAAGTCATCTCATGGCCTATAGTGCATAGATGGACTTGGTATGATTATGACCGAGGATTATTGGTGTAATCATGACCGTAATGTTACAAATGATGTGAAAAAAAGTCCTCATTGGCTGTGAGTGCATTGATGGATGATTGTTGGCATGATCATGACCATTAATGAATACACAAATATTCTTGGCCCGTAGTGCATGGATAATTATGGTCGTGATACTAAAGAATATCCTTGGCCATAGTGCAGGGGTGATTTGATGATGTGGATTATTTATTAAGTCGAGTCTCAGTGATAAAAGTCATGAAAAAAATTTTAAATCATAGAAGATAGTAGATTTTATTCTCTACTTGACTCTTCTAATGGATTGCTTGTTTCCGCTGCAGTTAAACTTGATGTTTGTAATATTGTATCAGTTTAACACTATTAAAGACTAAGGATAATTTATTCTGCTTTATCTTAGTCATAATATTTCTTACTGGGCTAGTTGAGCTAACCCTTTCTTTCACTGTTCTCTTCAGGAAATAAGAACGTAGCTGGGACGAGTCGGGGAGCGGAGTGATGGTCCAGATGATAGTATTAGCTAGTAGTCCTCACTATTCTATTAAACAGTGTGAAAATAAATGTAATGATGACTTATTTTGAGAGTGGATATTGTTTAGAAGACAGTATTTGTATTAAAACTCACAGATCTCTTGTTGTATATTAAAGATTGTATTTGAATTCTATACCATGTATTTGGCGACTCAAGATGGGTGATGTATACCTATTTTGGGGGCGTCACAGATACTGTAACAATAATTGAATCAATAATATGAGAGATATGATGCAACAATTACTGTAGCAATAATTGAGTATAACTGAGTGACTTCTCACGTAAGCATCAATAATCAATACCGTGTGCTACTATGCAACCACGCATATTATTGTACTTTTACTACCGGGTAGTTCAACATTTTTAACGGTAATACCTCCGCCGTTATTTTTATAGAAAGATATTTTTGTCATTTTCTAACTACGACAACACTTCTGTTGTGGGGTCCACCAATGATTGTGCCGTCGTACGAATATTCCCTGTTAAAATGAATATTCCCTGACCAATCGAATATTATATAACCACTTGCTTACTTTGCAAAATTTGTAAATATTACCCACAACTATAACTATATATCAAATCCACACCATAATATTCAAAAATATAATTCGAGAAAATTATTCTTTATTCATAAAAGTTGGGGTCTTACAACCTCCCCTTCTTATGAAATTTTGTCCTCGAAATTAGGGTACATACTTGGTATGACGAAGAGATGAGGATACCTTGACTTCATCTCAGATTCTAACTCCCAAGTCATTTCATCCACATCGTGGTTTCTCCACAAAACTTTGACTTGAGGTATTAACTTGGAGCGTAGAACATGATCCTTCTTATCCAAGATTTTAACAGGCAACTCTTCATACATTAAATCTTCCTCTATCTCATCTAGTTCTAACTCAATAATGTGGTTCGGGTCTTTCACATATTTACGTAACATAGATATGTGAAAAACGTTATGAACACGAGACATACTTGGCGGTAAGGCGAGTCTATAAGCCACAGTTCCTACTCGCTCGAGAATTAAAAATGGGCCAATGAATCGAAGATTGAGCTTTCCTCTCTTTCCAAATCTCGTAACTCCTTTCCATGGAGCAACACGTAACAACACATGATCTCCAATATCGAATTCTACGTCTTTTCGATGAAGATCAGCATAACTCTTTTGTTGATCTTGTGAAGTTTTTATACGTTATCGGATCGTTTGAATCATTCCTGTAGTCATACGTACCAACTCCGGTCCCAACAACATTGCTTCACCCACCTCATCCTAACATACTGGAGAACGACACTTTCTTCCATACAACGCCTCAAATGGAGCCATTCCAATACTTGCTTGATAACTGTTGTTGTTGGAAAACTCCACCAACGGTAAGAACTTATCCCAACTTTCATTGAAGTCAAGGACACAGAGTCTTAATAGATCTTCAAGAGTTTGAATAGTCCTCTCCGACTGCCCGTCCGTCTCAGGATGATATGTCGAGCTAAATCGTAAATCCGTGCCCATAGCTTTCTACAAACTAACCCAAAATCGTGAAGTGAATCTTGGGTCTCGATCAGAAACTATGGATACTGGCATACCATGCAGTCTTACGATCTTATTTATGTACATACGAGCAAGACATTCAAGTGTATAAGTTTATCGTATAGGTAAGAAGTGAACAGACTTGGTCAATCTATCAACAATGACCCAAATTGAATCTATGCCTTGAGAAACCATGGAAGACCAGTAACGAAATCCATGGTAATGTGCTCCCACTTCCATTCTAGAATTTCAAGTGGTTTCAATGGACCTTTTGGTACTTGATGCTCTGCCTTGACTCTTTGACAAGTTAAACACCTTGAGATAAACTCCGCTATCTCTTTCTTCATATTGCTCCACCAAAATGTATGTCGAAGATCATGATACATTTTGGTACTCCCAGGATGGATTGCAAACGGTGTGTTGTGCGCCTCCATCATGATTTTATACTTTAAATCAAGGTCATTAGGAACACAAAGTCTGGAGTTGACTCAAAGTATTCCTTCTTTATCGATTCTTGCTTCCGGAATAGCACCTTCTTGCACTTTCTTCCTCATACGTATCAGCTCCAGGTTTGTAGCTTGAGCAGCTTTAACTTTATCGATTAAAGTCGGTTGTACTCGTATATTCATCATCATCACATGGGTCCCTGGAGTCTTTAACTCTATCTATATCCTTTGTAAGTCATACAAAATGGGCCTTTGTGTTGACAATATTGCACTCGTACCCGCATATGATCTTACACTCAATCAATCGGCTACTACGTTAAACTTTACCGGATGGCATTGAATGGTATGATCATAATCTTTTAATGATTCAAGCCAACGTCGTTGCCGCATGTTGAGTTCCTTTTGGGTGAAGAAATATTTGAGGCTTTTATGATCCGTATAGATCTCCACCTTCTCTCCATATAGGTAATGCCTCCAAATCTTGAGCACGAAGACAACAGCTGCCAACTCTAGATCATAAGTAGGATAATTCCTCTCATATTCTTTGAGTTTCTGAGAGGCATATGCTATGACTTTCCCATGTTGCATGAGAACACATCCTAGCCCTTTGCCCGAAGCATCACTGCAGATGACAAATCCCTCTGACCCAGATGGTATTGTTAGAATAGGTGCTGAAATGAGTCTTCCCTTGAGTTCTTGAAAACTCTTCTCACATTCCTCGCTCCAATCGAACTTTGTATCTATTCGAGTCAGCTGATTTAATGGAGTAGCGATTCGAGAAAATCCTTCCACGAATCTCCGATAATAACCAGCTAAGCCGAGAAAGCTACGTACTTCGGTCATCGACTTTGGTTGCTCCCGACTTTGAATTGCTTCAATCTTTCTTTGGGTCAATGATATTCCATGATTTGATATCACATGCCCAAGGAATGCAACTTCCTCAAGCCAGAACTCACATTTCTTCAACTTGGCATAAAGCTTGTTTTCACGAAGCTTTTGGAGTATCAGCCTCAAGTGTTGCTCATGAACTTCACGGCTTTTGGAATATATGAGAATGTCATCAATAAAGACAACCACGAAGTGATCCAAATATTCATTTAATACTCGGTACATCATATCCATGAAGGCAGCAGGAGCATTAGTCAATCCAAAAGACATGACCAAGAATTCATAATTCCGTCATCGAGTTTACGAAGGCGATCTTTGGAATATCCTCAGTTTTAACCTTCAGCGATGATATCCGAACGAAGAGCGATCTTTGAAAAGAAATTTGTGCCCTTGCAATTGGTCAAACAGTCATCAATGCGAGGTAACAGAGATACCTATTCTTGAGGGTGACATGGTTCAATTCTCGGTAGTTAATACAAAGTCGCATACTCCCATCTTTCTTCTTCACGAATAGAACAGGAGCACCCCAAGGAGACGTAATAGGACGAATGAAACCAATATCTAACAATTCCTGCAATTGGGTCTTTAACTCCTAAAGTTCAATAGGAGCCATTCGATATGGGGCTTTTGAAATGGGTTTTGTACCAGGTTCAAGGTCGATACAAAATTCAATTTCACGCTCTGGGGGTAGGCCATGAAGTTCTTCAGGGAATACGTCAGGAAATTTATTAACAATAGAAATATCATTCAAAACTGACGTATTTTTGTTTAAATCTGTGACATGAGCTAAGAAAGCTTGGCATTCGTTTTTTAATAAACGAATAGCTTTATGGCTTAAAATGACCGTGATTGATTTTAATGGTTTGGTCGCTTGAATTCGCATAATAGGTTGATTAGGAATATGAAAACTAACAACCTTACGAAAAACAATCAATTTTTGCATGATGAGTAGTTAACCAATCAATCCCTAGAATTACGTCAAACACAAGTATTTTTAAAGAAATAAGATCGACAGGTAATGTGCGGTTACCGATTTGAATCAAACAAGACTTATAAACCGTGGATGTAATGAAGGTTTCTCCCAACGGAGTTTCAACCGATAAGTCAAAGTCCAATTTCTCCAGAGTTAAATTTAAACATTGAGCGCAAGTAGGAGAAATAAAAGAATGGGTAGAGCCGGTATCAAATAAGGTATATACTTCACTAGAGTTTATGATAAGCTTACCCGTGATGACCTCGTTTGGGTTCCTTGCTTTCTGGGAGGTTACAATAAACGCTCTCCCTTGAACTACCGGTTTTGTCTTGTCTGGGACAGACTTTGATGCCTCCATCCCAGCTGGACTTGACTTCGGTGCACGATAAAATCGGGCTAAGTGACCTTCTCTTCCACAATTGTAAAATGCTTTGGACTGCTGCGTACAGTTTGGACTGATGTGTCCCTCCCCTCCGCATTTGTAACATACGATAATGGTCGTTTCTCCTTCCTTAACAACGGTGATGGTCTTGGCGTCCTTCCATCATTACTAAATCTCCTCTTCTTGAAACTCCCACTTTAATTGTCTTGGCCATGATTACCACTGAAGTGGTTACCATTTCTGGCATGTTGATTCCCTCCACGTTTGTTGTCACCGCTTTGATGACTGTTACCACTGGTATTTTCATTATGTCGGCTGTTTTCTCTTGGTTGCATTGACCCGTTATCGCGCTCCAATAACTGAGCCCTATTTACAACATCTGAATACAAACACAGTTTATGAGAAATAAGATATTGACGTATCTACAGTTTCAAACCTCTTAAAAACATTCACGTCATTCGCTCCTCATTATCAACCAAATGGGATGCAAACCGGGATAACTCCGCAAATTTAGCCTCGTATTACGACACGGTCATATTGTTTTGCTCCAACTTGATAAACTCCACCTCCTTCATGTGACGAATACTTTCGGGAAAGTATTTGACATTGAACAACTCTTGGAACTTCTCCCAAAACATCTTGAGTGCGTCAGGCTAGGTACGCTTTACAGATTCCCACCAGTAATCTGCCTCCCCTCGCAACATAAAGGTGGCAAAAGGAACCTTTTACTCCTCGGAGCATCCCAAGACATCAAATATCTTGGTGACCTGCTTTATCCATGCATCCGCCTTAGGTGGTTTTGGCTCTCCAATAAACTCCGGTGGTCTCAGCTCCTTGAATTGTTTAGCGGTGACCGTCCGAGAGTTTCCAGTGTTTCCACCTACATTTTGGACAGGAGTTTCTCTTGACTGATGTTGTACGAATTGCAGAAAGCTCCTAAACATTCCGTCGTTCGCCATTTGGTCGGTGTTGTTGTTCACCTGAGGATTATTGTCTTCCTATTGAAAATTATCCTGAGTATTAATCTGTGGTGACTCCACGATCTCATGTGCTTCATTGCTTATCTCAACATTTTCGGATGCCATTTTTCAAACTGCCACAAAACAAGGGTTAATTTATATATCACATATTATCCGTATACTCTGACCAACCAGTTAAATACCAAATAAACTTAGGTAGGTCATACTAGTGAAGGAATTCCCCGTCTCTCCCCTCTTAGTTCTTATCTCACATCTCAGCCAGGGATTATATCCCTAAGCTTTGATACCAACTGTGACGCCCCCAAAGTAGGTATACATCACCCATCTTGAGTCGCCAGATACAAGGTACTGAATACAAATACAACTTAATTATACAACAGTCGTGTGAAATACGACAAAATATAGGCTGTGAGTTTTAATACAAATATTGCCATCTAGACAATATCCACACTCAATGGAGTCCTCATTACATTTATTATCACACTATTTCACAGAATAGTGAGGACTACTAATGCACCATCTAGGACCATCACTTTGTTCCCCGACTAGTCCCAGCTACGTTCTCATTTCCTGAAGAGCACAGTTAAAGAAAGGGTGAGCTCAACTAGCCCAGTAAGAAATATTATGACTAAGATAATGCAGAATAAATTATCAATAGCCTTCAACAGTATAAAAACTGATAGAATATAATAGACAACAAGTTTTAGATCAAAAACTGTAGCAAAATAAGTAATCCATTAGAAAAGTCAAGTAAAGTATAAAATCTACTGTCTTCTATGATTTAAAAAGTTTTTCATCAACTTTATCGCTGAGACTCAGCTTAATAAATAAAATCGAATCATCCCTGCTCATCGACCGAGGATATTCATATAATCATCAATGGTCATGACTATCTGCGACAATCCTCGTTTATAATCGTACGAACAACTGTCCCCCAATGAACTACAGGCCAATGAGGACTTTTACCACATCATTCGTCACATTACGGTCATGATTATACCGAATAATCCTTGGACATAATCATACCAAGTCCATCTATGCACGTAAGCCAAAGATGACTTTCAACATAATATAAGCATGAGGATGATGACAATTCAATAAAACAGGTTCAAGAATAAATTTTAAAGATTTATAAGTTAATTTATCCTGAACTCAATAACGTCCAAATTGTCAACATGATACTGCTTTGTGCAGTAAAATTCAAGAATACTCAAAAGAATATTTCCATGAAAAGATACTGGATGAAGCGTAAATATCAAGGATATTCCACAAATTTCATGGAGTATAGAAACTAAAACTTTAACCAACTGAATATAATAGAATATATGAAACTGCAAATTGATTTTCGCCACCATACGGTAATCCACTTAGATAGATCATTTCCATAATTTAATAAGGAATGAATACAAAAGATCATTCACCATGCATGTGATAATCCACATAGACATGTTATTCCAACAGAATAATAAAGAATGGAATAACAGAAGAAATCACCATGCATTAGATAGGCCGCACAGATAGGTTATTCCAACAGAATAATAAAGAATGGAACCAGGTCCGACGTAAACGCACAGATAGGGTATTACAACAGAATAATAAAGAATGGAATAACAACAGAAATCACCATGCATGCGATAGACCGCACAGACAGGTTATTCCAATAGAATAATTAATGGAACCGAATCGAGGGCATAATACTGCAATTTAATAGGATATTCCGACAGAATAATAAAGAACGGAATAATAGAAGAATTTCACCATGTATGCGGTACTTCTTATAAACAGGTTATTCCAACATAATAATAAACAATGGAATAACAGAAGAATTTCACCAAGTATAGGGTAGCCCGTGTAAACAGGTTATTCCAACAGAATAATAAAGAATGGAATAACAAAAGTTCTCTTCATGAATAAAAAAGAAAGAATACCCCTTATGAGTACAACAAATAATATTCCCTACCTTAGAAAAACTGAATACTGAAGTAGTGAAGTAGAAGAATACTTTTCTTCTTTCTCTCTATAGTTTCTCTTTCTAGAGTTTCAGTGAATTCGTAAGAAATAATGAAGGAATGTGTGAGACCCCAGATTTTATGAATAAAGATTTAATTTTCTCGAAATAATTTTTTTTATATTATGGTGTTGATTTGATGAAATGTTATAGCTGTGGGTAATATTTACAAATTTTGCAAAGTAAGCAAGTGGTTGTATAATATTCGATTGGTCGGGGAATATTCATTTTGTCGGGGAATATCCGTACGACGGTATAATCATTGGTGGACCCCACAATAGAATTATTGTCAGATAGAGAAAACGACAAAAATAATTTATGAAAATAACGGCGGAAGTTTTACCGTTAACTATTGAAACACCCGTTGTTAAAAGTACAGTAATACGCGTAGTTGCACAGTAGCACACGATATTGATTATTGATGCTTACGTGAGAAGTCACTCATTATACTCAATTATTGCTACAGTAATTGCTGCATCACATCTCTCATACTATTGATTCAATTATTGTTACAGTATCATTTGCATAATATGATATATTGTTCAATCGGGTATTCGAGACACTTTTCGTGTCGAAGTTACTATTCATGAGTTACTATTCACCCGGTTACTACACTCTAGTATTGTGCATTCGGGTATTTGGGTACAATATTATTCCATGAGGAGATGTGCTAATTTTTTAAATCGTTGGTTGAAGATATAATAGTAAGTCAATATGGACCGCTGGTGGAGTTATAATAGTAAATTAATATGGATCACTGGTTTAAAGTTTTAATAGTAAATCAGTATGGACCGTTGTTTTAAGTTTTAATAGTAAACCAATATGGACCGTCCGTTTAATAGTAAATCAATCTGGACCGTTCATGAATTAGTTACTATTCATTCCATTTTTTTATAAATAGAAGCTCATTCCTTCATTATTTTCTTATAAATTCACGAAAACTCTAGAGAGAAAAGTTATATAGAAACTATAGAAAAATATTTTGTTACTTCCCTACTCTTATATTCAGTTTCTTTTACGGTAAGGGATGTTATTTGTTGTACTCATGAAGAGAACTTCTGTTATTCCATTATTTATTATTCATTGGAATAACTCAGATACTGTGAGCTACCCTATACATGGTGACATTCTTCTAATATTTAGTTCTTTATTATTCTATCGAATATCTTGTCTATCGTTCTACGTACTTGACCAGTTCCATTATTTACTATTCTCCCGGAATATCACATGCGTGCTTTTTACGCCGACTGGTTCCATTATTTATTATTCTGTCGGAATATCATGTCTGTGCATTTATGCCGAACCTGTTTCCATGCTTTATTATTCTGTTGGAATAACCTGCCTGTGCGGTCTATCGCATGCATGGTGATTTCTTTTGTTATTTCGTTCTTTATTATACTCAGTTGGTTAAAACTTTGACTTCTATAACCTTGAAATTAGTGGAATATCTTTGATATTTACGCTTCATCCAGTATCTTTTCATGGAAATATTCTTCTGAGCATTCTTGAATTTTACTCTACAAAGCAGTATCATGTTGACAATTTGAACGTTATCAGTTCCTGGATAAATTAATTCTTGAACTTGTTTTATATAATTCTTATATCATTGTCATCATCCTCATGTTTATATTATGTTGAAAGTCATCTGTGGCCTGTAGTGCATAGATGGACTTGGTATAATTATGACCAGGGATTATTCGGTATAATCATAACCGTAATGTTACAAATGATGTGGAAAATGTCCTCATTGGCCCGTAGTGCATTGATGGACAGTTTTTGGTATGATTATGGCTATGGATTCTCTTTGGCCGTAGTGCAAAGATGAATTGTTTTATGGCATGATCAGGACCATTGATGAAAACATGATTATCTTAAGCCGTAGTGCATGGATAATTCGTGGTCGTGATACTAAAGAATATATTTGGCTATAGTGCAGGGGTGATTCGATGATTTGAATTATTTATTAAGTTGAGTCCCAGCGATAAAAGTGATGAAAAACCTTCTAAATCATACAAGAGAGTAGATTTTATTCCCTACTTGACTCTTCTAATGGATTATTTGTTCCACTGCAGTTAAACTTTATAGTTATTATATTTTATCAGTTTAACACTGTTGAAGGCTAACGATAAATTATTCTGCATTATCTTAGTCATAATATTTCTTACTGTGCTAGTTGAGCTCACCCTTTCTTTCACTGTTCTCTTCAAGAAATGAGAACGTAGCTGGGACTAGTCGGGGAACAGAGTGATGGTCCTAGATGGTGCATTAGTAGTCCTCACTATTCTGTGAAATAGTGTGATAATAATTGTAATGAGGACTCCTTTTGAGTTTGTATAATCTCTAGTAGACAATATTTGTATTAAAACTCATAGTTTATGTTTTGTCGTATTGTACACGATAGTTGTATTATTAAGTTGTATTTGAATTACATACCATGTATCTGCGACTCAAGATGGGTGATGTATACCTAATTTTGGGGCGTCATAACAGGTATCAAAGCTTAGGGATATGATCCTGGCTAAGATGTGAGAATAGAACTAGAAGGGGAGAGACGGGAAATTCCTTCGCTAGTATGACCTACCTAAGTTTTTTTTTTGTATTTAATTGGTCGGTCAGAATATAGGGATAATATGTTACATGTCAATTAACCTTTTGTTTTGTGGCAGTATCTGAAAATGACATCTGGGAATGTTGAGAATAGCAATGGAGCACAGGGGACCGTTGATTCTCCACAGATCAATAATCAGGACAATGTGTAACAGGATGGCGATAATCCTCCCGTAAACAACCACCCTGATCAATTGACGAATGACAATACGTTTAGGAACTTTTTAGAATTCATGCAACATCAGGCGAAAGCGGCTCCTGTTCATAATGCAGGAGGAAACAATGGCAACCCACGGTTGGTCATCGCTAAGCAATTCAAGGAGCTGGGACCACCATATTTTTTGGTAAAGCCAGAACCACTTAAGGCGGAGACGTGGTTAAAGCAGATAACCAAGATATTTGATGTCTTGGGATGCTCAAAAAGCAAAGGTTCCTTTGCCACCTTTATATTGCGTGAAGAGGCGGATCACCGGTGGGAATCAGAAAAGCGTACTCCGACTGGCGACTCAAGATGTCTTGGGCGAAGTTCCAAGAGCTGTTCAATGACAAGTACTTTCCCGAAAGCATTCGTCATATGAAGGAGGTGGAATTTATCAAGTTGGAGCAAAACAACATGACCGTGTCGCAGTACAAAACCAAGTTTGCCGAGTTATCCCGATTTGCGTCCCACTTGGTTGATAATGAAGAGAGAATGACGCGGATATTTTTAAGAGATTTGAAGCCGGAGATACGTCAATATCTTATTTCTCATAAACTGTGTTTGTATTTAGATGTTGTAAATAGGGCTCAGTTAGTGGAGCGCGATAACGGTCAACGCAACCAAAAGAGAGCAGCAGGAAAATTGATAATACCGGTGATAACACTCATCAAAGCGGTGACAATAAGCATGGAGGGAATCAACATGCCAGAAATGGTAACTACTTCGGTGGTAATCATGGTCAAAATAATAAGAATGAACATTTCAAGAAGAGGAGATTCAACAATGATGGAAAGACGTCAGCACCAGCACTTGTTGTTAAGGAAGGAGAACGACCACCTATCATATGCTTCAAATGAGGAGGGGAGGGACACATCAGTCCAAACTGCGCGATGCCGTCCCAAACATGTTATAATTATGGAAGAAAAGGTAACTTAGCCCGATTTTGTCGTTCACCAAAGACAAGTTCAGCTAGGATGGAGGCACCAAAGGATGTCCCAAACAAGCCAAAGCCATTAGTTTAAGAGAGAGCATTTTTTTTTTCGTGATGAGGAACCTGAATAAAATTATCACGGGTATGTTAGTCATAAACTCTTACGAAGTCTATACTGTGTTAGATACCAGTTCTACACACTCTTTTATTGTACTTAGTTGTGTTCAATGTTTGAAGTTAACTCCGGAGAAGTTAGACTTTGATATATCTGTTTAAACTCAGTTGGGAGAAACCTTCGTTACCTCCACTATTTATAAATCTTGTTCAAATCAACACTTTAACGTTACCTGTCGATCTTATCTCTTTGAAAATACTTGCCTTTGATATGATTTTTGGAAATGATTGGTTAACTACTCATCATGATTTTCGTAAGGTTGTTAGCTTTCATACTCCTAACCAACCTGTTATGCAAATTCAAAGTAACCAAACCACTAAAGTCAATCATTGTCATATCAAGCCATAAATAAAGAGCCCCGATCCTTTCGTTGTTGACTTTTTTGTGTGGAATGCACCGAAGCCAGACTTTCTGTAGGCAACGTCGTGAATGACGATGGCAAGTTGATAGGTATCAATGTGACATGTTATCCAAGTCTTGGATGAGAGTCATAGTTTTGAATGGTATTTCTATTGTTAATAAATTTCCTGAGGTATTCTTGAAGATTTCTTAGCCTACCCTAGAGCGTGAAATCGAATTTTGTATTGACCTTAGTACAAAACCAAATTCTAAAACCCTCAAATATTTTCTTCACCTAAAACGAATGTGTAATGTGCCAAAGACGTTGGCTTGAGCTGTTGAAGATTATGATCGTACCATTCAATATCATCATGGGAAAAGTGAACGTGGTAGCTGACGCGTTGAGTAGAAGATCGTATGCGGTTACAAGTTTGAATATACAAACCCACGTGAATATAACGAATATACGATTAGAATCGACTTTAATTGAGAAAGTTAAAGCCGCTCAAGCTACATACTCATAGCTGATGAATGTGAAGAAGAAGGTTCAAGAGGGCGTTATTCTAGAAGCAAGAATCGATGAAGAGAGGAAATCTCAACCCTTGATTTAATTGACCCATTTTAAATCCTCGATCAAGTAGGAACTGGGGCTTATAAACTCATTTTACCGCCAAGTATGTTGCGTGTTTATAACGTTTTCAACGTATCGATGTTACGTAACTATGTGGACGACCCGAACCACATTATTAATTTAGAACCGGACGAGATAGTAGAAGATTTAACGTATGAGGAGATACGTGTTAACATCTTGGATAAGAAGGATCATATTTGACGCTCAAAGGTTATACCTCAAGAGTTAGAATTTGAAATGAAGTCAAGGTATTCTCACCTCTTCCGCATACCAGGTACGTACGTAAATTTTGAGGGCGAAATTTCATAAGGAGGGGAGATTGTGAGACCCCAGATTTTATGAATAAAGATTTAATTTTCTCGAAATAATTTTTTTTTATATTATGGTGTTGATTTGATGTAATGTTATAGTTGTGGGTAATATTTACAAATTTTGCAAAAGTAAGCAAGTGGTTGTATAATATTCGATTGGTTTGGGAATATTCTTTTTGTCGGGAAATATCCGTGCGACAATATAATCATTAGTGGACCCCACAACAAAATTATTGTCGGATAGAAAAAACGACAAAAATACTTTATGAAAATAACGGCGGAAGTTTTACCGTTAATCTGTTGAAACACACGGTGTTAAAAGTAATGCGATGTCTGCATAGTTGCCTGATGCTACACGATATTGATTATTGATGCTTACGTGAGAAGTCACTCAGTTATACTCAATTATTGTGACAGTAATTGCTGCACCATATCTCTCATATTATTGATTCAATTATTGTTACAGTATAATCTGCATAATATGATATATTATTCAATCGGGTATTCAGGACACTTTTCCTGTCGGAGTTACCATTCATGAGTTACTATTCACGAGTTACTATTCATGAGTTACTATTCACGAGTTACTATTCATGAGTTACTATTCACGAGTTACTATTCATGAGTTACTATTCATGAGTTACTATTCATGAGTTACTATTGTGCATTCGGGTATTTGGGTACAATATTATTCAATGAGGAGATGTGCTAATTTTTCAGACCGTTGGTTGAAGATATAATAGTAAGTCAATATGGACCGCTGGTGGAGTTATAATAGTAAATCAATATGGATCGCTGGTTTAAAGTTTTAATAGTAAATCAGTATGGACCGTTATTTTAAGTTTTAATAGTAAACCAATATGGATCGTCCGTTTAATAGTTAATCAATCTGGACCGTTCATGAATTAGTTACTATTCATTCCATTTTTCTATAAATAGAAGCTCATTCCTTCATTATTTTCTTACGAATTCACTGAAACTCTAGAGAGAAAAGTTATAGAGAAACTATAGAAAAGTATTCTGCTACTTCCCTACTCTTATATTCAGTTTCTTTTACAGTAAGCGATGTTATTTGTTGTACTCATGAAGAGAACTTCTATTATTTCATTATTTATTATTCTGTTAGAATAACCTGTATACGCGGGCTACCCTATACATGGTGACATTCTTCTAATATTCCGTTCTTTATTATTCGCTGTAATATATCACATGCAAGCGTTTATGCTTGGACTTGGTTCCATTATTTATTATTCTGTCGGAATATCCTGTCTGTGAGTTTACGCCGGACTTGGTTCCATCCTTTATTATTCTGTTGGAATAACCTGTCTGTGCGGTCTATCGCATGTATGGTGATTTCTTTTGTTATTTCATTCTTTATTATACTTAGTTGGTTAAAACTTTGACTTCTATACCCATGAAATTAGTGGAATATCATTGATATTTATGCTTCATCCAGTATCTTTTCATGGAAATATTATCCTGAGCATTCTTGAATTTTACTCTACAAAGCAGTATCATGTTGACAATTTGAACGTTATCAGTTCCTGGATAAATTAATTCTTGAACTTGTTTTATTGAATTCTTCTATCATTGTCATCATCCTCATGTTTATATTATGTTGAAAGTCAACTGTGGCCTGTAGTGCATAGATGGACTTGGTATGATTATGACCAGAAATTATTCGGTATAATCATAATCGTAATGTTACAAATGATGTGTAAAATGTCGTCATTGGCCCGTAGTGCATTGATGGACAGTTTTTGGTATGATTATGGCTATGGATTCTCTTTGGCCGTAGTGCAAAGATGAATTATTTTATGGCATGATCAGGACCGTTGATAAAAACTTGATTATCTTAAGCCATAGTGCATGGATAATTCGTGGTCGTGATACTAAAGAATATCCTTGGCCGTAGTGCAGGGGTGATTCGATGATGTGTATTATTTATTAAGTTGAGTCCCAGTGATAAAAGTGATGAAAACCCTTCTAAATCATAGAAGATGGTAGATTTTATTCCCTACTTGACTCTTCTAATGGATTGCTTGTTCCGCTGCAGTTAAACTTGATAGTTATTATATTTTATCAGTTTAACACTGTTGAAGGCTAACGATAAATTATTCTGCATTATCTTAGTCATAATAATTCTTACTGGGCTAGTTGAGCTCACCCTTTCTTTCACCGTTTTCTCTTGTGAAATGAGAACGTAATTTGGGACTAGTCGGGGAATAGAGTGATGGACCTAGATGGTGCATTAGTAGTCCTCACTATTCTGTGAAATAGTGTGATAATAATTGTAATGAGGACTCCTTTTGAGTTTGTATAATCTCTAGTAGACAATATTTGCATTCAAACTCACAGTTTAGGTTTTGTCGTATTGTACACGATAGTTGTATTATTAAGTTGTATTTGAATTCTGTACCATGTATTTGGCGACTCAAGATGGGTGATGTATACCTAATTTGGGGGGCGTCACAGAATGAGCTTCTATTTATAGGAGAATGGACTGAATATTATCTAATTCATGAACGGTTCAGATTGATTTACTTTTAAACGGACAATCCATATTGGTTTACTATTAAAACTTAAAGCACCGGTCCATACTGATTTATTATTAAAACTTTAAACCAGCGATCCATATTGATTTACTATTATACTTTCCACCAGTGGTCCATATTGATTTACTATTATATCTTCAACCAACGGTCTGAAAAATTAGCACCTCTCCTTATGGAATAATATTGTACCCAAAAATGATTTGGACCGAACAGAAATATATCTTATGGGTGAATAGTATCCCGTGAATAGTAACTCATGAATAGTAACTCATGAATAGTATCTCGTGAATAGTAACTCGTGAATAGTACTCTGACACGAAAAGTTTCCCGAATACCCAATTGAACAATATAACCTCCAGACATAAATTATACTAACACAAATAAGTCCAACACAATGGAACTATAAAATTCATCTTTAATCAACACGAACTTATTCATCATTAATATTATAATTCACAATATTTAACAACCAGGTCGTTCCCAGAAAAGAGGGGGCTTTCCGATAAGGATTTCTCCCTATTGGCGCGCAATTAGGTGACCAAACATCTCCTTGACAAAACTTCTAGACATTGTCAATATTGCAAATAATAATATGAATAACTTTGTTGTCTCAATTATTGATTTAATAATATATCATATTAGGTAGATGATACTGTAACAATAACTGAATCAATGATATGAGAGATATGATGCAACAATTACTGTAGCAATAATTGAGTATAATTGAGTTACTTCTCACGTAAGCATCAATAATCAATATCGTGTGCTACTATGCAACCACACGTATTACTGTACTTTTACTACCGGGTAGTTGAATAGTTTTAACGGTAACACCTCCGACGTTATTTTTATAGAAAGATATTTTTGTCGTTTTCTAACAACGACAATACTTCCTTTAATGGGTCCCATAGATGATTGTCTTTGTCGTACAAATATTCCTGTTAAAAAGCGAATATTCCCACCCAATCGAATATTATATAACCACTTGCTTACTTTGCAAAATTTGTAAATATTACCCACAACTATAACATTATATAAAATCCACACCATAATATTCAAAAATATAATTCGAGAAAATTATTCTTTATTCATAAAAGTTGGGGTCTTACATATCAATATACATATCAAATTAAAATAATTAATAATTCGTATAAAGGTTTGGCTATGATACCACTATTAGGTTTATAATATTCATGGACACAATCAAATTGCACAAAATAAGCGGAAACGTGATAAAAAGAGTTTTAAAATTTTACAAACCATATACACGGATTGTAAGACCCCAACTTTTATGAATAAAGATGAATTTTCTATCAATATCATTTTTGAGTATTAAGGTGTGAATTTGTTATAATGTTATAGTTGTGGGTAATATTTTTAAATTTTGCAAAGTAAGCAAGTTGATATAAAATATTCGTTTGGTCGGGGAATATTCTTTTTGTCTGGGAATATTAAATGACACAACACAATCATTCTTTGGACCCCACAATGTAATTATCTTTTTATAAAAATAACAGTGAAAGTTTTACCGTTAATCGCTGAAATACCGGTGGTAAAAGTAAATGCGATATCTGCATGGTGGCATAGTAGCACACGATGTTATAAGATATCTTGGATTATTGATGCTTACGTAAAGAAGTCACTACTCAATAATTGTTACATGATAATTATTGCTTCAATACTTTATTTTATTGATTCAATAATTGCTACGTTGATATTTTATATTATTGATTCAATAATTGTCATTGCACAGTATTTCAAATTATCAAATCAATAATTCATATTATTTGAATAATATTATTATTTACATTATTGACAATGTCTAGAAAGTTCTGTCGAGGAAAGGGGTTTGATTACCTAATTGCGCGCCAATAGGGAGAAATCCTTATCGGAAAGCCCCATCTTTCATGGGAACGACCTGGTTGTCAATATTTTAATTTTGTAATATTATTTGTGAATAATTAATTGTTGATATATATGATAAGAAAATATTTATTCGAAGTGGATTTAAACTGAGGAATTTTCAGCATGTGACATTTGTTGAAAGTTGGTATTTTATCTTTTCCGATAAAATAATTCATTCAAATATATTATTATAATATTACATTATAGTAGTATGATGTGATTATAGTACATTTTTTATAATTTGAATGGTAGCATTATTATAGTAAATTCATGGTATAAAAGTAAAAGAAGGTGGAAGAGAACAAATTGAATTTGAATTCCTATGATGCAAGCGATGATGTCATTGGACGATGAGGTAAGAGATGATGTCATCAGACGATGAGGCAAACAATGATGTAATATGATCGATGATGTTAGCGATGATATCATAAATTATGGTGAAAAGACTACTTTACCCTTACTCTGCCAAGCCTATAAATAGAAACTCATTTCTTCATTATTTTTCACCAATTCATTCAAGCTATACAGAGAGAAAGTATAGAGAGAATAAGAGAGAAAGAAGAAGAGTATTCTGTTACTACACTATTGCAGTATCCAATCTCCTACTAAGGTAAGGGGTATTATTTCTTTCGTATTCATGAAGAGAGTTATTTTTTTTCAATACTCGTAAGGGTTGTTATTCCATTCTTTATTATTCTGTTGGAATAACCTATCTGTGCGGTCTATTGCATGCCTGGTGAATTTTGTTGTTATTTCATTCTTTATTATTCTGTTGGAATATCCTGTCTGTGTGGATTACACATGACCTGGTTCCATTCTTTATTATTCTATTAGAATATCTTGTCTGTACGGGTTACGCATGACCTGGTTCCATTTCTTTATTATTTTATTGGAATAACCTGTCTGTGTGGATTACACACGCCTGGTGAATTCTTCTGTTATTCCATTCTTTATTATTCTGTTGGAATAACCTGTCTATGTGGATTTCCGCATGCATGGTGAATGATCCTTCGTATTCATTCCTTATTAAATCGTGGAAATGATCTGTCTACGTGGATTATCGCATGGCGGGAAAAAATCCATTTGCTGCTTTATATATTCTATTATACTCAGTTGGTTAAAGTTTTGGCTTCTATACACCATGAAATTAGTGGAATATCCTTTATATTTGCACTTCATCTAGTATCTTTTCATGGAAATATTCATCTAAGCATTCTTGAATTTTACTCCACAAAACAATATCATGTTGACAATTTGGACGTTATTGATTTCTGGATAAATTAAATTATAAATCTTTGAAAATTTATCCTTGAACTTGTTTTATTGAATTCATATATCATTGTCATCATCCTCATGTTTATATTATGTTGAAAGTCATCTGTGGCCTGTAGTGCATAGATGGACTTGGTATGATTATGACCAGGGATTATTCGGTATAATCATGACCGTAATGTTACAAATGTTGTCGTAAAAGTCCTCATTGGCCCGTAGTGCATTGATGGACAGTTGTTGGTATGATCATGACCATTGATGAATACAAGAATATCCTTGGCCCGTAGTGCATGGATAATTTGTGGTCGTGATACTAAAGAATATCCTTGGTCGTAGTGCAGGGGTGATTTTATGATGTTGATTATTTATTAAGCTGAGTCTCAGCGATAAAAGTGATGAAAAACCTTTTAAATCATAGAAGATAGTAGATTTTATTCTTTACTTGACTCTTTTAATGGATTGCTTGTTTCGTTGCAGTTAAACTTGATGTTTGTTATATTTTATCAGTTTAACACTGTTGAAGGCTAACGATAAATTATTATGCATTATCTTTGTCATAATATTTCTTACTTGGCTAGTTAAGCTCACCCGTTTGCTTTCGTTGTTCTCTTCAGGAAATGAGAACATAGCCGGGACTAGTCGGGAAACGGAGTGACGGTCCAGATGATAGCATTAATAGTTCTCACTATTCTATGAAATAGTGTGATAATAAATATATTGAGGACTTATCTTGAGTTTAAATACTGTCTAGAAGACAATATTTGTATTAAAATTCACAGCTCATGTTGTATATTTAAGTTTGTATTTGTATTCTATACCATGTATTTGGCGATTCAGAATGGGTGATGTATGCCTATTTTGGGGGTGTCACACGGATCATCCTTTATGCACAATTATTAATTAAACGAAAAAATAAAGAACAAGAATTATACCCTTGAAGATTCGAGCTTCCTCAGGTACAAGTTCACCTCAAAATCCTTTTCGCGTTCAACTTGAATTCACCGGGGTTGGTTCCTTCCTTTGATCAATGTTATCCACCCAAGTGTTTGGCCTCTAGAGGTGATCCATCAAGGAAGAAGAAAGATTCAAGAAGATGTATATTTGGCAAAACCCTAGTTTTTCTATCTCTCATAGAAAATGGTGTACTCTCCAAACCATTAGAATTACGTCATTTGTGAAAAAGTCGACAACCACACCCTCACCCATAATAAGACTCCTCTTATTTATAGATGTAGGCAACACTCCTTAAAAATTAAGGAATTGAGTTTTATTTTAATTAATTAAACTCCTTTAATTAATTAGGCTCTCAATCTTATTAGGAATAATTAATTAATTTTTTTAATTAATTAACCTCCTAAACTTGTTAGGAATATATGAGAGTACTTTTATTAATTAATTCCCAAACTCTTTTAGGAATTAAATAATAATAATAGTAATAATAATAATAAGACTCCTCTTATTAATTTATATTTAATATTTCCAAAATATTAAATAATAAATATTAAGCTATTTAATCTATTCTATCACCATAGATTAAATTAAATATACTTAACTTATTATTACGATTATGCCATTTGCTTCTTAAATAATTATTCTTCCTTTTATGGTGTGACCCTTTAGGTTTTTCATATTAAACCGGTTGTGAATAAATCAATTAGAACAATTCTAATCTTATTTAAATAAATAAATTAAACTATTAATTTATTTAAATAAATAATATTTATTCTACAATAGGGATAAGCCTCCCTAGCGATTAACGACTTTCCAGATAATATAGATTTTAACATTAATCATAAAAGAACCTTTGAGTAAATAGTTACCGTACATTCAATCTTTCCACCATACAATGTCCCAATTAAATATAAGACATGAAATTACTATCAAGTCTTATTTTATTTAATTATATGTATTTCGATCCTTAAATACACAACTCCAAATAATGCAAATTAGAAACTCCTTTTTAATTTCATTCTTCCTTGGCCAAGGACTACTGGGTTGTCATTTATCGAATCACATAGGACATTTCTCTTCTTTTACTAGAAGCGGTAGATTCTTTATTGATCATACATTATCTCCATGTACAACTTATTATATCCAAGCATACCTTTTGATATATACCCTAAGGGTCTTAAGGAATAAGTCAAAATATAACTCATCATACACAAGATACTATGATGATCTCAAGTCCAAGGATCACTTGTACTATTATCACTACAGGAATTCCTATTGACAGACAAGTAAAACTTCATTAGGTATTCCTTAGCGAGCCACGTTCAGTGTACTTATTCTCCAATAAGCACCTACATACTTACTTTAGTGTCTCCACACAAATGATCATGAGATCAATCATCCTCATCCAATGATCAAGCAACGTGTGTACCAATCTATCCGGATTCACTAATCCCCAATTTAGTAATCCAACGATTGTGAACTATTTTAGTTTTAAGCTTTCTAAGAATTTAGATCTCATTAGAATGATCATCATCATTATTCTAAAAGCATTGCTTAAAACTATGGGTTTATCACATATTATAAAGCATCATCATGTAGATAATTAAAAGCCTTTAATAAATTAATACTTTTTATTAATAACTTAATAAGATTGTTACATAGTATATGCTTTATCATCAAACATGATTGGCTTGTGTGCATACTACTTTCATCCTTTTCATAAGGATCATCTGTTGACATAATCGTCATTAGTTAAACCTCACGTCTAACTATACTTTAAATCTTCCGTCTCATCACATTCACCCCTTCTTCACAGAATTTCGTCCTTGAAATTTCAGCCTACTCTTCTTCTAAACTTCTCTTCAAAGAAGTTCTAATCTTTCAAACATTCCCTAACCTTCATAACTTATGAAGAACTATGAAGTAGAATGAATAACGAGGAATATAAGAATTCCTTTAAAATATTTCATGCTTTTGCTGAGGGGTTAAATCGACCATGAACTTTTACTAGGTTTAACTGCATTTCACTGTAAACCCTTCTATTATGGTCAGTTTACAATCACCAAGAAGGTAAACTACCTCTTTAATACGTAGGCGATCAACCCATCGTATAACCCCATTTTGGGGTATATTCACCTCAGACTTAATTATTAGATTCTGCACCAAAACAATTTGTCTTGGCATAACTTCTTCAAAGAAAGCTCAATTTTCTTTTAATCATGACATACCATTTTTCTTAGCCAAATCAAATAGCTTAGACCATACTAGTAAATTGAACATCAACTTGAAACATTCGTCTAATCAAATCAATTAACATCGACTACTTCTTTAATTTCTTTCACAATACATCAAAACATTTTATGACGTCATGATACCGTACTTTTCACAGTACGTTGAGGACTTCGTTATACATCATACCATAGCGGGTTGTTGATCATAAGATCACATCCAACACTAGGTTCAATTACATTAATAATTCCATCCGTTTACCATCTTTGCATCAAATGCACTGATGATATAAAATTCATTTTGATATTTCAAATCAATTTTTGTCTAGCCGAAATAATTAGCATAGACATGCCAAGAATATTTCTTTTAAAATCCATTGGTTCCAAAAGTTGAACCAATTCTTTCTTTTTCTTAAAATGCACCTATAAGCACGATTTCAATAAACTTCAAAATCTAGCATAGCTAGATGATATGGAATATCCTTTTTCTCCATCTTCCTTCATTGTCTTACTTGCAACAATTCTTAATCTTCTCTAGCACCTTCAATGCTAAGTCTATTGAAAATAACTCATTTTCAGTCTAAACATTCATATACCTTAGTATAGTCCATCAACTTATCATACTTTATGTGTTTAGGAACTTTTCACAACCATATATGTTTAAGAACTTATCTTCGCACTATGTAATCCAAGATCAAATCAAGGACTATCCTTATGCTTAGGGCTTAGAAACATAACATATAACTATGAGTCACAAACTTTTCATAAGTATGAGTTTCAAGAACTCGCACATATCTTATCATTCTCTACCTATCAAATATATACATGAGAAAAGATTCACCTTCTCGTCATATATATATTGATAGCGCGACATTACCATTCTTACTTAATACAAATTTTCTTTAATTTGTATTTCATCCTCTACAACTCTCCTGAGTTCTTCTTCCCGTACTAATTCATAGTACCATTCATTTATAACATTAGCTATAAATCATCCACCGTTTAACAGAACATGTGTTATTACGGTTCAATATGATCACGTGGTGATCTTCTTCCTTAATCGTTTAACTCAACGATCTTCTCATCATTCTGTCTACGATTATAGCCTTAGGTACTCATACCTAAGGTTTAAAACCTATCAGCTCTGATACCACTCTGTAACGCCCCAAAATCCAGTCTATTTTCATACCCGAATTTCGTACGTCACGGTCCCACTTCTTTCCAAACATACATCATTATATAGCTAAATATAACAACATACATTCTCAAATCCCAGGTTCTAATACCTTATAACCTCGTTCATTACAAATAATGATCATTACATTAGTCTTTACATCTTACAAGAATGACTTTCATCCTCCACCAAGGATACATAACAGTTCATTAAACTACTCTATAGTTTAATTAAACTATTCTACATTACAAGTCTTTTCTTGATCTTCACGCTCATTCATATACTGAATGACACTTCATCTGGATACCGTTTAGCTTGATCATTACGGGATCCTTAAGTTCTTTCTAACATCATTCGCTGAAAATGTTTTTATTTAAAGCAAGTGTGAGCATTCAATTGCTCAGCAAGTCATAGCAGTTGAATAAACAACTTCAAGAATTTAAACATTCTTTTAAGACTTCAATAACCGAACAAAGGTTATGAAGTAGCTTGAATAATATGAGTAATTTTGATTCCTATAATTTTAAAACATTAGTCACATTCACTTTGAAATACTTTCATTCTTCTACCTTTTTCATACACATCATGTCCGGCTAGAATCATTAGCACAGACTTAACAATAACTGTTCATGTATAAACATAACATTCTCATATTGAATAGTTCAATCAGAGAACAGTCAATCTCATAGAAACACCGAAGTGTTAAAATTATGGTACAATGCCTCATACATTCTACCACCTTGTACAAATATCACACATTTACATATAGACAAAACTTCTCAAGTTCAACATCTGAGAAAGTTTAAGAAACTAGCATTTATTTAAAATATGAATGAAGTTAGGAAACTTGCCTTACGCACAGCTACAACTTAAATTTTACGCTGAACTGATCATTACAAACCCTATATAACACATAAGGAAATAACACATACAGCAATTAGTCACATACTTGACGTACGCATTGGTTTTCTTAACTTTACTTCTTAGGGTTTGTGTTCTTGCAATCTAAGTTTATGCGACCAACTTTCTTTACCAATTTACGGTGTTACGACATACAGAGATGTCTTAACTCATATAATCATCATCTTTGATGATTTACATTCTTATCTTCTTCTTATAACTCTTCAAGGACTTAGCGCACATCGAATCTTTACTAATATTCCATATTGTACTCTAATTGATTTCCTATAAACAACCAACAAACTAGTTTCCCGTCTCGTCTACACTGTCTTTCACAACGAGTTAAATCGATTGCCAGTTTCGTATATACCTCCACTCTCTGAAGAAATTGTTTAGCCCAGCTCCCATATGTCAACCATTAAAGATTACGATTGTACCACAACCTAAACTTTATCTTAACTTATCCGAACCATTAAAATTATAATGTTCGTTTAGTTTATTTCTCATTCCTTATGGCTTTTTGGCAACTAAATTCCATACCTCAGGATTCATTCTTTATCGTCTAAGTCATACAGTCTTTTGTATACTTAGAATGATCAGTCAACATTAACTCTACGCATTAATAGCGTTAAGCATTTTACGTTACGTTATTCATATCTTACAACGTCCGATTCATTTGACTCGAAACGTTATCCAAGTTATAATTATTAACTCGGCTTCTTAACGTTATACTTCATTGTCTTTAATTAAGTTTCTTCATCGTTCACAGGTTTAATCATCATCCTTCATTACCTTACGGTCAATCCTTACACAGGGTGTAGGTTCTGCCCATTTATTATTCGCGTACACTCAACCCTCACGTCAGCTAAAGTGTTTAACTCTTACTTTCATTCTAACATTCTCTATCCAACTCACATTTGTCCTTTCCTTGATCTTGTTATCGTTTGTTACAGCTTTCTTGATAAATTCATATCTTACTTACTACTTTCGGCAACGTCTAAGTCATACAACCAATGTATACTTAGAATGTTCGCCTGACGCGAATGCGATTCATGAAGATTGTTTACATATTCTGTGTTCACGTTGTCCATCTCTTAATCTCTCATTCAACCTTTACCCAAGGTTTTAATCATTTTCATTCGTTATCCACCACATGAACCCCACATTCATTATTCTTTCTTAATGTCGAAGCCATACGGTTCGTTGTATGCTAAGACCAATAGTTCATCGCAACTACGTGGCATTTAAATTCATTACATTCTTTGTTTTTTTAATTCCATTCAATATTTCCGTTAAACCTTTACTAAATGTTCATTATCTTTCCTTAGACTTCCCCCAAGAGTTGAGCAATTAAAAGCTCTTCTATGGGTCTTGCCCTGCATCGGCGCTGCGGCGCCACTTCCTTTATTATTTCTCACGTTGCGGTGAGAGTCTCCAGTACCTTTGTCCACGGGCTGGCACTGCGGTATGTCTTTCTTTATTTTTTCTAAGTGTTAAACATGTTTGAGACGCTTACTTCACAATCTCATAACTTCTTCGCTATAACTCAGAAAGAGGTCATTCCAGAGCCATTTTCTTACTCTTATTACATACTTTAACTTCCTTTGGACAGAACTTCATTTTGAATCAGTAAACATACCATTCAATTGGCCTATATTTCATTATTTGCTCGTTTTACGTTATTAACGTTCTTCATTCGTTCGTCCGTAATTCGGTTATCCAAACTCATAATTCTTTTGTTCTTAAGTCCATGACTCACGTTTTCTACGCTTTTTTAAATTCTTATGAAACCCTACACATTCGGGTGCATTTACATACTTTCTACTTTTCACTCGTCGTTTACGAAAATTTTGCCATAACTTCGTTATAGCTAAGTTCAATCTGTTCTTCATGAACGTTTCTATCGTTCCTAACCAAGCAATAAGCAACTAACTTATACGCAATGGTTTTAAACTTGTCCATCAACAACAAGTTATAACTACGATGATTTTAAATTTGTCCATCAACAACGTTCTTCGCGTTCTTCGTTCGTTCTTCATTTTTTAATCCATATTTTGATTACGATTTCACTTTTTCTTGGAATTTGGTGTTATAAAACACCATTCCTTACCTATTTCACCGAATCATTTATGATTCATTCGGATCGTTCAAATTCATTACGAACTTCATACTTCCTTAAGAAATTTATAAACTAAACTTCTAATTCTTATTTCTTCATTTTCTCATGATTTCAACCATATAAAAATCATTCTTAACATCTGTTACTTCTATTCTCATTAAGCTATATGATTTCATATGAAACTTAAAGAAAATTAACTTATAGGTTAGGTTTTCAATACCTTTCTTCTTTAATCTTTTTTTGTTGGACAAAGTTTTCTCACGACTAGCTTTTCCTCTTCCTTTTCCTCTTCATCCGAACTCTCTCTCTCTCAACTGTTGGTGATTTTCAAAATCACCAACAAATGAGCTAAGGCTATCTTTATATAGAAATCCAAGGTAAGGGGTATTTTAGTCATTTGGTAAACCTCTTTACTATTCACGAAGCTTCTCTTGGTTTCATCTTTCGGGATTCGTCCGACGGTTTTAAAAACTACGATTCTCGGAATCCAAATATTTTTGGATATTCTGTCTTTTCTTTACGGATTAACTTTTATGCATTATTCGGAACTTTGAAAAACAAGAAAAGATTTTTTGATGATAAGCGTTTTCCTTCACGTTTTCCCCTAACGTAGTTAAATGAATGAAAAGTACATAATAATACTTTTTGTCATTTTTATTCGTTCGATTTTTGCACATTTTTTGAGAAAAACTTTTATCGGCTAACTTAACTTTTCACGATATATTATCGTCAAATCTTTCGACGGAATGTCGTTTCGACATACCAATCTCTCAGAAAGGGTTAGGTTATTCAAACCCTAACCCTTAGGATTTTGTCGGGTGAATAGTGTCTATTTCGTCTTTTTCCTCATAAAAAAAAAATTTCCCGAAATTTTTTTATTTTCGTCTTGAAAATTCTTACTCGTTCAGTCTAGCTCGTAGTCATAATCCTCCCGTTTTATAATCATCCTAGGTTCTAGAACGATTAATAAACACATAACACATAATATTAATAATAAAAATTCATTTTATTAATAACTAATTCTTTAAATTTAATTTCTAGATAATTCAATTTTTTGGGTTGTCACACAAGATGTTCAGCAAAACAATTCTTATCATCTAGGGAACTGATTATTATCAACATTAACTATAAACATGTATGGCTCTTAATTTTCATAAAAGGAGGGAAACAATGAATTTGTTGTCCTTCATCACTATCAGCATCTGCCGACTAAATGGGAACAAGCGAATTTAGGCTATAATTCCTTTGGACCACTTCGGCAAGCATACCCGACTGACTCTAAATTAATTCCTAAGTGACAACGGTTCTTTCCTTCGACAATTTTTCCTATGGTCCTCGAATATTTTCTCCATGGATTCGACAGTCTATTGATGAATTCCATGTTCATGCTTTGATGTCGGTATTGGCACTCCATATATTCAATTGCTTAAGAGTTTCGCTATAATTTATTTGGAATTCAATACACTTCGACAATTTTGGGCTCGACATAAGCGGATCTAAGCTACGGTCATCCAACTTATGAGCAAGGGGTAGAGACTTGGTTCTTTTGATTACATATTGAGCTTTGATAATTCAACCACGGCAGACCAAGTCTTGTCACCAATTCATTCTCTCTTTCTGGCTAATATAACTTGTTAGTAGTGGTATTGACGAAAGGTGTGACGCCCCAAAAATAGGTTTACACAACCCATTGAGTCGCCAAATACATGGTACAAAATTCAAATACAAACTTCCTATTTACAAATATTAAACCGTCGTGCAAATACGACACATCATAACTTGTGAGTTTTAATACAAATATTGTCTCGTAGATAATATCCAAACTCAAATAAAGTACTAATTACAATTATTGTCACATTATTTTACAAAATAGTTAGGACTACTATAATAACCATCTTGGACCATTACTCTACTCCCCGACTAGTCCCAGCTACATTCTCGCGTCATGAGAAGAACAATGTGTTAGTTCCCAAGAAAATAATAGATCTGTAAGGGGGTTGAATAGATCCTTTTAATTTCAAATACTTTTCTGGTTTATTTTGTGTTGGTCATAATTTAGCATATGACAAACATAAGAATCTTTTCAAGCATATCGGAACAAGTAAAAGATCCCCTTCATTGATATATTCATAATCATACATACATTTTTTGTAGAGTTAGTTCAACGGTAAACAGTTAAGACATACATAGAAGTTAAAGTAGTTAATAGACATAATGTAAATGACATAAAGTAAAAGACACAAGGGGTTTTAAGTGGTTCAGAGACTCAAGCTCCTAATCCACTCTTCTGCTTTCAACTAGCAGGATTTCCACTAAGGAGGGGCAACATCCTAAATCAATAAGATTCCTTAAAGGCCAGCAGCCTTGGGACTTCAGTTCACTAAGATCTCTTCAAGACCAGCAGCCTTGGAATATCTCTAGTTCCCTAGGAACTCTTCAAGCCCAGCTGGCTTGGAACTTCATTTAGTCCCTCTGGACAAGGACCCCTCAGGCACTGGCTTCTCGTTGAGTTGTTTGTTTGTTTGTTGGAGTTTGTGCTGAGCTGCTAAGATGTCTTTATGCTTTGACCATCTTCTGTACTTAGCAGCTTGGCATGATCATCCTTGAAGTGCAGTTGAGTGTTGCATGATGCTCAACTTCTTCAATTACTCAACCTCCTCTGATGATCCCTTGTTGAACTGCCTTGAAGATCATTCCTCTAGATACGTGATGGTTTCACATGGTGGGTTTCTAAGATGACTGTAAGTTCTTCTGCTAGGTACTTAGAAACTTTCTTATGCTAGCCCCCATGATGACGTTTGCGATCTCCTTTCTTGATACTTGATGCCTTTTCATGATGGACTTCCTAAGATGACTGTGAGCTCTTCTCTATGGTACTTAGAGTCTTCCCATGATGGACATCAAGATGTCATTAATGCTCTTCTTTCTTTCGGCAGTTCAGAACACTCTTCATATAGTAAAACTCTCACTTCTACATTGTAGAACTCTCACTTCTACGTCTTTATTTGTCTGACTCTAAGTGTTCTTGGTGGATCATAGAGTGAGCCTTCAGACTCACTTTTTCACATGGTTGAGAACAGTCCACCTTTACTCCAAACTCAACAACTCCAGCACCCTTTGATCTTTGAAGCTCTAGCAGATTTATACTCCTTCCCAATCTTCCCGTTGGAGAGTAGCCGTTAAAAGCTCTTTGAAATGCTTCACAGATCTCGAGTTGCTTGGTGCAGACTGCAGATGTGACATGACAACTTTTTCTAACTTTCTGATACTGCAGTCTACTGTTTCACTTACCGTGTCAAATATATATCACTTTAATGTCTTGGGCAGGTTGAAGACTTTATTTCCTCCTTCTAATTTCTCGATCAGAGGTTATCCTTTTGCATCGATGCTCTCAATAAGAACTTGTCTGAATATTACCCTTTAGATTAAACCATTGCCAATGCTTCAGTCTTCAGTTATTCGAACTCTACGATTCTGATGCATGTCTTCAAGGACCTGATCGTAGTGTCATGTTGACTGGTAGAGACAACACTACAATCTTGAAGAGTGTTGATTGGATTTTCAATATAGAACACCTCTTCATTCTTTTGTGTAGTGCTTCAACACTTTCTGTTTGCCTCAACAGTTCTCAGATACTGATTACTTCACTTCTTTGTTCTGGCCCCTTCTGAATAGCAAGACACTTCAGATTTGTGGCGTGTCCAACTCGCTTTCTCCTTGTGATCTCCCGTTCACTTATCATCAATGGACTGACTCAATGCTTAATCACTTTAGCCTTGTTCTTCAGAAGTTGTCTAGTATCTCTATATGCACTTCATCAGTTCTTTCTTTGATTGGCAAACACTACGATCCTGGTTGCTTCCAAGATCATTGTCTTCTGTCTGCTTGACAGCTACTACACTTGCTGACTTTCCTTCGTCAGTTACTGAAGTATTCTTCTGATCTCCTTGTGGAAGACTTCATCTCAAATGGCTTCACAACTCAATCTTGATGCTGATTAGGTTGGTTCTTAGATCTTCTATTAGCTTGCATGCCATTCGTTGAGTGCTCTCTGGTTTCCTTCAAGTTGGATGTAATATTGCAGCTTGAACCTAAGGCTTGGTTCCTTTGGATATTCTGGGAGTGCTCATTCGTTGAGAATCGTATTAGCTCTATGATTCTGCCGTGGCATTGTGAGCACAACTGTTGAGGTCGTAGTTCTGCATTCTATGATTCATCTTTGGCTGTGCAGACCCTACGACTTCGGGATCAGATCTTGACACTCTATAATTTTTGTCTTTGTGCTCGATGTCTTCATCTGATCTTGCTCGACTACGATCTCTGCATGTAATCAATAGACTCTACGACTCAAAGTGTAGTCTACGATCCTTGACTTGGCTTCAACATCAGAGTGAACTCTCACGACTCAGTGTAGTCTCGTTTCGACTTAGCTTCTAAGCGGATGTTTGGTCGGCTCGTGAAGTAATTTGTCTCTCGATTCAATAACATGACTTCCTCAAAGAGACTTCTATGAGGTAGTAGTTACCTTTCGACACACTATGATCCTTCCTCGTCTCTTCTGGCAGTCTATGAACTCCAAGATCTACTATCTTGCAGACTACGATTCTACCTCGACAGCTCTCGAGTTCTCCTTAATTCTCCTGGAAGACTACGATTTCTGGTGCAGTGCTCGACGATCAGACAAGCCTATCTATTACATCATAAGACCAACCTAACATGCTTGATCTTTCTATATTTATAGTCCTTGTACATCATTTCTTTTTAAGGACTTTACAAAGCTGTTTTGCTTATGTAGGATCAACCTAAAATATTTGATCAATTCATTCTAAGTCATTGTACACATATTTCTATTATCTATCAAGGGACTTTACATCTTTTCTTAATGCAAGCATACTTGCATATTCATTCATATATATCATAATCAAATTATATGTAAATAGGAATAACATTCACATGCTTATTCCTGACAATCTCCCCCTATTTGATTATGACAAAAACAATAAGTGCATATGCATGTTATGAATAAATCTTATATACAGTGAGCAGCTGTATTTCTAAAACAGATAATCATGAATGTTATTTATAATGATGTGGAATTTAATACACTGACATTTTACATCATCGATCCAGAACATACCTAACTAGTTAGAGATGTACCTCTTTTGGCTCCATATATGTTTCCAGGATTCTGTTGATCAGTTAATCATCTATTTGGCCTTCTTGCTCCTGCTCCCCTTGAGATGATGACTTTCCTGCTTTGCTTTGCTCCCCCTCAGATGTATGCTTCTCTTCTCCTTCTGGTTCCCCCTCAACTTCGGCATACAAATGCTCATCATTCTCTTTCTCCCACTCTGATGATGACTCTGCCTCTTCTTCTGTTGCCTGCTTCTTTGACTTATTCTCTTGTTTGATCTTCTTACTTTTCCTTGAATGCCTCTTGCTCTTCCTCTTTCTATGCCTCTTTTTCTCCCCCGTTTTGTCATTAATCACTTGGGAGAGCTGCTCCATGTTGGACATAAGCTGCTCCATCAAGTAGGAGGAGTTAGTAACTTCAAACTTGAGTTCCTGTTAGCCTAGCTCAAGTTGCACTAAGAAAGACTGCTTCATGTTGTCAATCTTGTCAGAGAGGGCTTGGATCTGCTCTTCACAGGCCTTCTTTGCTTGTAGTGCACATGTTTTCTGATCATTCATGACCTTTAGATAGATGTTATCTCTCTCTTTGAGTTTGAGAGATACATCGACCATAATAGTAAAGTACATTGCGAATGAATTATCTCTTGCTGCTATCAGCTTCTTTGACTCTTCAGTGAATAGAGATATTTTCTCAATCAATTCATCATAATTTTTCATCAGCTCCTTCTCACAGATATTTGATCATCTGGTTGGGCAGCTCCTTGTTGAGTATCAGATTGAGCTCTATGATCCTCTTCATTGGACAGATTTTGGAAGGTGTTGAAAATCTGAAGAATCGTTGAGTTCCAATCATTGGTTGAGGATGAAGGAATGTCTGTCAGTAGTGCTTAAGCAGATGGAGGCTTCTAGTATAGAACTTGAACACCATCAGTAGTAGAGTGAACAGACTCTACGACCATCACCTTTGTCATGATCCTTCTTCCTTGAGAGTCCACTCTACGATCGTGGGGGATATAGTGATTTCCAGCATGTCTGTAGACCTTGTAGTGAGGCTGGTTTGTGATCAATTTGGTGGCGAACTTCTTCACCCTTGGGAAGTTTTGTGCTACCAGCTCCATGCTTGTAAAATGAGAGTAGCACCAGCTAAAGTAACTTGCATCCTTTTCAGTATAGGCTTTTTAGCCATGGCATCCATTGGAAGAACCATCTCATTATCAAATCATCAGGATTATAGAGGATGGTCATGCAGTCCAGCTCCATGTTGTTCCAATTTTTAACTACATCAAAGGTGGTCATTCTTACCACCTTGAGCTGTTCATCTCCATCGTTCACCCATCTTTCTGGTGGTGTTACTGGTGATTCATTCGAGACTTCTACCACTATTCTCCTGGTGAATTTTGCTGGAGAGAGTACATGATAGAATTCTGGTTCATCTGATTCCTGATTTTTAGAATTGAAATCATTCTCCATTTCCTCTCTTTCGGAGCCTGAACCATCTTGATCATTTCCAACAGTAAATCCTTCTTGCTGCATTTCATTTTTAGACTCTTCTTCAACAAGATCTTCCTCTGATTCATCTTCTTCACCACTTGTTCCATCTTCAACACTTTCATCTTTTAATATAAACTCAGCATCACTTAGTTCAATGATAGCATTGGAGTGATCACTTCTCTTTTTAGAGGCAAATTTAACTTGCAGTCTGTAGCTCTTCCTTCTTGTTGGAAGTTCAGTTTTGGGAGAGTCAGACTCTTTTTCCTCTTCAGACTCAGAAGCCTTTGGTTCATCAGACGAACTTCCTTGAGGTTCAGTACTGATAGGGGCAGTCCCTTCTTCTGTGGACTCATCACCCTTTGAGCCGTCCTGGGGGCTTTCAGGATTGGAATGGGCACGTTCTTTTTCTTTAGAAACAACATCATTTGACCCATCATCTGGGCTTGTTGGGGAATTTTCATTTGGGGATGGAGTTGGGTCATCTTGAATCTCTTCTTTATCAGCAGATGCTGCATTTTCATCCATTAATCCAGCTTCACCTTCATTGCTGGATTTGGCCTGTGGAGATTCAGCCTTGAGATTATCAGTTGCCTTTTCTTCTTCTGATTCTACGTCCTCCTCTTCATCAGATGTAGTATTTTGGGAAGCTGGGGCTGACCTGTTTTCCATCTTAGCCATCTTTCTTAATGGCTCTTGAAGCAACCTGTAGCTTCTTCTCTTTGTGGTTTCAGCAGTCATGACTATTTTTTCTTCATCCTTGTCTTTGGAGGAGAGACTTCTTGGTTGGGTCTTGGTTTTCTTCACACCTCTGGATTTCTTTCTGGCTGGCATGGTTGCTGCTGGTACAAAGTCTTCAGACTCAGAGCTTTCTACCTATTTTGCCTTCCACTTCTTTGTAGAGGCCTTTCTACTGCTTCCAGTTGTCATTTTTCTGTTCTCCTTGGGTTTTTCTTCCAATTCACAAATAGTTGTGGAGACATCACTTTGTTAACATTCAGAGACTCTACTTCATCATCCTTGATTTTGCCTCCTAGCTTCTTTTTCATTACAATGCTCAGCAGTCTTCCATCAAACACCTTTGTTAGAGGTTTTTCTGTAGACTTCTTTAGCTCACCCTTTTCTACCCATTTGGAGATTTGATCAAACAGGATAACTCCAAAGTTAATTCATTTCTTCAGAACTATTGCTGATATAATCTTTAACTGCTGATCAAGCACAATATCATGTGTAGTATCCTTGTATAATATACATTTGCCCACTATCAATGCAAGGAACTCGAACTCCTCTGGAAACTCCTTTTTCTTAATGTCCTTCAGACTAGGGTTTCTTTGGTACCCCATGATCTCCTTTGCCTGTTCTGTATCGATTTCATCAAGGCTCTTCAGTCCTTGGTCAGGAAAGCCTAAACATTGATTGAGATCAGAAGATTTCAGCTTTAAAGACTGACCTTTGACCTTGGTAGAAAGGGTTCCGGACTTTATGGATGCATTTGAGTAGAACTCTTTAACTAGGTTAACATATACTCGAGTGCTTGCCTCAAGACATTCTGAGAATCCAGCTTTCTTTACAAGTTCGAGAATGTCTCTGAACTTCTTTTCGGATTTCTCAAACGACTTGGTTTCGAGCTGAATGCCAGTGATTAATCGCTAATCTTTCATTTGAATAGTTCGAGGAATATGGGTATAAGATTCAGAGGATTCTATGAGAGATGGCTGATTATGATTTGGGCAAGGTTCTGGAAGTATAATAGATTTTGGCTTCAATGAGGATTCTAGGGTTTGAAAATGGGAGGGAGAAAGGTTCGTTAGTTTCTGATAACTATTTGCAGATTTTGAATTTGTCTTATTAACAGTTCCTTCTAACTCTGCACAATCAGTGATGTGTCAACCAACCATTAATTTCACGAAGTCCAATAATGAGCTATAACTCCCCATAACTTTTCAGTTAGATATTTCCTTTAGGAGAGTAGACGTTTAATTGACATGGATTGACCGTTGACCTTTTTGGTTCAAAGAGTAGCATGGTAGAGCAGCTATGGACTCTACGTTTTCCTCTGTTGACTCAACGATCAATTTTTGAGAGATGCTGCAGTGGATGGTTTTTACATTGATCCTCATCTTGATGTAGCATAGCTTGATCACTGATATATTCGAACTTATCTCCTCATAATCTGAATGGTTAAGCAATTTTCCCATTTTCCAAGCTCCTTGTGAACTAGAGTGTCCTCTGGTAGGACTATGATCGTCGAGTCTGCTTCTACGATCGTTGAGGTTGTACTATGATCATGGAGTTCTCTTCAACCTCGACTCTACGATCATTGACTGACTTGGTCCTTGAGAAGAACTTTACTAAGCATTCCTTATGGGTCAAGGTAGCTCAGGAGGGTCAACCTCTAATAGTGAACCAAGGGTCAGGTTTGTCCCTGAGGCGCTTTCCAGATGAACTACTTTAGAAGTGATTTGCAGTGATATCTCATTCGACCTTTTCTGGTGGGGAGGTCCTCTACCAACTTTAGACAATTGCATTTGTTATAATCGTGGTGTCCTCCTACTCTTACACTACGATCGGATGTTTGATCGCAAGCACTCCACGATGTTGGATTGGGTGGCTGATAGGTTATAAGTAGTACGTTTTGAGACATTCCTACTGACTATGGATCTTCATTTGGTTCATCAGCCACAAAGTTTTGGGACTCTGTAGCTGGTACATTTCTTCATAGTATATCTCAATGATGTTGTTTCTTAACAGATCACTGTTCCCCCATGGTTGATGTTGTCTTCTAAGATAGATGTGATTCCCTTTTCTTTATGTTCATTAGAAGGCAGTCTTGCATATCTCCTTCTGACTGGGATCACAATTATCACTTAAATCTCCTTGTATCGTAGGTATGGATATTTTTAGAACTAATCACTCTACGATCATTTGACAGCACTACGAACGCAGTCTTCTTTGACAGTCTTGTACTTGCTGAGTTTTGCTTCCACGATGAGTTCTTCTAGACTGATGCTCGATGATCCTTTGTTGTGAGCTTCCTTGAGGATTCTTCTCATATAGCATTCTTTGTTTGCTTTTGAGCACATAAGACCCTTTTCATCTTTGGTTGAATGGCCTGCTTCCATATACAGATTAGCAGCAATGTGAGCTCCATTCTGGTTAGCTCAATGGTCTTTAAGACGAGCTTGGACATATAGGAATTTTATCGAATCACTTACGAAAGCGGGTCCTTAGCCTTCTGGCCGGTTGAGTCTTCTTGATCAAGTCTTCCTTGACATTCCTTAAAGGTGGTCGAGACGGACCAAGTACCTGTAGGCTAGATGCATTTTTATTTTTGGTACCCACAATTAAATGGGTCCTACTAGGTTAGTTTTCTAAACCTATGTTCCTCATATATAGATAATCATCACATTTATCACCAACAGTCATATTCATGCATGCAGCTAGTTTTAGATAATCCATTTTGAGATGCATGATGGTGAGTGTGTGTAAGATTTGTCATTGTAAGAAACACACTCTTTTTCTTTGATGGTTTCATCATTTGCAGTGTTATGTTCACAAGGTTTAAGTGTTCATAGAGTGAGAATCAACTCTATGATTTAGGAGTATCTAGTTGATTCATGGAGGTGATCAGTTTCTACACATCATCAAGATACTCTTGTAGAACTAATCATACTCTGTGTGTTGTCAAACACTTATAACATATAATTGTACATACATACTAACCCACTAGCAAAGATTACTTCACATAGAATTAATTTGGCCGGTGATGCTCTTATGACCCATTTCAGATTTCCTTCAAGATGTCATCTTGAACCTAAAACTTGGATGGAGAGAAATTTTATAGGCATTTGAGTTTCCATCCTCAGGGTACTTTCTATCTTCACCTTTTTAGGTGGATTATGACTCCTTGACAGAATACTATTATAGTTCATAAGAAGGTGCATTTATGATGTACACATTTATAATAGTGAGGAACCGTACCTTTTTACTGTCAGTTTCTTAACAGTCATTTATCTTTAATATACTAAGTTTAGGCATTGATGTGCATAGCTTCATATATGCTCCTGACAACTTGTTGCTCTTGTTGGCCGTCAATCAATTAGTCATGGTCTTGAAGATGTAAGCCAAAAGAATCTCAGCATTTTTAATTCATTGACATCCTTCAGTTTACAAAGTTTACATCCAGCTACTGGTTGGCCAGACACAAGTTTGAGAAGTTCTTCTTTCTTCTTTGGATAAGCATTTCTTTGAATGTATGGCCTTTTCATCTTTTCAGGCTAGTGGATGTTTGACTAATAATCTGTGGATGTCTCTTGAGCTTTCTAGCTTGGTCGTCAGACTACAAGATTGACTATGAGCAAGGATTGGTCTTGTTGATATGACAATCAAGAACATGGACCAATCTGAGCAGCTTCAGGTGTATATACACATTTAACATGTACACAATATTTCCAGAGCTCATCTGCATATAACAAGTTACTTACTATTAAACTAAGTTTAGAACAATGTTTGTGCCTAGGATCAAACTCAAAGCGATTAGCTTTTGAATATAGCATGAGAACCTGCTCTGATACCAATTATTAGTTCCTAGTAGGCACAATAGATCTAGAAGGGGGGGGGGGTTGAATAGATCCTTTTTAATTCCAAATACTTTTCTTGTTTATTTTGTGTTGCTCATAATTTAGCATATGACAAACATAAGAATCTTTTCAACCACAGCGGAATAAGTAAAAGATCCCCTTCATTGATATATTCATAATCATATATACAGTGTTCGTAGAGTTAGTTCAATGGTAAGCAGTTAAGACATACATAGCAGTTATAAAAGTTAATAGACACAATGTAAATGACATAAAGTAAAAGACACAAGAGGTTTTAAGTGGTTCAAAGACTCAAGCTCCTAATCCACTCTTCTGCTTTCAACTAGCAGGATTTCCACTAAGGAGGGGCAGCACCCTGAATCACTAAGATTCCTTCAAGGCCAGCAGCCTTGGGACTTCAGTTCACTAAGAACTCTTCAAGGCCAGCAACCATGGAATCTCTCTAGTTCCCTAGGAACTCTTCAAGCCCAGCAGGCTTAGAACTTCATTTAGTCCCTCAGGCCCTGGCTTATCGTTGAGCTGTTTGTTTATTTGTTGGAGTTTGTACTGAGCTGTTAAGATGTCTTTATGCTTTGACCATCTTCTGTACTTAGTAGCTTGGCATGATCATCCTTGAAGTGCAATTGAGTGTTGCATGATGCCCAGCTTCTTCAGTTACTCAACCTCCTCTAATGATCCCCTGATGAACTGCCTTGAAGAACATTCCTCTTGATACGTGATGGCTGCACATGATAGGTTTCTAAGATGACTGTAAGCTCTTCTGCTAGGTACTTAGAAACTTTCTCATGCTTGCCACCATGATGACGTTTGTGATCTCCTTTTTTGATACTTGATGCCTTCTCATGATGGACTTGCTAAGATGACTGTGAGCTCTTCTCTATGGTACTTAGAGTCTTTCCAATGATAGACATCAAGATGTCATTAATGCTCTTCTTTATTTCGACAGTTCAGAACACTCTTCATGTAGTAGAACTCTCACTTCTACATTGTAGAACTTTCACTTCTACTTCTTTCTTTGTCTAACTCTAAGTGTTCTTGGTGGATCGTAGAGTGAGCCTTCAGACTCACTTTTTCACATGGTTGAGAATAGTCCACCTTTACTCCAAACTTAGCAACTCCAGCACCCTTTGATCTTTGAAGCTCTAGCAGATTTATACTCCTTCCCAATCTTCCCGTTGGAGAGTAGCCGTTAAAAGCTCTTTGAAATGCTTCACAGATCTCGAGTTGCTTGGTGCGATCGCGGATGTGACATGACAACTTTTTCTAACTTTCCGATCTCGATCTTAACTTTTTCACTTCTACCGTGTCAAATATATATCACTTTAATGTCTCAAGGGCGGTTGAAGACTTTATTTCCTCCTTCTAATTTCTCGATCGTAGGTTATCCTTTTGCATCGATGCTCTCAATAAGAACTTGTCTCGAATATTACCCTTTAGATTAAACCATTGCCAATGTTTTAGTCTTCAGTTATTCGAACTCTACGATTCTGATGCATGTCTTCAAGGACCTGATCGTAGTGTCATGTTGACTGGTAGAGACAACACTACAATCTTGAAGAGTGTTGATTGGATTTTCAATATAGAACACCTCTTCATTCTTTTGTGTAGTGCTTCAACACTTTCTGTTTGCCTCAACAGTTCTCAGATACTGATTACTTCACTTCTTTGTTCTGGCCCCTTCTGAATAGCAAGACACTTCAGATTTGTGGCGTGTCCAACTCGCTTTCTCCTTGTGATCTCCCGTTCACTTATCATCAATGGACTGACTCAATGCTTAATCACTTTAGCCTTGTTCTTCAGAAGTTGTATAGTATCTCTATATGCACTTCATCAGTTCTTTCTTTGATTGGAAAACACTACGATCCTGGTTGCTTCCAAGATCATTGTCTTCTGTCTGCTTGACAGCTACTACACTTGTTGACTTTCCTTCGTCAGTTACTGAAGTATTCTTCTGATCTCCTTGTGGAAGACTTCATCTCAAATGGCTTCACAACTCAATCTTGATGCTGATTAGGTTGGTTCTTAGAGCTTCTGATAGCTTGCATGGCATTCGTTGAGTGCTCTCTGGTTTCCTTCAAGTTGGATGTAATATTGCAGCTTGAACCTAAGGCTTGGTTCCTTTGGATATTCTGGGAGTGCTCATTCGTTGAGAATCGTATTAGCTCTACGATTCTGCCTTGGCATTGTGAGCATAACTGTTGAGGTCGTAGTTCTGCACTCTACGATTCATCTTTGGCTGTGTAGACCCTACGACTTCGGGATCAGATCTTGACACTACGATTTCTGTCTTTGTGCTCGATGTCTTCATCTGATCTTGCTCGACTACGATCTCTGCATGTAATCAATAGACTCTACGACTCTGAGTGTAGTCTACGATCCTTGACTTTTCTTCGGCACCAGTAGACTCTACGACTCCGAGTGTAGTATACATTTCTGACTTGGCTTTGACAGATGTTCGGTCGGCTCGTAGGCAGGTTGTCTCTACGATCCTGAACATGACTTCCTCACCAGACTTCGGCTACGAGGAAGTTCTACTCAACACACTACGATCCTTCCTCATCTCTCCTGGCAGTCTACGAACTCCGAGATCTTCTATCTTGCAGACTATGATTCTGCCTCGACAGCTCTCGAGTTCTCTTTAACTCTCCTGGCAGACTACAATTTCTGGTGCAGTGCTCGACGATCAGACAAACCTATCTATTACATCATAAGACCAACCTAACATGCTTGATCTTTCTATATTTATAGTCCTTGTACATCATTTCTTTTTAAGGACTTTACAAAGCTGTTTTGCTTATGTAGGATCAACCTAACATATTTGATCAATTCATTCTAAGTCCTTGTACATATATTTCTATTATCTATCAAGGGACTTTACAGCTTTTCTTAATGCAAGCATACTTGTATATTCATTCATATATATCATAATCAAATCATATGTAAATAGGAATAACAATCACATGCTTATTTCTGACACAATGGAACCAAAATAAAAAGGGTAAACTCAACTACCCCAGTAAAGAATATTATTGTCGGATTGAGAAAACGACAAAAATACTTTATAAAAATAACGGCGGAAGTTTTACCGTTAACTGTTGAACTACCCGGTAATAAAAGTACAGTAATACGCATGGTTCCATAGTAGCACATGGTATTGATTATTGATGCTTACGTGAGAAGTCACTCAGTTATACTCAATTATTGCTAAAGTAATTGATGCATCATATCTCTCATATTATTGATTCAATTATTGTCATAGTATCATCTGCATAATATGTTATTTTATTAAATCAATAATTGAGATGACAAAGTTATTCATATTATTAAATTGCAATATTTATAATGTCTAGAAGTTCTGTCAAAGAGAGGTTTGGTCACCTAATTGTGCGCCAATAGGGAGAAATCCTTATTGGAAAGCCCCTTCTTTCATGGGAACTACCTGATTGATAAATATTGTGAGTTATAATATTAATGATGAATGTTATTAAAATTGAAGTTGTGTTTGGAATTGAATTTGGAGACGCGAACGTGATATTTGAGTATGGAACGATAAAATTAGTAAAAATACTCTATAAACACAAAATTTTCCAGAATTCACTATTTGGTCAAAAAGTCAACAGTTGACTTTTTTGGGAAAAGTCAAACTTCCAAATTTCAAAATTTATATTTTTGATAAAAATAGTTTCATTGTGTTGGAATTATTTGTGTTAGTGAAAGTCGACAATTATTTCGATAATAATTGATGTCTGGAGGTTATATTGACCAATTAGGTATTTAACCGGATAAATGAGCAATTGATTGCTAATATTTCACATGATTATAACTATTAGTTCACATGTGTATACTATTGTTTCACATTCTTGTTACTATTAGGGGAGTTGGTGCAAGATTGATAATACTTGCATGACTAAGTTAAAAATGGAGGTATAGATGGAGGTACTATACTGTAATTCGTATTTTCACATGTCTAGAACTATTGATTCACATAATTTACTATTGAATCACATTATTTACTATTAGGGGAGGTTGTGCAAGTTTGATAATACTTCCATGACTAAATTAAAAAAAAAGGAAAAGTTGGAGGTATTGTACTATAATCTTTTGAGCCCCAAAACGTGCAATTATCGAAACTATATTTTTCTATAAATAGAAGCTCATTCTTCCTTCATTTCTCACCAATTCACAAAAGCTTTAGAGAAATAATTTTAGAGAGAAATTATAGAAAGAAGAAGAGAAGTCTGCTACCTCACTATTCCAGTTTCCAATTTTTCTAAGGTAGGGAATATTATTTGTTGTGCCCGTAAAGGGTATTATTTCTTTTGTATTCATGAAGAGAACTTCTGTTATTCCATTCTTTATTATTCTGCTGGAATAACCAGTATACGCGGACTACCCTATACTTGGTGACATTCTTCTATTATTCCATCTTTATTATTATTCTCGTTGGAATATCCTCGTCATGCATGCGTTTCTGTGGGACTGGTTTCGTCTTTTATTATTATTCTGTTGGAATATCCTATCGGTCGTTTCGCTTGGACACTGTTTCGTTATTTATTATTACGTTGGAATAACCTCGCTCTATTCAAGTACCGCATGCATGGTGATTTCGTTGTTATGCTATTCTTTATTATTACATTTGGAACATCCCGCTTGGTGTAATTTTGCACGACTCGGTTTCGTTATTATTATTATGTTGGAATAACCTGTCAATGCGATGTACCGCATGCATGGTGATTTCTTTTGTTATTCCATTCTTTATTATACTCAATTGGTTAAAGTTTTGACTTCTATACTCCATGAAATTAGTGGAATATCCTTGATATTTGCGCTTCATCCAGTATCTTTTCATGGACATATTCTTCTGATCATTCTTGAATTTTACTCTACAAAGCAGTATCATGTAGACACTTTGGACGTTATCAGTTCCTAGATAAATTAATTCTTGAACTTGTTTTATTGAATTCTTATATCATTGTCATCATCCTCATGTTTATATTTTGTTGAAAGTCATCTGTGGCCTGTAGTGCATAGATGGACTTGGTATGATTATGACCAGGGATTATTCGTTGTAATCATAACCGTAATGTTACAAATAATGTGGAAAAAGTCCTCATTGGCCCGTAGTGCATTGATGGACAGTTTTTGGTATAATTATGGCTATGGATTCTCTTTGGTCGTAGTGCAAAGATGAATTATTTTATGGAATGATCAAGACCGTTGATAAAAACATGGTTATCTTTAGTCGTAGTGCATGGATAATTCGTGGTCGTGATATTAAAGAATATCCTTGGTCGTAGTGCAGAGGTGATTCGATGATGTGGATTATTTATTAAGCTGAGTCCCAGCGATAAAAGTGATGAAAAACCTTTTAAATCATAAAAGATAGTAGATTTTATTCTCTACTTGACTCTTTTAATGGATTACTTGTTCCGTTTGCAGTTAAACTTGATGGTTGTTATATTGTATCAGTTTAACACTGTTGAAGGCTAACGATAATATATTCTCGCATTATCTTAGTCATAATATTTCCCTTTTGGGCTAGTTGAGCTCACCTTTTTACTTTTATTGTTCTCTTCAGAAATGAGAACGTAGTAGGGACTAGTCGGGAACGGAGTGACGGACGAGATGATAACATTAGTAGTCCTCACTATTCAAAGGAAATAGTGGAAAATAAATGTAATAATATTGAATTTGAGTTTGTATATTGTCTGTGCGACAATATTTGTATTAAAACTCACGACTTATGTTTTGTCATACTTTTACACGATTTGTATAATTAAGTTGAATTTGTATTTTGTACCATGTATTTGATTTAATTTAATAGGTGATGTATACCTATTTTGGGGGCGCCACAACATTGGTATCAAAGCTTAGGGATATGATCCTGGCTAAGATGTGAGACTAGAACTAGGAGGAGAGACGGGAATTCCTTCGCTAGTATGACCTACCTAAGTTTATTTGGTATTTAATTGGTTGGTCGAGTATATGGATAATATGTTGCATGTCAATTAACCCTTATTTTGTGGCGGATTTTGAAAATGGCATCCGAGAATATTGAGAATAGCAATGGAGCACAAGAAACCGCTGAGTCTCCACAAATCAACAATCGTAATAATGTGCATCAGAAGGCGACAATCCTCATGCAAACAACAACACTTGACTCAAATGATGAATGATGGAATGTTCGGAGGCTTTATACAATTCATGCAACATCGTGAGAGAGCGGCTCTGTCCAAAATGTAGGTGGAAACACCGGAAACTCTCGGATGATTACTGCTAAAACAGCCAAGGAGCTGGGACCACCGAGTTTATTGGAGAGCCAAAACCACTTAAGGTCAAGCATGGATAAAGCGTATCACCAAGATATTTGATGTCTTGGGATGCTCCGAGGATCAAAAAGGTTCCTTCGCCACCTTCATATTGCGTGAAGGGCGACATTACTAGTGGGAATCTGTAAAATGTACCCAGCCTGACGCACTCAAGATGTCTTAGGAGAAGTTCCAAGAGCTATTCCATGACAAGTACATTCCCGAAAGTATTCGTCACATGAAGGAGGTGGAATTTATCAAGTTGGAACAAAACAATATGACCGTGTTGCAATACGAGGCTAAATTTGCGGAGTTATCCCGGTTTGCATCCCATTTGGTCGATAATGAGGAGCGAATGACGTGAATGTTTTTAAGAGGTTTGAAACTGGAGATACATCAATATTTTATTTCTCATAAACTGTGTTTGTACTCAGATGTTGTAAATAGGGCTCAGTTATTGGAGCGCTGATAGAAATCAACACAACCAAGGGAAAGCGGTACGTGAAGATGAAAATACTAGTGGTAACAGTCATTGAAACGGTGACAACAAGCGTGGAGGGAATCAATATGCCAGAAATGGTAACCATTTCGGTGGTAATCATAGCCAAGACAATAAGAATGGACATTTCAAGAAGAGAAGATTCAACAATTATGGAAAGACATCAGCACCAACACTCGTTTTCAAGGAAGGAGAACAACCACCTGTCATATGCTTCAAATGCGGAGGGGAGGGACATATCAGTCCAAACTGTGTGATGCCGTCCAAAGCATGTTATAATTATGGAAGGGAAGGTCACTTAACTTGATTTTGTCGTTCACCAAAGACAAGTTCAGCTAGGATGGAGGCACCAAAGGCTGTCCCAGAAATGTCAAAGCTAGTAGTGCAAGTGAGAGCATTTGTTGTGACCTCCTAGAAAGCAAGGAAGCCGAACGAGGTTATCACGGGTAAGCTTATCATAAACTCTAGTGAAGTTTATACCTTATTTGATACAGGTTCTACCCATTCTTTTATTTCTCCTACTTGCGCTCAACGTTTAAATTTGACTCCGGAGAAATTAAACTTTGACTTATCTGTTGAAACTCCATTAGGAGAAACCTTCATTACATCCACTGTTTATAAGTCTTGTTTGATGCAAATCGGTAACCGCACGTTACTTGTCGATCTTATCTCCTTAAAAATACTTGCATTTGACGTGATTCTAGTGATTGATTGGTTAACTACTCATCATGCTAAAATTGATTGTTTTCGTAAGGTTGTTAGCTTTCATATTCCTAATAAACCTATCATGCGAATTCAAATGACCAAACCATTAAAATCAGTCACGGCCATCTCGAGCCATAAAGCTATTCGTTTATTGAAAAACGGATGTCAAGCTTTCTTAGCTCATGTCACTTGATTTAAACAAAAATACGTCGATTTTGAATGATATTTCGCTACTAATAAATTTCCCGACGTATTCTCTGAAGAACTTCTGGCTACCCCAGGCGAAGACCCAATTCAAAATTGTTAGACATCGGTTTCATTAAGTTACCGTCTCCTCGAGTTTGGTGTTCACGATCCACAATATAATACTTACTATCTACCCATTCATATAGAAATAGTAATACATATCACATTAACATATGTTGTTAATACATTAGTCCTAGTCCGCTAACCTTAATATTACAAACATACCCTTAGATATACAAAAAGGGTTTACAAACATAACATAATAATAAGTTTATTATAATTACTCCAAAGATTTTGCCTTTTTAGTCTTCATCGCACCTTCTCGCAACTTCAAACATTCCCTAGCTAAAAAAGTTTTATTTAGCAAGGGTGAGCAAACTAGTTTGTCTTTCTTCTTAAAACAAACGCTAATAAAATGTATACGAATCAATAAGAATGAATCAATAAGAAACGGATCTATTTTGATAGAATGAAACCAAAGTTCGGGGAACTTTGAAATAGCTGAACAAATCGTTAATCAATAACAAGTCTTCTCGAATTCTAGGCAACGCAACAATCTGATAATGAAAGAGTACAACACTTTCAAAGTTTCTACGATATTCAATTGAATAAACAAGAATCAATTCTACACAATAACAAAGTGGAATATTTTCCAGATTTATGCTGAGTGATCTCACCAGATCTTTGAACTTATTTTCTCGGGTATCTATCAAAGATTTACTTTGATACATACGCAGCGTATCAGATAACCATAAAGATTAAATCATACCCCTCTTCAAGTATAACAAGTGATCAACTTTTATTATACCCAATATTATGCATAATACTTAATAAAGGCAAGAATGGGTGAATATACGACCTAAAATGTTCCCTTTATATAAAAGGTTGTTCTTCTCGGTCTTTGAATCAAGATTTTGATTTAACAAACGAAAACGCAATTTTAAATTTATTTACTTATCAATCTAGTCAAATAATTGGCATCGATCTATCAATAACAATTGAATTCTCTTTTCTCAATTTATCAAGTTCTAATAAATGTTCGCTCAGCCGTAATAATTAGCTAAGACATTTCTCAACATAATTTGACAATAAATAGAAATTATCTCAGATCATCAATTCTATCTTCTACGAATATGAATATCCAACAATAGTTATTCTACAAATGTATATTCTCCAAATCAAGAATTCAATTTGAATTATAAATCATGCACTAACTACGAATAATCAACAATAAATTCCTGGACATGGTATAATTAGCAATAATTAACCATTATAATAATTGAATGAATATAACTCAAGGTCGAGTTAGGAAACTTGCCTTCCGCGTTGATTACAAATACTACATAATAAACTTATCTCAAGTTTTGTAAGACCTATAACCAATAATATCGGGCCTCACAATTAGCACAATAATTCATAACACGTAACAATCGTATTTTACAACCAAACTTCTCCTGACACATTACCATTATAGCCACATTAGTGTTTATAACCTATATAAACACTTAACAAGTCTAACTAGTTCTTGCTCGTTGGACTTCTATCCCATTCTCGTGTTCTAGTCACCCTATCCGATAATTTACACATTGATTGTCAATTAAACTCGGTCTCTAAGCTTCAATATTAATTTAGATAAGTCAATTATCATTAATAATATTTTTCTAAGCTTTTAATAATTTATAAACAATTATTATAATTTATAATAATTTTTCAAACACTTAAATCATTTTTAAATAATTTAATTATCAAATAATCTTATTATCATTAATATTTAATAATATAAAAATATTAATGTTATACTTGTCAAAATATTAAAGTTATTATTAATAACTTAAAATATTTTTAAATCATTAATATTCTACTTAAATGATTTTTAAAGTAATTAAAATCATTTTTAAATCATCACCATTAATATTTAAATATTAATGAAATTATTATCAAAATATTAAAAGTCATTAATTATAACTTAAAATATTTTTAAAACATTTTTCTCATTGTTAAATGATTTTTAAATCAATAAAATCATTTTTAATTCATTTATTTAATATAATAATTAAATAAATCTAATATCATTAATATTAATTTATTAATGAGAATTCTCCAAAAATATTGAAATATATATTTTATAATTCAAAATATTTTCTAACACTTTATTCTTATTTAAAATGATTTTTAAATTAATAAAATTATTTTTATCTTATTTATTTAATTTAATAATTAAATAAATCTAATATCATTAATATTAAATTATTAATGAAAATTCTCCAAAAATATTAAAAGTCACATTTTATAACTCAAAATATTTTTAAATACATTATTCTTATTTAAAATGATTTTTCATAATATTAAATCATTTTCTTCTAATTTATTTAATAAACTAAGTAAATAAATTAAATACCTTTAATATTTAAATAATTATAAATATTAAAGAAAAATATTCTAATTGGTCAAAAATTATTTTTCATAATTTAAAATAATTTTTAAAACCATTTTTAATAATTTTAATAATTTATTTCTAATTTTTAATTATTTTCCGAAAGAACAGAAAATGGAAAATAAATAAACTGTCGCTGTAGGTCTTTAGCGACAGAAAGCGTCGCAGTTTGTGTTCTTGAGCTCAAGAACATTGACAGCTTCGTTATCAAGCTGCCCTGTTTGACCAACTTAAATCCTTACTTTAAAATCGTTTCTCGGCCAGATTAAGGTTCAAACTCGTAGTACACATGTAATACTACCAGTAACAATCATCAATCCGGTTAAATCACACAACGTAACATAAAGCTCTCAAAGCTAAACTGTTGTTGTCGACGCGTCACCGGTTTTGTAAGAAACCCAGTAGCTCCAGTGGCTTCCTTTTTTCAAATTTTTTAATAATCGTTCTCGTCATGATTCAAGTAATATAATTGTTTTAGGTTGTAGTCCTTATGTCAAGGAACAATACCAAAGCAACAAATCATCCAACAACAAGTCAATCACAATCTACAAAGCTCACAAACCATGTCGTAACATGTGTTCATCCGCTTTTGGGTTTTTCCCGAAACACATACCGTGGCCGTGGTGGCCTCTTTTTCACCAATCCCAATGTGCTCGATTTAAGGATGTTTTGAGGGTCTAAATACATGGATCTAAATCCCATATTACAAAATACCAAATGGTCACAACAACAACACGAAAAACTAAAACTACTGACAAATCCAGAGGCTTAAAAAAAGTTGTCGACGATCGATGAATTCATTTCACGGGCTTGCCCAGATTTTGTCTTCAACGCTTGGTCGGTCAACTGTGTTTGACCTTAAATAACTTTAATTCCGGACATCAAATATCTATTCTACCACTTGCGATTAAAGACCATATACCAAAGCTACAAATTAAAACTTGAAAACAACAAAAAGCATATACGAGCAAGGATTGGTAGCCACTGACATTTGGTTGTCAAACCACCTTTAGAGCTCAAGAACAGCTTTTGAAAACTTGATTTTTACTCACTTTGATGCTATGGATCCATCATGGATCAACATATATCATCTAAAAACATCATTATAACACATAAGATTAAACACTTAAAACACAAAAATTTTCTAAGCATACAAGATCAAAATTTAAAATTTGATTTATACCTTTAGCTTTCAATTCTTGATCTAAACTCTCCAATATGTTATTGTTGATCTAAGGATTGATATTGTGATCGATCTAACTTAGAATTTTGAGGTTTTGTGTGAGAGAGAGTTGGTAGAGAGCAAAGAGAAAATAAACAAAATTATGAACTTTCTCTCTCTAATCTTCTTATATACACTTAGATATGCAATGTATGATATGTTAGGTGTCAATTTGGATCGGTATTAAATGGTGAGATTTTAAGTCACAAATGTCAAAATAGTTGGTGACCAACTAAAGTTAATCCATTTTTTACAAGTTAGCCCTCTAAAATAAACAAAAGGGCATTTTTATCATTACTAAAATAATTTTAATGGCATTTTTGTCCAATGCACAAACCCTTAGGGTTTAGGGTTTGAACCCTTTAAGGTTTAGGGTTTAAACACTTTAGGTTTGCAATTTAATTTCCAAGATTTTCGAATTTCGGTTTTCAAAATAGAAAATTAATATTCCAAAATTATAATTAGGATTCAATAATTATATTAATATTTCCTAATCATAAAATTTAATCTTGCTAATTAGGATTAATATTCCTAATTAAAATTGCTTAATTTAGCAATTAGGGTCAAAATGGTCATTAGGGTTTATAACCACGAATTAGGGTTTTAATTAGAAAAATAAATTCTCTAAATTACAATTAGGGTTTGTAAAATAGAAATTAAAATAACTAAAATATAATTATGGTTTTCTAATCATATTAAAGTTTAATACACACATTAGGCTTCCCAATTAGGATTAGGGTTTCCTAATTTAGGGTTTAGGATTCTTTTAATTTTAAATTAGGGTTTCTGTCACATTATAATTAGGGTTTCTAATTCAAGACGTTAGGGTTTTTAATCCTGAGATTAGGGTTTCTAATCTCTTATTAGGGTTTATTAATTTTAAACCTTATCCGATCAATCATCGATCAAAATTTCTATACAAGATAAAACACATTCTCATTAATATAATTATTTTAATTATATTTTCTATCGAATCCCTATCCGTAATTAGGGTTAGGGTTTCTATTCTTTATTAAGCACAACTCTACTCTAAATTTATTAGTCAATACACAAATTGACTTTCTCTTCGACTCGTATCACGTATACTTGTCACAAAATTGATAATTAATATTAATATTAATAATAAAAAAAATTATTCAGAAATTTTGATTATTCAAATCTCGGTTATCACATTCACCCTCTTAAAAGGATTCCGCCCTCTAATCACCGCTTTCTTTCTTCTACAATCTTTTAAAGTTGTATCATCAATTCATTTTTATCAACACAATATTAATTTGTGTTTCAAATTCTAACCTCGTGACTTGAATCTATAAAAGAAAATAAATCACAAAAATATCTAACTCAAGATTACTCACAGAATTAAATTTCTAACCGAACTCACACTACGTCATCGCTTCTTCATGGCAAACACGATTTGGAACCGCTATGCTAAAAGTGAATGTTGTTGGTCTTCCTAGTTGCTGCAGTGTCCTCGAATCGCCAAGGTTCCGCTATCGGGTCCCTTGTTGGCACTTCTCCTCTCTACATTTCTCTTCTGACAATTTTGACCGGATGATCTATTGATCCACACGCAAAACAACCTTGTGTCTTCTTTGAATGGGACACCGGGTGACATGTGTCCTCTTGACCACAAATTATAATAGCACTCCTTTGTTCTTCAAACAAACTCCTTGATGACGCTTCCAAGAAACTACGCATGGCACACCTTTCTTCCTAATCTCTCACCGGATTATTTCCTAATTAATATCACCATCCTCTTACGCTTATTAAGATTACTACCTCCACTACCACCTATCATAATATTTCCTTCACCTCCTTTCTTTTGTTCTTGACTATTCTTCAATACAACTTCAATTTCTCCTTCAAATGATAATGGCTTTTTCTAATAACGTTGAAAATGAACTAATTTGGCAAAGACATTCAACTTCTCGAGTACCAACGATTTCAATCCGCTCCTAAAACATCGTGGCTTTAAGCTCCTCAAAGTCCACTGATGTGGAGCAAATTTTGCTAACTCGTTGAACTTGACAAAATATTTTGTCACCGCTATATATTCTTCCTCGCTTCAGATTCACAAATTGTTCTTCCATATTTCTCTTTAGACTTCCCTTCCTTGGCGGCATTATCTGATAAAAATCTTACATTAATTCTCCTTCTTTACACAGATTCTTATTAATAACACAATAAAAAAAATTCTCATATAATCGCATATTTATTCAAATAGCACACAATACATTTAGTACTTAACACATAACACTATCCCTTTTTAAATAATATCAGGATTAACAACACAACTTTAAACAAAAGTTGTAATTCTCCAAATTTATACAAAAAGTTTTAACTCTCCATCCACAAATAACTATTCCCAGTTCATCAAACTTACCACACCTAGGGGTTCAGGAACTTGCCACAATTATATGAGTGTATGAACTTATCCTAGTCGACTTTTTGGCATCCATTCGCTGAGGGGTTCAAAACATTTCACATAATTATGAGTCATGAACTTACCATAAGTATGAGTTTTAAGAACTCAAAAATTAATCTTAATCTTATATTCATATAGAAAATAAAGATTTCACTCATACAAACATATATATTTATACATATGTTCACACATCGTTCTTGATATTACAAACTGCTAATATCACACACTATCAAAAGATACTATCGCTTAAACTTTAAGCTATCTACCGTCCACTCCTTCACCACCTTTCTTCTTCTTATCGGGACACTTGTTGCATTCGATTAGGACAATATAGGAAAATATGTCCTTCTTGCTTAAAATTGAAGCACACGCTTCTTTTTCATCATATATTCTCCCACGGAGTCTTTCCACACTTGTCGCAGACTGCTTCTTCTTCAGTTTGAATTTTTAGAATCATCGATGTCGTTGTCCCTCTTTCTCTTTTTCTTGCCTTTCTCTCGCTTGATTGTTCCTTCAGACGATCCACCACCTTCACCTTTCATCCTTTCCACCGCGCCTTTCAGCTCGCTCCGCTTCTTCACTCATTTCTCGTAACGCTCGCCTGCCTTCCATAACTCCTCCAAGAGAAACACTTTTCTCCTGAGTTCTTGAACTTCTGCAGATTCTTGATCTTGTTCTCCAACTTTAGTCTTATTCTTTTTTCTCCACCTTAGCTTCTTCTTGACTCACCTTCTCATCACCACTCGATACATCTCTCGGGATAATCATCATGATCGCTCCCTGTGATTGACCATAGGTTCATCTTTTCTCCCACCTTTTCAATCGATTCGCTTTACTGCCGCACCTCTTGGCCATCGGCACTGTGCAATGTATTGCCAGCATCATCTCCGCACTCATTTCATCTTCTCCAGACATCCTACAATCACCTAAATGACTTGATTAATACTTTTCCAAAGACAAACTTCTCACACTATGTGTCCACATATCTCACTATCGACGACTTCTCGCCTCACTTAGTACTCTAAATGAGTTTTCTAGATTTCGCTTATGGTTATAATCCTAGGGTTTTCCCCACCCCACTTAAGGTTTATAGCCTACAGCTCTTCTACCACTTGTGACACCTTGGTCACTACAGCTTTGATACCAACCTGTGACACCCCCAAATCCGTGTTACCTGAATTTGACCCCCGAGTTTGGTGTTCACGATCCACAATATAATACTAACTATCTACCCATTCATATAGAAATAGTAATACATATCACATTAACATATGTTGTTAATACATTAGTCCCAGGTCCGCTAACCTTAACATTACAAACATACCCCTTAGATATACAAAAAAGGGTTTACAAACATAACATAATAATAAGTTTATTATAACTACTCCAAAGATTTTGCCTTTGTTCTTCATCGCACCTTCTCGCAACTTCGTTCCTAATCAAAAAGTTTTATTTAGCAAGGGTGAGCAACTAGTTTGCCCCGCAAGTTAAAACATATATATAAAAATGTATACTAATCAATAAGAATGCACTATCTATTTTGATAGAATGAAACCAAAGTTCGGGAACTTTGAAATAGTCAACAAATCGTTAATCAATAACAAGTCTTCTCCCTTTCTAGGCAACGCAATAATAATCTGATAATGAAAGAGTACAACGCTTTCAAAGTTTCTACGATATTCAATTGAATAAACAAGAATCAATTCTACACAATAACAAAGTGGAATATTTTCCAGATTTATGCTGAGTGATCTCACCAGATCTTTGAACTTATTTTCTCGGGTATCTATCAAAGATTTACTTTGATACATACGCAGGAGTATCAGATAACCATAAAGATTAAATCATACCCCTCTACAAGTATAACAAGTGATCAGCTTTATTATACCCGATATTATGCATAATACTTAACAGTGCGCAATGGTCGAATATACGACCCAAAATGTTCCCTTTATATAAAAGGTTGTTCTTCTCAGTCTCATAATCAAGATTTTTTAATAACGAAAAACGTAAATTCTTATTTAAGGATTTCAAATATCATCGATCTATCAATAACAATTGAATTCTCTTATCAAATTTATCAAGTTCTAACAAATGTTCGCTCTAGCCGTAATAATTAGCTAAGACATTTCTCAATATAATTTGACAATAAATGTGAATTATCTCAGATCATCAATTCTACCTTCTACTTAATATGAATATCCAACAATAGTTATTCTACAAATGTATATTTTCTCAATCAAGAATTTAATTATTAATCATGCACTAACTGCGAATAATCAACAATAAATTCTCGGACATGGTATAATTAGCAATAATTAACCATTATAATATTTTGAATGAATATAACTCAAGGTCGAGTTAGAGAAACTTGCCTTCCGCGCTTGATTACAAATACACAATAAACTTATTCTCGCGTTCGTAAGACCTATAACCAATAATATCGGCCTCACAATTAGCACAATAATTCATAACACGTAACACTATATTTTACAAACCAAACTTCTCCTAGCACATTACCACATAGCCACATTAGTGTTTATAACCTATATAAACACTTAACAAGTCTAACTAGTTCTATTCGTTGGACTTCTATCCATTCTCGTTCTAGTCACCCTATCCGACAATTAACACATTGATTGTCAATTAAACTTTGGTCTCTAAGCTTCAATATTAATTTAGATAAGTCAATTATCATTAATAATATTTTTCTAAGCTTTTAATAATTTATAAACAATTATTATAATTTATAATAATTTTTCAAACACTTAAATCATTTTTAAATGATTTAATTATCAAATAATCTTATTATCATTAATATTTAATAATATAAAAATATTAATGTTATACTTGTCAAAATATTAAAGTTATTATTAATAACTTAAAATATTTTTAAATCATTAATATTCTACTTAAATGATTTTTAAAGTAATTAAAATCATTTTTAAATCATCACCATTAATATTTAAATATTAATGAAATTATTATCAAAATATTAAAAGTCATTAATTATAACTTAAAATATTTTTTAAAACATTTTTCTCATTTTTAAATGATTTTTAAATCAATAAAATCATTTTTAATTTATTTATTTAATATAATAATTAAATAAATCTAATATCATTAATATTAATTTATTAATGAGAATTCTCCAAAAATATTGAAATATATATTTTATAATTCAAAATATTTTCTAACACTTTATTTTTATTTAAAATGATTTTTAAATTAATAAAATCATTTTTATCTTATTTATTTAATTTAATAATTAAATAAATCTAATATCATTAATATTAAATTATTAATGAAAATTCTCCAAAAATATTAAAAGTCACATTTTATAACTCAAAATATTTTTAAATACATTATTCTTATTTAAAATGATTTTTTATAATATTAAATCATTTTCTTCTAATTTATTTAATACACTAATTAAATAAATTAAATACCTTTAATATTTAAATAATTATAAATATTAAAGAAAAATATTCTAATTAATCAAAAATTATTTTTCATAATTTAAAATAATTTTTAAAACCATTTTTAATAATTTTAATAATTTATTTCTATTTTTAATTATTTTCCGAAAAAATTCAAAAATAAAAAATAAATAAAACCGTCATTTAAGGTCTTTAGCGACGAAGAAGCGTCATGCCTTGTGTTCTTGAGCTCAAGAACACCGATAATCCTTCATTATCAAGTCGCCTGTTTGACCAACTTAAACCCTTAGTTTAAAATCGCTTTCGGCCGATTAAGGTTCAAAATCAGAAGAGTACACATGTAATACTACCATTAACAATCATCAATCCGGTTAAATCACAACGTAACATGAAGCTTGGGGCGTAGCTAAACTCGTTGTCGACGTCACACGGGTTTGTAAGAAACCCAGCGATTCGAAAGTGGCTTCCTTGAGCCAAATTTTCTAATCGTTATGTTCATGATTCTGTAATATAATTGTTTTAGGTTGTAGTCCTTATGTCAAGGAACAATACCAAAGCAACAAATCATCCAACAACAAGTCAATCACAATCTATATAGCAAAGCGATCAAACCATGTCGTAACATGTGTTCATCCGCTTCGGTTTTTCCCTGTAAACACAAACCGCGCCAGTGGCCTCTTTTGACCGGCCCAATGTGCTCGATTTAAGGATGTTTTGAGGGTCTAAATATATGGATCTAAATCCCATATTACAAAATACCAAATGGTTACAACAACAACACCAAAAACTAAAACTATCGATGATCAAGAGGCTTAAAAAGTTGTCGACGTCGAATTCAATTTCTGGGCTTGCCCGATTTTTCCTTCATCAACGTCGGTCAATGGTGTTTTCGACCTTAAATAACTTTAATTCCGGACATCAAATATCTATTCTAGCACTTGCGCATTAAAGACCATATACCAAAGCTACAAATTAAAACTTGAAAACAACAAAAAATCATATACGAGCAAGGATTGGTAGCCACTGACATTTGGTTGTCGGACCATTCCTTTTAGAGCTCAAGAACAGCTTTTAAAACTTGATTTTTACCAACTTTGATGCTATGGATCTATGATGGATCATCATAGATCATCTAAAAACATCTTATAACATAAGATATAAACACTAAAACACAAAAAATTTACCGTAGCATAAAGATCAAAATAGGGTTTTTGATTTATACCTCTTAGCTTTCAATTCTTTGATCTATACTCTCCAATATGATTATTGGTGTTCAAAGGATGATATTAGGATCGATCTAACTTAGATTTCTGAGGTTTTATGTGAGAGAGAGTTGTCAGGAGAGAGCTTGGAGAGAAAATAAACAAAATGGGTACACTTTCTCTCTCTATTCTTTTATATAACTCTAGATATTGTTGTATACATATGTTATAGCAGTGTCAATTGGATTAAATTTCTTAGATTTGGAGTCACAAAGTCAAAATAGTTGGTGACCAACTAAAGTTAAGCCAATTTTTACAAGTTAGCCCTCTAAAATAAACAAAAAAGGGCATTTTGTCATTTCTAAAATAATTTTAATGGCATTCTTGTCCAATGTAAAAACCTTAGGTTTAGGTTTGAACCTTTTAGGGTTTAGGGTTTAAACACTTTAGGTTTGCAATTTAATTTCCAAGATTTTCAATTTCGGCTTTCAAAATAGAAAATTAATATTCCAAAATTATAATTAGGATTCAATAATTATATTAATATTTCCTAATCATAAAATTCAATCTTTCTAATTAGGATTAATATTCCTAATTAAAATTGCTTAATTTAGCAATTAGGGTCAAAATGGTCATTAGGGGTTTATAACCCACTTAATTAGGGTTTTAATTAGAAAAATAAATTTTCTAAATTACAATTAGGGTTTGTAAAATAGAAATTAAAATAACTAAAATATAATTAGGTTTTCTAATCATATTAAAGTTTAATACACACATTAGAGGCTTGTCAATTAGATTAGGGTTTTCTAATTTAGGGTTTAGGATTCCTTATGAAATTTTAAATTAGGGTTTCTAACGGCATTTTTAGGTTTTCTAATCCCGAGGGTTTCTAATCTCTTATTAGGGTTTATAAATTTTAAACCTTTTCCGATCGGGTTTCTCAAAAATCTATACAAATTTAGGTATTTTAAATTATATTTTCTAATCTCTTATTAGGGTTTATTAATTTTAAACTCTAAATTTCCGATCAAAATCATTCGATCATAAATACTTGTCACAAAATTGATAATTAATATTATCATTAATAAAAAAAATTATTCACAAATTTTGATTATTCAAATCTCGGTTATCACAACTAATGCTTCATTATATGATGAACCGAGTATATAGGAATTATTTTAATTATATTCATATATCGAAGTCATGAAGATCATATCACTTGAGGTCGATACTCCAAAAGCTTCATGAAAACAAGCTATATGCCAAGTGGAAGAAATGCGAGTTTTGAGGAAGTTGCATTCCTTGGGCATGTGATATCAAATCATATATCTCGATGACCCGACAAAGAATGAAGCAATTCAAAGTGGAGCAACTCTCGTACTTTCTAAATTTATTAGATTCAATTTTCAAGAACTCAGAGGAGACTCATTTTGCACCTGTTCTAACAATACCATTCGGAGGGATTTGTCATCTACAAAGATGCTCAGGATGTGTTCTCATGCAACATGGGAAAATCATAGTCACAAAATTGATAATTAATATTAGATTATTAATCATTTTGTAAAAAAATTTGGAGGCATTAATTTTGGGGATTATTCAAATCTTTACGGATCATAAAAGCTTCTACACTCAAAAGGAACTCAACATGCGACAACGACGTTGGCTTGAATTGTTGAAAGATTATGATCATACCATCCAATACCATCCTGGAAAAGCGAACGTGGTAGCTGACGCATTGAGTAGAAGATCATATGCAAGTACGAGTGCGATATTGTCAACGCAAAGGCCCATTTTGTATGACTTGCAAAGGATGGAGATAGAGTTAAAGACTCCAGGGACCCACATGATGATGGCAAACATACGAGTAGAACCGACTTTAATCGATAAAGTTAAAGCTGCTTAAGCTACAGACCTGGAGCTAATGCGTATGAAGAAGAAAGTGCAAGAAGGTGCTATGCCGAAAGCAAGAATCGATGAGGAAGGAATACTTCGAGTCAACCCCAGAGTTTATGTTCTTAACGACCCTGATTTAAAGTATAAAATCATGATGGAGGCGCACAACACACCGTTTGCAATCCATCCTGGGAGTACCAAAATGTATCATGATCTTCGACATACATTTTGGTGGAGAAATATGAAGAGAGAGATATCAGAGTTTATCTCAAGGTGTTTAACTTGTCAACGAGTCAAGGCGGAGCATCAAGTACCAAAAGGTCCATTGCAACCACTTGAAATTCCAAAATGGAAGTGGGAACACATTACTATGGATTTCGTTACTGGTCTTCCCAAGGTTTCTCAAGGCATAGATGCAATTTGGGTCATTGTTGATTGATTGACCAAGTCTGCTCATTTCCTACCTATACGAGAAACTTATGCACTTGAACGTCTTTCTCGTACGTACATAAACAAGATTGTAAGACTGCATGGTATTCCAGTATCCATAGTTTCTGATCGAGAACCAAGATTCACTTCAAGATTTTGGGTTAGTTTGCAAAAAGCTAAGGGCACAGATTTACGATTTAGCTCAGCACATCATCCTCAGACTGACGGGCAGTCAGAGAGGACCATTAAAACTCTTGAAGATCTATTAAGAATCTTTGTCCTTGACTTCAAGGGAAGTTGGGATAAGTTCCTACCATTTGTGGAGTTTTCCTACAACAACAGTTATCAAGCAAGTATTGGCATGGCTCCATTTGAGGCGTTGTATGGAAGAAAGTGTCGCTTCTCCGATATCTTTGGGATGAGGTGGGTGAAGCAACATTGTTGGGACCGGAGTTGGTACGTATGACTACGGAAAAGATACAAATAATCCGACAACGTATAAAAACCTCACAAGATCGACAAAAGAGTTATGCTGATCTTCATCGAAAGGACGTAGAATTCGATATTGGAGATCATGTATTGTTACGTGTTGCTCCATGGAAAGCAGTTACAAGATTTGGAAAGAGAGGAAAGCTCAACCCTCGATTCATTGGCCCATTTTTAATCCTCGATCGAGTAGGGCGTATAGGCGTATAGACTCGCTTTTACCGCTAAGTATGTCTCGTGTTCATAACGTTTTTCACATATCTATGTTACATAAATATGTGAAAGACCCGAACCACATTATTGAATTAGAACCAGACGAGATAGAGGAAGATTTAACGTATGAAGAGTTACATGTTAAAATCTTGGATAAAAAGGATCATATTCTACGCTCCAAGGTTATACCTCAAGTCAAAGTTGTGGAGAAACCACGATGTGGAAGAAATGACCTGGGAGTTAGAATCTGAGATGAAATCAAGATATCCTTACCTCTTCGACATTACAGGTACGCACCCTAATTTCGAGGAAAAAATTTCATAAGAAGGGGAGGTTGTAAGACCCCAACTTTTTGAATAAAGATTAAATTTTCTCGAAATATATTTTTGAATATTATGGTGTGGATTTGATATAATGTTATAGTTGTGGGTAATATTTACAAATTTTGCAAAGTACGCAAGTTGTTATATAATATTCGATTGGTCGGGGAATATTCGTTTTAACAGGGAATATTCGTACAACGGCATAATCATTGGTGGACCCCCACAACGGAATTATTATCGGATTGAGAAAACGACAAAAACACTTTATGAAAATAACGGCGGAAGTTTTACCGTTAACTATTGAACTACCCGGTAGTAAAAGTACAATAATACGCGTGGTTGCATAGTAGCACATGGTATTGATTATTGATACTTACGTGAGAAGTCACTCAGTTATACTCAATATTGCTACACTAATATTCATATTATTAAATTGCAATATTATTAAATTGCAATATTTACAATGTCTAGAAGTTCTGTCAAGGAGAGGTTTGGTCACCTAATTGCGCGCCAATAGGGAGAAATCCTTATTGGAAAGCCCCCTCTTTCTTGGGAAAGACCTGGTTGATAAATATTGTGAGTTATAATATTAATGATGAATGTTATTAAAATTGAAGTTGTGTTCGGAGTTGAATTTGGAGACGCGACGTGATATTTGAGTCCGAAACGATGAAATTAGTAAAATAGTCTATAAACACAAAATTTTCCTAATTCACTATTTGGTCAAAAAAGTTAACGATTGACTTTTTAGGAAAAGTCAAACTTCAAAATTTCAAAATTTATATTTTTGATAAAAATGGTTTCATTGTGTTGGAATTATTTGTGTTAGTAAAAATCGACAATTATTTCGATAATAATTGATGTCTGGAGGTTATATTGACCAATCGGGTATTTAACCGGATAAATGAGCAATTGATTGCTATTATTTTACATGATTATAACTATTGGTTCACATGTGTATACTATTGTTTCACATTCTTGTTACTATTAGGGGAGTTGGTGCTTCAAGATTGATAATACTTGCATGACTAAGTTAAAAATGGAGGTATAGATGGAGGTACTATACTGTAATTCGTATTTTCACATGTCTAGAACTATTGATTCACATAATTTACTATTGAATCACATTATTTACTATTAGGGGAGGTGGTGCAAGTTTGATAATACTTTCATGACTAAATTAAAAATAAAGGAAAAGTTGGAGAGCCCCAAAACGTGCAATTATCGAAACTATATTTTTCTATAAATAGAAGCTCATTCTTCCTTCATTTCTCACCAATTCACAAAAGCTTTAGAGCGATTATTATAGAGAGAAATTATAGAAAGATGAAGAGAAGTCTGCTACCTCACTATTCAAGTATCCAGTTTTTCTAAGGTAGGGAATCTTATTTGTTGTACCCGTAAGGGGTATTATTTCTTTTGTATTCATGAAGAGAACTTCTGTTATTCCATTCTTTATTATTCTGCTGGAATAACCAGTATACGCGGACTACACTATACTTGGTGACATTCTTCTATTATTCCATCTTTATTATTATTCTGTTGGAATATCTTATTCTGTATGCGTTTCTGACGGACTGAATTCCGCCGCCTATTATTATTCTTTGGAATATCCTCGTCTGCATGCGTTTCACGCCTGCACACAGTTCCGTTATTTATTATTCTGTTGGAATAACCTGTCTATGCGAAGTACCGCATGCATGGTGATTTCTGTTGTTATTCTATTCTTTATTATTCTGTTGGAACATCTTGTCGGTGCGAATTTCGCCTGACCTGGTTCTGTTATTATTATTCTGTTGGAATAACCTGTCTATGCGAAGTACCGCATGCATGGTGATATCTTTTGTTATTCCATTCTTTATTATACTCAGTTGGATAAATTTTTGACTTCTATACTCCATGAAATTAATGGAATATCCTTGATATTTGCGCTTCATCCAGTATCTTTTCATGGACATATTCTTCTGAGCATTCTTGAATTTTACCTTACAAAGCAGTATCATGTTGACATTTTGGACGTTATCAGTTCCTAGATAAATTAATTCTTGAACTTGTTTTATTGAATTCTTATATCATTGTCATCATTCTCATGTTTATTTTTTGTTAAAAGTCATCTGTGGCCTGTAGTGCATAGATGGACTTGGTATGAATATGACCAGGGATTATTCGGTGTAATGATAACCGTAATGTTACAAATGATGTGGAAAAAGTCCTCATTGGCCCGTAGTGCATTGTTGGACAGTTTTTGGTATGATTATGGCTATGGATTCTCTTTGGCCGTAGTGAAAAGATGAATTGTTTTATGGCATGATCAGGAGCGTTGATGAAAACATGATTATCTTTAGTCGTAGTGCATGGATAATTCGTGGTCGTGATACTAAAGAATATCCTTGGCCGTAATGCAGGGGTGATTCGATGATGTGGATTATTTATTAAGCTGAGTCCCAACGATAAAAGTGATGAAAAACCTTTTAAATCATAAAAGATAGTAGATTTTATTCTCTACTTCACTCTTTTAATGGATTGCTTGTTCCGTTGCAGTTAAACTTGATGGTTGTTATATTGTATCAGTTTAACACTGTTGAAGGCTAACGATAATATATTCTGCATTATCTTAGTAATAATATTTCCTACTAGGCTAGTTGAGCTCACCCTTTTACTTTTATTGTTCTCTTCAGGAAATGAGAACGTAGTAGGGACTAGTCGGGGAACGGAGTGACGGACCAGATGATAACATTAGTAGTCCTCACTATTCAGTGAAATAGTGGAAAATAAATGTATTAATATTTAATTTGAGTTTGTATATTGTCTAGACGACAATATTTGTATTAAAACTCACAACTTATGTTTTGTCGTACTTTACACGACAGTTGTATAATTAAGTTGTATTTGTATTCTATACCATGTATTTGACGACTCGGAATAGGTGATGTATACCTATTTTGGGCGCGTCACAATAGTCATACCAATCAATAGTCCATCTATGTACTACGGGCCAAAGATGATTTTCACCACAATATAAGCATGAGGATGATGACAATGATATAAAGAATGAATCAAGTGAGATTAATGATAAATATTAGAGATTTATAATTTAATTTATCCATAGTTCAAGAATGTCCAAATCGTCAACATAATCACCGATTGTGGGGTAAAATTCAAGAATGATATTTAAGATTCAAATTTTAAAGATAATTTGAACAAAGAAAAGAAACTAAATTCCATCGTGAATGGTGCTCTGGCATGAATAGTACCCCGGATGAATAGTACCCCGACATGAATAATACCGCGGATGAATAGTACCAAGATGAATAGATTAAAATTTAATAAGAAAGTTTAGACCAATATTCCAATGAAACAGTATTAGATGAAGCGCAAACTATTACGAATATTCTATGGCAAAAAGCACTTTTACACGACTGTGGTTGTAGTGTTTAAGAAATTACCACTGTGCTTTTAAAATATTCAATTGACCCACTGTGCTTTTTAAAAATGTACAATCAAGCCATTCCGTCCAATTTCTTGGACGGACGTCAAATATTTACACATGTGGCATTGAAAAAAAATAATCCAAAAATCATTATTTCCTACGTGGCAAGCCAGTCAGCCAAATTCTTAAATACTATTGTGCCACTGTACTTTAAAAAAATGCAATTGGCCCACTGTGATTTTAAAAATATTTTTATGCTTTATTTTCTATCTTTTTCTTTACCTAAATATTTATAATATGTATAATATTAATAAAAAATAATATTATAATATTTATAATATGTATATTTTTTATTTTAAAAATAAAAATAAAATACTTTTATGTTTTCAAATACTTATAAAATTTTTAAAAATAAAAATATTTTTATGTTTTATTTTCTTTCTTTATCTTTACCTAAATATTTATAATATGTATAATATTAATAAAAATTAATATTATAATATGTATGTTTTATTTTAAAAATAAAAATAAAAATACTTTTATGTTTTCAAATACTTATAAAATTTTTAAAAATAAAATATTTTTATGTTTTATTTTCTTTCTTTATCTTTACCTAAATATTTATAATATGTATAATATTAAAAAAATTAATATTATAATATTTATAATATGTATGTTTTATTTTAAAAATAAAAAAAATACTTTTATGTTTTTAAATACTTATAAAATTTTTAAAAATAAAATATTTGTATGTTTTATTTTACATCTTTTCTTTTACCTAAATATTTATAATACGTATAATATTAATAAAAATTAATATTATAATATTTATAATATGTATGTTTTATACAATCAATACCTCATTAATTTTTTTCTTTTCCTTTATCTCTTTTCCTTTCTTTTAATTATTATAATTCTAAATAATACAAATAATCAAAATATTCAATTTTTTAATTATTTAGAACAAATATTCAAAAATTTTAATGGATTTTCTTTATAATTTTTTCTTCTCAAACAAAAAAATAAAATAATAAAATCATTATGTGGTAGAAATAATAATAAAATTAAAATAAATATTTTATTTCATTTTTAATAATTCTTTCTTTTCCTTTCTTTTAATAATTATTTTTATTTTAAAAATTAATTTCAAATAATACAAACAATATATCAAAAATTTTGTATCAATGAGATCTATTACAAATTACATTACCCAACATTTCAAATAATACAAACAATATATGCATTTTCAACAAAACCCAATTCGTTCCTACTCTCAATTTCTCCAAATTTACGATTATCAGACAAATTTCTCCAATTCGTTCCTACTCTCAAAGCATATCTGAAGATGAAGCTTTTACCAACTGGCCTCAAGTCTCACTCTCTCACCTAAATGGTGGAGTTTGAAGAAAGTAGAGAGAGAAAGATTCTAGTGAGAGAGTATATATATACAGAGAGACAGTAGCATAATAGGGTTGTGACTTGTGAGGAAAGGAGGGATCGGACGATGAAAAGGACGTCGGTGGTGGGGGAGATAGAGAATCAGAATTTGACCGGACTTTCTAAAAATTTGACCGATAAAAGCCAGTCATCAAAGACACATAATTTTTTATTTTTTTTCAAAAAGCCACGTAAGCAAATTGTTAATGTCTGTTACTCAAATTGGACGGAATGGCTTGATTGTATATTTTTAAAAACTACAGTGGGTCAATTGAATATTTTAAAAGCACAGTGACTAATTACTTAAAACATTACAACCATAGTGGGGTAAAAGTGCTTTTTGCCAATATTCTACTAATTTTAGGGATTTTACCATTTAACAATAAGGTTATGGAAACAAACAATAATTTTGTACCATAAATGGAGAAAAATATGAAAGAAAACGATATCCCTTGACGAATACAAAAGAAATGATTTCACATATGAGTATGAAAGAATATACAAAACTGCAAATGGATTTTCACCTGTCATGCGGTAATCCACGTAGACAGATCATTTCTACAACTTAATAAAGAATGAATACGAAAGGTTATTCACCAGTCATAGGGTAATCCGCGTATACATGTTATTTCCACAGATTAATAAGGAATAGAATAACAACCCTTATGTGTATGAAAAAAATAACATCCTTTACCTTAATAAGAGACTAAATATGACTGGTATAACAGAGATTATCTTGAAAAAATCTTACACTATTTGCTACACTCAAAATATCCTTATACTCAAAAGAAATAAACACAATAATATAGAAGACGAATTTTCTGATTCTGGTGTGATTTTCATTTCTTAACTAAACAAACTATTTATAGGAGAATGACACTGCATTATTTAAACAGTAAACAATCACGGACTTAATAGTGAATTTTCTAAAATTTTGTCTGATTTCAATATTCATCACTATTCATCTAAATTATTCTAATAAAACAAATAACTTTATATATATTAAAAAGTTTTTTGTTTTATAAAAAAAGTTTTTCTGTTTTATACAAAAAGTTTTCTATTTTATTATTATTATTATAACAATAAAACAAAAACTAAAAGGTAATTTCTACCGATGGTTTGAATAATTTGACATTTACGGGTCTATGGAATAATGCAACAAATCTTCTATTTATATCACAAATTGAATAAATATTTACCACAAATCACTTATCTTCAATCAACACATTTTTTATCTTTCAACAGTTATTCATCATTAATATTATAACTCACAATATTGACAACCAGATCGTTCCAAGGAAAGATGGGGCTTTCCGATAAGGATTTCTCCTTACCGGCGCATAATTAAATAACCTAACCCCTTTCCTCGACAAAACTTTTTAGACATTGCCAATAATGCTAATAATAATATTAGTAACTATGTCGTGTCAATTATTGATTAATAATATAAAGTATTGTGCAGATGATACTGTGACAATAATTGAATCAATAATATGAGATACAATGCAGCAACTACTATGGCAATTATTGAATAAAACTGAGTGACTTCTTACGTAAGTATCAATAATCAGAGATACAGTGCAACAACGCATATTACTGTACTTTTATCACTGGGTATTTCAACAGTTTAATGGTAAAAAAAATTCCTTTATTTTTTATAAAAAAAGGTTATTTTTATCCCTTTCTATATCCGACAATTATTCAATTGTGGGGTCCACCAATGATTGCACCATTGTATGAATATTCCCCGACAAAACGAATATTTTATGATAACTTTTTTACTTTGTAAAATTTGAACATATCACACATAACTATAACATTTATTAAATTACCAGCTAAATATTTAGAATAATATTTAGAGAAAATTAAATCTTTATTCATAAAAAGTTGGGGTCTTACAAAAGGGTTCAATATGGATTTAGTCACCTACAGATTTTGACACATTAAAAAAAATACTCTTCTTCGGAGTTGACATATCCAAACTCTCTTCGACCGCCAAAGCCAAATTCTATCATTGGAGGGCAGTATCTGATTTCTCGGCAAACAAATCAGCATAACATGTTCGACGCTCCCATTGATGGTCTTTTATGATCTTCGGTTGGCGGGGGAGACAATATTTTTGGGCAAGTTATAGAGTTGGTATTTGATTTGGGCTAAATTGGCTAGGGGGAAAGATACACGCGTCTTGTATAAGCTCCGACTGTAAGATATTTTTACTCGTGACACTTTTGGCAACAACTCACTTCGGGTAACAACAACCCACTTTGAGTAATGGCAGTTGCTTCGGAATATATCACATCGGCTTCAGCATGTCTTCGGCTATCTATATTTGGAAATATTAAACCTCCCACTTGGATTGGGACAACTATTTTGGCGGTATAAGGTTGGATGGCGTAATAAGGTTGGATCCTTCGGAAAGGCTTAGTTTTCCCGAAAGGAAGCCTCCCACTTGGCTCGTGACGACTATTTTGGCAATATAAGGTTGGATCCTTTGGGAAGGCTTAGTTCTCCCGAAAGGAATCCTCCCATTGGGGTCGGGACGACTATTTTGGCGGAATAAGGTTGGATGACGTAATAAGGTTGGATCCTTCTTGAAGGCTTAGTTCTCCCGAAAGGAAGCCTCCTACTGGGGTCGGGATGACAATTTTGGCAGTATAAGGTTGGATGGCGTAAAAAGGTTGGATCCTTCGGGAAGGTTTAGTTCTCCAGAACGGATAAATCCTTCAGGACGAACCAATGTTCTCCCGAACGGACAATGTTCTTTGAAACAGATATAAACATTTGTTTATATTTTCATTCATTCGTATATAACATAAACATTTATTCAGTTCTTTGGAACGAATACGTTTAGTTCCTCAGAACAAAATTTATAATTGGTGTTCAGTTCTTTGGAAAAAAATTTATTGGTGTTCGGTGGGTTATTTATCTATCTTCAGTTGTAATAAGGTTTGCTCGGTTATCTGTGTATTCGGCTTTGATAAGGTTGGTTATCTATAACTTCTGTTGTGATAAGGTTAGTTCTCTATATATTCAGTTGTGATAAGATTGGTTCTTTATATCTTCGGTTGTGATAAGGTTGGTTTTTATATCTTTGATAGTGATAAGGTTGGTTCGGTTGGTATAAGTTTGGATCTTTATATCTTCGGTTGCTATAAGGTTAGTTCGGTTGTTATAAGGTTGGTTCAGTTGGTATAAGGTTGGTTCTTTATATCTTCAGTAGTAATAAGGGCAATTATTTATCTATCATAGGATTGAACAAGAGGATTGGGGTGGCGCTATTGAGAGATAAAAATTTCCGTTTGGCGTATGGTGTTTGGGTGTGATAGTTCATCTTTGGCAGTTACGGATCTTCGGTTGGTATAAATTTGTTTACTCTCTTATTTTAAGTTCCTTATAAATAAGAGACTGGGGGCAATGTTGGGATGTGATCATTTGGGTCTAGCTAAGGTGTAACCCAATTTATTTAATGGTTCGGGTCTGGTGTTGGCCCATATATATATATATATATATATATATATATATATATATTGATAGTGGGAGAATCCTTATTGAAGTAAGATTGTGTTTTCTTATTTGGTGGGACAAGGAGATCTAATTTGGGAAGTAATTCATCAATCATTAATTGTAGTTATAAGGTGATTCTGAAAAGGACTTCTATTCATAATTAGATTCTGGTGGACATAAAATTTATAAATACTGTAATAAGCAAGGGTTTGGGGGGGGGGGACAATAACACAATATCATATGACACACATAAACAATTTGTACTCTCCATATTATAGTGGATTTCTTTTCTCTCTCTCTCTCTCTCCCTCCCTCTCTCTCTCTCTCTTTGTGGTTTTTTCCCAATTGGGTTTCCACGTAAATTCTTGTGTTCATATTTTATCTCTTACAGTGATGTGTGTATGTTTATCTATGTGTATTTGGTGAGTTTGATTTCACAATAATACAATCAGCTACACCATCAACGGTTAACGCGATTTTGGCCCGTTGTTTTGGTGATTTCGCCAGGAGTACAAAATTAGGCATTAACATTGCGTTAACAGTAATTGATGAAAGAGAACATTTAATGGAAAGTGACCCCTTTCTATGTAAAACATCGTATTTAAAGACTTTAAGAATTTTGTGAATATCTTTTGTTCCATATCTACTCTTAATTTTTGTGTGTTCGACTTAGTAGAAATAAAATGATATTTAAATTATGATGCTAACTTTATCTAATTATTTTATTTTATACTATTATAATTTATTTATTTTAAAAAAGAGACTTTTTTGTGAATAGAAGAAGAATATAAATGAGACCGAGGGACTCCCATGCCACCTGGAAACACAAACAAAAGATTTGACATTCTAGAGAGTCTACAGTACTACTTGACTTATGGCCCCTTTATTCTATTTCACTTCCTATTACTGAAAAAGTTGAATTATATTCAATTAGGAAGATTTGTAGTTATCTTTACGTAGGACACCTAGTCTAACTAGGGAAGGTGTGGTCAATTTATAAATACACGGTTATAATTCAATTCTAGGTACACAATTATTTTTACTTACTTTTACTCACTAAAACAATTACATGCCTCTATTGTTGACGTTTCCTAGCCTGTACTTATTCTCACACTGAAGTTATCCCCCGCTGACCTCGATCGTCAAGCTTCTCAATATGCTTGTTTGTTTACTATATAGGTTTTGGCGCTAAAGAAGAGTGCTTGTTTTAGTGTTGCTTTTTACAATCACTAATCTACTTTTAAGTTGATCATATGTCAAGTAAAGGGAGCGGTTCATGACAAGGAGAGGTTCTCGGTCAAGTCAACAACATAAGTTCGTGAATCAATTGAAGATATGTTCGGGTTCGTGAATCATTGTGGTCTCGATAAAAGATCAGTCTGTTTCGGTTTGACGACAACTATTTTCTACATGTCAAAAAACTCTCGATCTCTACAGTCGCAGGGCATACAATTAGTCCCGAACACACACTCGTTAAGAACGGGATCGAGAGTGTTAGGTTTGTATATAGCGCGAACATACAATCAAATTATATAAATAGTGTGGAAGCGCGATAAAATTAGATTTTTAATTTTTTTTATAGAAACCATCATCATGATCATCATTGTGCACACTTATTAATTAAATGAAAGAGACTGAGATATAGAATTATACCCTCGTATATCAAAACTTCCTCAGATACAAATTCACCTCTAATTCCTTTGTTTTCTCCTTGAATTATACCGATGAGATTCCTTCTTTAGATCAATGCAAGCCATCCAAGTGTTTGGCTTATAGATGTGATCCACCAAGAAATAATATGTATTAAAGAAGTTAGGTGTTTGACAAAACCCTAGTTTTTCTCTCTCCAGAGAATATGTTAGTACTCTCCCAAGTCTTAAAAGTATGAGTAACTGTTTAAACCTAATCCATAATAAGGCTTCTCTTATTCATAGATATAAACAACCCACCTAAATTATTTAAGAATGGGTTTTTTTTTAAAATTAATTAAACTCATTTAATTAATTATATTCGTAATCCAATTAGGACCTTATGAGAATACTTTTATTAATTAATTTATAAACCATTTAGAAATTAAATAATAATGATAGTAATAATATTAATAAGATTCCTCTTATTAATTAGTATTTAATATTTTCAAGATATTAAATAATAAATAGTAAGCTATTTAATTTATTCTATCACCATAACATAAATTAAATATACTTAACACATCATTACGATTATATCATTTACTTCTTAAATAAATATTTTTCTTTTGTGGTGTGACCCTTTAGGTTTTTCATATTAAAATGGTTGTGAATAAATTAATTAGAACAATTCTAATCTTATTTAAATAAAAAAATTAAACTTTAAATTTATTTAAATAAATAATATTTATTCTACAATAAGGGTAAGCCCCCCTTTGCGATCAACAACTTTCCAGACAATATATATTTTAACATTAATCATAAAAGAACCTTTTAGTGATTAGTTACCGTAAAATTCAATTCTTCTACCATACAATGTCCCAATCAAATATCAGACATGAAATTACTGTCAAGTCTTATTTTATTTGATTATATGTAATTCGATTCTTAAATGCACAACTCAAAATAATGCAAATTAGAAACACCTTTGTAATTTCATTCTGCTTTGGTTAAAGACTACTGAGTTGTCATTTATCGAATCACATAAGACATTCTCTCCTTTTACTAGAAGTGGTAGATTCTTTGTTGATCATTCACTATCTCCATGTATAACATATTATACTCAATTATACCCTTTGATATTCCTTAAGGGCATTAATAGACATGTGAAAGCATAACACATCATACACAAGTTACTATGATGATCTCAAGTCCAAAGATCTCTTGTACTACTATCACTATAGGAATTCCTATTGACATGCGAGTTAAGCTCCATTAGGTATTCCTTTAGCGAGCCACGTTTAGTGAATTTATTCTTTAGTAAGCACCTATATACTTGCTTTAGTGTCTCCACACAAATGATTATGAGATCAATCATCATCTTCTTAAGAGCAAGCAAAGTGTGTACCAATCTATATAGATTCACCAATCCTCTTCTTAGTGATCCAACGATTAGGAACGATTTTAGTTTTAGAGCTATCTAGAATTTAGATCTTATTAGCATGATAATCATCATGATTCTAAAAGAATTACTCAAAACGATGAGTTTATCACATTTAATATAGCAATATCATGTAGATAACTAAAATGTCTTTAATACATTAATTCTTTTATTAATAAAACGAATAAGATTACAAAGTATATGCTACATGATATCAAATATGATTGGCTTGCGTGCATATTACTTTCAATATTCTCCCACTTGCACTAAAGTTAGTCGCCATAATATCTAATACCCTTCTTCTCTAAGTGACGATCATCCTGCTATTGGATAAAACTTTAGTAAATGGATATTTTATGTTGTTATTGAGAGTCAACTATCTCTATAGCGACTTCTCCTCTTTCATTGATTTCTCTAATCAAATGAAAGTGCCGCAACACATGTTTGGATCCAAGATGAGACTTGAAAACTATTCCTAGTTCTGTAATGAACTTTTCATCTAAACAATCAATTTACAGCTTCATTTACAACTATATAATTTGTATTTGTCACTAAACCAACAACTCTTTGCTGTTTGGAACCTTTCCAATTCACTGCACCACCATCCAAGGTAATGATTTATCGTAAAGTGGATTTGCTATCGTCTTGGTAAGTCTAAAAAACTTGAGTCTATTTAACCCTCTAGTTTTAATCCAGACACACTATGAATCATGATCACATCTTAGTGTCAATTAAGTACTTTAAGATATTTTCACTGTCTTATAGTGATCTGCACCTCTTGACGTGATCATCACAGTCAGCTTTGAGGGTAAGCCATTAATGTCCTGTCCTGAGGATCTTCTTAACAAGTAGGGGACCGCTCATGTGTGGGCCACAGACTCCATCATGGATTTCATCCACGAGTCTCTGAGCTTGGTACTGGTCCAGACATCTGAGGAGACCTAGTCCTGCATCTCTTTTGTAGAGTGCATCTCCGCTTAGGTAGAATTTCATAGCAAGTCGATGGATCCAACTTTTCTCAGTCGGTGTAACACCCCCAAATCTGGGTACTTCATTTCCACAAGATTTGGTGTTCACTTAATCAAAACATCCATATCTAACTACCCAATAATAATAAAATTGAATAATAAAACCTGCCCATACAGGATTACGTTAATAAAAATTATCTCCCAGGTTATGTAACCTTTAATTACAATCATTCAAATGCGGAAATTAAATCATTACATCACATCATTATTAAAAGTATATCATTATAATAATAAAATAAAATTACAAGTCTTCATCACTTGTACATTTTTCCCTTTCCTTCGCTAGTTGTAGGTTCATTTACCTTCTCAACCTTAGTTGTAATAAGTTTATAAATATGCAAGAGTGAGCAAAATAATTGCTTACTAGATATAGAAATTAATCAACACGAATGAAATAATTTCCAACAAATAGGCTCATCAACACTAAATAGTACTCTATCAATAATAACTAACGACTGGAATAAAAATATGTAGTATATAAAACTAAGGTTCATAAGACCACGAACTATGTCCACAGTTGCAAGTAATCTTTCAAATTCAACTTTAACAGTCATAAGACTATAAGGACTCCTCGTACTTAGGGGGATCAACCCTTCGTATAATGTATTGTGCACAAACATTTCAACCCTAAGCGTAAACCCCTAATAACAGGGTTGTTGTAAGACCCCAATTTTTTTAATAAAGATGATTTTTCTATAAATTTCATTTTTTAAATATTATGGAGTAAATTTGTTATAATGTTATAGTTGTGGGTAATATTTATAAATTTTGCAAAGTACGCAAGTTGTTATATAATATTCGAATTGTCGGGGAATATTCGTTTTAACAGGGAATATTCGTACGACGGCATAATTAATAGTGGACCCCACAACGGAATTATTATCGGATTGAGAAAACGACAAAAATATTTTTTATGAAAATAGCGGTGGTAGTTTTACCGTTGATACTGTTGAACTACTCGGTAGTAAAAGTACAGTAATACGCGTGGTTGCATAGTAGCACATGGTATTGATTATTGATGCTTACGTGAAAAGTTCTATCAGTTTTGTTTCATTATTTATATATATATATATATATATATATATATATATATATGATTGATATTTATGTATATTATATATGTAAAGTTGACATGTGGGGAGTAGGGGAAAGAAAAAAGAAAGAGAGATGTCGGGTGGGGGAAGAAAATCTAGTCATGGGTGGTGTGAAAAGAGTACAATTATTATTATTATATATTTATACATGTGCCTTAAAGGATGGTGGGAGTATTATATGATTTGTATATTTGATAGTTGAAATTTTGGCTGAGATGGTAATCACGGGGGTAGCAACCCGTGAGTTATCAGGCGTTATATATATATAATATATATAATATATTATATTTTATTTAAAAGATTTTGTTTTATTAGAATATTTTATTAAATCAATCTGGACCGTCCATTTAAAAGTAAATCAATCTGGACCGTTCATGGATTAGTTACTATGCAGTCCATTCTTCTATAAATAGAAGCTCATTCCTTCATAATTTCTTACGAATTCACTGAAGCTTTAGAGAGAGAAATTATAGAGAAACTATAGAAAAGTATTCTGCTACTTCCCTACTCTTATATTCAGTTTCTTTTACGGTAAGGGGTGTTATTTCTTTTGTATTCATAAAGAGAACTTTTGTTATTTCATTATTTATTATTCTGTTGGAATAACCAGTATACACGGACTACCCTACACTTGGTGACATTCTTCTATTATTCCGTCTTTATTATTATTATGTTGGAATATCCTGTCTGTGCATTTTACGCCGGACCTGGTTCTATCTTTATTATTATTCTGTTGGAATATCCTGTCTGAGCGTTTTACGCCAGACCTGGTTCCATCTTTATTATTATTCTGTTGGAATATCCTATCTGTGCGTTTTACGTCGGACCTGGTTCCGTCTGTATTATTCTGTTGGAACATCCTATCGGCGTAAATTTTGCCTGACATGGTTCCGTTACTTATTATTTTGTTGGAATGACCTGTCTATGCGAAGTACTGTATGCATGGTGATTTCTTTTGTTATTCCATTCGTTATTATACTCAGTTGGTTAAAGTTTTGACTTCTATACTCCATGAAATTAGTGGAATATCCTTGATATTTGCGCTTCATCCAGTATCTTTTCATGGAAATATTCTTATGAGTATTCTTGAATTTTACTCTACAAAGCAGTATCATTTTGACAATTTGGACGTTATTGATTCATGGATAAATTAATTCTTGAACTTGTTTTATTGAATTCTTATATCATTGTCATTATCCTTATGTTTATATTATGTTGAAAGTCATCTGTGGCCTGTAATGCATAGATGGACTTGGTATGATTATGACCAGGGATTATTCGGTGTAATCATGACCGTAATATTACAAATGATGCGGAAAAAGTCCTCATTGGCCCGTAGTGCATTGATGGATAGTTGTTGGCATGATCATGACCATTAATGAATACACAAATATTCTTGGCCCGTAGTGCATGGATAATTGTGGTCGTGATGCTAAAGAATATCCTTGGCCATAGTGCAGGGGTGATTCGATGATGTGGATTATTTATTAAAATCGAGTCCCAAATGATAAAAGTCATGAAAACCTTTTAAATCATAGAAGATAGTAGATTTTATTCTCTACTTGACTCTTCTAATGGATTGCTTGTTCCACCGCAGATTAAACTTGATGTTTGTTATATTTTATCAGTTAAACACTGTTGAAGGCTAATGATAATTTATTCTGCATTATCTTAGTCATAATATTTTTTATTGGGCTAGTTGAGCTCACCCTTTCTTTTACTGTTCTCTTCAGGAAATGAGAATATAGCTGGGACGAGTCGGGGAACGGAGTGATGGACCAGATGATAGTATTAGTAGTCCTCACTATTCTATGAAATAGTGTGTTAACAATTGTAATGAGGACTCCTTTTGAGTTTGTATAATCTCTAGTAGACAATAATTGTATTCAAACTCACAGTTATATTTTGTCGTATTGTACACGACAGTTGTATTAATAAATTGTATTTGAATTCTGTACCTTGTATTTAGCGATCCAAGATGGGTGATGTATACCTAATTTTGGGGGCATCATAGTTGGTATAAAAGCCAGGTTATATGATCCCTGGCTAAGATGTGAGAATAGAACTAGGAGGGGAGAGACGGGGAATTCCTTCGCTAGCGTGACCTACCAAAGTTTTTTTTTGTATTTACTTGGTCGGTCAGAATATAAGGATAATATGTTACATGTCAATTAACCTTTTGTTTTGTGGCTGTATCTGAAAATGACATCCGAGAATGTTGAGAATAGCAATGGGGCACAAAGCGCATCGCTGATTCACCACATATCAATAATCGTGGATAATGTGCATCGTGAAGGCGACAATCCTCATGCAAACAATAACACCGACCAAAAATGATGAATGATGGATTGTTCGGAGGCTTTATGCAATTCATACAACAAAGAAAGAGAGCGGCTCTCGTCCAAAATGTAGGTGGAAACACTCGAAACTCTCGAACGGTCACCGCTAAAATGCTTCAAGGAGCTGGGACCACCAGAATTTAAGGGAGAGCCAAAACCACTTATGGCGGAAGCATGGATAAAGCAGATCACCAAGATATTTGATGTCTTGGGATGCTCCGAGGAGCAAAGGTTCCCTTTACCGCCTTTATGTTGCGAGGAGAGGTAGATTACTGGTGGGAATCGGTAAAGCGTACTCAACCTGTCGCACTGAAGATGTCTTGGGAGAAGTTCCAAGAGTTGTTCAACGACAAATACTTTCCCGAAAGTATTCGTCACATGAAGGAGGTGGAGTTTATCAAACTGGAGCAAAATAATATGACTGTGTCGCAGTATGAGGCTAAATTTACTGAGTTGTCCCGGTTTGCGTCCCACTTGATGGATAATGAAGAACGAATGACACGAATGTTTTTACAAGGTTTGAAACCTGAGATACGTCAACATCTTATTTCTCATAAACTGTGTTTGTATTCAGATGTTGTAAATAGGGCTCAGTTAGTAGAGCGCGATAACGAGTCAATGCAACCAAAAGAGAGCAGCCGGCAAAATGATAATACAATTGAGAGCAGTCATCGAAGCAGTGACAACAAACATGGAGGGAATCAGCTGGCCAGAAATGCTAACCACTTCGGTGGTAATCAGGGCCAAAAAAATAAGAATGGATATTTCAAGAAGAGGAGATTCAACAATGATGGAAAGACGTCAAAGACCAAAGACCCGTTGTTAAGGAAGGAGAACGACCACCTATCATATGCTTCAAATGCGGAGGGAGGACACATCACCAAATCACAAGATGTCATAGTCCCAAACATGTTATAATTATGGAAGAAAAGGTAACTTAGCCCGATTTTGTCGCTCACCGAAGACAAGTTCAAATTAGGATGGAGGCACCAAAGGCCATCCCGTAAAAAGTCAAAGCCAGAGTGCAAGGAGAGCGTTTGTTGTGACCTCCCGTAAAGCAAGGAACCCGAATGAGGTCATCACGGATAAGCTTATCATAAACTCTAGCGAAGTCTATACTTTATTTGATACCGGTTCTACCCATTCTTTTATTTCTCCTACCTGCACTCAACGATTAAATTTGACTCTGGAGAAATTAGATTTTGACTTATATGTGGAAACTCCATTTGGAGAAACCTTCATTACACCCACTGTTTATAAGTCTTGTTTGGTTCAAATCGGTACCCTCATATTACCTGTCGATCTTATTTCATTGAAAATACTTGCATTTGACGTGATTCTAGGGATTGATTGGTTAACTACTTATAATGCAAAATTTAATTGTTTTCATAAGGTTGTTAGCTTTCATATTCCTAATCAACCTATTATGCGAATTCAAGCGACCAAACCATTAAAATCAATCACGGTCATCTCAAGCCATAAAGCTATTCGTTTATTGAAAAATGGATGTCATGCCTTCATAGCTCATGTCACAGATCTAAACAAAAATACGTAAGCTTTGAATGATATTTCTGTTGTTAATAAATTTCCTTACGTATTCCCCGAAGAACTTCCTGGCCTACCCCCAAAGCGTGAAATTGAATTTTGTATCGACCTTGAACCCGGTACAAAACCCATTTCCAAAGCCCCGTATCGAATGGCTCCTATTGAACTTCAGGAGTTAAAGACCCAACTGCAGGAATTGTTAGACATTGGCTTTATTCGTCCTAGTACTTCTCCTTGGGGTGCTCCTGTTCTGTTTGTGAAGAAGAAAGATGGGAGTATGCGACTTTGTATTGATTATTGGGAGTTGAATCATGTCACCATAAAAAATAGGTACCCATTGCCATGTATTGATGACCTGTTTGCCAGTTGCGAGGAGCCAAATTCTTTTCAAAGATTGATCTTCGTTCCGGATATCACCAATTGAAGATTAGAACCGATGACATTCCAAAGATGGCTTTCGTAACTCCAGACGGGCATTATGAATTCCTAGTCATGTCCTTTGGATTGACGAATGCTCTCTCTTGCCTTCATGGATATGATGAACCGAGTATTCAAGGAATATTTGGATCACTTTGTGGTCGTTTTTATTGATGACATCCTTATTTATTCCAAAAGCCGTGAAGATCATGAGCAACACTTGAGGCTGACACTCCAAAAGCTTCGTGAATATAAGCTTTATGCCAAGTTGAAGAAATGCGAGTTCTGGCTTGAGGAAGTAGCATTCCTTGGGCACGTGGTATCAAGTCATGGAATATCTGTTGACCCAGCAAAGATTGAAGCTATTCAAAGTTGGGAGCAACCTAAATCAGTGACCGAAGTACGTAGCTTTCTCGGTTTAGCTGGTTATTATCGGAGATTCATGGAAGGATTTTCTCGAATTGCTACTCCATTGACTCAGCTAACTTAGAAAGATACAAAGTTCAGTTGGAGCGAAGAATGTGAGAAGAGTTTTCAAGAACTCAAGAGGAGACTTATTTCAGCATCTGTTCTGACAATACCATCTGGCTCGGAGGGATTTGTCATTTATAGTGATGCTTTGGGCAAAGGGTTGGGATGTGTTCTCATGCAACATGGAAAAGTCATAGCCTATGCCTCAAGACAACTCAAAGAATATGAGAGGAATTATCCTACTCATGATCTAGAATTGGCAGCTGTTGTCTTCGCACTAAAGATTTGGAGGCATTACTTGTATGGGGAGAAGGTGGAGATCTTTACGGATCATAAAAGCCTCAAATATTTCTTCACTCAAAAGAAACTCAACATGCGACAACGACGCTTGGCTTGAACTGCTGAAAGATTATGATCATACCATCCAAAACCATCCCGAAAAGCGAACGTGGTAGCCGATTTATCGAGTAGAAGATCATATGCAAGTACGAAAAGCGATATTGTCAACACAAAGGCCCATTTTGTGTGACTTGCAAAGGATAGAGATAGAGTTAAAGACTCAGGGGACCCATGTGATGATGGCGAATATACGAGTAGAACCGACTTTAATTGATAAAGTTAAAGTCGCTCAAGCTATGCACCGGAGTCGATGCGTATGAGGAAGAAAGTGCAAGAAGGTGCTATCGCCTAAGCAAGAATCGATGAAGAAGGAATACTTGAGTCAACTCCGCATCTGTGTTCCTAACGACCTCGATTTAAAGTATAAAATCATGATGGAGGCCCACAACACACCGCTTGCAATCCATCCTGGGAGTACCAAAATGTATCATGATATTCGTCATACATTTTGGTGCAGCAATATGAAGAGATAGATAGCGTTGTTTATGTCAAGGTGTCTAACTTGTCAATGAGTTAAAGCGGAGCATCAAGTACCAATAGGTCCATTGTAACCACTTGAAATTCCAGAATGGAAGTGGGAGCACATTACCAAGGATTTCATTACTGGTCTTCCTAAGGTTTCTCAAGGCATAGATGCGATTTGGGTCATTGTTGATAGATTGACCAAGTCTGCTCATTTTGTACCGATACGAGAAACTTATACACTTGAACGTCTTGCTCGTATGTACATAAACGAGATTGTAAGACTGCATGGTATGCCAGTATCCATAGTTTCTGATCGAGACCCAAGATTCACTTCACGATTTTGGGTTAGTATGCTGAAAGCTATGGGCACAGATTTACGATTTAGCTCGGCATATCATCCTCGTGATTTGGACGGGCGGCGTTCGAGAGGACTATTCAAACTCTTAAAGATTTATTAAGACTTTGTGTCCTTGACTTCAAGGGAAGTTGGGATAAGTTCTTACCATTGGTGGAGTTTTCCTATAACAACAGTTATCAAGCAAGTATTGACATGGCTCCATTTGAGGAGTTGTATGGAAGAAAGTGTTGTTCTCCAGTATGCTGGGATGAGGTGGGTGAAGCAACGTTGTTGGGACTGGAGTTGGTATGTATGACTACGGAAAAGATTCAAACGATTCGACAACGTATAAAAACCTCAAAAGATCGACAAAAGAGTTATGATGATCTTCATCGAAAGGACGTGGAATTCGATATAGGAGATCATGTGTTGTTACGTGTTGCTCAATGGAAAGGAGTTACGAGATTTAGAAAGGGAGGAAAGCTCAATCCTTGATTCATCGGCCCATTTTTAATCCTCGATCGAGTAGGAACTGTGGCCTATAGACTCGCTTTACCGCCAAGTATGTCTCGTGTTCATAACGTTTTTCACATATCCATGTTACGTAAATATGTGAAAGACCCGAACCACATTATTGAGCTAGAACCGAACGAAATAGCAGAAGATTTGACGTATAAAGAGGTTCCTGTTCAAATCTCGGATAAGAAGGAACATATTCTACACTCCAAGGTTATACCTCAAGTCAAAGTTTTGTGGAGAAACCACGATGTTGAGGAAATGACTTGGGAGTTAGAATCTAAAATGAAATCAAGGTATCCTTACCTCTTCAATATACCAGGTACGTACCCTAATTTCGAGGGCGAAATTTCATAAGAAGTGGAGATTGTAAGACCCCAATTTTTTTAATAAAGATGATTTTTCTATAAATTTCATTTTTAAATATTATAGAGTAAATTTGTTATAATGTTATAGTTGTGGGTAATATTTATAAATTTTGCAAAGTACGCAAGTTGTTATATAATATTCAAATTGTCGGGGAATATTCGTTTTAATAGGGAATATTCGTACGACGTTATAATTATTGGTGGACCCCGCAACGGAATTATTGTCGGATTGAGAAAACGACAAAAATATTTTTTATGAAAATAACGGCGGTAGTTTTACCGTTGTTACTGTTGAACTACTCGGTAGTAAAACTACATTAATACGCGTGGTTGCATAGTAGCACACAGTATTGATTATTGATGCTTACGTGAAAAGTTATCTCAGTTTTGTTTCATTATTTATATATATATACATATATATATATATATATGATTGATATTTATATATATTATATATATGTAAAGTTGACATGTGGGGGGTAGGGGAAAGAAAATAAAAAGAGAGATGTCGGGTGGGGGAAGAAAATCTAGTCATGGGTGGTGTGAAAAGAGTACAATTATTATTATTATTATTATATATTTATACATGTGCCTTAAAGGATGGTGGGAGTATTATATGTTTTGTATATTTGATAATTGAAATTTTGGCTGAGATGGTAATCACGGGGGTAGCAACCCGTGAGTTATCAGGCATTTTATATATATATTATATATTATATATATTATATTTTATTTAAAAGATTTTGTTTTATTAGAATATTTTATTAAATCAATCTGGACCGTCCGTTTAAAAGTAAATCAATCTGGACCGTTCATGGATTAGTTACTATGCAGTCCATTCTTCTATAAATAGAAGCTCATTCCTTCATAATTTCTTACGAATTCACTGAAGCTTTAGAGAGAGAAATTATAGAGAAACTATAGAAAAGTATTCTGCTACTTCCCTACTCTTATATTTAGTTTCTTTTACGGTAAGGGGTGTTATTTCTTTTGTATTCATAAAGAGAACTTTTGTTATTCCATTATTTATTATTCTGTTGGAATAACCAGTATACACGGACTACCCTATACTTGGTGACATTCTTCTATTATTCCATCTTTATTATTATTATGTTGGAATATCCAGTTTGTGCGTTTTACGTCGGACCTGGTTTAATCTTTATTAGTATTCTGTTAGAATATCTTGTCTGTGCGTTTTATTCCGGACCTGGTTCCATCTTTATTATTATTCTGTTTGAATATCCTCGTCTGGGGTTTCTGCCGGACTGGTTCTATTCTCAGATTATTCATTAGAACATCCCGCTTGGTCTGTAATTTCATTTCCTGACCGTTCCGCATTATTTATTATTCCGTTGGAATAACTCCGCCTATGCAATGTCGGCAATCTTGCATGCATGGTGATTCTTTTGTTATTCCATTCGTTATTATACTCAGTTGGTTAAAGTTTTGACTTTTATACTCCATGAAATTAGTGGAATATCCTTGATATTTGCGCTTCATCCAGTATCTTTTTGTGGAAATATTCTTATGAGCATTCTTGAATTTTACTCTACAAAGCAGTATCATGTTGACAATTTGGACGTTATTGAACTTGTTTTATTGAATTCTTATATCATTGTCATCATCCTCATGTTTATATTATGTTGAAAGTCATCTGTGGCCTGTAATGCATAGATGGACTTGGTATGATTATGACCAGGGATTATTCGGTGTAATCATGATCGTAATATTACAAATGATGCGGAAAAAGTCCTCATTGGCCCGTAGTGCATTGATGGATAGTTGTTGGCATGTTCATGACCATTAATGAATACACAAATATTCTTGGCCCGTAGTGCATAGATAATTGTGGTCGTGATGCTAAAGAATATCCTTGGCCATAGTGCAGGGGTGATTCGATGATGTGGATTATTTATTAAGCTGAGTCCCAACGATAAAAGTCATGAAAAACCTTTTAAATCACAGAAGATAGTAGATTTTATTCTCTACTTGACTCTTCTAATGGATTACTTGTTCCGCTGCAGTTAAACTTGATGTTTGTTATATTTTATCAGTTTAACACTGTTGAAGGCTAATGATAATTTATTCTGCATTATCTTAGTCATAATATTTCTTACTGGGCTAGTTGAGCTCACCCTTTCTTTTACTGTTCTCTTCAGGAAATGAGAATATAGCTGGGACGAGTCGGGGAACGGAGTGATGGACCAGATGATAGTATTAGTAGTCCACACTATTCTATGAAATAGTGTGTTAACAATTGTAATGAGGACTCCTTTTGAGTTTGTATAATCTCTAGTAGACAATAATTGTATTCAAACTCACAGTTATGTTTTGTCATATTGTACACCCATACGGTTGTTGTTAATAAATTGTATTTGAATTACATGCACATGTGTATCCAAGATCCAAGATGGGTGATGTATACCTAATTTTGGGGGTGTCACAGTTGTTCATCTCAATATTTAGAGTACAAGTCCGCACCAAAGAAAGTTTGGTTTGGATAAGCTTTCAAGGGTAATTTGAAGTTTAACGAACATCAACTAGAGGACTAGTTGAATCAATAGTGTTTGATAACACAACATTTGATCAGTAATAACATAATTATTAAATATACATTAAGTAATAACAAGCTGAAATTAAAGCTTGCTCATTATGAGAATGGCTTGTGTCAAGTAAATGAACTAAGATAATTCAACATTAGAAATTAGAATTCAAGAAAATTGCATTCATCGTACATGAAGGACAATAAAGAAACTTGTTTAACAATAAACAAATTATAATACATCAATAAATATTGGAATTCAAAACTTGTTTGAATAAAGTTTAAGTCATAGCTAGCTTGTTCAAACAATGATGAGGAATACAAGAATTCGATTAAAGAAAAAAACTTGCTCAATCAAAAGAATAAAGTTACACAATGTAATAATAGAACTAACACAACAAAAGTGTAGAGTTAGAAAACTCTCCTCGAGCGTAAGCTAAAATATTAAAACTCATGTTCACCTATACACAACATTAAAACCACAACATCTATTAGACATACTAATATTCACTTTTCAATATAAAACGCATTACTAGCTAAACTTGTTATTTTAGCACAAGTCTTATGCTACCATATAAATTTCAGAATTCCTAAGTGTTAACATCCCAACACTTATCTAACATTCATTGTATAAGCTAAGTTACGCATAACACGTTTGTAATTTACTAATCACTTTTACAACTTTGAATTTACAATCCACCTAACATGACTCTGTTTAACCTTGTTGTTACATGATTCTCACATTAACCTAACATTAAGCTAAGTTACATTGAACGTTCAAAGTCTGCAAAATTAGCGCATTTCACTTGTCTGGGCACTGGCAATACATGGCGGCGCATGTCAGCGCTTCAGAGTCTGTGAGTCATCATGCATTCGCTACACGCATATACTCCAATTTCTGCAGAACATGGATACGACAGTTTTCTTAAGCTAACTAACACGAATTTCACCCACCAAACAATAATAATAACATGTAAAAATGGTATAGAAATATCACAAACTTATTTGTGAACATATTCCACCAATTAAAACCATTTAAATACAATTTAAGCTAGGTTAATCTCTCAAATTCCATGTTTTTCATATAAAACTCTATTTTTTTGATATTCATCCCAAAATCATCACTGTGATGTTAATATTTGGCCAAATCACTTCATTTAAATTACGTTATGTTCGTTTGTTAATGAACTAGCATAAACAAGTTTCAATTTTCAGTTTAGCATATGAATTGACCATCAAAAATTGATACATAAACAAGCCATCTGACAAATATGCATAAAACATATACTGTCGTTAATTTTTCCTACTGTTAACTGAAATTAGCATGCAATTCTTGTTTAAACATAATCTCTAATCATCATAATTGGATTATATAGCAACAATTCTACACCTATGAAATTCACCGAGTATGAAACTTCATGCCGTAAAACTCATATATGTATGTATATATATATATATATATATATATATATATATAATGTTAAAGCTATGAACAATACCTTCAATTAGCTTGATAATCTCTACTAACACCACTGGAATTGCTATGAAATCGTCAGGTTTCCTCTCAACTCTCTCTCAATTCTCTCTGAATGTTCTTCTCTCTTTTCTCAGTAGCTAGAATGCGTAAAAAGAAAACAACTGATAGCTATAATGCGTAAAAAAAATAAAATTGCTAATCCTTAATACGCCAACCTTAATAACATATCAGTTACAAAACTAACGTATATATTATAAATCTATTATATTTAATTTATTTTATTTAAAATTAAAAAGGAAATCCAAAAGCCATAGGGCTTTGTTTGACAAATCATTTAAAATTAAAGAATTTATATCCTTAAGCATTGTTTGGGTAAAACTAGATTAAAACTACTTTAATTTATTTTAATAACTCCTTATACCAAATTTATTTGTCACACTATGTGTAATCAAACTTTCATACTTAATTTAATTAATTCAAATAATAAATAATTAAATAAATCATTTAATCACATAACTCAATACAAATAATTAACCAAACAAAATCAAATCAATTAAACAAATATTTATTCAATGATAAACATATCCATTAAATATTTATATAACTCAATAAATATTTAATATTATAATTAAAATTCTGGAATGTTACATCATTCCCTCCTTACAAGGATTCTGTCCTCAGAATCACAATTCAAACAATTAAATCGTCACATTCTTCCATACTTACAAAGATTGTGTCCCCAGAATCGAAGACATAGATTAAACAAATAACTCAGGGTAATCCTTCATCATTTCAGCTTCGAGTTCCCACGTAGCCTCTTCAACATTGTGGTTCCTCCATATCACCTTTACAAAAGGTATCACTTTATTTCTGAGCACTTGTTCTTTTCTGTCGACTATCTGGATAGGAATCTCTTCATAAGAAAAATCTTTACTGAACTGCAATGGTTCATATTCGATCACATGTTTGTAATCGGGTTTATACGGTCGTAACACCGAAATGTGAAAAATATTATGAATGTTTTCCAACTCTGGAGGTAGAGCTACCTCATAAGCCACTTCCCCCACTCTTCGTAGTATCTCGAACGGTCCAATAAATCTTGGGCTGAGCTTTCCTTTCTTGCCAACATGAATTTTCCCCTTCCAAGGAGAAACTTTTTGGAAAACGAAAGTTCCTACTTCAAATTCGTGATTCTGCCTGTGTTGATCGACATAATTTTTCTCTCTATCTTGAGCTGCTACCAATCTTGTCCTGATGAGTTTGACAACCTCATCAGTTTTTTGTACCAGTTCTGGTCCTAACAGTTAGCGTTCACCTACTTCATCCCAACATAGTGGAGTTCTGCACTTTCTGCCGTATAATGCCTCGTAAGGTGGCATGCCGATGCTCGCGTGGTAACTATTGTTGTAGGCAAATTCCATCGACGGTAAATGTTCTTCCCAGCTCCCTTTGAAATCCATGATGCATGCTCTTAGCATATCTTCCAACGTTTGGATTGTTCATTCACTTTGTCCGTCGGTTTGCAGATGGTATGCTGTACTCATTCGCAATTGTGTTCCCGTACATTCTTGTAGTCTCTTCCAGAAGTTTGACGTAAATTGCGGATCTCTATCTGATACAATTGACACTAGCACTCCAGCCTCGAAATGATATCTTTAACGTACAACCTTGCCAATTGATCAAGATTAAATCTAATCTTTATTGGCAAAAAGTGTGCTGATTTTGTTAGTCTGTCCACTATCACCCAAATTGCATCGCATCCTTTCTGAGTAGTTGGAAGACCCACCACAAAATCCATTGTGATGTGTTCCCACTTCCATTCCGGTATTTCTAACGGTTGAAGTAATCCTCTTGGTCTTTGATGCTCGGCCTTAACTCTTTGACATGTCAAGCATTTTGCCACACATTCGGGAACGTCTCTTTTCATGTTCGGCCACCAAAAATGTCACCGCAAATTTTGATACATCTTCGTACTTCCAAGATGAATCGAATATCTTGTGTTGTATGCTTCGGTCAAGATTTCGTCTTTAAGTTTTGGTACTGCTGGAACCCAAATTCTTTCCTCGAACCGAAGTAGTCCTTCAGTATCGATCTTGTATTTTACATCACTACCCTCAACCACTTTCTCTTTGATCATTTCACATTCTTTATCTTGTAGTTGAGCACTCTTCACTTTGTCCACCAAAGTTGGACTAGCATCTATCTGGAATAGTCGTTCATCGGATTCCTTTGGAAATTTGATTTCCAACTCTAGCTTTGTCATTGCTGAAATAAGCTCCTCTTGAGTGGTTATCAGCATCAACTTCTCCCGACCTTTCCTGCTCAAAGCATCTGCAACCACATTCGCTTTGCCCTGGTGATAAAAGATCTCATAATCGTAATCTTTTATCAATTCCATTCATTTTCTTTGACGCATATTCAGGTCCTTCTGTGTGAAAATATACTTCAGACTTTTATGTTCTGTGTAGATTTCACATTTCTCTCCATAGAGATAGTGTCTCCATATCTTTAGAGCAAATACTACTGCAGCCAATTCCAAATCATGAGTCGGATAACCTTTCTCATAATCCTTTAGTTGTCTTGATGAATACGCAATTAATTTGTTGTTCTGCATAAGAACACAACCCAACCCTTTGGGGAAGATACAGTGGATTTTCCTTTGACACTGTAGTAGTTGTATGAGAGGGGGATCCTTCAGCTTCTCCATAATTCCATGGGACATTTTGTAAGCTGATAACAAGATATTGTGGTCTGAATGGTAAGTTTATTGGCTCTGGAGCAGCCACTTTCAAAGGATTGTCAACTTTCTTTGAGTTAAATTACTTGTATTGTTAATGGTTTGTCAGTCCCATCAGCCTCAGTGGATATAACTGCTACCAGTCCCTTCCATTTAGTAGGACATGTATTTTCATTTTCAAATAGCACAGTATCGTCGTCTGCCAATTGCTGGACACCGTTGTCAATTAGATTCTGAATAAGGTGGCGGAGTGCCCATCATTCTTCCATGTTGTGACCGCGAGAATGAGAGTGATATTGACATACTCCATCAGAATTGAATTCTCCTATATGGGGATTAATTGGAGGTAGAAGGGAAGTGATCATTCCTTCATTGATTAACATCTGAAGGATTTCCTCCATAGGTTGGCCCAGGTATGTAAATTCCCTTATTTTGGCAAAATCCTGACGAGCTTTGGCATTTTCTCTCTTTGTCACTTTGTCCTCCAGTATTTCATTCTGTGAAGGCGATGAGGGAGTATTCATAACAAAATGGAGGAGACTAGAATGCTCCTGGCTGACTAATTAGCGTGTGACTCGATGTTGATAGGTCACCAGTTCGGCTAATTGCTCAATTTGCTTACACCGAGCTTTCATCTTTCGTTCCATCACAAACTGGAACTTTGCACAATCCCATTTATCAACATCGTCTTTGATGATCTGGGATGATTCACCGTTAAAATTGGAACTCTGTCCATTGATCAAATTAATCATGTTGACCTCTTCATCTTTGTGTTGAGGAAGAGGGTTATCTTGCACGTGAGGTTGATCTGTTTTGGTGACCACGATCTCACCATTGTCTATCAAATCTTAGATCTTGTGTTTCAAGGACCAACAATCTTTAGTATCATGTCAAGGTGCCCCAACATGATAAGCACATTTTCGAGCAGCATTGAAACCCTTCCCATTAGGGTTGGCTGGTGGAAGAAGATGTGTAATTTTCTTCTGAGTCGTCAGAAGAGTGATAATGTTCTCGAGTGAGTCTCCTAAGGGTGTTAACACTCGAGGGCGTTTGACTTCTCCGCCTTTAGGCAATGGAGGGTTTGAAGACTGTGCTTGAAAGGGAGTGTAATTTCTCCTCTGGATAGACATATTCTGATTGCCTTTCTGACCTTGTAGTATCAAGGAAACATCCTCCTCTTTCTTTTTATGGACCCTTTCGAGGGGTTGTTTCCATAATTTCCAGACTGGATGTGTTTGGCAACAGCTTTAAGGGCAGCTAGGTCTTAAATCTTTCCTGACTTCAATCCCATCTCATTCATCTCCCCGTGTTTAATCATGTCAGAAAATGGTTTACCAATGCCAACTAAGACTCTTTCGTAGAACAGAGCTTCTTGGATATCTATGAAGGTCATGACCATTTCTGACTCTGTTATGGAAGGAATAACTTGAGCAGCTAGGCGCCTCCACCTTTGAGCATATTCTCTGAAAGACTCATTGGACTATTTCTTGACCTTGGTAATCTGGTACCGGTTAGGAGCCATCTGAGACTGGAAGCTATATTGAGTGAGGAAGGTGTGAGCTAGCTCTTCCCAACTATGGATTTTTGAGTTGTCTAATCCAATATACCACGAATGTGCTTCTCCAATTAGACTCTTTTAGAACAGCTGCATTCTAAGCTTCTCGTCCTCTGCATAAGATCCAAGTTCTCCAATGAACACCTTCAAATGTGTGTAAGGATCTCCTAACCCATCGTATTTTTCGAAGTCATGAGTTTTGAACTTCTCTGGATAATGAACACCAGGGAATATACAAATGTCAGCATATGAGACACTTCCGTGTGCTCCAATTCCTTTGATAGAACGAAGGGTTTCTTCCATTTGAAGGACTTTCTTCCTGATATCACCGGTGTCTGGATCTCCTTTGAGATGGGTGGTATCATGAATTTTGTTAGTCGTATCCAACTGAAGTTCAGGTACTGTAATAGCTTTATCAGGACCTTGGGTTCCTCCTTGTGTAGAGGATTCAGCATGTACGGGTATCCTTGTACCCTGAGTAGACTGGTGTAGTTCTTTAAGCAGAACAACCAAATCTGTGATTTGTTTACTTAATTCATCAAATTCTTTGCGAAACGGATTAAGGTCATCGATCCGATGACGCATATAATTGATTTGTAGGCTCATGGCCTTTTGGACTTTGACCGAGTAGTAGGTCCGATTGTTTCCCTGCGAAAGACTTGCATAGTTTAGTCTTAAGGAATGTGTAAATGTTTATATGCTATGTGATGTATCCGTTTTAGGAATTTTTTCCTGCAAAACGGATTTAGCTATTTGTAATACATGATAGCATGTTAATTTAAATATGTATGTACACACATTTCTTCATATTTCTCATTACATGGAGATGAATATGGAATGAAATTACAAGTAATTGACTTTACGAGTAATATGAAATGAGAAAGCATGAAGAGACTTTCCTCTGCGTTTGGTTTATTAGAGGTTGACCTATCTTAGGTTACTCTCGCGACTTTTTGGCATGAAGGTTCCCAAATCATTGCAATTTACTCAACGGGAAGTTAATCCGGTCTTTCAACTGGAGTGAATTTTGGTGGTGCCTTTCCTAAGCCTCGTTGGAATTAGTCTTCCTAAGAGTCCAGTAATCAAACACCGACAGGATAGCCTCCTGGTGGAGGAACCACACAACATACATTCATATACAACGTGTCTCACCGTTTATGAAAATGATGACATGTGCAAAGCACTAATATCACAGATAGATATATTGCAGTGCAGTAAAAAAATGCATTCGTACACATTCATCAAATATAAATGCAACATTCACACGCAAGCATATAACATTTTTGAAAAGATTGTAATAGCGGCTTAAGTCCTCTTACTGGAATCCCCAGCAGAGTCGCCACCTGTCGATGTCAGGATTTTTATTTGTCCCTTTTCGTCTCTTATTTTTTGGTGTTCTCATGTTAGGTGAGATTTGTTTGAAAAAAATAAGTGAAAAAGGCCCGACATGTATCATGTCGACAATGGACTGTTAAGAGTCGCCAGTTGGTTTTTATATGGTTGTACCAACACAACCAAGAAAAGGTTTGAACATTGACCCAGTGATGTGACACTGCTAAACGGGTCGGTGAAACCGAGATTCATCAGGTTCCGAGGACTTGCTTATGCTGAGGGAAGGTGTTAGGCACCCCCCGACATCTGTGTAACCACGGTGACCGCCACTTTTTAAGAAACTGTTATATGAATGTGTGTGTGTGTGTGTGGGTCAATGTGCTATTATTTGGAAGTAGTGCGAGGCCTCGTTCGCACCTATATACACAGGGTTTGAATTTGTATAAAAATTCAGTTTTAAACAAGAAATGACAGTGATGTTTTATAAAATAGGTTTTTTCAAACCCTTATGCTCAATAGTAATTGAGGCCTTTTACACTTCTATTTTATTAAATTCTCGGCTTGATTGCTTTTATTTTCGAGATGCGAAGCATCTTCGAGAAAAATAATCTACGAAGCAGTGCTGAACTCCTCACGGGCATGAAAACCATCTGAGGAAATCCAAACACCGTGAATAAATTTACAAGCTGCTTACAACTGAAAATGTCCATCACAGGAACCTAATCTAGATTCAATAGACTGAATCTGTGATCACGTGATTCCTAGGCTCACATGATGCCGCAATTTGTATGAAAGCGATAGAAGCAATTATATATATATATATATATATATATATATATATATATATATATATATATATATATATATAGACATGATCAACCACCACGAAAGCACCTACATGGGGATCGAAATGTACATAAAATTTGTATATAGTAATCAACCGCCACGTAAGTAAACTCCAAAGTGAGATAAATATATATATATATATATATATATATATATATATATATATATATATATATATATATATATATAAGCTAAAACACACCGGATGTATAATCTGTGTTCATCGAACAAAGTTCGACAACAATTGATATATATAAGTGTGTGTGTGTGTATATATATATATATATATATATAAGTAGTAACGCATTGGATATAAAATCCGTGCTCATCGAATAGAGTTTGACACATACAGTTCATATATATAAGTATATATATATACTTAAAGCAAATAAACGCCCGGATATAAGTCTAGGCTCATCGAATGTAGTTCGACACACACGATTCATATATATATATATATATATATATATATATATATATATATATATATATATATATATATATATATATATAAATATGCGAAAGCAAATAAACGCTCCGACATTAGGCTAGGCTCAATCGAGGCATAACTCGATAATATTAGTCCATATATATAAATATATATTTATATATACAAACTGAAATAAAACCACGGACCAAAGTCCGGGCATACACACGCAACACGACTCTCAATGTGAAGAATGTTGTGTGCAAAGATGAAGAGAAAGGCTTCAAAGTGTGTGAGAATGCTTATAGTGGGCTGCCAAAGAAGACTTCTATATATTTAAGTGGATGAACACTCGGCTCCATCCGGTACAAATAGAAGCTATATGCAAGCTCACAAGTGTTTAAAATGAGAAAGCACTCAGTTTAGGGTGTGTACATAGCAAATTTGACAAGGCTTCCTTGCCTTTTTTTCTCTATAAAATGGACACCCCAAGCCCTCTATTTATAGAGGGGGGAGCCGCAGATGTACCTGCGGCTGCCCGGGTTACCCCGGGCTCTGCGAGTCCCGCTATCTCAAATTACGTGCACACATGCATTATGATATCCGCTCGAACTTTCAGAATTACAATCCGGGCATCCGACTGAGGTATATAAGACCTATTTCGGACCGCTGTTGTCGAGAGTTACATAATGACATGGGATTAGAGGTTGTACAAAGTCAGGAAGATGGGACCATGCCCTCCGGTCTCCAAGCTTCAAATTCCATCCGTTGCCCTGCGCAATAGTCACTCGAGATTGGACCTCCTTTGTTCTTATGGGACATTGTTGTGTAGAAATGTATGTATGAGATGTTGATATGGTGCGATGTGGCGTCAAGGTGGTAAGATGAAGACTTTGCCCCTCACAGGGTTATCTCCAGTTTGGGTAGATAAAGTAGACATTGCTCAGGATTATCTCTGAGATTGGACTTCTGCAAGTGTTGAAGGTCCTCAGTGTCGTCTCTGAGGTGTTCATATCTTCCTGGTGTTACCTGCGGGTCTTGTACTGAGTGCCTCGGTGTGAGTGCTGAGTTTGAAGCTAATTGCATACATTTGAACCAAGTATTTTCGGGGATATCTCTGGAACTGCAACTGCACTCCTTGGGGTTATCTCCAATGTTTGTAACAGCTACTCCCAGTGTTAGGACTGAGAGTGAATATCTCGGGGTTATCTCCGAGATGAATTGGCCTTCTCCGGTGGAATTTCTATTATTGGAACTGCATGCCTCGGGGTTATCTTCGAGGTTGGAACTGATACTCCCGGTGTGTGTTCTGAGGTTGAGACTGAACTTCTGGTAGTATCTGGACTGGATATGAGCTTTCTTCCAGGGTTATCTCTAAAAGGAGAATCTACCCTCTTGCAATGTCAGTAACAGGTGTGCAGAAAATTTTGAGTGTCTACACACATATCAACATATATATCAAATCTGAACAATTAATCATTCGCATAAAGGTTTGGCTCTGATACCACTGTTAGATTTGTAAGATTAATCAATGCAATTAAATTGCACAAAATAAGCAGAAACGTGATAAAATAGAGTTTAGATATTTTACAAACCATATACCCGGATCATCATTTATGCACAATTATTAATTAAACGAAAAGATGAAGAACAAGAATTATACCCTTGAAGATTCGAGCTTCCTCATGTACTAGTTTACTTCCAAATCTTTTTCCCGTTCAACTTGAATCCACCTGGTTTGATTCCTTCATTTGATCAACTTTAGCCACCCAAGTGTTTGGCCTCTAGAGGTGATCCACCAAGGAAGAAGAAAGATTTAAGGACGATGGTTGGCTAAACCCTAATTTTCTATCTTTGTAGAAAAAAAGCGTACTCTCTAACAATTGGAATCACACCACTTGATATCTTATATAAGACTCATCTTATAAAGATATCAGTTAACCCTTCTAATCTAATTAGAAATTAGGGTATTATTTAATTAATTAAATTCCTTTAATTAATTAAGCTCCCTAATTTTATTAGGGAGAATTAATTGAACTCTTTTAATTAATTTGCCTCATAATCTTATTAGAAATTTATGAGAGTACTTTTATTAATTAATTCCCAAACTCATTTAGAAATTAAATAATAATAATAGTAATAATAATAATAATAATAATAATAATAATAATAATAAGACTTCTCTTATTAATTTATATTTAATATTTCCAAAATATTAAATAATAAATATTAAGCTATTTAATTTATTCTATCACCATAGATTAAATTAAATACACTTAACTTATTATTATGATTATGTCATTTACTTCTTAAATAAATATTCTTCATTTTATGGTGTGACCCTTTAGGTTCTCCATATTAAACCAGTTGTGAATAAATCAATTAGGACAATTCTAATCTCATTTAAATAAATAAATTAAACTATTAATTTGTTTAAATAAATAATATTTATTCTACACTAGGATAAACCTCCCTAGAGATACCGACTTTCCAGATAATATAGATTTTAATATTAATCATAAAAAAACCTTTAAGTAAATAGTTACCGTACAATTCAATCCTTCCACCATACAATGTTCCAATTAAATATAAGACATGGATTTACTGTCAAGTCTTATTTTATTTAATTATATGTATTTCGACTCTTAAATGCACAACTCCAAATAACGTAAATTAGAAACTCCTTTCTTATTTCATTCTGCATTAGCCAAGGACTCCTGGGTTGTCATTTATCGAATCACATATGACATTTCTCTTCTTTTACTAGAAGTGGTAGATTCTTTATTGATCATACATTACCTCCATGCATAACTTTTTATACCCAAGCATACCCTTCGATATACCTTAAGGGTCTTAACGAATAAGTCAAAGTATAACTCATCATACACAAGATACTATGATGATCTCAAGTACAAGGATTACTTGTACTACTATCACTATAGGAATTCCTATTGACAGATATGTAAAACTCCATTAGGTATTCTTTAGCGAGCCACATTCAGTAAACTTATTCTCCAATAAGCACCTACATACTTGCTTTAGTGTCTCCACACAAATGATCATGAGATCAATCATCCTCATCCAATGAGCAAGCAACGTATATACTAATCTATCTGGATTCACTAATTCCCTTTTTAGTAATCCATCGATTGGGAACATTTTAGTTTTTAAGCTATCTAAGAATTTAGATCTCATTAGCATGATCTCATCATGATTCTAAAAGCATTGCTTAAAACTATAGGCTTATCACATATTATAAAAACAACACCATGTAGATAAATTAAAGCCTTTAATATTAATAAACGAATAAGATTGTTACAAAGTATATGATTTATCATCAACATAATTGGCTTGTGTGCGTACTACTTTCACCTCTGTGTGAACTAGGTTCTATTCTGCATTCCCAAGACATGTGTCGAGTTCTTGAATATCTGCATCCTTCTGCTCTATAGTAGCCTGACGCATGTCAACAACTCCTTCAGCTCCTCAACCTTAGCCTGTAATTCTATATTACGATCATACAATTCATCATACATCTCAGCTGATATGGAGTTTGGTGGAAAGTTTACATGATCCTCTTCCTCATCCTCCACATCTATCTCCTCAGAGTCCTCCTCCTTAGGATCAGACACAGGCTCATACTCCTGTCCTTCAACAGTGACCAACAGAGAAGGCTCCCTCTGAATCAACTTCTCTTGAACAACATGGACATCTCGGGGCTCCTCATCCCTAGGCACCTGAGGTATCTCATCCCTAGCTTGACTAGATCCTTCAATGTTAGACATCTTGACAACAAAATACTTATAAGTTTTATTTACTACGTGACACTCTTTGATACTCGCGAGCACATAAGTTATTAACACATAGTCACATAAAGTATTTTATTTCTTATCTTTAATGAATTAAGGAATTCATTCCTTAGAACTCGATACGAGTTTATCACCACTATGTTGTCTATCTCCTTAAATGTTACTTCCTAAGGTTTCCCCCACCTAAGGTTCATAACTTAAAGCTTTGATATCAACTTGTCATACCCCAAAATCCGGGTACTCTATTCCTAGAGGATTTGATGCTCACTATCGAAAATATTCACATCCAACTACACATAATCTAGGATAAAGACATAAATTAAATATCTTAAACAATAATCCTCCCCATTAAAGGGTGACATCAACTTAAAACAAATCCCAGGTAATTTAACCTTAAATTATTCCATAAGTTTGCTGATTACATCATATAATTAAATAATTCTCATAACATAGATTCCAGTAAATAAAACCAAACAAGTCTTCATCATTTGGACATCTTGGTCTTGCCCTTGCTAGTAGATAACTCGTCAATTTTCTCAACTTTAGCTAGAGTGTTAGATGCAAGATTGAGCAAACAATTGCTCACTAATATAAAGATGACAATAGCATGAACATAAGAGTAAACAATGAATGATGGATAATACAAAACTTATTCTTTGAATCAAGATTAGGAACCAAGTTCAAGATTAATATCTGAGGGTCTCAAAACCATGACCTATGTCCCAGGTTACTAAGTATTTCTACCTCATCCTTTAATAGTCATTAGACTATATGAATCTTTTCTTTCGTACTTAGGGGGATCAACCCTTCAGACCATGTATTGTGCACAAACATCTAAACGCTAACGCATACATATATAATCCCCTATATTAGGGTTGTTCATCTCAGTTTAACTTAGGATTTCTGCACTAAAGAAAGTTTAGCTTGGATTAGCTTATCAATGGTTCTAGAATTTCAGAACGTTCATCAACTATGGATTAGTCAATTCAATAGAGGTATACTAGTCAATCGAAGTTCAATACAACTATAGAAACTCGAAAGTACTACTGTTACTAATATTATAGGAGGACAGATTCGTCTTTTAAGAGAGAACCCTGAAAGATAATCCGAATCCATACCGGATATTACCAGAAGTTCAGATAACAAATCCAACCTTGGAGATAACCCCGAGACCTGCAGATACAATACCGGAACACACACCAAAGAAGACCGATTAATCTCGGAGATGACCCCGAGGTATCCAGTCTCAGTCCTAACCATAGGAATAGCCACCAACCTTGGTGATAACCCCAAGGAATGCAGTTTCGGCGATAACCCCAGAAATGCTTGTTTCAAATACGACCAGATTCAGTCTCGGTGCTCACAACAAGATACACTGCACCAACCCGACAATAACATCGGGAAGACAGCCACACCTCAAAGATGATAATGAGGACCTTCAACAAATTGCAGCAGTCCAATCTCAGTGAAGCCTGAGTAACGTCTGCTTTATCAGCCCAATCCGGCGATAACACCGGTGATGGGAAACATCGTCATCTCGTCAAAAACGATGCCACGTCACATCTCTACGCAACGATGTTCCATAAGGCTAACCAATCCCGAGTGACTATGGTGCGGGGTAACGGATAAAAGTTGAAGCTTGAAGACGGGAGGGCATCGTCCCATCTTCAATGACTTCGTACAAACTCTAATCCCATGCCATCGCATAACTCTCGATGTGACGATCCGGCCAGGTCCTATATACCCCAAACGGATGCTCGGATTGCACTTCTGAAAATCCGATTGGACATTACAGTGCCTGAGTGCACGTACTTTGAGATGACCTGACCCGACAAACCCGGGCCGACCATGTAGCTAAAATGCCTATAAATAGAGGGCTTGGGGTGCTAATTTTCTAAGGAAAAAAGACGGGGAAACCCTATACAATTTGCTCCGCACTCGCCCATACAGTGTATTTTCCCACTTTTAAACACCTGTGAGCTCATATATAGCCTCTTTTGTACACACAAAAGCTAGTGTTTACCCACTCTAAAGATATAGAAGCCTTTTTTAGCAGTCAGCTGTAAGCCTTCTCACACATTTTAGAGTTTTTCTCTCCATCTTTGCACACACCCTTCTACACGTTGAGAGTCGTGTTGCTTGCTTTTGCCTTGACTTCTATCCGTGGTTTCATTCGATCAGATATATGTTATATATATATATATATATATATATATATATATATATATATTGACTAACATTATCAAGTTATGCCTCGATTGAGCCTAGACTTGATGCAGAGCGTTTATTTGCTTTTCTATATATATACCTTTATATATACTGAACCGTGTGTCGAACATTGTTTGATGAGCCTAGACTTGATGCAGCGTTTTTTGCTTTATAATATATATATATATATATATTAACTGTGTGTCGAACTCTGTTTGATGAGCCTGGATTTTATATCCGGTGCATTTATTCGCTTTTATATATATTTATACTTATATATATATGAACTGTGGTCGAACTCTGTTCAATGAGCCTGGATTTTACATCCAATGCGTTTAATGCTTATATATATATATATATATATATATATATATATTCATCCCGTCTGGAGTTTCCTTCGTCGCGGTTGACCGTATTTTCTGACTTTATTTACGTTTCCTCCCGCCTGGAGTTTCCTCCGTATGGTTGATAGCTTTTACAAATTTATTTACATTTCGATCCCCATGGAGGTGCTTCGTGGTTGGTGATTATGTTCAGATATATATATATATATATATATATATATATATATATATATATAAAAATTTATACTTTTTATATATATATATGCTTACGCTTTCATACAAATTAAAAGATTCGCATGCTTAGGAATCATGTGATCACAGATTCATCCCATTGGATCTAGATTCAGTTCTCATGATGGACATTTTCAAATTTGTAAGCGACTTGTAAATTATTCTCATGTATGGTTCTCGAATTTACTTAGATGGTTTCCATACCCACGAGGAAGTCGACATTATTTTTGTATATTATTTTCGTACGGATGCCTCGCATCCGTCAAATAAAATCAATCCAGCCGATCACTTAATAAAAATCGGAGTGTAAAAGGTCTCAATTCCTATTGAGCATCAGGGTATGGAAAACCTCTTTTATAAAACATCACTGCCATATCTTGCTAAAAAATTAAATTTTTACATAAATTCAAACCCAGTGTATATAGGTTTGAACGAGGCCTCGCACAACTTCCATATAATAGCACATTGACCCATACACATACACACACATTCAGATAATAGTTTCTTCAAAAGAGGCAGTCACCGTGGTAACACGAATGTCGGGGAGGTGCCTAACACCTTCCCCCCCGCATAACCAAGTCCCCGGACCCTAAACGAATTTCGGTTTCACCGACCCGTATATCAGTGTCACATCACTGGGTCAATGTGCAAACCTTTTCTCGGTTGTGTTGGTACAACCATTTAAAAAACCAACTGGCGACTCTCAACAGTCCCATCGTCGACATCATACATGTCAGACCTTTTTCACTTGTTTTTTCAAACAAATATCACCTAAAATGAGAACACCAAAGAACATGTAACGGAAAGGGACACCCAAAAATCCCGACGTCGACAGGTGGCGACTCTACTGGGGACTCCAGTAAGAGGACTTAAGCCGCTATTACAATCTTTTCAAAACTATTATCTGCTTGTGTGTGGATGTTGCATTTAAATTTTTTATGAATGTGTACGAATGCATTTCCTTATTGCACTTAGTGCTTTGCACCATAACTGCTTGTGATGCTAGTGCTTCGCACCATAACTGCTTGTGATATTAGTGCTTCGCACCATATCTATTTGTGATATTAGTGCTTCGCACCATATCTACTTGTGATATTAGTGCTTCGCACATGTCATCATTTTCATGCGGTGAGATGCGATGTATGTGAATGTATGTTGTGTGGTTCCTCCACTAGGAGGCTATCCCGTCGGTGTTTGATTACTGGACTCGTGAGAAGACTAATTCTCCTAGGCTCAGGAAAGGCACCACCCAAATTCGCTCCAGTTGAAAGACTGGATTAACTTCCCGTCTAGTAGACTGCGATGATTTGGGAACCTTCATGCCAAAAAGCTGCGAGAGTAACCTAAGATAGGTCAGCCTCTGATAAACCTAAAGCGGAGGAAAGTCTCTTCATGCTCTCATTTTAATTACATGTAAACACAATTACTTGTAATTTTAGTCCATATATATCTCCATGTAATGAGAAATATGAAGAAATGTGTACACATACATATTAACATGCTATAAACAGCTGACACCCATTGTGCTGGATAAAAATTCCTAAAATGGACACATCTTATAGTATGTTATTGCAAGAGGCCTGTAGTCAATCATGTCATCATCCGACCAGACTAAACTTAATCCAATTTCTCGCAAAGAATTCACCGGATTAAGCAAACAAATCACAGATTTGGCTGTTCTACTCAAAGAATTACACCAGTTTACACAAGGTCAGAAAATACCCGTACATGCTGAATCCTCCACACAAGCGGGAATCCCGGTTATTACCATACCTAAACTACAGTTAGATACGACCAACAAAACTCATGATGCAGCCCATCCCACTGGAGATCCAGACACTGGTGATATCAAAAAGAAAGTCCTCCAAATGGAAGAGACCCTTCGCGTTATAAAAGGAATTGGAACACACGGGAGTGTTTCATATGCTGATCTATATATTTTTCCTGGTGTTCATTACCCAGAAAAATTTAAAACTCCTGACTTTGAAAAATATGACGGGTTAGGAGATCCTTATACGCATTTAAAAGTATTTATTGGAGAACTTGGATCCTATGTAGAGGATGAAAAACTTCGTAATGCAATTGTTCCAAAAAGTCTAACTCGAGAAGCTGTTAAGTGGTACACAAGATTAGACAACTCCAAAATCCATAGTCGGGGGAAGAGCTAGCACATGCCTTCCTCACTCAATACTGCTTTTCAAACTCGGATGGCTCTGATCCAGATCAAATTACCAAGATCAAGAAACAATATAACTAGAGTCTTTCGGAGAGTATGCTCGGAGGTGGAGACGCTGGTCGCCCAAGTTAGTCCTTCCATGACAAAATCAGAAATGGTCATGACTTTCATAGACATACAAGAAGCTCCCTTCTATGAGAGAGTTTTAGTCGGCATCAGCAAACCATTTTCTGAAATGGTCAAGCATGGGGAGATGGCTAACATGGGATTGAAGTCAGGAAAGATTCAAGACCTAGCTCTACTCAAAGTTGTTGCGGATCACATCCAATCTGGAAATTATGGGAACAACCCCCGGAGGGTCCATAAAAAGAAAGAGGAAGATGTTTCCCTGATACTACAAGGGCAAAAAGGCAATCAAAACATGCCTATTCAAAGGAGAAACTACACTCCCTTTCCAAAGACAAATCAAAACCCCTCCAAATTACAAAAGGTGGAGAAGTCAAATGCCCTCGAGTGTTTACACCCTTAGGGGATACCCTCGAGAACATTCTTAATCTTCTGACAACACAGAAGAAAATAACGCATCTTCTTCCACCACCAAATGGGCCGGACGGGTTTCAATGTCATAGGAAATGTGCTTATCATGTCGGGGCACCTGGACATGATACTCAGGATTGTTTGGCCTTGAAACACAAGATCCAGGACCTAATAGACAATGGGGAGATCGTAGTCACCAAACCCGATCAGCCTCATGTTCCAACTTCAGCTGTGAATCTTCCCAGAACCTCAAAGACGGTGATGACAGATGGGATTATGCCAAGTTCCAATTCACCATGGAACGAAAGATGAAAGCTCTCTGCAAATAAATTAAACAATTGGCGGAACTGGTGACTTATCAGCATCAAGTGACTCGTCAGTTAATCAGCCAGGAGCATGCCAGTCTCCTACCTATTGTCATGAATATTCCCTCATCACTTTCAGAAAATGAAATGCTGGAAGACAAAGTGACGAAGAGAACAAATTCCAAAGCCCGTCGGGATTTCACCAACAAAAGGGAATTCACCTATCTGGGCCAACCTATGGAGGAAATCCTTCATATGATAATCAATGAAGGAAGGATCAGTTCCCTTCTACCTCAAATTAACCCCTGTTCGGGACGGTACAATTCTGATGGAGTATGTCAATATCACTCCCGCCTCTCATGAGTCACAAAGACGAAGAATCTTTGGGCACTCCTCCATCTTATTCAAAATCTAATCGACAGTGGTGTCCTGCGCCTAGCAGACGACGATACTGTGTTACATGCAAGTGATGGTGCCGACCCTACTAAGTAGAAAAGTGCGGTAACAGTTATATCCACTGAAACTAATAGGATTAATACCTTACTCACAATGCCAACAATTCAACTCAAGGGAAGGAACAATCCTTTAAAAGTGGCCGCTCCCGAGCCAATCAACTTGTCATGCAGAGCACAATATCCTATTTTTAGCTTGCGCAAGGTTCTGTGGAATTATGGAGAAGGTGAAGGATCCACCTCACATACAACTGTTGTAGTGTCGAAGGAAAATCCACTGTATCTCCCCCATCGGGTGATGAAGCCCACCACCAAATCAAAGGGGAAAATACCCTTGGAGAAGATTGAAAAATTCCTCCACGCTGTGGGTCATAATGAAGCTACGGTTGTTTTAAGCTTGAAAGAAGCTCCACAACAAATATCAATTTTGGACTTGGTCCTAACCTCCGAGAATCACCGGAAGGTCTTGTTAAAGGTTCTAGAAGAAGCCTATCTCTTGACATCAGTGGATACGGAAAAGTTTCAACATATGGTGGATCACATTTTCAACAACAATGTGATATCCTTCATCGATGATGATATACCGCCACGAAGGACCGGTCATCACAAAGCCGCTCCACATTATCGGTCTTGTCCTCCGGATATATGGTAGCTGGAGTCTTAATAGATGGAGGTTCCTCTTTGAATATCTGCCCATACGCTACCTTGGTGAAGATGAATATCAATCTCAATAGAATTTGGAGTAGCCATACTATCATCAAAGCTTTTGATGGAGCCCGTCGTAACTCTGTCGGAGTAATTGAGCTACCAATCAAAATTGGTCCTCACACATTCTGCGTGTCTTTCCATGTACTCAAGATAGACTCAGGATACAACCTGCTCCTAGGACGACCATGCATTCACATGGCAGGGGTAGTCCCCTCCACTCTTCATCAACAGTTGAAATACATCATCAACAATAGCCTGGTCACAGTCAACGCTGAACCGAAGATTCCTCAGCATGGGGACATGCCGTTCATCAATGCCAATGAGGATGTTGAGCCAATTAGTTTTCATACTTTGGAAATAAGCAATATCCAATACCATGTTGTTGAAACGCCATTGCTCGAACCCCAGATTTCTGCTGAGGTGATGTCAGCCACTCAAGAAATGATGTCGTTGGGTCATAAGCCGGGACAAGGGTTGGGTAAAGATTTCCAGGGTATCAGGTACCATATTATCTTAACCAAGCAAGCTGGAACCGCTGGACAAGGATATTCTGTTAGCTCTAGTCACAGGAATCCTCATAAGCATCAGCAGATTCCTTCAGCTTCAACCATGTGGTGTTTAGCTTCGCCTTCAAAATCTGAGTCCGCACAACCTCCTGTAAAGGTGCCAGCCAATGTAATGGCTATGTTATGTCCAAAGCCGGTACCGGTGAAGGGGAAAGAAGTCTTTGCTCCAAATCCCGCAGTGGAAGAAGAGGAACGAAGAATCAAACAAGACGTCATACGGATGATGTCCGGTATACGCGTCATCGTTCATGATGAACATACCAACAGATACACCCCAGACGATGATTGCCCAAACGTAATGGCCATCATTCGGGACAGGGAGCATGATGATAATCCCTCCATCATCAAGCGGTCCACCTGACTTTGCCCTTGCCAATTGGAACAAAGATTCCTTGCATTGGTCGTCAAGGTAAAGTGGCAAGAATTTTTCGCCTATATAGATATAATAACCGCTTACTTTTTCTCGCATGATTATTAGCGCTTTATTTTGCCAAGATATGCTAACATTGTGTATGATCAACACATTCCATATATACTAAGTGAAAGCATATTTTGTTTCAGGACTCACGAATTTAGATGTGCTCAGTACTTGCGGATCTGATGCCTCTCCTACACAAGGATTGTACCTTTGATGTAGAGATGAATTCAAATTGATAGATATACTGGGATGACATTAAGGTGCCTCCAAATTCAAGAATGGGTCAAAGACAAACCCAAACCCAACCTTGATCAAACCACTTCTTTCATTCTCGGAACCTTAGAAAGCCCTAAGTTAATCCAGATTGGTTCAGACCTTACCCCAAACCAACAGAATGACATGGTTACGCTATTAACCAAATTCCAGGATGTGTTTGTATGGTATCATAAAGACATGGTGGGTTTGTCCACTGACATTGTCCTTTATCGCCTTCCCATTAAAGTGGGATTTAAGCCAGTCAAGCAGAAACTCAGGCGATTGAAACCTGAGTGGAGTTTAAAGGTGAAAGAAGAAATTGTGAAACAATTTCAAGCTGGCATCATCATGGTGTCTACATATCCTGAGTGGATATCCAACATCGTGCCCATACCTAAACCTGGAGGGAAGGTGCGAGTTTGCGTGGATTACCGGGACTTGAATAAAGCTTGCTTAAAAGATAGCTTTCCCGTGCCATTTATCCACATTCTCATTGATATACTATACAATACGACATGTACTCCTTTGCTGATTGCTTTGCGGGGTACCATCAGATAATGGTTGCCGAGGAAGATCATGAGAAAACTACTTTCATCACTCCTTGGGGAACCTTTTGCTATAGACGGTTGTCATTCGGCCTCATCAATGTTGGAGCTACCTATCAATGAGCTATGATGGCTCTTTTCCACGACTTAATGCATAAAGAGATCAAGATCTACGTGGATCACATCATTGTCAAGTCCTGGAAGGAGGATGACCATCTAGACCATCTCAGAAAGTTGTTCAACAGGTTGCATAAGTACAACTTGAAGTTGAATCCAGCTAAGTGCGCATTTTGCGTTAAATCAGGCAAGTTGCTAGGATTTCTAGTCAGCCACAAAGGGATAGAGCTGGATCCTGCCAAAATCCAAGCCATCACTGAAATGCCCATTCCTCAGACAGAGATGGAAATACGGGGATTTTTGGGAAGAATCAACTTCATTAACAGGTTTATCTCCCAACTCACAGCAACCTATGAGCCAATCTTCAAGTTATTAAGGAAGAACTCCTCCATGAAATGGAATGATGAGTGCCAGAATGCCTTCCTTACAATCAAGAAATAGCTAGTCAAAGCTCCCATTTTGGTGCCACCCAGGGATGATGTTCCCCTATTTATGTACCTGTCCATAAGTGACAATGTCATGGGCTGCATGCTGGGGCAAAAAGACGATAGAGGCCAAGAACGAGCTATCTATTACCTCAGCAAAAGGTTCAGCAGCAGTGAATACAAGTACACTCTGATCAAAAAGACATGTTATGCTTTAGCATGGGCTTCCATGAGGTTACAACATTACCTCCATGGTCACACAACCCATCTCATATCCCGCGTGGATCCTCTCAAATACGTGTTCAACAAACCTATGTTTAATTGCCGGCTATCCAAATGGCAGCTGATCCTACAACAGTTTGACATCGTATATGTGACTCAAAAGTCCATCAAAGGTCCAGAAATCGCGGATCAACTGGCCGCCACACCTTCAGGGGATTTCAAACCCTTGGAAACAAATTTCCACGATGAAGGAGTAATGACGGTCAAAGAACACCATCATGATGATCTGCCGCCAATCATGGAAGATGTATTTTGATGGAGTCATTAATATGGAAGGTTATGGAGCCGGAGCGGTTCTAGTATCTGCATGCAGGGGAGGCGAGATCCCATCGCCAAATTACGGTTTATCGGCAGACCAACAATACGGTGAGTATGAAGGTACATCTCATGTGGCAAAAACTTGCCCGTTCAATGGGCATCAGGTGGTTAACTATCTTTAGAGATTCAGAGTTGGTAATTAGACAATCCACCAGAATCTATCAAACCAAGGAACTACATTTACTGCCTTACCATCAGCAGGTTTTGAAGATGGCTTTGGAGTTCAAAGAAATCTCCTTTCTACTCATTCCTCGTAATAGGAATGACTTTGCAGACGCATTAGTAACTTTGGCCTCCTTAATTCACATATCAGACAAGGAACACTTGTCGAGCGTCACGATCTCCATGCACAAGGCCCCAGCCTATGGGAATTATGTTGGAGAAGTATCGGATGAGCTACCTCCGATCCAACATCCTTGGTATCAGCACATCAAGGAATATCTACGAGATGGATCTACACCCGCTGAGGGGACCCCGACTGAGAGAAGGCGGATCCATAGACTTGCTATGAAATTCTACCTGAGTGGAGATGCGCTCTACAAAAGAGATGCAGGACTAGGTCTCCTCAGATGTTTAGAAAAAGATCAAGCCCAAAGGCTTATGGATGAAATCCATGGTGGAGTCTGTGGCCCCCACATGAGTGGCTCCCTCCTTGTCAAGAAAGTCCTCAGGACGGGACATTATTGGCTATCCCTCAAAGCTGATTACGACGACCATGTCAAAAGATGTTATCAGTGCCAAATTTATGGGAATGATATACACGCCCCTCCACGGGAACTCCACAATATGAGTTCGCCTTGGCCCTTCTCAATGTGGGGAATGGACGTTATCGGACCCATCGAGCCTAAAGCCAGTAATGGTCACCGATTTATCTTCACCATGATCGACTACTTCACCAAGTGGGTAGAAGCAGCCTCCTTCCCCAGGGTTACTAAAGAAGTCATCATTGCTTTCATCGGAAACAATGTCATTTGTCGATATGGACAACCAGAGGTGGTTGTGTCAGACAATGCCAAAAACCTCAACAACAAAATGATGGGGGAATTATGCAATAAATTCCACATCAAACATCTTAACTCTGTCATCTATCGTCCGAAGATGATCGGTGTTGTTGAAGCGGCTAACAAAAACATCAAGAAGATTATGCAAAAGATGTCCGCCAACCACAAAGATTGGCCTGACCTATTGCCTCTGACTATGTTAGCTTACAGAACCTTAATGCGCACTTCAACTGGGGCAACCCCCTACGCTTTAACCTATGGGATGGAAGCAGTGCTCCCCATAGAAGTTGAGATGGAATCCTCTCGAGTGTTGATAGGCGCCACGGATGGATGAAGACCAATGGGTACAAGACAGGTATCACCAATTGTCTCTAATAGACGAAAGGCGAACAACGGCTATCTTCCATAGTCAGTTATATCAGCAAAGGATCGCCAGATCCTACAACAAAAAAGTCCGGCTATGGCAGTTTAAACAACATGACTTGGTTTTGAAAAAGATCCTTGACAACCAAGATCAGGCTAGAGGAAAATTCGCTCCTAACTGGGAAGGCCCATTTATTGTCAAGGAAGTGTTGACAGGAGGTGCTCTCAGATTGCAAGAAATGGACGGCGATGAATTTCCACAACTCATCAATTTAGACACCGTGAAACAATACTATGTCTAAGGTTGCCATCAAGCAAACATCCTGGTGTTGAACCATCAGATCACCAGTCATTCCGGTTCTTTAACCCTTTACCACATACAACTTTTCTACACTTTACCCCTCAGGGAAACGTACTCTTCAAGCCAGCAGCCTGGCTTTCTCCTTTACGCTCATACAACTTAGGTCATCCCACCGCGGATTGAACCTCTTGCGTTCGAAGTTTGGCTACCCATACCTGGGATCAAACTTCTCATACCTGCAGTTTATCCTCAACCAGGGATTAAACTTTCGCCTCCCCACACTCTGACCTGCACATGGGATCAAGCTTTTCTTCTCGCCCTAAGGGGCGAACTACGTCGACCTGATCTGCTCTTCAATAGGAGTACGTAGGCAGCCATTTCATATGGCCCGGTTGCAATAAAACAAAAACAATAAAAACATTTCTACCATCTTCTCCGCAATAAAACAAAAACAACAAAAACGTTTCTACCCTCTTCTCCTCACAAAAACAACCAAAAACATTCATACACCATTTCTGCCACACACAGCGTTGAACCTCTTACACCAAGTTTGAACTACGCAGACCTGATTTCCTCTTCAATAGGAGTACGTAGGCAGCCATTCATGGTGCGGTCTCACCCCCTACCAAAACACAAACCCTTGTCAGTTGGTACTGGGATCAAACTTCAATCCACTACATTTCATTTGACTTCAGACTAAAGGGATGGAATTACCTGAACTCCTCCCAAATAGGAGATTAGGCTTGAAGAGCAATACCAATCCATAAGAGGTGGAATTAACTAGGCTTCTCTTAAATAGAAGTACTGGCGATCATCTGTGGTGCGGTCAATCTCAGAGAGGAAACCACACTCCTCTCCACATTTCCATCCAAAAACAAGTCCCAAGACACTAAAGATGGTAGGGATACACATAGATCGATTATCCATTCTGAACTATTCAGAGACAACTAAATGTCCATCCACCCATGAGGAATTCAGAATACATCAAGACCACAAGCCCTGAAGCAGCAGGCAAAATATCAAGCAAATAGCAAGACATATCTAAAAGGGAAGTGATCCAAAAATATATTTCCCTGTCATATATAATATTGTTTGATATATACAAATGTAAGTTGTACATGACAAAATGGCTAAGCTAGTCTGTGCAGGTAAATACAAGCTCATCTACGAGTCAGGGTATATGCGAGCTAACAAGCCCAACATGGCGTCCCTCTCAGAAGACGAAGGCGAAGTTGTGGTCTCCTGTATGAGAATATCCACATGACCCAAAAGATCTGTAGCCATCTGCATGGTGACCATATGATCATCGATATATGCGCTCATCTCTGTAATCATGCCAGTGGTAAGGGACCTCACTGCATTGCTATCTGTGACGGATACATCCCGGGCAGATATAGCACTATCCCGCTCAACTATCACTGCATCTCTGGCTGATATAGCCTCATCCCTCTCAACAACAGCGACATCTCTGCGATCTAATGCCTCGTCTCTCTCCAATAGAGCGGCGTCCCTCACATCAAGAGCAGTCGACATCATAGATCGAATCTGGTCTCTCTCAAAGGTCATCAGATGAAGACTCTACTCTAAGTATTGTGCCAAGTGCTGAATCACGAAAGTACTGGTACTTGGAGAATCCGGAAGAAATGCTGGCAACCCAGCAGCGGGCTCCTCCTCGATGTAGGTATAAATGTCCTCCATGGGCTCTGCATCATCTGACTCAATATCCGGTACTGTAGATACTGCTGCAGCCGACAAAATCTCTATCTCCATCCATGCGGAATACTCTGTAGAACTACATGGATGACTGACAGAAAAAGAAGCTATCTCACGCTGATCCCAACAAGCATACACACGAGATCGAACTGGTCGAACTGCGACATCACGGCTAGTGGGTGATAAGTAGTCACACCTCTCAAACTAGCCAGAGGGAGATAGTCCATGCTCGGAGCGTGAGTAATAAAGCTGTATGGCGAGCAAAGCCCCGAGAATGGCAATATGCTGAATGGATCTCTGATATCTGCAAAAAATGCGGACCAAGATAGAGCATCTATACACTCCGATGGCTGAAAGGAGTATGACATGGCTACATCATGGGTGAACTAATACCCATGCCGTCTATGGGTACCGACTGGTCTCAAGTGTGACATAAACCACACGTACAACATGACCGAACTCCCAGTGAACACTCCTGTAGGATACGTGCAACAATAGGATGCCGACCGCAGAGTCTCTGCTACAATTATAAGCACAATGGTACGACCCTCCTTGAGAGCTCTCATGACCATGATAACGCCTATATCTATCTCATCCATATACCGTGGCATATACACATATGACAGTACACATAGCATCAGTACATCAAGTCTGGCCAAATGCCAATGATCCTTCGACATGGTGAAATCCTTGGAATGTCGTGAGTAACCATACTCTACGCCAAATCTGTCATACAGAAAACGCTGAGAGATCACGTGGCCAGATGTCAGTTCATCCTGCACTACTCTGCGCCTCAATCCTGTGAGAGTCATGAATCGTCTACTCATGTCTCCCAAAGCTAGATGCACACAAGGTCTGTCTAAGGGAAGCATCGTCAAACGTGCATACTCCTCGAGAGTAGGAGTCAACTTATGGGTGCCAAAATAGAATACCTACCTATCAGGTAGCCAATGCTATAGCATCCCGTCTACAAATCCTGCAGGAACCTGAAATGCCAAAAGGGTCATAGTATGTTGTAGCAACAGATCTACAGTCACACTGTCTGGTGGTGACATGCTATCGTACCACGATCGCATACCTAATGCTACCACTGACGATGGGGTAAGATCTATACGGCTAACTGTCGAAGAAGACATCTGTGTGAGCCGTGTCAAAAGACCATCCAGGGGTCAATGTCGGATATCTCTGGACATACATACATATGCATAACATGATACATGAATAATAGATAATGGATGGCAATATGATATAGGGAATGAAAAGGCGGTGCATACATTCCTAAATATATCATCATCTAATACATCAGCTCTGTACAGATATAAATACAGGGAAATGGGGCACAACCGCCCTACTACTAGCAGAGGCCTATCAAAAGATATAGCGAGAATGGGGAACAACCACCCAATATCTAACAGAGGCCTATCAAAAGATATAATGAGAATATACATCAGAAGAAGACCAGGGTCTCGATGTCTACGTCCTCAATCCTATCCAACTGATGTAACTACTCCTGAGTCACTGGATCTCTATCAACAGGGATGTCAGGCCTATAAAGAGGATGATCTGCGCCGGCAAAACCAAATGGGTCATCTGAGGGGCCAGCAACTGAGCTGGAAAGAACAAATGACTCTGCCTCTGCTGGATCTCTACCCAAATGTCGAATAAATACATGTGCCTGGTCCAACAGCCGGGTCAGGCTATCAATCTGGGTCATATGAGTCGAAGCTCGGACACAAGCTACCCAATCCATCATCATCAAAGATCCTGGAACCATGTCCCCCATAAACTGTGTGGCGCGGGACTGGGCTCCAATAGTGCGAGGGAACCACCAACGCTGGAACGTCTCCTGAGTACATGGGACCTTTGATAATGCAAAGCCGTCAACCCCCAACAATAGAATATCAGTGATGGGTGACTATGATACGGGCCAATGACGCCTGGCCTGAGGCAAGATCGGTATACGGATCTCCCCTGTGGTGCTCCTAATAGCACGCTCTCCTAAATAGAGCTCCCAGCCTCCATCTGTGAAGAGACGAAATCTCATAGTGGAAATAAAATACTCGACTCCAGTCGGGTGTCCATCCTCAAATCCAATGGTCAAATTCTCCCCTGAATAGGGAATCCATGTAATAGTACCCGCCATCAGCATCTCCAGTTGCAAACGGCTGTGAGTGAATCCCTCAGATACAAGGACCTCTGGCAAAATAGAATGGTGCCATCGTCATCCTCGTGGATAGGTATCTAAACCTAACACACTCATAGGATGCAAACATGGGAGCCTCTTATAGGCCCAAAACTTCCAACACAATGGCAAAACATCTGCTATCAGTAAACATTCTTAACATATGAATGGGAAAAGACAAGAGAAATACTCACCAGCAGAAATGGGTAAAATCCTAGCCAAGCCTCAGTCAAACCCTGTGAGCGCATGCGCATACCCTGAAGGAAATAGGCAAAGTTGTAAGAGCCCCAATCGTACTCTCTAATACGGTCCACATTGCATGTGGCGCTGACCAAAGCGAAAGATACCATGGAAGAGTTATCTGCTATGAAGCAGCCTCGAATGATCATCAGGAAAAATCACCGTAGAACACAATCCCTGGTCCTGAAATCATCAGGCATGGGCTCACTCAATAGCCCGCTCATAGCATCTATGCTCAAAGGACTGAACAGACGACAGTCCACCTTTGGCGCCTCCATGAACTCTCTAGTAAGGATCGGACGACAGTAGGGGTGATATTCGTCATGCAAGGCACTGGCTCCCCTCCAAGCTCCATACCTGTGATAAATCACCAATCCATAGGCGTCATCATCACCTCGCAATCCAGCAGGTGGAGTGACTGAGTCTGATGAAACCATCGCTCAGACAATGCCCTGAGGTAACCCTAGGGACAATGATGGGGAAGGATGGAGAAGAACGCCCCAAATCCCCACTCATGAACTACCGCTCTATAGTCAGGATGAAGCGCCTGGTACATGGAGTGAATCTTGAACCGGCCTCCCACGAGTCATGTAAAACCGTGAACTGCGCATGAAATGCAGAGCAATATCAAAACCCTTTAAATCCTCATCAATAGGAAAGAAGGAAGATCAAAGTCTAACGCCATACCTCGTTAGCATGCAAATACATCGATGGATGTCTGCCTAAATCACCCAGCAACTCTGGGTTTGCCACCTGAATGCTCGGAAGCTCCTTACGAGGGACATGTGTAGCAGGAGCGGGATCCTCTCGGAATATCCGCCTCCTCGTCCTCAACGTCTAGAACATCTACCTGGATAGGAAGTATCACGGCCTCCACCAACTGGCGAGGATGTCTGATAGAACGAGGACGATGCACTTCAGAAGCCCTCCGCCGTACGCCAGAAGCGGTCTTGTAAGAACTCCTCGGCTGATCCGGATACATAATATCTGGACAACAAGTCTCCAAATCACCTCAGAAAGGGTGTGGTATTTCCTTACCTGGAGCTTTCTAAAATGCATTTTATGACTATATGCATGCATGCATTTACTTGAACATCTAATAGAGTTAAAATGCATGACTACCCAATGCCTACATTTGGAAATTTTTTGCCATAGTCCACTTTGAAAATAGGACTATCCACATGCACACAGGCATGTCTAGGTGGCCATTCAGTAGCACACCTACCCCAAAGTCATATACATAATATATGCATAAAAAATCAAAATCATCATGGATAAGGCCAACCTCAATGCTAGGAGTACTTTGCCTTTCTATCTTTTACTCATTAGACCTCAAATATGACAAAAAATAGCAGAAAAAGGTGCCAATTTGACTGTCTCAAAAGTCAAAAAATTTCACATCATTATGTTCAGCATGGTTTAATACTAACATTTACTATGTTGAATATTTTTTATCAAGTCATTTGTGCATACATAATCACTACTATGTGTTTAGATGCATTTCGTGCAATAACTCAGAATCCAACGGATAGAAACTGGAAAAAATACATCCATACATTACCAAGATAGTGTAGAACACTTGTACGGTGACAGAATTTGCAGAAAGTAGCCCGAACTCAGCAGATCTGAAGATGGCTCGCGGTTTTCTCTTTGCGAAACAAGTTGAAAGTGACTTGTGAGACCAATATGCTAGAATTTATCATCCATGATTGGTCGTAGGCCCACCTGCGGCTGCAGCAGGTGCACCTACGGCACCCCTATGTGGGTCCCACCCCTTCGGCTCGATCCAATTCAAGTTTTAAAGGAGTTCTTACAGACTAAAAAGGTCAAATCGAGAATAAAAATGCCACGCGATTGAACAGAACAGCATACAATCTTGGTTTTCTCGGATGAGACTTTGAATCTGTACATCACCCATTGGTAGTCACCCGAGCATGAGGTATACCCAACCAATGATCCCAGTTATCATAAGTCACATACGGAAATACCTTATAAAGGTCTGATGCCACCAACTCTGGGTCGTTACCCTACGTATCTCCCCGACTGGGGTTACAACGTAAATCCCCGGTGGGGGTTACAACACGTTGATCCGTTGACATTTCTATCAATGAAGGTCAAGCAGCCTTGACGTTATTTCAAGTCGATGACATGTAAACCCATCGAAGCATTGAGGACTGTTTGATATTTGCATACGTACTCATGAGTCCCAGTAGGTCCCCGACGGGGGTTACAACATGAAGCCCCGGCAGGGGATTACAACGTACATTCAAGTCGTTGACACACATATCAATGAAGGTCAAGCAACCTTGGCGTTATTTCGGCCGATAACGATTAAACCTATCACGGCTATAGAGCTATTCAAGGATTTCATGCTCGATTACTCATATTCCGCAGCATATCCCTGGCGGGGGTCACAACGCAATGCTCCATCGATCTACATGATAGCAAAGGTCAAGCAACCTTGACAATCTACTCACAGAGCCTCAGCCGCTGATTCACGCATCAGCGAAGGTCAAGCAACCGAAAAAGTATATGCCACAGGATGTTTCAGCCGTTGATTCACATGTCGATGAAGCACACGTCAACGAAGGTCAGGCATCCCTGACAGCATTTACTGTTAGCAGTGAATCCAACAGAATCGTGACATATTCTGGCGATACTAACCAGAAAAGGTCAATGTTATCAAAGAGGATAGATGATGGAATATTTTATACACATCCTCAAACAGATCAAGCTTTATCCCCACAGATCTCTTACACATAAGAGGTACATCTTCAGGATTAAATCGCTATCAAAGACATAGGAATTTGGTGATAACTCCAACATCAAAATCCTAACAGATTCGGCTTACACATCAGATCTGGTCAGTATTGCCAATCCCCAGTTGAAGCAACAGGGATCCAGCAATCATCCCCAACATGTTGGGCTACAACCCCGTACACATGCATCATACATCATTTTGCTACCCATAGTACCACGTTCATCTTGTTGCGTTTCAAGTGTCTAGGATTCTTTATCATACCCATGCATCGCCATGCATGAGTATGATAAAGAGGGGCATCTGTAGACACTCGAAATTTTTTGTACTACTGTTACTAATTACAGGAGGACAGATTCGTCTTTTAAGAGAGAACCCTGAATGACAATCCGAATCCATACCGGATACTACCGAAAGTTCAGCATCAAACCCCGGATCGCAATTTGGGAGTAACAAATCCAACCTCGGAGATAAGCCCGAGACCTGCAGATACAATACTGGAACACACACCGGAGAAGGCCGATTAATCTCAGAGATGACCCCGAGGTATCCAGTCTCAGTCCCAACCTTGGGAATAGCCACCAACCTTGGTGATAACCCCAAGGAATGCAGTTTCGGCGATAACCCCGGAAATGCTTGTTTCAAATACGACCAGCTTCAGTCTTGGTGCTCACAACGAGATACACTGCACCAACCCGGCAATAACATCGAGAAGACAGGCACACCTCAAAGATGACAATGAGGACCTTCAACAAATTACAGCAGTCCAATCTCAAGGAAGCCTGAGCAACGTCTTCTTTATCAGCCCAATCCGGCGATAACATCGGTGAGGGGCAACATCGTCATCTTGTCAAAAACGATGCCATGTCACGTCTCTACGCAACGATATTCCACAAGGCTAACCAATCCCGAATGACTATTGTGTGGGGTAACGGATGAAAGTTGAAGCTTGAAGACCAGAGGGCATCGTCCCATCTTCAATGACTTCGCACAAACTCTGATCCCATGCCATCGTACAACTCTCAACAATGGCGGTCCGAAATAGGTCATGTATACCTGAAACGAATGCCCGGATTGCTCTTCTAAAAATCCGAGTGGACATTATAGTTCCTGAGTGTACGTACTTCGAGACGACCTGACCAGACAAACCCGGGCCAACCCGGGTTGCCTCTGCAATACACTACTGGCTCACCAAGGCCAGTACACTGCGACTAAAATGCCTATATAAATAGAGGGATTGGGGTGCTAATTTTTAAGGAAAAAAAGACGGGAAACCTCGCACAATTTGCTCTCTGACTTTATATCTGATGTATTTTCCCACTTATAAACACCTGTGAACTCATATATAGCCTCTTTTGTTCACACAAAAGCCAGTGTTTACCCACACTAAAGATATAAAAGCCTTTTTTAGCAGTCAGCTGTAAGCCTTCTAACACATTTTAGAGTTTTTCTCTCCATCTTTACACACACCCTTCTACACATTGATAGTCGTGTTGCTTGCTTTTTGCCTTTACTTGATCATCCGTGGTTTCATTCGATCAAATATATATATATATATATATATATATATATATATATATATATATATATATATATATATATAGGAGCCCTTCCATAGCACCGATTATTGCTATGAGTCTTTGTCTGACACCCTCTTTTTTGGACCCCATGATAAATTGAATTGATGGTTGCGATTAACTTTTCTATTTGATAATAAGCCAGACAAGTTGTTGTGCCTAATTATTTTGTGCATTCGGCTTCTATTTTAATAAGTGAGGCCCACGTAAAATTATATTGCAAGATTGTTATAAAAAGTGAATATTTATTATTAAAATAATCCAGTAGGAAGAGCTTCTACCGACTTTACATTTTTTTTAATTTTTTTTATTTCTCTCCAAGACAAGACAGTGATACTACTTTGCATTAAAATAATAAAATAATCCCATAGGAAGAGCTTCTACCTATTACATTTTTTTTTTTTTTTTTTTTTTTTCCACGGTAGAATGCAGATCGATACGGTTGGTATTAAAATAATAAAATAATCTGGCCTAAGACAAATGATATAATTTAGTATTAAAAATTGAAAAAATAACCTACTTAAGATAACTTGTCACAATTGGTATTAAAAATTGAAAAAATGATTGTATTCAAGCAATTCATTTGCTAAATGATTCGAACTTCATGACCTCAAACTCCAAACACTCGCTATATGACCACCCAGAGCACCACGGACCTAAATGTTAATTTCAACCAAGGATATATCTTTATATTAAAACTTCACCATCCCCAAAATCTATATTCTTGCATTATTATTATATTACGATTTATTATTATTAATAAGTCTATATAATACATATGGGGTTTTCTATTTAGAAATAATTAATATCTATATTTATTATTATCCCTTTAATATTTTTTCTTATTTTTGTAATAATATCAATAAAAGGATTATTAATATATTAAAAAATATCATTCTTTAATAAAATATAAATAATAATTTTATATTCATGTATTACTATTATTATTATATTCATGTATTACTATTATTAAAAAAATAATATTAATAATGATTTTTAATATTAATATAAATAATGTGATTATTAATATTAGTCCGAATAAAAATATCCATACAGTTCAACAAAATAGATAAATTTTTTTCGTATTAATAATATGAAGTGGTTTTATGTGATTCAATAATATTCATATTACTAAGTTATGAATTTGAAAATCCCATAAAGTTCAACCAAATAGACTTTCTTATTAATTAATATATACATTAGATAACGTTGGATAAGTTCTATATCGCAGAGGCCGGAAGTAATCTTGTGGATTTCTTGTAGAGCTCCCATGCGACGCGGTAACGAAAGACTGTGACATCTTCCAAGGACCACTTCTCAAATAAATATTACCATTGGCCCTAACGAAATAAATTCAACATACTTGCATACAAAAATGCCACACCGAGTTGTTGTGTTGTTTTGGTTTAATCTTTAAGGTCCGCACACAAGAGGATTACCATTTGGCCACTCCATCAAGATCGGATTACCATTTCGCAAACAAAATGGTATCAAATGTACTGCATGTACAAAGTAGTTGGTTAATAATTTTTAATATTAAAGGAAATTATAAAATTAAAATATTTTAAAACTAAACATACCGCAACTTTAATCTAATTACAGTACATTTCATGTAACTTAATATACTTACTATCATTGTAGTGCGGTCAATTATGGTAACCATCCAATCTTTAATCTGCGAATAGGAACAAGACAAAATGGCGTTGATTGGAACTACACACCGGCATGAATATGTATTTGGATTCGTGTAAAGGTGGACCAACATCTTGGTTAACATACAGATCGCAAAAACTCCATGCAGTATTCACGTTAGTGCAGGGCACATAGCCCTGCCCAAGATGCATGAAGAATGAATTCATGAAACCAAATTAGGACCACCTTTGTATTCCCCATGACCTGTAGTATTCCTCTCTGTCTCGTAGCAACAACATATAAGCGTCGATGACATGCTCGAATATCTAACTCCCAGGCCCTAAGGATTGCACTGCATTGTGTTCTAATTCATATAACTGTCGCGGATGTGAAAAAGGATATAAATCCCCTTCTGGTGCCACCACGTTTCCAAACATATATTTATTTACAAATGTCTCCTTCCAATCTTTAAGTCTTTTGGATAACGACCCTTTTGGTCCATAAGAGATGTGGTCTCCCGCATCTTGTTCCTGATTGAGACCCAAATGTACATTATTATTATATTGCAATAATAATTAAAACCATCACTATAAACATAACTATATATACCTTTTGTGAACTAGATCCTCAAGGCGTCGAAAAGTCCCATGAAATGAAGAGTTGGTTGGAATGTAACACTCAGTATAGGTTTGGAAGGTTGGAATGTAACACTCCTCGTAGGCTTGGGTGGTGGGAATGGAGCTCTCCTCGATTACTTGTGAGGTGGGTATGTAGCTCTCTTGTACAACATAATCAGTTTGTTTCCCAAGCCCTTCATTGAGTTGTGTGTATTGGGACTGTGGTCCAAAATTTGTGGGACCCCCACAGCCGAGGTATTTGTTTACCTCTTGCTTGAGTCGATAGGCGTATTGAAATCCCAATTATTTTTTGCGTAACCAACTCGGGAGGCAAATTGAATAAATCTTGAAAATTTATCAAGTAACGACTTTGCACTCTCAACCTGTCATGTAAGATAAACACAAACAAATATTATTAACAATAAATATGAATAAATGTAATATTAAGTATTTACTCCAATACATGATTTATTAAAGAAGAATATAATTTTATACCATTTGAATAAGGTGTTGTTGGTTGTAAATAGCCCGAGGCTCATAACAACTGTCGTGGTCGCTTGCCTGTCGAGGTCGGTGGATTTTCCAACGTGTAATTTTCCTATACCAAACCATGTAATCATCTATTGGGACATAATCAGAAATTTCAGTTTGTTGTCCTTCGAGATGATCCATGTATGCCTCCCACATCGAAATATATTCCCCTCTCAAGGCCATGCAATCCTCGACATCAATAAATTTAAACTTTTTCTCCTTCCTAAGGTCACCGTGGTTTTTGGCTGTTGATGGTATGCCTTGCATGAACCTAAACTGTCTCATCACACGGTCCGGCATCTAAAATTCCACAATATCAAAGTGGATCAAGGGGACCCCACCAGATCCCAACAACCTGCCTTCAAAATTAAATCCACTGATATCATCATCCCACATTATGTAAGGCCACCAAACCACATCCCACATAGACTTAATATCTAACTCCCCTCGGTAAAATGACAAATGGTGATGGGGATTCTCACGTCTACCAGGGTAACTGTGGGCTCCAAAATAGGACCATGCTAAAGCCCTAGGTAACCATAAGGATGATTGTGGCCAAGGGTTTGGCTTTCCAATACTTACACGCTCATAAGCCCAAATTTGTAACAATGTAACACAACCATTAATGTATTTAACTCCTTTCCTAGTAGCAGTATATAAAGATCTGTACAAATATGCTAACACTGCCGCGCCCCAAGAGTAAGTTACACAATCTTCAGCGTTGGCAATAAAAGACATATCGTGGGTGCACACTATTTCTATTCCTATTAGGGAATAATATTGCCTCACACAACCACAACATGTATGCCTTTGTGTGTCGCCCTACAACATCTTTACTTGCATTCTCGGGATATTTATTAAAATGTTCGTGCAACCACACTAATGAAATTGCACTGCGTTTTTTTGAACTAAAATATTCACCAGCTAATTTATCTCCAAAACAATCCCTAAAATAATTCAAATTGGTGACAACAAGGGGACCCGTTAAGGGCTTTCCCACAACCGATAACCCAAAAATAAAGTGAACATCCTCTAACGTGATTGTTATTTCTCCACAGTTTAAATGAAAAGTATTGGTCTCCTAGCCATCTCTCGACTAAAGGCGGATATCGGACCAAGATCAGTTTGGTGTACAACACCTTGAAAACTAAATACTCCAAATCCACATTTATCTAAAAGGATTTTTTGTTCTTTTGTCAAAGCCCACTGATTATATTTCTGATAAGTATATTCACTGGAGCCTAGTTTTCCCCTATCTCTCCCATGATATATGTCATCTGATACATGATCTTGTTGATCATGCATAACACTTGGATCAATTGGCCCATATTCCCAACTATCCATCTTTTACCTAAAAAATACATCAATTCCATATTAGTATTAAGATGCATGACAAAATGAAGTTGAAAGTAACATGCTGCAAAATGACAGTAATAACAATACACACTAACATGCATTAAAAACTGAACAACATGCATGTAATAATAACATGCATGTATATAATGTAATAATATTAACATGCATTAAAAACTAATAAAAACAAAAACTATTAAAAAAAAAACAATAAGAAGAAAAATAAATTAAAACAATAAGTGAGCAATTGAGTACACTGGAATAAAATAAAAACAGTAAATGAAAAATAATAATAAAATAAATACTTATCAATGCATGTTATGCTACAAAAGTTTTCTTCTTTTTTTTTTTCCGGCCGGTACAGCTTAAACCGGCTTAGCTTTTTTAATTTTTTTTATCTTCTTTTCTCCATTGTATAATGATGACTCAGCATATTAAAATAAAAAAATAAATAAAAAGCATCCTATTTGAGATGATACTTCATCCCAACTAACTCAAAATTAAGTAAAATAAAATTAAAAAATATGTAAACAAGACCTACTTAAGATAAATTGTCCTTACCGACAATTTGAATTAAAAAAACATTCTCGAGATCCCAAACTATTCGCTGCTAAACAGATTCGAAATCGCGACCTCAAGCACCAATCCCTCGTCATATGACCACCCGAGCACCACGGGCCTAGCTGCTAATTTCTACCAAGAATATATCTTTATAGTAAAACTTCACCATCCCCCAAAATCTATTAATTGGATTTGTTAAAATAGAAATAAGTTAATATCTATATTTATTATTATCCCTTTAATATTTTTTTCTTATTTTTGTAAAAATATGTCCAATTAGTCTAATTAATATATTAAAATAAATATCATTCTTTATATAAAGTGATCATTATAAATCTTGCATTATTTTGTTGTTATGTTACTTAAAAAAATAACAACAATGTAAACTATTAAAAATGAACAAATGGAATATCTTACAATAAATAACAATAACAAATATAACAATATCTTACATTAAAATCTTTGGTATCTTCGAGAATATAATAAATGGAATCCAAATTTTGCTTCAACTTGTTAAAGTTTTCATGCATTAAAATCTTCCAAATACTCCTCTATACTCTCTCGTTATTTTTTTAGTTTGATCTAGCTTGGCAAGTGAACTTTAGTTTGAACAACATGTGTTCTCAATAGACGTTCAAATAAGCTCATGCAAGTCCCAAGACATGAATTATTTTAGGACCAAATTCAAACATTAATATCAAGTATGGGTCACGGCTTTTTAGTTTACCGAGCTTGCAGGTGTTCTTTCCCGAGGCGATGTAGCAGAAAAAGAAGTCAACATGGCAGAAAAAGTACTTATCAATGCATGCTATAATGCAAAAGTTTTCTTTTTTTCTTTTTCTTTTTTTTTTCAGATAGCTTTAAACCCATTTAGCTTTTTTAATTTTTTTTATCTTCTTTTCTCCATTGTATAATGATGACTCAAAGAAATTAAAATAAAAATAAATAAAAAGCATCCGGCCTATACAGATGACTTCATCCTAACTTAACTTATATAAACAAAACCACCGCCAAGATCAAATTTGTCCCTTGGCGACACATTGAATAAAATAAAAAAAAATTCTAGATCCCAAACTATCTGTTCCGCTAAATGATTCAAATCGCGACCTCAAGCACCAATCCTCGTCATATGACCACCCGAGAGCACCACTGGCCTAGGCATTTTTAATTTACCTTGGATTTGTATATATCTTAAAACACCATTTCCCCCCAAATTAAATTTCTCAATATTTTATTATAAATATTCATTATTATTATTATTATATTATTATTACGAATTGAGTATAAAGCCGCTCCATATTATGAACGACTTATTTACTTTTTTTTTATTAGTTTATTACCATTATTATTATTATTATAAAGCTGTATCGGCTAGTCTTTTTACCTTTAAATATTGTCTAGGAAGCTGCTATTTTCTCAAGTTATCTTCTTCTCCATGAACCCGAATTTGTTCTCTGATATTATTTTCTCTTTTCACCTCTACTCATAATTTGTTTCATCTTGTTGCCCACTTTCACTTCAGAAAATCAAGTTGAAGTTCTTATCGAGCAAAATTCATCACTATTATTCACAAGTAAGTTTTTCAAAATGTCATATAATACATCTGAATTTGTCAGTGAAGTTGAAAGTAATAAATCTGATATTGTTCCGTACGTTGGTCAATTATTTTGTACGTTGGAAGAGGTTGAATATTTTTATAGATCATATGCTCGCAAAAATGGATTTGAGATTAGAATTGCAACTAGTCATAAACATGCTAATACGAATGATATCAGATCTAGGCAAAGATGTATGTAAGAAAGCCTAAATACACCAATTGTTGGCAAGAGTTTACACGATGATGAAGATAGTAGTAATAAAATAACTAGATGGAGAGAGACTCGATAGGGATCTAACAATGTGCAAAGCTAGAATATATGTTGTCCACAATAAGAAAGATGACAATTGGCGTATATCTACTGTTGAATTAGAGCATAATCATCACTTAGTGACCCCCACCAAAGTATATTTGATTGAGACTCACAGAAATATTACTCCTATTGCAAGAAATTTAATTGACACTTTAAATAAGTCCGGTATTGGTCCTAGTAAGATGATGAATGTTTTGAGCACAATGGGAGGTGGGTTGCAAAATGTTCCTTTCTCTACTTTTAATGTTGAGAATGTGGTGCGAGATTTAAGGCGTGATTTTGCAGATGAAAATGATGCACAAGCTGCTGTCAATCATTTGAACAAACTTGCATCCGGAAGTGCCAGCAAATTTTTTTTCCGAGTGAAACCCGGTGAAAACAACCGCATAGCTTGTATTTTGTGGGTTGACACTCGATCAAGGTTTATATATCAACGGTTCGGAGACGTTGTGACATTTGATAGTACATACTGGACAAATAAGTATGGCATGCCGTTTGTTCCATTTGCCGGGGTCAACCACCATTATTAGTCTATATTGTTTGGATTTGCACCGTTATTATTAGGCAGAGAGAGGACACTTTCGTTTGGGTATTACAGACATGGCTTGAAGCCATGGACTACAAGGCACCTACAACCATCATCACTGATCAAGACGAAGCCATGAGTAATGCTATTTCTATGGTACTTCCAACTAGTTATCATTTATTGTGTTCTTGGCATATTAGCAATAAATTTCCTGAAAAATTGCATCATGTTTATTCTGAGCACCCATCGTTCAAAAATGATTTTAACAACTGTGTGTATAACTCATTATCCATCGAGGAATTTGAAGAGCGTTGGCATATTCTGATAAGTTCCTATGAATTGTATACTAATGAATGGCTTGGAAGTTTGTATGATGTACGACAGAAATGGATTCCAGCATATACAAAGAGATATTTTGCCACGGGAATGACTACCACTGGAAGAAACGAGAGCATGAATGCCTTTTTTGATGAGTATGTTAATGCATCAACAGGTATGCTATGTTTTGTACTGCAGAGTCAAAAGGCTGTAGAAAGACAATTTATCGTGAGAGGAAGGCCGACTACATAACAAAACATCGTAAAAGGATTATGGTACTTTGGTTCATCTTTAGAAGTTCATGCTTTGCACAATTGTACACAAAAGAGATGTTTAGACGCTTTCCAACGCCAATTCGCCTATTCCATGAAATACAATGTTCATCAACTTAGTGAGTTGTGTCACCGATACTAAGGTTTATGCAAAGTATAATGCGATGCAAATCGAAAGTGGTGGAAGATATAAAGAAGTTGTCAACAATCGACAATCGGGATCGATAATATGTAATCGCCAAATGTTTTCTCACTCGTGAATTATGCGCAGCACATCTTGAGATATTTCATAGCAAAGAGTATTTTACAAATACCGACCGACATGATCCTTCATCGGTGGACAAGAGACGCGAACAAAAGCAATGGTGAAGACTTACTCTTTAACTCCACATCTGCTGACTTCGAACAAAATCAAGCAATGCGCTATACTCATTTGATGGGTGATTACCAGGAGTTAGCGAGCAAAGCGGCTTGCTCAGTCCGAGTTTACAAAACTGTTCTTAAAGTGAATGCACGAGGAAAAGAGTTGGTTGAACAGTATGATCCGGATGAGAATATTACTGAACTGGCAGATGACGATATTGATTGCACAGTTGGAGATCCAAATCATGATATGGGATACGATAATGACGATGAAGATGCAGAGGTGGAAGAAGAAGAAGAGTTTTTGCCGCCTAATATTTCTCAAACAAAGGGCCGCAAAAAATAATCTAGATTCAAGAGTGCACTCGAGAAAATCATTCCTTCTAATACTCATCGAAAATGTGCAATTTGTGGCTTTGAAACCGACCACGATAAGCAAAATCACTATCGAGTGCTAGGGATTCCTGAGCCAAAAAAATAGGCGTCGGTTGTATTAATCATTCTATGTTTTTTTTATTTTATGAAAATGAACATATAATATGTACTATTCCTCTTAATGTTATGCAGTACTAGTATTGGTATAATCTGTACTTCTAATATTGATAATCACATTATTATTATTATTATCATAATACTTCAGTACTTTTATAAATTTGATAATCACATTATTATTATACTTCACTAGTTTTATTAATAATAAAATCATTTCTTAATAATAAAATCATTGCTTAATATATAAAATCATTACTAATAATCATTGCTTAATAAATATAGATATTAACTTATTTCTAAATAGAAAACCCCCATATATATTATATAGACTTATTAATAATAATAAATCGTAATATAATAATAATGCAAGAATATAGATTTTGGGGATGGTGAAGTTTTAATATAAAGATATATCATTGGTTGAAATTAATGTACTAGGCCCGTGGTGCTCTGGGTGGTCATATGACGAGTGTTTGAGTTTGAGGTTGCATGAGTTCGAATCATTTAGCAATAATTGCTTGAATAAAATCATTTTTCAATTTTTAATACCACCAGTGACAAGTTGTACCCCTACCGGTTTTTTTCAATTTTTTATATACCGATCATGACAAGCTATCTTACGCCGGTTATTTTTTTTCATTTTTAATACTACCAGTATCGTACTGTCTTACTACCATTATTTTATTATTTTAATGCTAACCGTATCATTGCATCTCACGGGAGAAATAAAAAATTAAAAAAAATGTGTGTTTAAGTAGAAGCTCTTCCTATTTGGATTATTTTATTATTTTAATGCCAAATGATCGTACTGTCATGCACTACGGGAGAAATAAAAAAATATTAAAAAAAAATGTGTAAACCGGTAGAAGCTCTTCCGGCCGGATTATTTTAATAATAAATATTCACTTTTTATAACTATACTAACAATATAATTTTACGTGGGCCTCACTTATTAAAATAGAAGCCGGTACATGTAAATAATTAGGCACAACAACCTGTGCCGGCTTATCAAATAGAAAAGTTAATCGCAGCCATCAATTCAATTTATCAACGGTCCAAAAAGAGGGTGTTGCACAGTACTCATAGCAACCGGCTGCTATGGAAGGGCTCCCATATATATATATATATATATATATATATATATATATATATATATATATTAACTGTGTGTCGAACTCTGTTTGATGAGCCTGGATTTTAGATTCGGTGCATTTATTCGCTTTTATATATATATTTATACTTATATATATATGAATTGTGGTCGAACTCTGTTCGATGAGCCTGGATTTTACATCTGGTGCGTTAAATGCTTATATATATATATATATATTCGTCCCACCTGGAGTTTCCTTCGTGACGGTTGACCGTATTTACAGCTTTATTTATGTTTCGTCCCGCCTGGAGTTTCCTCCGTGGCGGTTGATAGCTTTTACATCTTTATTTACATTTCTGATCCCCCATGGAGGTGCTTCGTGGTTGGTGATTATATATATATATATAAATATATATATACAGCTTTTATATATATATATCGCCATCGCTTTCATACAAATTGCGAGATTCTCATGTGCCTAGGAATCATGTGATCACATATTCATCCCATTGATCTAGATTCGGTTCCGTGATGAACATTTTCAAATTGTAGCGACTTTTGTAAATTATTCTGCGGTGTCTGAATTTCCTCATATGGTTTCCATACCCACGTGGAAGTCGGCATTATTTTTGTATATGATTTTCGTACGGATGCCTCGCATCCGTTAAATAAAATTAATCCAGCCGATCACTTAATAAAAATGGGAGTGTAAAAGGTCTCAATTCCTATTGAGCATCAGGATTTTAAAAACCTCTTTTATAAAACATCACTGCCATATCTTTCTAAAAAAATGAATTTTTACATAAATTCAAACCCTGTGTATATAGGTTCGAACGAGGCCTCGCACAACTTCCATATAACAGCACATTGACCCATACGCACACACACATTCAGATAATAGTTTCTTTAAAAGAGGCGGTCACCGTGGTAACACGGATGTCGGGGGGTGCCTAACACCTTCCCCCCGCATAACCAAGTCCCCGGACCCTAAATGAATCACGGTTTCACCGACCCGTATAGCAGTGTCACATCACTGGGTCAATGTGCAAACCTTTTCTCGGTTGTGTTGGTACAACCATTTAAAAAACCAACTGGCGACTCTTAACAGTCCCATCGTCGACATCATACATGTCAAACCTTTTTCACTTGTTTTTTCAAACAAATCTCACCTAAAATGAGAACACCAAAGAACAAGTAACGGAAAGGGACACCCAAAAATCCCGACGTCAACAACAATAATGGGATATTGAGTACAAATATTTAAGATCAAGACTGAAATCACAACAATATATAGTTGAATAAAATATTGTATATCCAATAAAATATCTTTAAAGGAATTAGAGAGTCTCGTTCTGAATAATTAACATTTCAAGCTTTGAATTAATAAGAATCAATGATTAGAAACTTACTCAATATGAATAAACAACTTGAGCCATCTTAATCAAACAATATCAAGTTAAAGATTAGGAAATTTGCTTAGGGAAATATAAGATTTAGATACTTGCATAACAATAATAAACAAGATAGGATAAAGATCTTGCTCTTCATAAAGAAATAAGGTTTAGGAACTTGCCTCGTGCGTAAGCTACACAACTATAACAAACATTCCCCAAATACCCTATATATACCATTGAAATCGCAATACCAATTAGTTAAACTAACATTAACCCTATAAGTTTAATTCTCAATCAAGTTCATCTGATTATCATATCTCATATTCCAATCACTGACACCATTTACAGGTCTGAAATCGTAAATCTAGTAAGGCGTCATCATGCTTAAATAACATCTCAAGACTTAATCAAATAACAAGTTAAAGTTTTCTAAGTCACTGTCTTTTCAGTCTAAAATCATCAAATACATGTTTATAATATGTTATGGAACTTCATTACATGTTTAACACATTATTATGCACCTTAGTCTAGGTTAGCCAACATATCATGGACTGAAAACTAAAAAAAAAAATTGTTACGCTTGTGGGAGAGGCACAATGCTGCTACCCCAAGCCTAGGTAGACATCAAGTTACCATTACCTTGGTGCTTAATACCTAGAATGCTCAAGAAAGCATTCGTCATTTTTGCCTTTGTACCCCAATGCCAAGCAATTGCTTAAGACACGTATGAAACTGTAGACTATATACCCTACTTCACAGTTCATTCCCAATCAACCTAATTAAGCAGAAATTAACATCCCCATAAGCTATAAGTTTGTTAACAACATCACCAAACATGCATATCATGATTCTAACAACATAAACATCTTACACAACTAATTTTAAAGGACCAAAACCATGTTTTTACTAGTTTTCTTCATATCCCAACATGTTTAGCGAATTTAATAACCAAATCCTCTTTTCTTAACCAAATTAGCCCATTACACATGTATTGATTTCTTTTCTTGATATATTAACACAATCCATAACCAATTTACAGATTACCATATAATTCAAACATAAATTTTAACTCTAAAATCAACCTTTTAGTACATATTTAACCAAAAACTAATTTATTCTTCTTAAACATGACTTCACATGAATTTGATACTCCAAAATCGTTTGTAAACTACATATAACATATTATAAACTATCTATTACATACATAACAACCATTCTAATAAATCAACAACCAAATTTTCCTTTTTCCCAACAAAACTCAAGAACACAAAACATGATTTTCATGAATTTTCTTATTGAAATTAGTTTCTAATTCAAGAACTATCATCTAATCAACATCCAACATCATATGCACAACATTTATTTATCAATTTTCTCATCACTACCAACTACAGAAAACTTATTCAACCTAGTTGTTCACCAAAACTAATTGCAGGAAACTAAAATTGTAACATTACCTTTGATTTTTATGTTTAGCAATGATGATTATCCTTCTCCTTAGAACCTTCAACCTTGCTGCTCAAATTTCTCAGAGAATACCCTCAAGTTCTCCCTTTCTCTCTGTTTTTTTTCCTAATTCCTAGCCTCTTGGAGCAATAATACGCAAAACAAAACCGATGTATATAATACCACGTTCTTCAGTTATACAAGTGAAAAGTTTCATCAGTTGAAATAAACTATGAGCCATACGGTCATTTTTGGATAGCTCTTTTTAAACCCCTTTTAGTTTATTTTTATATCCTCCTTATTATATGGTTCTTAAGTCACACCAATTATTCAAAATCATATATATGTCATTGTAAACTCAAAACTTCCTTTTTAACCAAAATTTCATGGATTGATTCGCCCTAAAATTATTTATATCATCACATATTAGATTATTCATGCATACTAATAATTTGTAAACAACTTTTCAACAATTACTCATTAAAATTCAATTATAGAGAACTAAAATATGTTTTCATGGAAAAACTCAAGAGCATAATAAACAAGGATTGTAATTTAAATTCTCACCCTTTGATTCTTGTTTAGATGATAGAAACCCCTCCTATAATTCTTCAAATCTTCTTCCTCAAACTCAATTATCTCAAAACTCTCTCTTTTTCTCTCTATTTTCTTAGGCTTAGGTCTTCGGAAAAATACGTGAAAAGAAAAATAAGACTGATAGTATAGTGCGTAGACTTGGTAACTGGCATAACACGAGTATCAGTTAATCGCATCATGGCTTTAATTGATCCCATGTTCTTAAGGCCATGTTTGGTTTGGCTTTAATAACTTCTTTTAGTTTATTTTAATTAAGTTTTTTATTATATAGTTTATTTGTCACACTTTAATTAATCAAATAATATTATTTAAATTGAATTAAATTTAAGGCAACATTAATCATTAAATCAAATTATGACATAATTAAAATTCTCATTTATTAATTATGATAAATGGTTAAACCTCTAATTAATTAGAACAACATTATAATTATTAACAACTCGATTAATTTAATACTTCCAAATAAATTATAACTTCGAACTATAAAAATATTTCTCATTAATTTAATTAATGTGACACAATTAATTAAATTAATCTACAACAATTATCTACAACAATTTCATCAAATATTTATTTAACTCAATAAATAAATCAACAAAATATGTATTTAATTCAATAAATATTTAATATTAATTACAAATGTCTCGTTCGTCACATCTTTCCCCCCTTAAAAGAATTCTGTCTCCAAAATCACGACTCAATTAATTTGTCCTGTTACATTCTCCCCCTTACAAAGATTCTGTTCACAGAATCGCCCACATATATTAAGCAAATAAATAAGGGTAATTTTTCATCATATGTTCTTTGAGTTCCCACATAGCTTTTTCAGCGTTGTGGTTCCTCCAGATTAACTTAACAGAAGGTATTACTTAATTTTTGAGTACTTGTTCTTTCTTGTCGACTATCTGAATAAGGACCTCTTTATAAGATAAGTCTTTCTCAAATTGTAGGGGTTCATATTCTATAACATACTTGTAATTAGGCTTATACGATTGTAACCTAGAAACATGAAAAATATTATGGATGTGCCCTAATGCCGGAGGTAAGGTTACCTCATAGGCAACTTCACCAATTCTCCTCAATAATTCAAAGGGTCCAATAAACCTTAGGCTTAATTTTCCCTTCTTTCCAAATCTGATTTTTCCTTTCTAGGGAGATACTTTCAAGAAAACGAAGCTACCAGATTGAAATTCTCAATTCTATTGATGTTGATCGGCATATTTCTTCTGTCTGTCCTGGGTAGCTATCAATCTTGTCCTAATCATCTTGACAATCTCAGCAGTCTATTGTACAAATTCTAGTCCTAACAATTGGCGTTCACCATCCTCATCCCAACATAATGGGGTTCTGCACTTTGTGTCATACAATGCTTCGTAAGGCGGTATGCCAATACCTGCATGGTAACTGTGATTGTATGAAAATTCCACAAACGGTAGATGATCGTCCCAATTTCATTTGAAGTCCATTATACAGGCTCTTAGCATATCCTCCGATGTCTGTATTGTCCTCTCGCTCTGGCCATCTGTTTGAGGATGGTATGCCGTACTCATTCTCAATTTAATTCCCATGCATTCCCGTAGTCTTTTTCAAAAGTTCGATGTGAAATGTGGATCTCGATGAAAAACAATAGACACTAGAACACTGTGCTTTGAAACAATCTCCTTCACATATAGCTTTGCCAACTGATCTAAGTTAAATCTGATCTTAATCTATAAGAAATGCACTAATTTTGTTAGTCGGTCCACGATAACCCATACTGCGTCAAAACCTTTCCGAGTCTTTGGAAGACCTACCACAAAATCCATTGTGATATGTTCCCACTTCCATTATTGGATTTCTATTGGTTGTAATAACCCGCTTGGCCTCTGATGTTCTGTTTTAACTTTTTGACATGTCAAATACTTGGCCACACAATCGGTGATTTCTTTCTTCATATTCGGCCACCAGAAATGTTGTCGGAGATCCTGGTACATCTTTGTACCTCCCAGGTGAATCGAATCCCTTGAGCTATGAGCCTCGCTCAAAATTTCCTTATTTACCTCTAATATTGGCGGAACCCTTTCTCGAATCTCAATAACCCTTCTGTATCGACTTTGAATTTCACTTATCACTTTCATATATTATTTTCCTTCTCTTTTCACATTCCTCATAATGAAGTTGTGCTTCCTTAACCTTATCCACCAAGGTTGGATCAGTTCCCAATTGAAACAGTTTTTCGTCTGACTCCTTCGGATATTTCACCTCCAGCTTCGCCATTGCTGAGATTAGTTCCCTCTGAGCGGTTAACATAAAAAGTTTCTTTCGACCATTTCTGCTTAAGTCGTCGGCAACAAAATTCGCTTTACCCTGATGGTATAAAATTTCAAAGTTATAATCCTTTATTAACTCCAAAAATCTCCTCTGATGCATGTTCAAATCCTTTTATGTGAAAATATATTTCAGACTCTTATGGTCTGTATATATTTCACACTTCTCCCCGTAGAGATAATGTCTCCATATCTTTAAAGCAAACACTACCACGACCAATTCCAAATCATGGGTTGGATACCCCTTCTCATAGTCCTTCAGTTGTCATGACGCATACGTAATGACCTTGCCGTTTTGCATAAGCACGCAACCTAGTCCTTTATGCGATGCATCACTATACACCACAAAATTTCCCTTTGCTGTCAGGGAGAGACAACACTGGTGCCGAACTTAACCACTTCTTTAGAACTTGGAAATTTTCCTCACACTTCTCAGTCTAGAAAAACTTCACCGATTTCCTAGTCAAATTCGTCAGCAGAGTCGCGATTTTGGAAAAAATCTTGAATAAACCTTCTGTAATAATCTGGCAGTCCTAGAAAACTCCTTATTTCTGACGGTGTCTTCAACTGATCCCAGTTCATCATAGCTTCAACTTTTGATGGATCTATCAAAATCCCGTCTTTGCCAATATTCACATGCCCAAGAAATTGCACCCGCTCTATCCAGAATTCACATTTCAAAAACTTGGCGTACAACTTCTCTTTTCTTAATGCCTCCAATATCACCTTTAAATGTTCCACATGCTCCTCGATTTTAGAATACTAGAATATCGTCGATAAACAGTTCCACAAATTTATCCAAAAATGGTTTAAACACCCTGTTCATTAGGTCCATAAATGTTTCAGGTGCATTTCTTAGACCAAATGACATCACCAGGAACTTGTAATGACCATAACGAGTTCGGAACGCTGTCTTTGGTACATCCTCCTTCCTCACCTTCAACTGATGGTACCCACTTCTCAAATCTATCTTCGAGAATTACCTAGCTCCTTTTAACTGGTCAAATAGGTTGTAATTCCTTAGCAATGGATACTTATTCTTAATTGTGACATTGTTTCATTCTCTATAACTAATGCAAAGTCGCATCGACCCATCTTTCTTCTTAACAAACAATATTGGTGCTCCCAAAGGTGATACGCTCTGTTGGATATACTTCTTTTCTAAAAGTTCTTTCAATTTTACCATCAACTCCTTTATCTCCACTGGAGTTGTACGGTACAGGGCCTTCGATATTGGGGTAGTTCTTGGTACCAAGTCGATCAGGAATTCAACTTCCCTGTCTGGCAGAAGTCCTAGCAAGTCATTTGGAAATACATCTCCAAAGTCTCTAATGATAGGTATCTCTTCCAGTTTGGCACTTTACTTTCGAGTATCGACTATGTAAGTTAAATATCCTACACAACGTTGTCTCAACAACTTCTTGGCCTGCATCGTCGTCAGAAAACTCGCTTGTCTAGGCGACTTGCTTCTATAAAATACCACCTTTGACGGAGTCATAAGGTTTACACACTTCCTTGGGCAATCAATTATCACCCCATAATTAAATAGTCAATCCATTCCCAAAATGACGTTAAATTCCCTAAGTTTAATCGAGATTAGATCTACCATCATTACATGGCCCTTAATGGACACCTTATAGTTCTTCTGTACAAACCTAACAAGAATTACTTCCCTATTCGCAATCTCTATGTTCAAAGGGTATTCTAATTCCTCTCTGGGAAAATTCAAATTCTTAGCAAAATCATCAGATATAAATGATCAAGTAGCAACCGAATCAAATAATATGTAAGCATTAGTATTATTGATCGGAATCATACCTGACACCACATCTCAGGATTGCAGAACATCTCACACGATCATGTTGAAAGTTCTGGCGGTGGGTCGGTTTGGCAACGGTGGTCTAGTGATAGTCAGTGCTACCACTACTGTTTCCCTTACTTCCACTTGCTCCTGCTCCTCCCGCTGCCTTCTTGGGAAAATCCCTAGCCAGATGATCCCTCGACCCATAAGTGAAGCAATACCTCTTTTTAGGGTTAGAGAAATTTGGCACTATGTGGCCTTCCTTACCACAATTGTAGCAAACCCTATTTCCTTTCATGCATACCCCCTGGTGATTCTTCCCGCAAGTAGGAAAAGTCTCCACCTTCTTCTTCTGACTTCCTTGCTGATTCGTAATATACATATTATTATTTCACTTCATCTTCTGACTATGACCACCGCCACTATTACTACCACTAGCTTTGTTGTTTTCACCTTCATTATTCTTCTTCTTTTGTTCTTGATTATACCTGGTCAAAGCATCGCTTCCACCTTCTGCAATGATTGCCTTTTCCAATACTCCCGCAAAAGTGTTCAATTGGAACATTGACACCTAGTTGTACTGCTAGACCCCAACTTTTATGAATAAATATTATTTTTTCTCTAAAGGTTATTTTGAATAATAAGGTGTGGATTTGATATAATGTTATAGTTATGGGTAATATTTACAAATTTTGCAAAGTAAACAAGTTGTCATAAAATATTCATTTGGTCGGGGAATATTCGTTTTATCAAGGAATATTTGTACGACGACACAATCATTGGTGGACCGCACAATAAAATTATTATTGGAGTTAGAAAACGACAAAAATAACTTTTTATAAAAATAACGGCAAAACTTTTACCGTTAACTAAAGAAATACCCGATGATAGAAGTAAAGTAATACACGTGGTTGCACAGTAGCACACGGTATTACATAATATCTTTAATTATTGATGCTTACGTGAGAAGTCAATCAGTTTTATTCAATTGTTGCCACACTAATTGCTGCATAGTATCTCACATTATTGATTCAAATATTGTCACAATATTTTATATTATTAAATCAATAATTGAGACGATAAAGTTATTCATATTATTCTTTGAATTATTGACGATGTTTAGAAAGTTCTATCGAGAAAAGGGGTTTGGTCACCTAATTACGCACCAATAAGGAGAAGTCCTTATCGGAAAATCCCCTCTTTCCTGAGAATGATCTGGTTGTTAATTGTAACAATCCGATATTTTCTATAAAAATAAATAAGAAATTTTGCGTATAATTTTTTATTATTATTATTTTAAAGATGAGGATTTGTACAAGATAATGTGTATATGTATTTATGTGATAAATAAAAATATATTTATTACATGAATATTTACAAATAATTTTAGTTTAGAATTATTGATTATTATAAAGTATATTCTTATAATAATTAATTTTATGGTAGAAGTGTTTTATTAATTATTTTCCATGAAAATATAATTATATATTAGTTAAATAATATATGAAGTGATTTTTTGAATAATTATAATAATTATTCTATTATATGAATTTTAGTACAAATTATTAAATTAATTATTTTACCATAATTATTAAGGTTAATTATGGAAGAATAAATCAGATATGGAATCCAAACCCTAGCTTTGGATTTTGATCAATGGATGAGAATAATAATATAATATTAATTATATTTTTATTTTTCAGTGCTATAAATAGGTACTGGATGTACGTAGTGTCAATGATTGGTCAATTATGGCTTATAATTTCAAAAACCTATTATTAATTGGTTAAACCCTAGTTCAAAAGTTAATACGCGTTCAAGACAGTATAGTAATGATGTTATTTGAGTTATGATTCTATATTAAATTAGGAAAACCTTTATTAATTTTGGAAACCCTAATTAGCTAGAAACCCTAATTCTAAAATTAGTAACCCTAATTAATATTTCGAAAACCCTAATTTCTGAAATGAGAAACCCTAATTTGAAACTCAAATTAGAGTTCGAGATTGTTTGTAATTGTGATAAGGTGATTAATTTACAAGTATTAGAATTATAATTGTTAATCATGAAAATCCTAATTACTAAATTAAGAAACCCTAATTTCTATATTAGGTAACCCTAATTAGTAATTATAAATTTTAATTACTATTTGTAAACCCTAATTGCTAAATTAGCAAGGTTAACGATAATTATTATATTTTAACCCTAATGTTCCTGTATAAAGTAATTAGAAAATAAATTTAATTAAGGAAACCCTAATTTCCATTTTAGAAACTAAAATTTAATTATTATTTTTTTATTTTATGTAAACCCTAATTGCAAGATATTGCAAATGCTTTGTGCTAAACCTTATGGTTAAACCCTAAGGGTCAAACCCTAAGAGTTTGCCAAATGACAAGAATGCCATTAAATTGGAAAGACAAATGACCATTATGCCCTTTGCATTATTGAAGCTAATTTATAGGTGTTTACCTTAGGTTTAGTTGGTGAACCACTTCAACCACCCCATGTGCTTAAAATTGACAGAAACCAGCCACTTGTCTTAGCCATACATGTATACTAGCATAGTATATATAGATTAAGAGAGAGAAAGAAAGTCTCATTTTTGCTCATTTGTGCACTTGCTCTCCACTAATTCTCTTTCCCTCAAAACCAGTGAAATATAGTAGTATATCAGTCCCAAATCAAAGCCCCATGAACACCATAACCAAATCAGAAGCCAGAAATCAAAATCGTTCACAGAAGGTATAAAACCCTAGCTTGAAATCTGACCATCGATCTGTTATTTGATGTTTTTTTGTGTTAAACATGTTAGATATAGTGTATAATGATGATCTGGGTTGCTAGATGTTAGATCCATAACATCTAGAGGCTCGAATTTGGCATTTTACAAAATCTGGAAATTTTTTTAAAGAGTCGTCTGACAACGAATGTCAGGTCTTGTAGATCTCAGTCTGTGTTTAGTTTTTGTGTTTTAAGTGTTTAATCTTATAGTATGTCATGAGATCTATACTCTGGAAGTTGAATCAAGGTCATATCCTGAACAGATTGCAAGTTATTCTTGGTCAAAGGTCGTTGACCGACCATGACCGGACCATTTCTGGGTAACGCAGAGATGGGTTTTCAGTGTCTGACAAGATATTAATGAGCCTTGATTTCGCTGCAGGATGTTGTTTTGTTGTTTTTGTTGTAATAGATTTGTACTATGGTATATGTATTACAAGATTAAGCTTTTTGATAGCTTAAATATCAATCAGATCAAAATCAGTGGAAGGTCAAACCAGGCTAGAAGATCACGAACTTAGTTTTCTGGGTAACCTAGAAAACTTAAGAGCATGATCTCTGACAAGGTTTGACCAGCATATATCTTTTTATTTTTTTGTTGTTTAATCGGTTTTATGTAATAGATCTCTAGCCTTACATGTGGTCTACAACCTGCAAGCTTTAGATCACGAAATCATTTCATACAAAGTAAGTTGTGGAAGCCCAAAGTAGGCCAGTCATACTGTTCTTCATTTCTGGGCAACCCAAAAATGAAGAATAGCTCTGACAGCCACTTTGAAGGCTTTGATTTGTTGTGTATTTGCGGTTTGATCATGATGGTGGTTGAATCTTGTAGGATTGCACTATGTCTATGGGACAACCCCAAATCCCTGTACTTCATTACCTCAAGATTTTGTGTTCACGTAATCAAAACATTCATTTCTAACTACCCAATTATAATAAATTGAATAATAAAAACATGCCCATACAGGATTAACTTAAATAAAACATTATCTCCCAGGTTCTTTAACCTTTAATACAATCATTCAAGTGCAGAAATAAAATTTTTACATCACATCATTATTAAAAGTCTATCATCAATGATAAAACAAAATTACAAGTCTTCATCACTTGTACATTTTTTCTTTTCCTTTGCTAGTTGTAGGTTTATCTACCTTCTCATTCATAGCTGCAATAAATATATAAATATACAAGAGTGAGCAAACAAAGCTCACTTGAAATAAGAATAAATATTTTTACATCATTTGCCCAATAATGGGCTCAATATAACTGAATGATATGTTCTATTAACATTACAACATTTGCCAAATAATAGGCTCAATAGAACTGAATGATATGTTCTATTAACTTTTCAACATTTGCCAACTCATAGGCTCAATAGAACAGAATAATTTATTCTATTAACATTCTTAAATAAACTACTGAGGGTCAAGTGACCATGAACCATGTCCACAGTTATAAGTAATCTTTCAAATTTAACTTTAACAGTCGTATGACTATAAGGACTCCACGTACTTAGGGGGATCAATCCTTTGTAAAATGTATCGTGCACAACCCTTTCAACACTAAGCGTAAACCCTAAACATAGGGTTGTTCATCTCAGTATTTAGAGTACAAGTCCGCACCAAAAAAAGTTTGGTTTGAATAAGCTTTCAAGGGTAATTGAAGTTTAATAATCATCAACTAGGGAACTAGTTGAATCCACAATATTTGATAATTCAACAGTTGTTTAATAACAATATAACTTAGAACATTTGAGAATCATAAAAGAACTGATTCTATACATTTAACTCATGCTTGAAATAACTATAAAGCATAAGTATTCAATAGAATGAACAAAATGGTTAACCTTTGCTTGAACAGTAAAAATAAGCTAGGTTCAAGTTTTATAATATTTAGAAATGAATTCCTGAACTTTAAGAAACTTGCTTAACTATAAACATGTTAGAATGAATCAATAACTTGAGAATTTCCAATAATACTAGAGTTAAAGTTTGCTCAAATGAATTTTGGAAACAATAACATTTGATATAAAAAAAGCTTGCTCAATCAAAAGCATGAAGTAATAATAAACGAACTAGCTTCACGAAAGTGTAGAGATAGAAGAATTGCATAAACATAACAAACTAAGTCAATGAAAGTATGGAGTTAGAAGACTTGCCTCGAGCGTAAGCTAAAATATTAAACTCACGTTCACCTAAACACAGTATTAAAACCATAACATCCATTAGACATACTAATATTCATGTTTCAATATAAAACGCATTACTAGCTAAACTTGTTATTTTAACACAAGTCTTGTGTTACGCTTTACATTTCAGAATTCCCAAGTGTTAATCATCATAACACTTAACTATCGCTCACTGTGTAAACTATGTTATCACATAATGCATTTTCGATTTAATAATCACTTTTGCAACTTTGATCATACTAACCACCACTCACTATGTTATGTTAACCTTAACATCACATATTTAACATGTTAACAAAATCTCAGATCATGTTATGACATTTTCTCCAATTTTGCGTAATTAGCGGTAAGTCGAATCTCAAGCTGTGGTATGTGCAATTGCGCCATACAAAAACTTGGGATCCAGGCAATTGATGCGCCATTTTTTTAATCTTGCACCTTGGCAAATTGCTGCTTTTGCTTTTTAGACATACGCAGAAAGAAAGGCTATGAACAAGATGGCCATCGTAGCCCAATAAACACAAATTTCACCCAATAGACAGTAATATTAACACGTAAAATAAATACAACAATATCATAAACATGATTGCTCACATTTACAACCAACTAGCACAATTTAACACTAACTACAACTATTTTAATTCCTCAAAACTCATGTTTTTCAAACAAAACTCCATTTTCGAGTTCCTTCACAAAATTGAACACTATGATTTCAATTCTTGTCCAAATTACCTCATTCCAATTACATAATACTCATATCTTATTGAACTAACATATGTAAGCCTCAATTTACAGTATAATACAAGAATTGACCAACTAACTTGGTAATTTTCATGAACACATGAAAATATATATATAAACATACACTGTCAAAAATTTTCTTCACTGCCAAACAATTTAGCATACAATTGTTGTTTAAATATAATCTTTAATCACTATATACTCATATAATCACAAGTAACCAATTATCTAATCGATGATTCAATAATTTGAATTTCACAGATTATGTAAAAGTTTTGTCGTAATACTCATAACATAAATAATATCCAATTTTGAACATACCTTTTGTTGCTTGACAGAAATTCTTGCTATTGCAGAAAAATTCTCATGTTTCACTCTCAAACTCCCTATAAATCTCTGTAATTTTCCTTTGCAGTTGTTCTTAGGTTTAGGCTTAGACCATATACATAATACGTAAAAGCAAAGTGATAACTTAATACGCATACTAATGATATAACGGTTATAACATAAACATATATAATATAAATATATTATATGTATTATTTTATTTATATTACTTATCTTATTTTATTTAAATAAACTAGAAATCTCAAAAGCCATGAGGCTTGTTTGGCAAACCCTTTATTTTATTAAAGAATTAATATACTAAGCCTTGTTTAGTAAACACTAAAACAAATTACTTTAATTTATTTTATTAACTCCTTATAATATATTTATTTGTCACACAAGCTTTCATATTTATTTTAATTAACTCGAATCACAATTAATTAAATAAATCCTTTAATCACATAACACAATACAAATAATTAATCATTTAATTAAAATATCTATATAATAATCATTTCCTTAATTCATCAATTATTAATTAAATAAATAATTCTCCAAATAATATTAAATCAATTAAACAAATATTCATTTACCGATAATCACATCCATTAAAAATTTATATAACCCAATAAATATTTAAAATTCTGGAATGTTACATTATTCCCTCCTTAAAAGGATTTTGTCCTCAGAATCACAATTCAAACAACCAAATCGTCACATTCTTCCCTACTTACAAAGATTTTGTCCCCAGAATCGAAGACATAGATTAAACAAATAACCCAGGGTAACTTTTCATCATTTCAGTTTCGAGTTCCCACGTTGCCTCTTCGACATTGTGGTTTCTCCATATCACCTTCACAGAAGGTATCACTTTATTTCTGAGCACTTGTTCTTTCCTGTCGACTATCTGGATAAGAACTTCTTCATAAGACAAATCGTTATTGAATTGCAATGGTTCGTACTCGATCACGTGTTTGTAATCAGGTTTATACGGTCGTAACACCGAAATGTGAAAAACATTATGAATGTTTTCCAATTTTGGAGGTAGAGCTACCTCGTAAGCCACTTCTCCCACTCTTCGTAGTATCTCAAACGGTCCAATAAATCTTGGGCTGAGCATTCCTTTCTTGCCAAAATGAATTTTCCCTTTCCAAGGTGAAACTTTTAGGAAAATGAAATTTCCTACTTCAAATTCGTGATTCTGCCTGTGTTAATCGGCATACTTTTTCTGTCGGTCTTGGGCTGCTACCAATCTTGTCCTGATGAGTTTGACAACTTCAGCAGTTTGTTGTACCAGTTCTGGTCCTAATAGTTGGCGTTCACCGACTTCATCCCAGCACAGTGGAGTTCTGCACTTTCTGTCGTACAATGTCTCGTAAGGTGGCATACCGATACTCGCGTGGTAACTGTTGTTGTAGGAAAATTCTACCAACGGTAAATGTTAATCCCAGCTTCCTTTGAAATCCATGATGAATGCTCTCAGCATATCTTCGGATTTTTCGTTCGCTTTGCACGTCGGTTTGCAGATGGTATGATGTACTCATTCGCAACTGTGTTCCCATACATTCTTGTAGTCTTTTCCAGAAGTTTGATGTGAACCTTGGATCTCTATCTGACACAATTGACACTTGAACTCCATGTCTTGACACGATTTCTTTAACGTACAATCTCGATAGCTGATCAAGATGAAATCTAATCTTTTATTGGCAAAAAGTGTGCAGATTTTGTCAATCTGTCCACTATAACCTATATCGCATCATATCCTTTCTGAGTCATTGGAAGTCCTACCACAAAATCCATTGTGATATGTTCCCATTTCTATTCCGGTATTTCCAACGGTTGAAGTAACCCGCTTGGTCGTTGATGTTCGGCTTTCACTTTCTAACACGTCAAACATTTTGCAACGCATTCTGCAACGTCTCTTTTCATATTCGGCCACCAAAAATGTCGACGCAAATCTTGATACATCTTTCTACTTCCTGGATGAATCGAATATCTTGTTCTGTGTGCTTCGGTCAAGATTTCTTCTTTAAGTTCTGGTACTGCTAGAACCCAAATTCTTTCCTCGAATCGTAGTAGTCCTTCGGCGTCGATCTTGTATTTTACATCACTGCCCTCAACCACTTTCTCTTTGATCGTTTCACATTCTTTATCTTGTAGTTGAGCACTCTTCACTTTGTCCACCAAAGTTAGACTGGCATCTATCTGGAATAGTTGTTCATCGGATTCCTTTGGAAATTTGATTTTCCAACTCTAGCTTCGCCATTGCTGAAATAAACTCCTCCTGAGTAGTTATCAGCATCAACTTCTCTCGACCTTTCCTGCTCAAAGCATCTGCAACCACATTTGTTTTGCCTGGGTGATAAAAGATCTCACAATCGTAATCCTTTATCAATTCCATCCATCTCCTTTGTCGCATATTCAAGTCTTTCTGTGTGAAAATATACTTCAGACTTTTATGATCTATGTAGATTTCACATTTCTCTCCATAGAGATAGTGTCTCCATATCTTGACAGCAAACACTACTGTAGCCAATTCCAAATCATGAGTTGGATACCCTTTCTCATAATCCTTTAGTTGTCTTGATGCATACGTAATTACTTTGTCGTTCTGTATAAGAACACATCCTAATCTTTTATGTGAGGCATCATTATACACCACAAAGTTACTTGCAGATTTATCCGTAATGACAACACAAGTGCCATGCTTAATTTCTTCTTCAAATCACGAAACTTTCTTCACATTTCTCCGTCCAAACAAATTTCCATGACTTTCTCCGTCAAATTTGTTAATGGAGTAGCTATCTTAGAAAATCTTGAATAAATCGTCTGCATTAATAACCCACCATCCCAAGAAATTCCTCACTTTCGACGGTGTTCTTGGTTGTTCCCAATTTATTACAAATTCCACTTTTGATGGATCCACGAAAATCCCATCTTTGTCAATCACGTGCCCAAGAAATTGCACACGATCTGGCCAAAATTCGCACTTAGAGAATTTTGCGTACAATTTTTCTTTTCTTAGTGTTTCCAATGTCAAACGTAGGTGTTCCACGTGTTCTTCTTGAGTTTTAGAATACACTAGAATGTCGTCGATGAATACCACTACAAACTTGTCTAAGAACGGTTTAAACACCCTATTAATCAAATCCATGAATGCAGCTGGTGCACTAGTTAAACCAAAAGACATCACCAGAAACTTGTAATGTCCATACCGAGTTCTGAATGTCGTTCGTGGTATATCCTCCTTCCTCACATTCAATTGGTGATACCCACTTCTCAAATTTATTTTCGAAAAGTATTTAGCACCCTTCAACTGGTCAAACAGGTCATCTATTCTTGGTAATGGATATTTGTTTTTAATAGTGTTTTTATTTAATTCTCTATAATCAATACAAAGACGCATTGACCCATCATTCTTCTTCACGAATAACACTGGCGGTCTCCACGGTGATACGCTTGGTTGAATATACTTTTTGTCTAAAAATTATTGCAACTGTACCATCAGTTCCTTCATTTCTACTGGAGCCATTCTGTACGGGGCCTTCGATATAGGTGATGTCCCCGGCACTGAGTCGATCACGAACTCAATTTCTCTGTCAGGCGGAAGTCCTGGAAAATCCTCTGGAAACACATCCTCAAATTCCCTCACCACTAGTATCTCTTCCAGTTTCACATTCTTTTTCCGACTATCGACTATGTAAGCTAAATAGCCCACACAGCCTTGACTCAACAATTTCTTGGCTTGCATAATCGTCAGACATTTCATTTGTCTAGGCGATCTGCTACCATAGAATACTACCTTTGATTTCGAGTCATAAGGTTTACATTTCTTTTGGCAATCAATTACCGCTCCATATTTGAACAGCCAATCCATTCCCAAAATAACATCAAACTCTCCCAATCTAATCGGAATCAAATCTACCACTAGGATATTCTCCTTAATATTCACCCTACAGTTCTTGTATACGAATCTAACAGGGATTATCTCTTTATTCGCAATCTCTATGTTCAAAGGGAAATTCAGTTCTTCTCTAGGAAATTCTAACCTCTTAACAAATTCATCAGAGATAAACAAGGAAATTGCACCCGAATCAAATAATACATAAGCATCAATATCATTGATTGAGATAATACCTGACACGACATCCTTTGATTGCATAGCATCTTGCACAGTCATGTTGAAGGTTCTAGCTGTGGGTTTGATTGATGTTGTTCCTCCATTGTTACCTCCATTGCTTCTGGTTGTCACTCCATCCTTCTTCTTAGGGCATTCACGAGCAAAATGATCCTTGGATCCGCATGTGAAGCACACGTTCTTCTTAGGTTGTGTGCAATTTGGGGCGATGTGACCCTCCTGGCCACAATTAAAGCATACTCGTTTCCCCATCAAGCACGCGCCTTTGTGAAACTTACCGCGTGTAGAACATGCTTCAAACTTCTTGATCTGCTGACTACCCTGCTGGTTTCCAGCACCCACGTTTCCATTCCACATCCTCTTCAAGTTGTTGTTGTCGTTGTTATTATTGTTTCCACCACTACCACCTCCATTCTTGATTTCCACCTCGTTCTTCTTCTTCTTCTTCTTCTTCTTCTTTTGTTCCTGATTGAACTTTGTCACTGCCTCGCCTCCACCTTCAGCGAGTATTTCTTTCTCCATTACTACTGCGAAAGTCTTCAATTGAAATAGGGAAACCCTACTGTACAACTAGGGCTTCAGTCCCTGTTCAAACCTCTTCGCCTTGCGTTCGTCCGTGATAACTTGATAAGGTGCAAACCTTGCCAATTTGTTGAATTTAGCGGCATACTCGAGATCTGATCATCATTCCCCGCCTCGGCTCCGTAATTGTACTTCGGTGACCCTTGAACTCTCAGGAAAATAGGTCTCGAAGAATATCTCCTTAAACCTATCCCAGGTCATCATCCCTGGTCCTTCTCGAGTTTTATTGGCCTGCCACCAATAACTTGCTTCTGCTTTCAACATTCATGTTGCGAACGCAGTCTTCTGATCATCTCCTACCCTAGCAATATCGAACACCTTCTCTATTTCCATAATCCAAGTCTGTGCCTCGACTGGATTCACTGACCCTCAAAATTGAGGTGGTCCAACCGCCTTGAACTCCTTAAACGTTGTTCTTTGGTTCTGTGGTTAATTCTGCAACGCTCCTGTCAGTAACGTCACTAATTGTTGAACTGGATTAGCATCAACATTGTCGTTATTGTTGGTTCCTTCGTTGGTTCTATGTCATGGTGGTTGACGTCTGGGAGGCATTTTCTATTTAAAAAATATGCCCATTAGATTATTACTCAACTCTTTTAAGTAATTTCAACTTAACTTGCTTCTACAAAAGAAATAACCATAAATCACATAACACTTTGAATAAAATAACAACTTTTATTTATTCATAACCTCTTTGAAAACATAAAACAATAGCATTACTACTATTTACATTACTTTCCTAAACTACAAAAGTTTCAAGGCAACATCATCCTCATATCCCATGGGTTTCATAACACTTGGGATTTAAAATTTATTCAACATTTTACTGATCGTACAACAACTACGATGTTCTACTAAGATACTGCTTAGCCTTACTATGTTCTTCCTCCGTGACTCGGAACATTGTTCTGCGATCTAATACATACGATGACAGCGTCTCGAACTGAATAGGATATTCCATGACTCGATCCTGAGCTCAATTAACCATGGTGTTGAATACTCTATTCATCTCTTCCATCTTCATTCTCTTTGCATGTGCGTCTTTCACTGCTATCACGGCTCGTTGAAACATTACTTCATATGCGTCCTCGGCTCTTGTCCTCTTCGTAGCTTCTTCCCTTAGCTTATTCTTCAATTTAGTGACCTCCTCGATCAGTTGGTCTTTCTCTCCTTCAGTTCGTTCTAGCTTTTCCTCGACATTTGTTAGTCGTTCCTTACAATCTAGAATCTCATCGTCTTTCTGCGTCATTGCAGTCTGTTGTTCAGCTACTATCTCTTGCAATTCCTCGACTGTATCCTGAAGTTCCACGTTATGGTCGTAGACTTCATCGTACATTCGAGCAGCTATCGAGGTTAGTGGAGTCTCCTCATCCTCGTCAACGTCATCCTCATCCTCCTATGGCAACTCAATGGGATCCTCCTCATTCGTCTCCACATCATCATCCTCATCTTCAACCACTGTGACCAACGGGGCTGACCCCCGTGGCAGTAGTTGTTCCCAACTAACATGAATGTCTCGAGGCTCCTCCTCTATAGGCATCTGAGGTCTATCCTCCCTAGCCTGACTGGATTCTCCGACATTAGTCATCGTGACAACAAAATTTTAAGTTTTAATCATTAATCATTACTACTCGACACTCACGAGCACATAAGTATAAACACATAAGTGTTTTATTATTTCTTCCTTAAAACTCGATAAGAGTTAATCACCACTATCTTTTCAAATGTTACTTCCTAAGGCTTTTCCCCACCTAAGGTTCATAACCTAAAGCTTTGATACCAACTTGTGACACCCCCAAATCCCTGTACTTCATTACCTCAAGATTTGGTGTTCACGTAATCAAAACATTCATTTCTAACTACCCAATTATAATAAATTGAATAATAAAAACCTGCCCATACATGATTAACTTAAATAAAGCATTATCTCCCAGGTTCTCTAACCTTTAATACAATCATTCAAGTGCGGAAATAAATTCTTTACATCACATCATTATTAAAAGTCTATCATCAATGATAAAATAAAATTTCAAGTCTTCATTACTTGTACATTTTTCCCTTTCCTTTGCTAGTTGTAGGTTTATCTACTTTCTCATTCATAGCTGCAATAAATATATAAATATGCAAGGGTGAGCAATCAGGCAAGTATCTTACCTTTGTATTTTCTTTATGCAATGGACACGAGTAAGAAGTTTCAGATTGATATTATTATTATACAATATTATTAACCCTATTGTCGTATATATTATATCCGATCATTGTTTATCAACATGATATTATATTATATAACTCATATATATATATTCTGTTCGTTAACTTCTAAATATGGTTATACAAGTGTCCTCACTTGGATAATCATTGTAGTAAACACATGTTGATATATATATATATATATATATATATATATATATATATATACGGCCCGGATCAAGAGCATACCTCTTATCTAACTCACTCGAGCTCACCCCCCTTTTACGACAGACCCGACGACAGTTTGGTCATGCAACCGTCGTCTATACTTTTAGCGACGCTATATGTTGTCCATCGCTAAAAGTATAGACGACAGTTGTATGACCTAACCATTGCTAAAAGGGGTATGCTCTTGATCCTTGATATATATATATATATATATATATATATATATATATAAGCCGTCTAAGCTATTTGACCAGCTAGACACATATTTCAAAAATTCGTTGAATATGATAAAAACCTTTTTGTATCCAATCAAATTATTTTGGTTCGAATTCCAGACTAAGTATGAACATCCCGAGCACGTGAAAACTTTTATGCGCCAAAGGCGGACAGCGTGAACGATCCTATCGATTTTACAATGTAGTATTGATCAATACAGGGCTCATTGGGATGATCACCCTCGCGCCCTTAAGTTATAACGTTTTGCAGATCAAGTTCTGCTAAACCTTATCGAAAATTTAAATCAATGTTCATAGTATGTCACTTAAACCCCCATTATAGTCAATATGTAGTTTCAAAAAATTTGAGATAGAATTGTTATATTATTATTATCAAATCAGTTTACTTCACAACTATTGAATCGTTGTAGAAGTGATGTATAAAGAAAACATTTAATCCTTTCAGCTAAATATAATTATAATTGCTATTACTTGTTGGGCACTCAAATGCTCATCCTTGCTTAATTTAAATGTTTTCAACCAATCGTGATCAACTTGAAGGATCATGTAGAAACAAAGGAAAGTGAAAGCAAACATAATAAGATTTTTGGTATTCTACGTAATAATTGGACTTTATTAAGGAAATGATAACTATTAAGTATCATTTAATGAATGTTTAAAGGTCGCGTACTTGGGATTAGACTTTGATAAATATAAATTAAGTTTGATTTTATATTATTGTTATTATTATTAGTATTATTCCGCTCATAGAAATGGTATCGTGAAGCACCGAGTTCGGATTTCAAGCACCCGGATTTGGGGGCCTTACAGGTTGGTATCAGAGCTTAGGGTTTGAAACCTTAGGTGGGTAAGACCTTAGGCTATATCCTTAGAACAGAGGAAAAAATTGAAAATATAAATAACTCATATAGAGTTTAAAAAGAGATGAATTGAATAAATTCATCGTCAAACAAAATAAAAGATAACTTATATAAAACTTTTAATTGTTGTGTGTATATACTATATGCTAATCAAAATAATTTATGTGTGGAAATGTCTGGTGGAAAAGGCTTGTTATATTCATATAGTATGAAGAAGGATCAAATCCATACACCCGAGCTAATATCGAAGCCAATAGCTGAAATAGAGGCTCACGATGAAAAAAACTTAGACGAGGTTGTTATTGTAGAAAACGTAGTACCAGATCCGGAGATGGTAGAGCTGACAGATAGTGATTCAGACACTAAAGTTGAAGCTGATCAAACATCAACGGAGGTGCAGGATCTGAGGAACAAGGTTTCTTCTCTGGAAAGGCTGTGGGAGATAGAAAAGTTGTTAAATAGTCAATTGCGTCAGGCGTTAATAGAAACAATGGAAGAACAATATAAGCTTAAAATCCAAATTGATCAAATGGGAGCCACAAGCAACACATCATGTACAGCTCTGAGCAAGAAGGGGAAAAAAGATAGAAGATCATGACTTAGGAAAATTCGGTAACAACCAAGAGGACGCTAACAAAATAG